>CM034535.1:39931580-39948359 GCA_020002185.1 Paraescarpia echinospica | reverse complement strand
AAGATAGTTTCCTTTCTCAACATGTGCTAGAACCAACCAGGGGAGAGAATGTGTTAGACTTAGTTTTGTCCTCACAGAATGAATTTGTTGACAATGTTAAATTACGTGAGCCTCTGGGAAGTAGTGATCACAACCAGATACATTTTACCATCAAAGTAAAATCAGAAATAAATAATAAAAAGCAGTTCAGGAGAAATTTCCACAAAGGAAGATATAAGGAAATGAGGAAATATTTAGAAAAGATAGACTGGAATAATACACTGAAGAATAAGACAGCAACAGAATGCTGGAATATCTTAAAGAATGAAATAGAATGCATCGTAGATAAATTTGTTCCCTTCAAAAAACAAGGGAAACGGAGCAGAAAGAAATATTTATCGAAAGAAGCCATTAGAAAAAATAAGTAGAAACAAATGATGTGGAAGTCATATAGACATTACTGGAAATGACAGAGAACTACAACATTTATAAAGAAGCACTAAACCAAGCTACAGCTGAAATTAGAAATTCAAGAGAGCTATGAACATAAATTGGCAAGCTTGTAATATAAAAACATGACAGCAAAGAGTTTTTATGCGTATGTTCGAAGCAAACAGAAAGTTCAGGATAAGGTCGGTCCTCTAGAAGATAGTGCTGGAAATATAATATCAGAAAGATTCTTAATGGCAGAAGACCTGAATGAGTATTTTAGTTCAGTGTTTACCAGAGAAGACACTAGTTCACTGCCAGTACCAGTGGCTAAGTTCAAGGGGGCAGAATCAGACTATTTAAGACAGTTAATTGTAACCCCAGAAATGGTAGCTAAGAAATTAGGGCTATGAAGGATAATAAATCACCTGGAGTGGATGGTATTTCCACCCAAACTACTAGTGGAAATTGTAGAACAAATTAGCCACCGCTTGCAGCAGTTTCAACTTGTCATTAGAAGGAGAGTGGTTCACTTTAGAATGGAAAGAAGCAAACATTATACATTATTTAAAAGGTTCGAAACAAGTCAAATAGTATAGACCAGTTGGTTAGCATCAGTGATTTGTAGAATTATTAGAAAGACTAATTAAAGATCACATGAGGTACTGGTTTTCTTGTTAAACATAACTTGATAAACCCATCTCAACATGGGTTTCTAAAAGCGAGTCATGCTTAACAAATATGTTATGTTTTGGAAGATAGCACTAAATTGCGTTAGCTGATGGATCACCAGTAGATATCATCTCCTTAGATTTTCAAAAACTTTCGACAAAGTGCCACATCAGAGATTACTGCTTAAACTAAAGGCCCATGGCATAGGAAATGGTATAATTAACTGGATAGAAAAATGGCTGATTGACAGAAGACAGCGGGTAGTTGTTGATGGGGAGGCTTCAAACTGGAAATCAGTTTTGAGTGGGGTTCCACAGGGATCAGTACTGGGACCTATATTATTCTTAATATATATATAAACGATTTGGACGATGATATAGCTAGCAAGGTGTTGAAATTTGCAGATGATACAAAAGTGTTTAGAAGGATTAAAAGTGATGGAGATAGACAGCATTTACAAGATGATCTTGACAGGTTGATCAAATGGTCTGAAAAGTGGCAAATGTTGTTCAATTTTGGGAAATGTAAATGCCTTCACACAGGACATGGGAACGAATATGTAGAATATACAATGGGGGGAACTGTACTAAGTACTACTGTAAAAGAAAAAGACTTAGGGCTGACAATTAGTGCTGACATGAAGGATTCAGAGCAGTGTGGAATTGCAGCTTCAAAGGGAAATCAAATCCTTGGATTGATTAGGCGAAATATAGCATATAAAGAAAAAGAACTAATAATACCGCTGTACAAAACAATAGTTAGGCCTCATTTAGAATATTGTATACAAGCGTGGAGGCCATACCGCAAGAAGGACATAGATATGCTAGAAAGAGTACAGAGGAGAGCGACTAAAATGATACCAAAACTGAGGGATCTTAGTTATGAAAAACGCCTAAAAGAATGTGGTTTAAGAAACACTAGAGACCAGGAGATTGAGAGGAGATCAGATAGAAGTGTTTAAAATATTGAATGGTTATGAAAATATTGATAGAAATATGTTTTTTTCAGTTAAGAACATGAGAGGACATGAAGTTACATTAGTAAAGGAGCAGTGTAGATTAGACGTGAGAAAGTTCTCATTTTCACAAAGGACTGTGAATGAATGGAACAGATTATCTGATGATTGTGTGGGTGCTAGTAGTGTGAATATGTTTAAAAATAAAATCGACACTTACCTCAGAAGGGCTGGATATATGTAGATAAAAGGGTTGGACTCTCAATAAGCCAAAGGGCTTCCTTGTCCACCTGCCATCTAGAGTTAATTCTCTGGATGGCAATCTAGTTAAATCTTGTTAAAACGAAGATTTGCTCTAATGTATTTTTGTAGTTCGCAGCTTGGCACATGGGGACTCACGATCGAGAAAATAGAAATCATAAATACGCCGGCGATGCGATGTTTTTAATAGTTTTGCTCCAACCTTCAACTGGCTAAACGAGTCAACGAAAAAGCTCGCGACATCTCAAAACAGTATTTTGCAGATACAACTGAGAGTAATTTGTTATTTATATGTATTATGTCTACAGGTGTGGTTAAAAATGCTGTGAATGTTTTTTTAAATAAATCACACAAGTATATACGTGTATATGCTACATGACTTCGCTACTTTTGTATCGCAAACAATTAGGAGAGAAGCCAACTATAACTTATCATGCTTGTGGAAGAGATGTCCTAGTTTTGTGTCTGTATAAGTTGACACACTTTTATATCCTGTTTTTCCTTCTTTTAAAATATTCTTTCTCTTTATTTTTAAAGGTAGGTTGTCTTCTCCGTTACACGGAATCAGCCGTTATCAATCCGTTATATTGCCAATACAGTTCTTTATAATATGCTTTCAATTAACGAAAACTGTTTTGGGTTTATTAAACGCAATTGTGGCGGGTAATGTTATGTCAATTAACACATCTATTCAAATTTTAAGAACACTATATTAATAAATAAAAAAAACAAGGAATAGACAACCTCACTTAAAACGATCCTTGCAACATGATTCGCAAGGTTCTATGTTTACCATTGACTTTGTAAAGGGCCAACATAAATTGAGATCATGATGTTTTTAAAATGATTTTTTAAAACAAATTCCTTGAATTATATATGGCTCCCATGGTTACGCGATTATGTTTTCTATAGGAACAAACTGGCTAAAAAAAATGCATAAATGACGCCATTGGGACCTTCGAGTTAAAAAAATGAAAGTATTACTCCTCTTTGGTATATTTCCAACAGGAGAATCTCCTCGCTCTTATTGTACGTTGACTTGGCACCTATTAATCTGGCGTTTTCTAATCATCATGTCAAACTTAATTATTTACAATATTTTCTCATCACATGCCAATCTTCTTACGTTTATTGTTTACGTAATTTAATTTTACTTGTACATGTAGTCGCAGAAGGAGAAGACGAAGACTGAGACGGCAGGACTGTGTGACGACAGATTTGGCGCGACTGGAGTGGAGAGAGGGAGAAAGAGAGAGGGGGAAAGAGAGAGAGAGAGAGAGAGAGAGAGAGAGAGAGAGAGAGAGAGAGAGAGAGAGAGAGAGAGAGAGAGAGAGAGAGAGAGAGAGAGAGAGCAAACAAAAGAGTCATGTACCAGTATCGAGACGAGCCTCATCCCGGACTACAGGGGAAAAAGGGAATACAAAGTCTGTAGCATCTGCGCATTGTTTAGCATGTAGACCAAGGCCTACATGCCATGTGGAATCCCAGTGAACATTCCCCGTGTCACAGCGAGGCTAAGGCCACGTGTTTTACACCAACGACAGATACGTTTTGTTCTGCGCGATATCATGCACTGTCAAACCACACAGAGACACACTTGTGCTGAAGGCAGTTGTACAGCATCACCGCATCATTACATTTAATTAGCGTTGTCTTCCACAATAGACGTGAGTTTGTTGGCCGAGACGATGACGATTCAGACAAAGGTATTATCTGAGTGCCAACTGTGGTACGCTGCTAAGGATCTGACGAGCGAGGCTGTCTAAACGCATCACGCAAAAAGTACATTAGTTGGAGAGATAATCGTGCCGTGACAAAGTCGTTGTGTTTTTTCGTTGCATGCGGGCATGGCGGAATCATTGCTAAATAGATTCGGAATGGCGCTAATAGTGGTAATAGTGATAATTAAGATTCGCTTATTCGTGTTTCGTTTAAAAGGGAATAAAAACAACTATTGCTTGAATTCATGTTATATTACATCCTGCTATCTATTTCCATGTCCACCAAGCCAAAAAAATCAAAAAAAATCAATGAATTAGAAATTCCTCATGTTATGCTGTGCATCCGGACATTTCCGAATATGCATATTTTTGGCGCGCTTTTCGGGATGCTGAGATGTGACGTCACTTATGACTCAAACTCGCATCAGGCCGACCCTTTCCATGCATTCAGAGCATGTTTACAAGTGTAGCTTTTGGGGCGAAACGAGCGTCAGAATGAGTTATTGAGCAATATTCCGATGTAATGCAAACACGTCGTCATCACAGAGGAACAAGCAGTTATCTTACGGTTCCACATGAATCGAATTTTATTCAAAACAATGAATGCGAATGGGCCTACAAGTCGACTAGGTTTCGTCGAGCTTGGGCTCGTTTTCAGAATAATTATATCGAATGCAACCAACGAGAGATAATCTACACCAATAAACATACATAGCAAACATATATTGTATCCAACTACAGAAAATAACGTGTGTAATCTCGTAATATCACTAGAATATCGATATATGAAGGAGTTGTACAATTTATCATAACAACTTAAATCAGTCAGTGAGTTTTTGTTGGTGCCGCTAGCTCAGTTGGTAGGCGCGTTGGTTTCTTGTCATTTGTTTTATAATCGGGCGACGCCGGTTCAATTCTGACACCATGCAAACTATTGATTTTCTTTACACTTTTGTTGTTGATGTTTTCACGAAGTAATATAAACCAAATCATTTAGTATACTATGATGCACTGTTTGTAAATATTTTTATTTTTGTAGTAATTATTTATTCACCACAAAAATTAAGTATGGTCATTATATATAACGATGTTTCTAAATTATATTTAACCAAACAAATATAATGTATTGGATATATAATTCATTAATTGACCATATAGCGTACGGTAATATAATATTGTAATTATATATGTGAAAACAAATTGTGATCTGTCTGGATAAATACAATTTAGAAACATCGTTATATATAATGACCATACTTAATTTTTGTGGTGAATAAATAATTACTACAAAAATAAAAATATTTACAAACAGTGCATCATAGTATACAAAATGATTTGGTTTATATTACTTCGTGAAAACATCAACAACAAAAGTGTAAAGAAAATCAATTGTTTGCATGGTGTCAGAATTGAACCGGCGTCGCCCGATTATAAAACAAATGACAAGAACCCAAAGCGCCTACCAACTGAGCTAGCGGCACCAACAAAAACTCACTGACTGATTTAAGTTGTTATGATAAATTGTACAACTCCTTCATATATCGATATTCTAGTGATATTATACACGTTATTTTCTGTAGCTGGATACAATATATGTTTGCTATGTATGTTTATTGGTGTAGATTATCTCCAGTTGGTTGCATTCGATATAATTATTCTGAAAACGAGCCCAAGCTCGGCGAAACCTAGTCGACTTATAGGCCCATTCGCATTCATTGTTTTGAATAAAATTCGATTCATGTGGAACCGTAAGATAACTGCTTGTTCCTCTATGATGACTAGTGTTTGTATTACATCGGAATATTGCACAATAACTCATTCTGACGCTCGTTTCGATCCAAAAGCTATACTTGGTCGGCCTGATGCGAGTGAGTGTGTCATAATTGACGTCACGTTACCACGTGATCGTCTAGCTCATTAAAATGTTATTTTCCGCGGGAATCGCTTCACAGACGGGTTTTAAATCGAATTTATGCTACAAATGTATTTTTCTGTATTTTTTTAATGTTGTCAAATGTTACATACAATGTTAAACTTTGTGTACACATGGAAAAAGGATTTTAGCTAATGCCTTATTTTTATTTCCTTTAATACTACTTCCTCAATACAATACACACTTTCATATCGTGCGTATACCTGCACCACTACATAAAGATTACAATTTATATAAAAATAAGATACACTTACATCTAGAGTCTACGCAATATTATTGCATCGAGCGATGCTACAATTTGGGAATATAGTATGTTTGATAGAGCGTTTCATTACATAAAAATAATTTGAATACGAAATGGTAACGTACATATGGTTCGATTGAACGTTTGATAATATTCAATTAAAGGGGGTTTCGTGCAAAACTAAAACCTAGGCCACTCCCATGAAGAATGTTAACGGTGGACATACTACAGAGCTGCATGCTACAATTTCGTTGCGACTACCGTTAACTTATTATTGAACGAGTAGGCATACTCATTACTACTCAGATTATTGTACACGATTATGAGAATGTTTAATCCCTTGGTCTTGTTGCGCCACTGAGCTCTGATATTTTCCGAGAAGGTTGGCGCAAAAGAAGTCATTTTATTATTATTGTTACTACTATTATGACACAACGAGTATTAGCCAGGCATATAGCCAGACATGCCGAACACTAGGTAATATATATATATATACATATAGCCAGAGATGCCGAACACTAGGTAATATATATATATATATATATATATATATATATTACATATATATATATATATATATATATAGCCAGACATGCCGAACACTAGGTAATATATATATATAGCCAGACATGCCGAACACTAGGTAATATATATATATATATAATTATATATACATATAGCCAGACATGCCGAACACTAGGTAATGTATATACATATAGCCAGACATGCCGAACACTAAATAATATATATATATATATATATACATATATAATAGACATATGC
Source organism: Paraescarpia echinospica (assembly GCA_020002185.1). Lineage (NCBI taxonomy): Eukaryota > Metazoa > Annelida > Polychaeta > Sabellida > Siboglinidae > Paraescarpia > Paraescarpia echinospica. The sequence goes on along the minus strand of CM034535.1, from coordinate 39,941,382 downwards.
AGACATAAATCAATATATATATGTATATTGAGATGCCAGACACTAGGTAATATATATATATATATATATATTATGTAATATATATATTATATATATATATATATATATAATGAACATGCCGAACACTAGGTAATATATATATATATATATATATATATATATTACCTAGTGTTCGGCATGTCGAGATATATATATTACCTAGTCGTTCACGACGTATTGGCTACTATATAATATATGTGTATATATATATGCAGGTGTTCGGCATGTGCAGCTATATATATATACATATAATGAACATGCCGAACACTAGGTAATATATATACATATAGCCATACATGCCGAACACTAAATAATATATATATATATATATACACATATAGCCAGACATGCCGAACACTAGGTAATATATATATATATATATATATATATATATACATACATATAGCCAGACATGCCAAACACTAGGTAATATATATATATATATATACATATAAATCATTCATTGTATATAATGAATGATTTATGTTATGCCGATATCACATGGACAGAGTTTGGTGATGCGCGAATTCGTCACAAAAACAAAGATAGTTGAGTTACAGCGGATACACATTAGGCATATTGAAACTCCACTACTATGTAGATATATATATATATACATATATATATATATATATATATGTATATATATATATATACATATATATATATATATATATGTATATATATATATATATAAATGGACCAGAAGATGAACTTGAGCTTTTGCGTTCAGAGGTGGGGTGGGCAATAAAAAGTCTAAAAGACGGAAAATCACCTGGCACTGATAACATCACTGCAGAGCTAATAAGAGCAAGTGGCGAAGCAGGCGTGGTTATCTATCACACATTATGCAAGAAAATATGGAGAAGTGGAACATGGCCCGTAGACTGGAAACGAGCCATCCTTATACCAATACCGAAAAAAGGTGACATACAAGAATGCTGAAACCACAGGACTATATCCCTCATCAGCCATGCGAGCAAAATTATGCTAAAATATATATATATATATATCTTGGGTTTGCTTATCCATTTCCGGACGTTGCAACCTTGATGGATTGTCTATAGACAGCTCTTTCGTTTGCCAGTCTCCCCACTCGCCAGACGTCGGCTCCCATCCATTCCTCTATGTCCATCCCCCATTGTCTCCTAGGTCTTCCTCTGCTTCTTCTGCCTTCCACTTTTCCTTCCATTATTAGTCTCTCTAGAGACTGATGCCGTTTCACATGGCCGAAATAACTTAGTTTCTGTTTCTTTACAAAGTTCAATAAAGTCCCGGATATAACACCAAGCTCATCTGCGATGGATTCGTTAGTTCTGCGTTCAGTCCACGAAACTCGTAATATCTTTCTATAACACTTGTTTTCAAATGCATTTATACGTTTAGTAATGTTCTTATAAAAAGTCCAAGTTTCGCATCCATATGTAGCCGTTGGAAATATGCTGACTCGGATAATTCGTAGTTTCTTCTTGTTCGTTGCTTTCCACAGCTTCTTCATCTCCGTCAACTTTTTACTCGCTATTGCCAACCTCCGCTTGATCTCTTTCGTCCCATCTCCATCCGCTTCTATCAGTGACCCCAGATATTCAAAACTCTCCACTCGTTCTATTTCCTCGCCATCTACTGTGACTTCTGATGGTTCTCGACATCCCTTCACATCCATAATCTTAGTCTTCTTTACGTTTAGTTTCAATCCTTTCATCTCGCTGTGCTCTTTAACAGTAGTTATCAGTTTATCCAATCCCTCTTTTGTATCGGATATTAACGCTGTGTCATCGGCATATCTCAATTCATATATCTCCTGTCCATTCACTTTCAGTCCATTAAAAAGCTTGCTTCTCGTGTCAGTCTCGACTTCTCTCATTATATTCTCTGTGTATAGACTGAATAGGTAGGGGGGGGGACAAAATGCACCCCTGTCTCACTCCCTTGCCGACTGGGACCCAATCTGTGGTACCACACTCTAATCTCACTGCAGACTGCTGTCCAACATATAAATTTTGGATAAGTGATGTAATTTTCTGGTCAAATCCCATGCGTATCAAGGTTTTCCGGAGTTGTTGATGACTAACATTATCAAAAGCTTTTGAATAATCTATAAAACAGATCCTAAGGTCATGGTTGAATTCTCTGCATTTCTGAATTAACATCTTCAGGTTGAAAATGTGATCTCTTGTTCCTCTTCCAGTCCGGAAACCAGCGTGTGTTCTGTTGACTTCACATTCTAATTTTGTTGTGATTCTCTTCATTATGATTTTTAGCATAATTTTGCTCGCATGAATGATGAGGGATATAGTCCTGTGGTTTGAGCATTCTTGTATGTCACCTTTTTTTCGGTATTGGTATAAGGATGGCTCGTTTCCAGTCCATGGGCCATGTTCCACTTCTCCATATTTTCTTGCATAATGTATGATAGATATCCACGCCTGCTTCGCCACTTGCTCTTATTAGCTCTGCAGTGATGTTATCAGTGCCAGGTGATTTTCCGTCTTTTATACTTTTTATTGCCCACTCCACCTCTGAACGCAAAGGCTCAAGTTCATCTTCTGGTTCTGTCCTCTCTCTGCCTTCATCCGTGTCTACCTCTTCTGTTTCTTCTTTCTTAAACATGCTTTCACAATATTGCTTCCATCTTTCAAGTATATCATCGCTTTCTGTCAGAGTCATTCCCGTTTCATCTTTAATAATGCCAAGTCTAGGTTTGAACGACTGTGTCATAAACTTGATTTCCTCGAACATACTGCGACTATCGTTCCTTATCATACATAGTTCTATCTTTTCGCATTTCTTCTCTAGATATTTCTTCTTGTCTTCCTTACACATTCGTTTAATCATCTTGCACTTCTCTCTGTATTTCTCATGATAATTCTCACTCATTTCTTTGTTCTTCTTTAACTATTTCCTTTCGTCAATCATCTGCAGTGTGTCTTTGCTTTTCCATGGTTGTTTTTGTCTCCTCTTTTTAGTGAAGTGTTTGTCAGCTGATTCCATAATGATGTTCCTAATTTCTACTGCCAACTCTTCTGGTTCCTTCTCGTCAGCCACTGTCTGTAATACTCCGAAACTTCTTTGATATCACTGACGTCATACCTCACTATCTCTTTCCCTTTCTTCATCTTTCTTAATTTTATCGCAGTCTTGGCGCTTAGCAATTCATAGTCAGAGCCACAATCGGCTCCCGGTAATGTCTTTGCATTAAACACAGACGTCCTCCATCGTTTTGGTATCAGTATAAAATCGATTTGATTTCTGTTCCGTCCATCTGGTGTTGTCCAAGTGTACAGTCTTCTTTGATGTTGTTTGAAGAAAGTATTGGTGATCATCAGTTCATTCTCTATGATAAACTCAACAAGTCTATATCCTCTCCCATTTCTCTCGCCTAGTCCATATTTCCCGATATTTCCATTTTCTTCTTCGTTTTGACAACTGCCAACTTTTGTATTTAAATCGCCCATCAGTACTACCATGTCTCTCCTTTTTACCTCATCAACTGTTCGTTGCAGTGTATCATAAAACGATTCTATTACATCGTCGTCTGCAGTGCTCGTTGGTGCATAAATTTGAATACATGTTATATTCGTGGGTTTTGCTCGTATTCGTATGGTAATATTTTTGTCATTGACCGGATTGTATCCTAATAGAGCATTTTCAGTTTTCTTTGATAGATAGAACGCAACACCATTCATCCCTGACTTAGTTGCTCCTGAGTATATAAACTTTCCTCCTGAATCCGGGCGAAAGTGTCCTTGTTCGGCCAACCTGTGTTCCGCAATCCCTAATATGTCTACCCCATATCTTTCTGCTTCCGATGTTACCATTTGTAGTGTTCCATGACTCGTTTTTCTGATGTTCCATGTTGCCACACGGATTTTCCCTTTTAGCTTTTTGTTGCTGGTTTTACCTCCCGCACAGTCGGGCATATACCGTCATCAGCTCTGGCGTTACTTCCAACATCTCCAAGCTCTTCCCCAGTATGTGTCGTCCTATCCAGCCTGGGGGGCTCACCACTAGGACCTCTCTTACTGTCTGTATTCTCCATCAAGGTTTCTTGGACTAATACAGCGGTAGTTGCCCACTGCTTTCCGCTGGTTTGTGTATGGTTAACTCTATTATTCCTTGACTAAAAAGTCTTGCACCGCAGGACAGCGGGTTACCGGTCCTTCCACATGCGTCTTGGTAGGTACCTTGCAGGCTGGTGAAAGGCTGTTGCTGTTTCGCATTTGTAGCCGGGGGTGTTGCCAATCGGCTGGCCACCTACTCCTACGAGACAGTCTTTGTGTGCTGAGGGCAGACGTCCCTCGACTCAATAGGCATTAGCCTACAAGCCTTACTCATGTAGTTTTGCAGGTCAGCCGAGACCGTTGCCCGGGGTGTGGCCACTACCGTACACTAGCAGTTCCTAGGAGCCATACATGAGCTAGATAGACTGTGGGAACCAGTGGTTAGAGCCTCCACAAAAGTGGAGCGGCTGCCCATCACCAAAGGGACTATCCCTCCAGGTTCTACCCTACACCCCATATATATATATATATATATATATATATATACACATATATTATATACACTGGTGTTCTGATACATGTGTATCGAAACGTCCGGTCATACCATTCGCCAACCAACGTTTAAAGTTTAAAGTACAAGCCACCGACTCCTCGACCGTCCACCTCCGGCCGTCGACCGCGGACAGCCGACCGCCGACCGCCGACAGCCGACAGCCGGTACTATTAGTACAGATCTGCACCGTGGGGTACCTCGTGTGCTATCAACGGTTTGTCGACAGCTCGTTTTATTTATGGTATTTAAAATATATCACTTACGCCACGTCTATCCGTCATGCGACATAAAAAGGGAGAGACACGCGCATGTATTTAATCAAAGCGTTGCTGTAGCTATATCTAAACACTGGACCTTTATGTCTTGAGCACATGTTTATAAAAGTATCGCATTTGAGATTACCTGTTGCGGAAACGAAGTCTGCTTAGTTTAAAATATACGCTTGCGATTTGATATTTAAATTTGTAAATTTCCCGTAAGCTAAGAATACTTACAGAAACGCAACGTGGCAACACAATGTTTGATTGATTATCATTATTATCATTCGTTGTGTAGTGTAGATATATCAAAAATGTTTTCGAATTTTTTTAACTGAATTACTATATATATTTTATAATTTGATTGTGTAATATGACACAAACGTTCATCTGGTGGTGTTTCATTCGCGCATGCGTGTGTTGAGTTTGTTGGCGGGTTAAATTTAGCTTTGTACGATAGTAAAAGTACTATATATAAGTGATATAACTCGGTTCTAGTCATTCAAACGTAAGTTCTTTTGACCATGTAATTAAAAAATATATACTTGTTTCTTAGACCGACTGTGGAGTCTTTAGACTATTTACACATAGCCTATTTGGTTATGAAAGAACCGGATTCGCGATGATCTGGGCAAGTTGACGATCCCGCCTTAAAAAGAGTACGTACTTTAGTTAAAATCATGAAAATAATTAATAATGTTGATCATTACATCGAGTAACCAACGAACGTGTAAATTTAACCATATAATAGTACCGGAGTAATTTGGCAACGAATTGTAACCGGATTCGAACAAATATAATTTAATAATCAGTCCTAAAATTTCACCAAACTTATAGCCGATACCAAGTCGGTTCGACTTTTCGCGCAATGATTCTAAAGCGACACACAGGCGAAGACAACGGAGTGAGAAGGAACCTTCAAGACGTAATTGACATCTTGCATGTGTCTGTCGGAACAGAGTTTGACTGTAACGTTAAATAACGTTATCTATACATTACATACACGGAGCAGTTGGCTCGCAGCCTCGCACATACCTATTTGCATGTAAACAACAAGACGCGTTATCTATTCGCGCGTTCGCCAATGCTCGTTCAGGGTAGTAGTTATTTACAGTCAAAACGTCAGACATTCCAAACAAATGACCCACCTTTGCCGAACTGTTTCTCCGGCGATATAACACCATCAAAGTCCGGTTTCCATCCAGTTCTTATTAGCGCAATCATTTACACCATTAACTCACGTCATACAACGTAAACAAAGCGAGACTGGCGGCCAATTCTCGCGGGAATGCGACGAGATTAACATTGGCCACGCGCTAACATCAAAGTCGGCTGCGCGCTAATGAAGAAAGGCGGCAGTTTTATTTTCGACGATAATTTTATTGACGTCTATTAAAATAAGTTTATGATTTGTCGGGGCGAATGCCACATCTGCGCCCGTTGATGTGCTGGCGATAGCGACGCATTCCCATCGGGAATACGCGATTGACACAGAGTCCAGGAGTAACTTTTCTGAAGAGGTTTATTGGCCCGGGTAATGCCTGTCCGGCCATCTGGCATACATGATAGGCGACCAGCCGTAGGAACCAGTCGAGCCCTGTTTCACGCCGATTCATAACATTTATACATATAACTCAACAAAAGGGTTAAAAGAAATCCCGGGTCATATTATCTATATGGAATTAATCATTGTCAGTGTATTACATTTTACATAATTTATTAAAACAATAAATCTTTATTTTCTACATAACTTATAAAATAAATAAATCTCTTAGGCATTTCGGTGGAAATTGCCGAGTGAAAATAATGGGCCGTAGACGTCTCCGTTGTTCGGATATTAATTTAAAGGCGACGCGCTTTCAGTGTAACATATTTATCTCAGTGAATTTATTGCGCTCCGCCCAGACGCGACAAATACCTATAGAGAGTCGCTCGACACGGGAAGCGACACCTGGACATAAATCGTTGAATTTAAAAAGGTAACTTTGTTCGGACAAAGTGCGTTGCCAACCCGCGGCTCGAATTGATGGCATCTACCCACGAACAACAAGCGCTGACGTCACCATCGCTGATGACTGGAGGTGGTGCTCAAAGACGGGTCATGTAAGTCATGTAATGTACACACTGTTAAGGATAATGGCTGTGCAATCAATGCCGTTTAGATTAAAGAGATGAGTTTCTTAGCTTGATATATGGAAAGAATGAAATAAAAGTAACGAATATTAGCTTTATTAAATAACGATATTTCATAGTACACAGCTAGGAAACACACATCGACACGTGGGACAGCCTGTTCGCCACACCATCTGGCGAGCAGAAGAAGAAAAAGAGTTCCTGATGAAGGCCGCCGAAGGCCGTCGAAGCGTCGATGTGAGTTTCCAATTCCTAGTTATGTACAAAGAAAAATCGTTATTAAATTTTGTCTTCCAACTTGATGAAGATCATCATGAATTAATTTTATTATCTTACCTTTCCCTCTTGTACTTATATGAAGGATGTCGGGTTGACCCCGAATATGTAAGTCAACCAACAACCCCAGTACACAAACCCGCAATCCACCATTGGCATTATATATATATATATATACATATATATATATATATGTATATATACATATATGCAGATAACTCTTTTTAGGATTGTTTACTTACACCAAAGAATGCCATACACCAATTTTTATTGTATGATGATCTTTGCATTCACCAACTGTGAATGATCATACATTTTATGAACGTTCTTTAATTTATGTAATATTTATTTGTATAGTATTAATACTATTTTTTTATATATTTATATATTTTGTATATAATGTTAACTATAACTATATATATATATATATATATATAAGTTATGATTTTTCATCTTCTTCTTCTATGTGCCATGTCTATCACAGGCGTTGGCGATCATGGCCCTCCAAACCGCACGGTCGTGTGTAGTTTGTAGCAGTTCTGTTGTGCTCCTTCCACACCATGTTGAGAGACTATCTATTATTCTTATTCTCTGGCGTCCTCTGGATATATATATATATATATATATATATATATGATTCTTATGATGTGCTTATGCTTTTCGTGCATGATTTTACGGTGTCTGTTAGTGCCTATATGAACGGGCGGGTCCCGGATATTTTATGTACGGTATAATAAAGAACAATAATAATAATTATTAACAATAACTATACTAATTACAATAACGATAATAATAATAGGAATAGTGTACACGGTTGTTGACTGTAATTTTGGACATTTGGAAGACGCATATGATGATAAATGCAGGATTACGTTGACTTCGGTTTCAATATTCCACACATACGAAGTCAGAAACAATTGTCGTGCCATTTCGATGTGGACATATCGCTCACATTGACCGTTATGGAGATTCACGCCCATGGGAGAGGATATTTCCATGTGCATGCCCTCCCCTTTTCCCAATACCCGGTTCCTCCCCTAATTATTCTTCCGCGTGATCAGTCACGAGCCGCTTTCAACTGTCTGCAAAATCGCTTTGACAGTTTATTATTTGCTAATAACGCGGACGCCTTGACAACGATAGAACGGCCCACACACAAGTGGACAGAACTTCAAACAGACGGCGGTGGAACATTGTAAATGGACACCCCTGTAAAATGTACCATTGTAAATGGACACCCCTGTAAAATGTAAATTTTCACAAATGCAATATTTGGACCGGACATCCATATTCGGTTGTGGCAAATGGACATGTGGCGTCGAAAATGTATTCCCCTTGTCATATGTCAATTTAATACAATTGGTATCACGTATTTAATGTGACATTAAGTTTAAAATAAAAGCATCGTTTAAGAACTGACATTAAACGACATTATTGTATGACCGTGTTAAATTGGTTGTGCATTTATATGTCATCCATTAATTATAACATCACACATTTTTTATTTGAGGTATTGATATAGATTCGCTATTTTGTAATTTAGTATAAGGAATGTCCGTGTCCTTTTTACCAGATAATGCATGTTTTCCATATGAAAATATAGGCCTATTGGAACTTCATGCGTGGTTAATCGAATCTCGTGTTGATTTACCAAGTAGAGTTTATGAGAGAGGGAGATCGCATTTATGTGTGGCTACATATAATACGCTATGGCTAATTATGTGACACGTGGCCTCATAATAATAAGTGCATGACGATCTTCGTGTTCACCCACAACCCTGCGTTCTTGTTACTATTGTATTCCATATTGCTGTATAGGTTTGCTATGTGCTGGAAACAGGTCCACTTACAATCTCATAGGCGTGTTACTGCCACCGATGACCGTTAGAACAGCAGAGAGCGGTCTCATGGAAACACAACGATCGGCTGGCCATAAACAGGTCGTATAAAATAATTAACGCCATTTGCTTGAAGCGTTCCGGTAAAACGTTCGGCCTTGTCACACCTTTCGATAATCATTATTTCGGTAAAAATTGCTGCGATTGACTTTTTATTACGTTGGCGCGCGCTACTTTCTCCGTTCTGTTATTTGTGGGACCGTCACGTGTGCCGCCAGTCAACGGGACTTGTTTGTATGGCGCACTTGGATCATTCCTTAAAAGGTTTCACCGTATAATTATCTCAAACCACACTCGTTTAATTTAATGTACTGCACTATAGGAATCATTATTTTTTACAGATACGTTTTCCAAAGAATTCGTTTTCATAATTAAATACCATTAAGTTATTTAGAGTTGCATAAAATGCAATAACACCAGTTTGAAAAACACTTGCTCATCTAGCCATTCAAGGTAGTTGTTCGTATGTCTACATGCTTCAATTACATCTTGTTCAAATTAAAACTTGATGCCATGACGTTCTGTAGTATGAAGTCTAACTTGAGATGAGCAACTGATCTTGATCATTATCTATGAGTCCGTGGGAGTGTGAGTGAATAAATACGGGTAGCACTTCTTTTTATGTATATATGAGTTGCGCTAATA
>CM034535.1:39706580-39929080 GCA_020002185.1 Paraescarpia echinospica | reverse complement strand
AATTATGTTGACACCATGGAGCAGTTATCGGGTGAAAATAACCTTTCGAAACAAGTGACAGACGACTGCTTAATTAAGTTTCGAGCTCCCAAAATTAATTACGTAGTTTTATGGTATATCGTTGACATTGTCGGCGCCACCCGAGGATTTGGCGCGAAATACGTTTATTAATAAGTTACTATTAAACTATGTTATTCTCGTTGTACGTACAACCCACTGGCGACATAATCAGGGCGCATGGACTTTGATTTCATCATTATGCGGATGATCTGCAATTGTACTGCCATTTTGACCTCACTGCGACTACGTTGGCTGCTACTCTGCGACGTATGGAGGAGTGTCTAGATATTGTCAATCAGTGGATGACATCAAACTACATGTGCATGAACAACACTAACACGGAATATCTTCCCGTAGTACCAAAGACTGCCGCTGCGCTTATTGACGGCAGTGTGATACGCGTAGGAGATGTTACGATTACTGCCTCAAGATATGTTCGTAACTTTGGTGTCGTTATGGATCGCCACCTCGATTTTAAGAAGCAAGTTTCAAGCATCGTCAGTGTGTGCTCATTTCACCTGCGCCATATTAACCAGATGAGTCGTTATCTCCCAACGACGACAAAGGAACGTGTCGTCAACGCCATTATTACATCACGGCTTGATTACTGCAATTCACTTCTATACGGCACTTCTGTCAACAACATCGCTCGACTGTAAAGAATGCACAACTCTGCTGCTAGGTTGATCCTACGCCGCCCACGGAGTGACAGCGCCATGCCCCTGTTGTGCATTCTTCACTGGTTGCCTGTGGCACACATAATCGACTTTAAGCTATTAGTGTTTACATATAAAGCTGTGCATGGCGATGCCCCGAAATATTTATGCGACCTTGTATGCCCATACAAACCAACAAGAGCCCTGCGCTCTACCAACAATAACATGTTAACGGTCCTGCGGACTCATGTCAAAGCTGGGGACAATTCGTTTGCGGTCGCCGCGGCGACTTTGTGGAACACTTTGTCTAATGACATTAAAACGTCTGATTGTCTCTCTACTTTCAAGGCACGCTTAAAGACTCATTTTTTTCGACTCTCGTTCTTGTCCAGTTTGGCAGAGTTTAGTCTCTGCATTGATTAATTTTATATCTCTTATGTATTAATTAACCAATTTATATATTTATTTTATACCTACATGTACATTAGTTCAGTTAAATGAATTGGCAATGTCTTATTTCTACATAGAACTGTAGCTAAGATCATTATTTTAGTATATTTATTTAATTTCTGTATTTATTTTATTTTACTAATATTAATTTTATAAGAATTTCTTTTAGAAATGCATGTTTATTTAGCCATCATTATTACCTCTATCTAGGTTCTACATGTTGTAAAGCGCCACGAACAATTTATAATTCGATCTGGCGCTATATTAAATAAAATATATTATAAATATATAATTACTAGATCCACAAATGTGTGCAGCACGTGACCGAATGACAACCGCCTGTCGCAGGCGGTTGTCAATATAGGACGTAGTCGACAGCTTTGGACAGACTCGGCGCATTATTGAGCGGGTAAAACAAATAGTAAATGGCAATTTTGGCGATCTGCATTCCGCTGTAATCGCGCCCGATCACTGTTGGCGTATATGTTAGTTATCCTTAAGTTATCTCACAACACATGTCTGCATGCACATCGATGGGCGTTTGGCAACAATCACGCGTGTGTGTGTGTGTGTGTGTGTGTGTGTGTGTGTGTGTGTGTGTGTGTGTGTGTGTGTGTGTGTGCGTGTGTGTTTGTTTGCTGTGTGTGAGTGTGTGTGTGTGTGTTGTGTGTGTGTGTGTGTGTGTGTGTGTGTGTGTGTGTGTGGTTGTTTGAGTGTGTGTGTGTGTGTGCGCGCGCGCGCGCGCTTGGCGTGCATGTGTATGTGTATGCGTGCGTACGTACGTGTTTGCGTGTGTACATGTGTTGAGTGGTGTATTTTCCCAGTGTCTCCTTTATCTTAGCGAGACGGGCTCCTTTCGTGAATAAACCGTGAGCAGTCAAATAACTCCCTCTGATCTTTTCAACAATGTAAATTCGTTCGGGAAAAATTATATGATAGCGATTCAAATCACTTATATCTCTGGTGTGATCCTCTTTACAGCTATGCAGTGATGGTGCATTCTCTTATAATCGATCTCGTTACTTCTCAACATCAGCGTAACTGTTGTTGAGAGATGGGACGTTAACATTATCCATGTGTCCGGTCCTTCTTGCGGGTTATCGCCTATCGCGATATTTCTGGTTAACGGCGAACGTCAAACTCCATTAGTTTTACAAACACATTCGCACAACTGACAGTCTACTTTTTGATATTGTTCTGTGTGATCTTAAGCGGATCCAGCTGACATGCGTACATTGTGCAGTTAACAGCCTAACGTATGTTGTATAGTCACACATTGTAGTACACGCCATTTACAATGATGCACTGATGCACTGAAATGCACTGAAATGCACTGAAATGCACTGTTGCACTGTTGCACTTGTGTACCCTTCCTAGGTCAACCACAAACCCACGACCACAATATTCTCCCTCGATGAGCTTTGACAACTAAGACCCATCGTCGATCCGATAACTAAGTCATTATAAAAGCGCTCAAGTAGAGGTCTACACTCGCCGGATCTTCCGTTGGTTAGGTAGCAACGCAAGTGGAAGAAAGAAAACGTGAACGAGAAAACAAGAAGGGCATAAACATAGAAGTTTGTGCACTGAGGCTTTGTTATATATCACTGAGACATCGTCCTGTTGTACATGTTCCCACATCTCTCTTCTCTCACTATACCTTGTTGAATTGTCGTCACTTGGTTCATGTTTTCTCCCACATTATGTTGCGTCCATTTCCGCCCATCGCCCCAGTCGATTACTATCCTTCAACAAAATATGTCGGTAGCCAATACTAATAAGCAATTACTTATAATATATATTATAATATTATATATATATATATAATATTATAATATATATATATATACATATATATTTATATATATCGAAACATACAAAAAAGCTCCGCCACATTGTTTGGTGTTTTGCAGACCAGGAGACAAATGCGTGTTTGTTGAATAATTTATTAATGTGTTGAAAACGGTGCTACCGCTGGTATTATGTTTACAATATACATGCTATATCAGCAAACCGAAACATAGCAATATGAAGGATGTATTGTGTAGCTTAACATATATGCGCAGTTTGAAATATATGTGTAATTAAACATATAATTATCATTTGTGTAGGTTGCAATAATTAAAATTATATGTGTTTTGAAAGTGTTTTGTGTAGTAAATAAAAAATTATAATTGATATGTGTAGCAAGAATATTATGTTACCTATCCGTAATGACGGGATATTTATTGTTATGCTCTCGCAGAGTTACGAAGGTAATGTAGACGTAATGACCAGCGAACATTGAGAACGAGCCACAAGTCGATATCTCGCGGCGACAGTAACGACGTTCACGGCAAACGAATTTAGAGATGATCAAACTTTGGTAATCTGCGGCTTCTGTCGCTCAGACATCAATACGCCTAATCCGCATTGGCGGTGCTATTAAATATGAGATAAGCCTTGTCGGACTAACGTAAATGTTGCCTGCGCTCGCTCTCCGCGCAGCTAATTACTGCTATTTTAATATGTATGGAATCTATTAAGCCGTATTCGACGTTGTTGGCTCGCCCGACTTCAAAGGTAATTAATGTCGCATCGATCACTTAGCATTGGCCGAAGCGGCGTCCGTCATTCAGTCACTGACCAGACACGACGCGCCTGACTGCGCCCTGCGGTGATCAATCACGGCGCTGGGCTGTGATTGGTTGAACACTGACGGCCGAGGGACTACACCAAGAGACGACGAAGGTGCCGCATTCTTCGTTCTGCCGTCCATACTAGCGGCCATGCTATCGTACTGTGTCGACCCCGTGAGACTACCAGCGATGGACCGCGGACTCTTGACCAGTCCAGCCTTCTCCCCGGCGTTCGGACACCCATTTCGACTGTTCGGCTGTCTGCCACCCCAACAGCCAACCTACAACCCTCTGTCATCCCCCGGTGATGTCTACTTCTGCCGGGCAGGCGAGGCGGCACTATTACAACCCGGAAATAACTGCCACCCGGGATTTATGCGACGGGTTGAAGGGAGCCAAGGAAGTTACCTGTGCGGGGAAAGGACAAGGAGGTTTCCGTGGAGCAGCCCTGACGTCATTCTTGCCCGGAACAATCCCACCGGTGAACAGAAATACAACAAAACAGGTAAGTTATGATATCAAAATGTATACTACTACTACTACTACTACTACTACTACTACTACTACTACTACTACTACTACTACAGCTACAGCTACTAGTAATAACTTATTATTATTATTATTCAAAGGTACTTGTACAAAATAAATATATACATAATTACACTTACAAAATCATAACACTAAGCATATGGCCAAGAACATTAACGTGTAATCAATTACACCCACATATATAATACATTTTATTTGTATTATTAATGGTCATTTTTATTAGTCTTATTAATCAAAATGTTAATTATTAAAATCGGTCTTGAATCAGAACGGTGATAGGGTTGAGAAAGTGCAACGAAACAGAAGTAGCCAAGAATGCGGTATGATATCGATAATGAAAAAATTAACTTTTTGATTAAGACGCGTGAGCACTCTATATGTAAGATACGAAAGAGAAATGCATGTTGCTTATATTAGTGTTACAAAAATTGCAACGAATATATATATATATATAATATATGTACATACTATAATAATGGTGTAATATTATACAACTGATATATAGTATGTTATAATTTGTATTCATTGAGTTTAATTATTATCACCTCGATTAGCTTTATAAATTTCCCGTGCAGAAACATTATGAATTGCGATCCCTTCCTGCGATCACACCCTGCGATCATTCCATGAGATCCCACCTTGCCGTGCAATCCCGCCAGTATCGAGACTGCGACGTGAAAATGTTTCTTATATTGTTCCCACAGCGAGCGTGAACTAGCACTACGGGTGAATGTTGATACAGGGCCGAACAGTTCACGGCTCTCCTCCATACATGTGTTTTATTGCGTCTTAAGGTGTGAGCGACTAAAATGATTCAAACGGTTCGGCTTTTAAGACGTGACAAAGGCGCATCTTTGAACGGATCGCCGTTCATAAAGCCCGTACATTCTAACGACCAATTCTTGAGCTGGCCTGTAATAAAATTTTCACTTTCAACCGGTGTTAGTTGTCGTCTTCAAAGGAGACGTTCTCGCTTTCGAGGCCGATATGGTTATTCGTGCTCGCGTCTCGCCTGAAAGAAAGTTAAGTGAAACTGCGCAAACTGGACAACCCACATTTACATTTACCATCCTGTCAGATGTAGAAGAGGCGGAAGTCTTAGGCATATCTATCCGAAGAGACATGTTATGGTCACGTGAGTATTGTAGACATTGCAGACAAAATGGTGTAGAAAAGAAACCCGAACTTTTAATTTTAATGTTGCCTTATACTTGATCCCGAAACATCGGGTCATGTTCTTCTAAAAGCATGGTGAAGTCCAGGATGAACATATATCATGCGCTTAGATGGCATGCAGTGTGTGAACCATCGCTGTGCAGACATGACGTCATCCGGACGAAAACAATGAACATCCTAGATATGCCAAGGACTTCTCTAAACAAGAATGACATGCAGATTAAAGAAGACAAGTTGGTGCACTCGTCATATTCTATACGGGTTATGCCACAGAGATCCACCATGCACCAACACAACTCAGGCTATACCTCGTCCACGAGTTGTGAGAAGAGCCACCAGGACGTCAGCGTCCCGCCACACAGCAGCTGTAGCAAATCCGTCATCACATACAGCCGGCCAAAACAATCAGTTATGCCAACCGAAACTGGAATTAAATACCAGTGCGAAAAGTTACAGCCAGGAAGATACATTATTCCAAACTAAAGTCTTCTTCTTTGATTCTTGCAATATTTTGGTTCTCGGCAACCCAATGATGTTTGAATGAACAATATTTAAAAATCTAATTTGGCCGTTGTATGCTTTGTTGGACTATTTCGCCCATGAACATCATGTTTACATCGCATAGTGGTCGGGAACGACGGTATTTATAAACGGTTAATGGTTACATTAAATTCATAAAAAGTGTGGCCCATTGGCACACATTTCGCCGGTCAATAAAATATTATTATAAGGTTTTCTGATATAACATGATTTTATGATAATAACTTTGTCCTTTATGCCTGTATGCGAACCATGCTTGTAAATTCATGACATGCAGGTCAAAACGTTTTGTGTTTTATGAATTTTTTTAACTTATCATAAATTCATCGCACATCTTCGTCCAGAAATATGTTTTGAATATCAGGAATCATAATTTACCTGTCATATCCACATGTTTTACAATAAATCGCTAAACAATTAAACATATATCAAATAATTTACCTATATAAACCATACTCGTCAATGTGATATCCCATATGCAACAACCGTTATTTCTGAGTGCAATATTATATTCCGCAAGTAATTAGTCGAATTTAGACATTCTGATCGTATTCCGTAATTATTTCGTCGAATTAAACATTCTGATTGTGCTATACTTGTTATCAAAATACATCATTTAATATGTATGGTTGTCAAACAAAGTGTTACTCATATCAAGTGCAGAAAGCTAGTCTGGATTTATCAATATTCAAACCACACTCATCCAAGATGTATATATTAATTGAAATCTCTAATGAATCGATGTTGCCCAAATTGAATGTGTCTCATCTAACACTGCATCAAGGAGAATACTTGATATCCAGAATTCAATTTTGCGATGTCAATAACTATATTTATAACAATAAATATATAGTATTATTCCAACCAATAATTGGATTACCCTTATCCAGGAACTACTTATTCATATACAAGTGTACATATTTGAGTGTAATATTGAATGTAAATAACTGCATTTAATATATTAATCGTTACATCATTTTTACATGTAGATCAAATCATGGCAATAAGCTATGGATTAATGTATATTCGTCCGTGACATAAATATTGCCTCAGCAAAATGTCCCACACCGATGTAATATAATGGGTTTTTTTGCAGCATCGACCGAACCCACAGACGATTCGACCAACGAGAGTGAGGCTACGAAACGTCGGCGCACGCGAACTAACTTCAGCGGCTGGCAGTTGGAGGAGTTGGAGGGAGCCTTCCAGGACAGTCACTACCCGGATGTGTTCATGAGGGAGGCTCTCGCTCTCAAACTCGACCTCGCCGAGTCCAGGATCCAGGTGAGCGCTCATTGTCTGTTGTACATAGTGCGTCGGTGTGTCACCGAATTATCCGAATACAGGTCCGTCTTGTTGCTGCTTCAGTTGCAACAACGACAATTGTTTCTAGGGATGATACGAAACTATCCATGCATCGCAAATGTGGATATGATGATGTAATAATAATGGATAGTAAATTTACCTTTCGGTAGTTATCGTAGATGATACACTGAACTCTGTACATATGTGTAGTAACGGTAGTCGGCAAACAAGGGCTGCCTGTATATTGAACAGTTCGTAAACATGTTTTTCAACTTTGTCCACATGGAAATAGTACTTTTTTTATCGACCTGACATCAACAATCGTCGGTCCGAGAGCGTCACTCGTGGTTTCACCATTTTGAATTGATTTCCACGCGATGGCGTCACTAATCAATAATTGCGTTTCGTGATTTTTTCCTGGCTATTTCCGATAGTCATTGAGACTATCACAATAGTTTTGCAATAATTGTAATACCGATACCGCAATACTACCTCAATAAAAAACCCAAATAGTAACTACTAAATGGTTAATGATATTTCACATTACACTATATTGATAAACTATTCAATACTGTAAAGCGAATTGACATACGTAAACCTGGCATATTTTATGGACAAAGCGTAAATTTTAAACGATGTTAGCTGATAAAAGACCATGATTATAATGCATTTCATATGGATATCATTTTTACAATCGATATATTATAAATACTAATGCAACGTTGTAAATAAGACAGTTTCGCAATGTTCCATAAAACATACGTTCAGTTTACAAATGAAAATAATCGTTTCAATTAACATGTTCGTCCATTTGGTATCAGACCTACTAAAAATATTACTCACCTTATACAATATATCCCTGATACTAGAGAACGTCGACTATCGTGTGTCGCATGTGGCCGTACCATGATATTTTATAATCTGTAAAGTAAGTAACTCGACTACGTTAGAAATGACCTCAGTTAGACAACTGCAAAATATGAGCTAAGTTACGCTGCGGCAAACGTAAAAAAAGAAATAGTATTTATTAGTTTTCTGCAGGTGATACCTCTTTGCGTACAGTGTACAATGCACATGTCTAACGACATATGAAAAAGTACGTACATAATTATTTTAAATTTGCTTCCTGCGTCGAACAATCTTGTCCTGTCACCGATACGAAGCCTGATATGTTGCCGTATTCCCGTCTCACGAATCGAACATTACTCAGATTTAAAAAAAACATTACGCAACCACGATATGATTTTCATTAAAACAGGACCATTAACCTTGTGTATCGATAATTTTAAATGTCACTATGTTAATTGTTAGCATTAGTAAACAACTTTGAACATATCTCTAAAATAGTATACACTCGTTAAAGGTGCATACATTGTTTTGTTCTTCGGTTTGGTCATTTACCATACGATTGTCTTTACTGTAGGTTATTTTATGGCCTTGAAAGAGTTGACGTAAATGGGTTTTATCTAAGTGGCATGCCTACGTAAAAGTGGTGGTTCCTATAGTAATAGACTTTATATAACGTCCCGGCAGTTCTTAAGTGTACGTTTTATAATGTCGAAAATGTTCTAGTCCATTGAAATGTTCTCACCTATATAGGGAGTTTCTTACCGAGTTCTTTATACACTTTTGCCCGCGTAAAGCAGGTGCGAAACTTGGCAGATATGTCGCCGGTGCCATGTCTCGCTTTGTCGCGTTGCGACCATATAAACAACATTAGCATATCGACCAGCGATAGACGCTCGTCACAACCAGCAGCACCCGTTGTAAAATCACACCACACATTATGTTATTGCTGCGTCCAAGACACGAGTTCTTTTGCCCTAATGCTAATGTTCCGCAAAGCCAAGAAACCGCTGAGTTCACTTGTAATGGTTTTATTGTGAAAAGAACCACGGAAAGGAACTTGATGAGACGGCTATCGTGAGCCGTGGTTTGATTGTGTTGGGCGCCAGTGAGGAGCTGTAATGAGCCATTGAATCCTTCATTATAGAGTTGGTCGTCAGCAGTGCCGCCCTCTCTCGACGTGTACGTATATTAATGCGACACATCTAGAGTTTAACGTGGAATTGCTGAAAAGTGTCTAATACGAATTTATTTAAATTTGATAATAACAAACGATGCAGTTAATATTAAGCTTAGAAAACAAACAGGCAAACGGTTCCTATAAATGGAAATACTTTGTAATTTATATATCTTACACATCTAACTTAGTTTAATTCTGCATAGTTTTTTTAGAAACACTAGTTTTTATTTTAGTGTTTATGAATTGTTGAAATGAATTTGTAAAGCGCCTTTGACCAGTGTAGGCTGAAAACGGCGCTATGTAAATGTTCATGTTATTATTATTATAGTAACGCACGACGGTATTACGGATGTTTCGTTGAGTTACCCTGGCATTGTCTGGCCTCTGTTAGTATAGATCCGTATGTGTCAGTCAGAAAAATCTATTACGCAGGCACTACGCAGACAAATGCGAACTCGATCAAATCAGAAAATAATTTCTATTCGCGACACGCGATACAGCAGGCGAGCCCCTATCTAGGCGATTGTTAGCGGTGACTGACAAAACAATCCAAATAACGCATCGATCTGACGACATTGTGTTTTAATTACCGACGAGGCGACGGATCTGGTCGCGTCGTGATTGCTTCGACGTTTAATTTAATTACGACGCAGCGGGAACTCGCGTCTCGTCGACTCGGAGCAGACAACATTCGACGAAAACAGACGACAGTCGGCGGGGGCGGCGCCGTCCATTCTGCCGCGCGCGCCAATCGCTCGGCGGGACCCGGCTCGAAGAAATGGCCGACGATCTCCCCGAGACATTCGGGCCGCTGGAGGGGGTTGATGGTCGGGGTGAAATTAGACGTATCACTGTACAGACGTTAATGAAATTCGCGCATCCGACGCGGCCGGTGTTTAGACCCGTTGACGCTGCGCGGACGCCATTATTGTGTTATAGGTTTATGCTCAGGTGGTCGGGAAAATTATAGGTTGCTGTTATCAACGGGAAGAAACCCCCATCGCTTCGCGCTAACAACTCCGACAGCAAGCAATCCGTCAGGGCGGACGTAGCGCTTTGTTACGGTCAGCAGGTGGCGCGGCGGTCCCATATCGCCGTCGCCGTCGACGTCAATTTATTACAGGTGTCATTCGGCGATAAAAGACTTTCGATTCGCCGGAGAAGAATGGCTGTTCATTTCACTCCAGAGAAATATCGGGCACTGTGGACGACACGTCGTGCTCGGCGAGTGGGAAGGATGACAAGTTGTTTCCATATGATCGCACCTTCTTTGGCGCCTGACGAGCGGATACGGTGTATAGACGCAGCTCCAAATTTGAATACAAATCTATTAAGGTTGTCATAGGCGTTCAAGTGCGCGACGCCGCGTGGTATATGAGCACGTGCGCGCGCACGCACGAACACACACGCACGCGCGCGCGCGCACACACACACACACAATCAAGAAACTACAAAGACGCAGACACGCTGGTACGCACACAATCACTGAGTGTATGATAAAACTTTTTACGGTTTTGTGAGTAATCACATATTTTATTAACAGAAACAATTCTACAAAGTCATATCCTCGATTACATTTGTGTATTGAATACTTAAATGAACTAAGGAAGACAAAACTTAATATGTAAACTAGTCCGAAGTCGGAATTGCTGAACCGTCGTATCAAAATATATACCTGACAGCTCGAGAACAAACGGTCACGTGTACACCCTGAATGCTTTCTGGAGACTTGTATTTTCGCCTATTCATACAGCTTCGGTAAACGTGTAATTATTAATCTCCCGCGTCGTACCTGTAGCGACTTCATTGATAGTCATGGTCATGTCAGTTTAACGTTTCATGTAAGTTCTACAGGTTACCATTTCTCAACGGAAACAGTGGCCACAATGGTATTGTACAGATATTCGTCAGTCCGTCAACATAGGCTAGCCGTCCATCCTTCCACACATCCTTCACAAATTGTAAAGACTGTTATTATTCCACATTTACAGACACGCAATAGTAACATAATCACACTACGTCGATATAGATACATTTACGATCAATTAGTTCAACGTTATAGTTAACATTAAATTATATTGCCTTACATCCAACACAAACTTTAAAATAAAAATGGCGGATTTGTAAACAATAAGCAGAGCGCGCGAAACAAAACCGTCCCCAAAGCAACTCAAATAATCGGCGCATTCTTACACATGTACATTACATCGAGTCATTAAATATACATTAGTTATATCAGTTATATCAGTCACACAAACTAGGCAGTATTAAATAGCTCTAGATTAGCAACATCTATGTAACGAATAATATCCCCCCTCCATTTTACCATCTCCTGAACTTACTAACAGGCCCTCCTTCGGGTGTTTGCACCAGCCTAAACCCTGCACTTGCACCGTTTTAAACAGTTCAGTTTTATTTTACTTAAATAAGATTTTAGCTAATCCAAAGGCATTTATTTAGCAATCCACTCCCTGGCCTGGACATGAAGTTCGCACTGCTCATAGCCCTGCCCTGTGCTTTGTCGCTGCAAACATGCATAGATACCTCCACCAAAACTCTACCAATGAGGATGACCGCCCAACATTTTCAGCAATGCTGACAAGAAAGCTGCCATCCTTTCCCAAATTTACAGTTACAAAGAACAACAAGATGACTCCAACTAAACCTCACGGCATGCCCTGACTGTATATGTGTAGACTACTAGTCCAAGCAGGGGGCCTTTATTCAAATCCTGGCCTCATGTCAACCTCCACTCCAGACTTCCCATGTGGCACCTGCAGTCATGAGGTACATGAACACCACCATGCCATCCAATGTGACTGCTGGTACCACACCTCGTGTGTCCAAATAAATGATACCACATACGAACATCAACAACAACAACAACAACAACAACAACAACAACAACAACAACAACAGTGTCCTACGGTTTTGCTTTTGCTGTGGCCTCCCAAACTATTCCAGATGTCTATTCTCAAGCAACATAACCACATCAAACCAATACTCAGTTCTGCAGTCTCTTCCAGACAGCAGTAACTACACAAATAGCATGGATGACCAAAATCCTACATTTGCAACTAATCCAGCAAATACATCTACCCCCGACCGAGCAAACGCTAAAACATAATCTAAACTAAAAGCCATGCTGATTAACTGCAACGGCGTCAAAAGCACAGCCAATGTATCCCAACTTCAGGCAACAATAAATTCGACAAACCCTGACATACTCTTTCTAGTGGAAACCAAACTTGATTCAAGTTTCCCCACATATTCTTTTCTCCCCACAAACTATGAAGCAATCAGAACACTCACGGAGGTGGTGTTCTAATAGCACTGAGAAATTACATAATAACAGATCCTCCAAGATAAACTGAATACTACATGTGAAATAGTCTGGACTAAAGTACACTTCTTTTATTACAAAGCCATCTATTTGGCATCCTACTGCAGACCCCCATATGATCATACAACATCCATGGAAGCCCTACATGAATTCCTGGTTATCCTCTACCGGTGCTGCAAACTTCCTCCGTCAGTTATAATCACCGGGGACCTAAACGTACCAGACATCAACTGGGGAAACCTCTGTACAACAAACCAACACACAGCAACAAAACACTAGACTAGACTCTGGAAATAGCCTTGACCTTGTACTTATATCAAACTCTGCCCTTATCTCCAGCGTAAACACAGTGACAGGCATGAGCGATCACAAAGCTGCTCTCTTTCACATTAATATGAAGCCCATGAAGAAAACCACGCCTCCACACACAGTGTACAACTATAAGTCTGCTAACTGGGAAGCCCTCAAATCAATATGTACCCTTCTTGCGCAAAAGTACTTTGCCCGAAATCCTGATAATGTAGACATCGATTCAAATTGGAACTTCTTTCACCAAAATTACACTAAACGGACAGAACAATCCATCCCTAGCCGCATGTCAAAATCAAAACCGCATTTACCCTGGATCATAAAAAACATAATCAGACTACAAAGAAAACGGGATAAAACTCATGCTAATGCCAAGAAAACAAACAAAAACAAACACTGGGAACACGTCAAGAACCTAAGAAAAGAAGTCAACAAAGAAATAACCAAATCCTACAACAGGTACATCAATAACGTCATAGGCGAAAACCTCACCACAAACCCTAAGCGATTATGGTCATTCATGAAACAAACAAAAACAGAAAACCTTGGCATCCCAACACTAAAAGCAAATGGCAAGATGCAAACAACTGATCACGACAAAGCAAACACAGTAAATGACTACTTCAAATCAGTTTTAACCAAAGAACAACTTCCTATCCCAACTAAAGGCCCATCACCATTCCCTTCAACCCAAACACTTAATATCGGAATAAATGGCATCATAAAACAGCTTGAAGCTCTAACACCAAACAAGGCATCGGGACCAGAAGAAATCCCAACAAAAGTATTAAAAGAGACTGCCCGAGAAATAACCACAATAATTCAACACATATTCCAGCAATCATACACCTCTAGCAAACTCCCACAAGCCTGGACCACAGCTTTTGTCACTCCAGTATACAAAAAAGGCAGCAAAAGCGATCCTGTATATTATAGACCGATTTCTCTGACATGCATTTTGTGCAAGGTGATGGAGCATATCGTTCTTAGCCACACGTGGAAACACCTCAGTGGTAACGACGTTATCCTCCATCACTAGCAAGGATTCCGGATTGCTCCGGATCACTAGCATGGATTCCGTACTGGACTATCCTGCCAAACACAGCTCGTCTATGAATGGGCTTCCTCTATGAACGACCAGAAACAAATAGACGTCATCCTCCTCAATTTTTCCAAAACTTTCGACAAGGTTCTCCACAAACGACTTCTTAATAAATTAAACTACTAATACTATGATGTCACGGGTCACACACTACAATGGATAAAGTCATTTGTATCAAACCGCACCCAAATCCTGCAAATGTCATCTCCGGTGTACCCCAGGGCTCAGCCATTGGCCCTGCCCTGTTCTTACTGTAAATAAATGACATAATTGATTCGCTCTTATACAGATAAATCCAAACACATGCAGCCCATAACATCCTTCAAACAGACATAAACAAACTAGCCGACTGGACAGTCAAGTGGCGAATGAACTTCAATATCCCAAAGTGTCACCGTCTCAGAATTACCCATAAACGCAAACCAAGCCACTTCACCTACACCATCTCAAACCAACCAGTTTCCCAAGTCGATTCTCACCCCTATATTGGCATCACAATAGATACTAAACTGTCGTGGATAAAGCATGTCAACACCACTGCATCTCAATCCGCTAGAACACTTGGCCTCCTCAAACGCTCTCTCCACCCTGCAACATATAAAGTTAAGGAAACAGCCTACACTATGTTAGTAAGACACTATGTTAGTAAGACCAACACTAGAGTACGGAGCTGTAGCCTAGCATCCCTATAATAATAATAATAATAAGATAACTTCTATTGCGCCTAAATCTTTTGAAACCAAGCTCAGAGGCGTATCAAAATAATACTGATACCATCGAAAAATCAAAAGAAGTGCAGCTAGATTTACTCTGAATGACCACCGCCGCATAACAAGCGTAACCGGCCTATAAACAAACTTGGCTGGCAGACACTAGAAAGAAGACGATTTACAACACCAACTTACCTTCTACAAAATAAAACACAACCTCCTGAACATTACCCTACCACAACATTTTATAGTCCTATGCTCCCGTACACGAAACAGCGATCCCAACAAATACATATAAATACATACAAATATAGGCACGCATAAATCATATGCATACTCATTTTAGCCTAGAGTTATAAGAGCTTGGAATCTACTCCCCCGGAAATAATAAGCCTACCCACACTACACCCATTCCAACAAGCTCTGAGTACCATCCACCTTGTTGCTCCAGCTCACATTAACCAGACTATAGATACAGACAGAGACTGTGTTTTATAATCGGCACAAATTATTGCACATGGTTTACATAATTATTTGTTTTATTTTTGTATAATTATTTTTCAAATTCAGTTTCACGCACCCTTCGCAGTGCGCACAATTGCACAACTCCTAGGTTAGCCCCAGAAGGGGCTGTATAAAGAAACGACACTTAAGACTTATTAAGATCTGTCAGTCCGTCCACCCACCGAACCATAAATGGATAGATTGATGGACCGACCGACCGACCGACCGACCGACCGACCGACCGACCGACCGACCGACCGACAAACAAACAAATAAACCAACCAATCATTCAAACAATTATTTTAATCAATCAATCAATCAATCAATCAATCAATCAATCAATCAATCAATCAATCAAAATACATGCATGCATGCATACATACACACGTACACACATACACACGTACACTCATACACACACACGCACGCACGCACGTACATACATACATACCTACCTACATACCTACCTACCTACCTACCTACATACATACATACATACATATATACATACATACATACAAGTACATGCAGTGTATTACATAAATCAATCAAACAATCGATCAACCGATCGATCAATCAGTCGATCAATCAATCGCTCAATCAATCGATCAATCAATATATATACATACCCATCCATTAATCAATAACTCAATCAGTCACTCAATCCATCAATCTAAGCATTCATCCGTTTGTAAATCCATCCATCAATCAGTAAGCTAGTAAATGTATGTTTGGCGCATTACTTTTCCGCGCTCTGACCATAGGGGATAGGTACGGGAATGCGGAGGTGCCGACATATTATAGTGCGGGGATGTGTTTGTATATATGGCGGGCGGCTGTCTGGGGATGTGATGGTGCAGGATTGCGGGGGTGCGGGATTGCGGAGGTGCGGGGGTGCGAGGGTGCGAGGGTGCGAGGGACCGTGTACATTGTGCATACGCCATAACCGTGTATTGACTGCATATTTTATTAAGTTGTAAGTTGTAATCACGAGTTTGTTGATGTGCCCATAAAACGGCAAGGTTCCTGAAAAGATACCCAACTCTCACCCTTAATGAAGGCACGTACTCGAGACTCCACCCCGTGAAAGGGGTGCATTCCTCGCCCTAGTGTCCGCGCTACGATAGGTGCTTTAGAAAGTCGCGCAATTAAAAATACATAAATTCGTTTTTGGAGCAGACGGGTAATTTAGCGATTCTGGTGGCGCTGGGCGGTGAGCGCGCAGAGTAGCACCCGATAATTAGACAAGTCGGAGTGCGATGTGGCAGGCGATGGGACGGGGCGGGACACGAGGGCGGGACAGGCGGTGGGACAGGCGGCGGGGAAGGCGATACAATCAACGGCAACGTTCTTCGACCCGGGCTGTCAGTTGACATTTGACATATTGTGTGTATATGCATGCTTGCGTGCGTGCGTCAGTGCGTGCGTGGAAAACAATAGGGATAATCGTTGAAACTGACGTACACTTTTCCAGGCCGGTGCGCAATTTCCTTTTACATTGTTTTTCTTTTACGTTAATAAATATTAAATTAAGCGCAATGTACTGCTAAGTACCTCGCTTAGTCGCGCTACGTATCGTCACGTTTTATAATTAATACGTATTGTTTCAGTTATCAGTTCTGTTACTGGATTTTTGGACTTGTTGGAATATGAAAAAAATACAATACAATACAATGCAATACAAAAATACTACAATCTGATGATATTCGTTGTTTGTGCTAGATTTAATACCACTGTATTAAATCACCAGCACATTTATAAACTGATATTTAAACTACCGTTGAGTTTCTCTAATTTAATTATGTTCTATATGTGAATATAGCACATGCTTACTTTTAGTGGCGTATACTAATCACAAGAACAAAAAACATTCAGAATTGACGTTGAATATAGATGCAAATTGCGAACGATGGGTCAATGCAATTATCTGCATATAAAATTGTCTAACCGCCTTCACAGTCAAAGTACGCGAACACGTTGCGACCATCTGCACGTTACGACGACTTGAGTATTATGACCACCTGCACATTACAACGTACAGCTGCGCGTTATGTGCCTATGACTTCCTGTTCCCAGGGGCGGATCTAGAGAGGGTAGTCTGTGGGGGGGGGGGGCACAAAAACCTCCACTGGCGGCCTAACCAAATGGTGCCGCGTCGCCGTAACATCAGCTTCTCGGCTGGACTGGTGACATCGGAAGACGAGGGCGGGGGTGGTGCTGTTGAAAATGTCCATAACTTAAGCTTATTGTAACCTGAACCTATAAGGGGCACGGCCGCGTAAAAGGTCTGCGGGCACGCCAAATTCCTAAGGTTTAGGGGGCACGTGCCACCCAGGCCCCACCTGGATCCGTCTATGATTCCCCATGGTCTCTGGTACGCGTAGAAGTCTACTTGACGTGTTCTAGCTCTGCACCCAGAAAGGCATAGTTTGTGGGAACGAATTTAGGACTAATTTAGTGTATAACTATTTGGAATAGTTGTAAATAAAGTTCTCTGGAGTAAATTAATTTAAATTAATACTCCCGGAGGATTATAGTCCCTGCGTGTTCCACATGTGTCCCGCGTACTGTGGGTTATATGCATGGTTATGCCTGAAAATTCTCTGCTACTAATATATATATATATATAGGCGTGAATATGTCTAAAACCAAATAGACAATTCTTAGAAAGGTGGGATACACAAATATACAACAAATGTTGGACTCTCAGTAAGCCAAAGGTTTCCTTGGTCCACTTACCACACGAATGGAAGTGAATGGGAATCTTGTTAAGTTTTGTTGAATCTCTCACTGTCTTGCTAACCCAGACATTGTTTTTTCAGGTGTGGTTCCAAAACCGTCGGGCTAAGTGGCGGAAGTTGGAGCACACTCGCAAGGGCCCCGGTCGACCCGCCCACAACCAACACCCGAAGACGTGTAGCGGAGAACCCATCGACACAGAAACCCTCGCCCGCAGGGAGCAGGAACGTGCAGGTAGACATAAACTCCGATACAATAATGTAATTATATATATATCATTATCTCATCATATATATATATATATATATGCAATATATATATATATATATCATCATCACAATCATACATACATACAAAAATGATCGCTAGGGGCGGGGCATAATGTTTACTTTCAAAATTTATCCTTCGTTTAATGTTAAATTATAGCATACCAATTGTTTTGTATTACTTGTAATATTGTTTAACTTGTAAAGCGCTACAGAACCAATAATTCAACCATAAGCTAAGTATATTTAAACTATAAGCATATTTTAACAAGTTTTGGCCCTGTCATATTCAACTTAATAAAACCCTTAGCCAATAATACTCACTTTCGCCGGTCGGCAAAGTTTAGCTTTTCAAAATGTTGTCCTTTGTAACTATTACACTGTTAAATAGTTAAGTTACAAAACATGCTGCCTGTGGGGTTTTTCTACTGACCTTTTAGACTATTATTGGCCTTTTATATTATTACAATAAAACGGTATTTAAAACGGAATCATGGTGCAGTTGAGTTGTGATCCAAGGCATTAAGACTGCAGTAAGTTTCTGCCTTTCTGAGTGCATTTTAATAACACTAAATAGTTCTCCCTCCCTTAACAGGCCTGTAAGTCTCAATTTAATTACCGGAGTTGGCCCCGGTTCAACATTGTCTAATTATATAACTGACCTTGTAAATATAATTTAGTTTTTGACATACGCCTTAACCTTAGCGCTAGGCTTAACATTCTTTACTATTTATTATCTGTATGATATATATTTATATGGTTTTGCTCTATTAATTTCTACTTAATATGATAATAGTCTAACATAATTATGTCACCATTATTCTTATTGGGTGTCTTCTGCTTGTCTTGCTCTGTTGCTGTAAGGGATAAAGATTTTGTATTATGCAAACCATTGACGTATAATAATTTTAATGTGCTTTTTCCTAATCACACTAGAATACATAATTCTATTTCAATTTTGCATAGCCTGCCATGTCCTCGTGTTTGTTATAATAGAAAGTTACTGCCAATCCCCCGCTCTACGCCAACATTGAAATTATCAATACTTTTATTACTAGCAGGAGATGTAAGTCTGAATCCTGGGCCGGCTGTTAGGCGAAACAATCGGGTGGCCACTACAAATTTCTAAAATACTAGAAAAGGTTGTAGCAAGTCGTCTAATGAATCACATTTGCACAAATGTCTTAACTAGTGTGTCACAGTCAGCATATAGACAGTTTCATTCAATAGAGACTGCTCTCTTAATGGTTCATAATGACATTAACTTGAAGGTAAAGTGACTGCACTTACCTTACTAGATCTCTCTGCCGCTTTTGACACGATTTATCACATTCTTATTGAACGCTTATTAAAGTGGTACGGCATATCTCGCACTGCTCTAAACTGGTTTTCTTCATATCTAACTGGTAAGATACCAAGCTATAAAGGTTTGGAGCTGCCTTTCGGCTGCACTGCCGATTTTACTTGGTGTTCCCCAGGGTTCTGTTCTTGGGCCTTTGCTTTTTACTCTTTACACCATGCCACTAAGCTCTGTTATACAAAGACATAACTTGGATCATCATCTTTATGCTGATGATACTCAGATCGACATTTCGTTAGCTACCCAGGATACAAATCGCTCCCTTAACCAACTTAGTGATTGCCTTCAAGATAACTTCCACTGGATGACAGATAGCAAGTTGAAATTAAATGCAAACAAATTTTAATTGACCATTATTGGTATTCCACTGCAGCGTAGTAAACTTGACGTTTTGAATCAGTATATCACGTCAGCAAACTCGTTACGGAATCTTGGAGTGATCTTTGATAGTACCTTAAATTTCCGACAGCACATATCTCAAACGTGTCGCTGCTGATTTTTTTCATAGTCGTGATCTTCGTTGTATTCGCCGGTATATGTTATTTTCTGTTGCTAAAACTATTGCAACAGCGCTTGTTAGCAGCATACTTGACTATTGCAATTCCCTCCTTTATAATATCGCTAGCAAGGATATCACGAAATCCAAATATCCAAAATTGTCTAGCAAGAATAGTTACAAGATCTCCTCGTTTTTCTCGCTCTGTGCTACTTTTGAAGTCTTTACATTTGCTTCCTGTACGATATCGTATAATATTTAAGATCTGTACCATTACATACCAGGCACTGTCCAGTAAGATCTGTACCATTACATACCAGGCTCTGTCCAGTAAGCAACCATCTTGTTTGTATTCACTGCCTACTCCTGTAAGAAAATCTATCCAGCTTCGATCGTCTACTTTTCGATCGTCTACTTTTTGTTCCTAGAGTCAACACTAACATTGGAACTAAGGCTTTTCTGTTGCTGCACCAACTATTTGGAATATGCTCCCTCTTAGTGTTAGATCAGTTGAAAATATTAAAAAATTCCGTCGTCATTTAAAAACTTATCTTTACAACCTTGCTTATCCGCCGTAGCTCCCTAGCGCCTTGACCCATCTGTTGACAACTGGAATACTGCTTATGGATTTTGAGATTGATCAATCCTTTTGTTTTGATGCGCCTCTGAGTTTGGTTTCCAGGGATTTAAGCAATAGAAGTTATCTTATTATTATTACCATCTTCATTGTGTAGCTGTAGTGTCCTGTGGTTGGGCGAAGGCCTCAGCATGTTGTGTCCAGATATGCCTGCCTTGCGCTATCCTATGCTGATGATACGCTATGCTAAACACAGGGCATTGGTCAAAAACTGTATATTTTTCATTATAATTTGCACTACACTGTTATCAATAATAAGTGAGCATATCGCAACTAAAATATGATTGTATTGTAATTTGCTGCAAGCCAACATAAATTATCAATTGTTAAATAAGTACTACAATCAATATGTATTTTTTGTGTGTATTTATATTGTAATAGCCAATAATAACTAACATTGTACTATTATGTAATATCTGCCATATTCCATGTGTTGTAAGTAAATAATTCTCAGGAGTATATAAATACAATAGTTTCTTCAGTATACCCCTTTTTTCTGACATACTCATTCTGATATACCATAAACACGGTATGTATCTTTTGTTGGAAAAATAAACATTTACTTACTTTTTTACTATATAATTATATATATGTGTGTGTGTGTGTTGTGTGTGTGAATATGCCACTGTATAATTCATTAGTATGAGGGTTAGACGTGTGAGCTCATTGTAGAATGTGCATTTTAAATCATTTTATATTTCCCAAGAAAGCAATGTTCTTTGTGGACAGGAGCAGCCGTTACATCGGTCTTGTTGCATTGTTTCCACAGAGCGGAAGCGCCAGAAATTGGAGGGCCGAGCGTCTTCTGGGACCCAACCGACGAGCGCGGAGGACAGCGCCGCTAGCCAGCGCTCAGACGACGACAGCAGTCGGCACTCCTCGGCCAGCAGCATCGTTGACGTTACATCCGGTGTCGATCGCGATCCGGAATGTCGCGTGGGGGACCGCACGACTGCGCCACCAAAGACATCCCCAGCGGTCAGTTCGCTTGACCGGTGTCCGTTCAGCATCGAACGCATCCTCGAAACACCAAAAGTGCCCCGCGGGCGTCGACCCAACTCCAAGTACCCGCGCGTTCAGGCGAGCAAGTCCCGCCACCCGCTCTACATGGGCATGTTCCCCTGCTACCCGATCACGCAGCCCGTGGGATTCCAGGTCGAGGTGATGACGTCGGATTGCGACGAATCTTCCGGTCATTGTTCGGACACCGCCTCAGTTCCAGTGAAACAGGAACTGAAGCCGCTCTACGTAGGCGTCGGACGAACTAAAAATTGCACGAACGAGTCGGTAGAGCGTTTTGCAACGTGACACTCGCTCTAGATGTGTTGGACAGACGCCGGGTATACTCATGGACTCGTTGTGGTTACTCGGCTCAGCCCCGCCGCGGATCCAATTACACTAGACGACTCAATTATACTGTCCACACGCACACAACGACGTCTACACGTCGAGCACACACCTCCATGCCACACGCATTCCTACGCACGCAATCACGGTTCCACACATCTACAACACAACCGCAATGGCGAAAGTATCCTGTATCTGACGGACTGAGACAATGAATCCACGTTGGTATACCATGTAAACAACAGGTTGAATACCAACACTTTCAATTACTGAGTTTACGCAATTTGTATTTTTGTAAATAAATGTTGCAATACAGTGTTTATAGTATTGACTCTGCCTGCTATGAATCATTGTCATGTTTATTATTCGTATTGCCAATAAACACTAGAGAGAATATGTGCTCATCCCAGTGTTAATTGACAATTTTGCCTTCCCCGTTTAGAAGAATTTACTTCCGTCGTCACATCTGCGTGGTAACTTGCCAAAGTAAAGTTTAACTCACTGAATTTGTTGATCATATCACTCTCATTATATTGAAACGACAATGTAAACTCCATCAGCACAAAACATACGCATAATCGCTTTGTGGGTTTACATGAAGATTCCAATTTTGAAAATTACTTGAAATGATTCTGGGTTCAGAATTAAATAAGTACTAGTTTGTTTGATGAGTTTAACAAAACTACACCCAAAACTTTACACAAACGAGCTGATATGGTGGATTCCGTGTCAGTTAGCTTTAAAAAAATGAATTTTAAATGAGATGAGCGAAAATGTAAATGGGCACCATAAAATGATCTGTCGACGTATCGCCGTTTCCCTAAGATATAGCCTATGACGAACGCTTTGGAAAATATTTAGATTTTAGCTACGTTTTGTTCGAGCAGTGTATACGAATTGTGAAAACGAATGTTTGCCGAAATGCTGTTAATGGGGATGTCACCAGAGAAAAATAAAGGTTCCATAAGCATGACAGTGATGACACACCCACCTAAAGATTCATTTTTGCTAATTAATGCTAACTTCATTTGCTTAGCTACGATATGCAACTTGTTCTTATAGTTAGAATACTGACAGTTTGTCTGCAGTGGGACATGTCACGTGTTATGGTGGATTCAACTCGTCAACGACGTACCCCTTGCACTGTAGTGACACATTCAATCTTCTTAACAACAAATTCAAAATGCATGCTAACATTGTACTTGATTCACCTTTCAAAGAAAGACCTTTCATGATAGTGCAACTTCCCTGCGTCAGTGACCCATTAAAACAAGGGCCCTTCAAATCGATAGTTCTTGTCAACACACTCGTATACTAATGAAGTCAAGAGCTTCCTTTGAATGCAATTCACAGAAGGTATGAAAAGAAAAACATCTTCTGATAATGAAATTGCCTGATTTACAGAGCGTACTTAGGCCACGCGTTATCAAGGCGAATTGATGGCGAATCGAGTGAATGCATAGATTATTCGACGGCAAGATTGTATGTCAAGAAATTAGCTGTGGCGACACAGGACGATGGCAGGTCGATGGAGTGTCGTCGACGCCGCGTCTTTATGACTGAACAACGGGAACGTATCCCAGAATCAGATCGTCCAAAGTTAAACTACTTAGTTCGGTATTTACGCGTTCAGATAAGGTAATGTCACCGCCCTTCTCGAATCATTACCGTATAAACATAATGTCCTATTTCAATGCGGCACGTATTAGAGGCTGCACGCTGTTTTATGACGGGTCTTCGGCGAGGAAATGGTCAAATGACGTGCTGGGTGTGACAGTGCACTAGAATACATTAGGCTACAGACCCCCACAGAAGATAGCTGACAGCGATGTATCCGAGAAGCCATTAACATTAACCGTGGAAGTCGTTCATTTTGGCAGCTTGTACAGGTGAATGACCGATTGACTTGTTTTCGAACAGTTGAACGTTTCACACAACTATTGACAACTCGTGTTAAAAAAAAAGGAAAATTCGACATATATAAAAGTGACTGTGACCCGTGCTCCAGCTACGACCAACTTCATGTGGCCTAAAACACAGTTGTACAAGGATCTTATTACAGGGTAGTGTTTGAAATGGTTTTAGATAATAGTATACATTATAGAACACCCAAGTTAAGGATCATCTCCCGTGTGCAATGGAACAAAACCAATGTAAGTACGCGTTAATTAATAACCCTGCAAAATGGATGTTTAGCATGCATGCGTATACGCACAAGTGCAAACGCACAGACGCGCGCACATTCACATACGCACCCGTGCACAAACGTACAGACACAAACAGGACACACGCACACACGCTGACACACGCACACATGCATGAACGCGCGCACGCACTCGCACTATAAGTTTCTGGTGCGCTGTCATTTGTTCTGTTGATCTTTGCTTAATTTGTTTTGCAAATTACTCGTTTTGCTCGATTTTTGTCATTTCGTATTTGTTATATGAGGTTGTGTTACATGGTATTATGCGCGACAAACATCGACATATCGCAGAGACTTGTAAATAGTGTTAAATAGTACAGTACGTATTGTTGTACACTCAGTGTTCATGGGCGGCGAATAATAATTGTCTACAATGAACAATTGTCAAAACACACACGTTTGGACGTTTAATATACCAGGTACTTTTAGACACTTACGTGTGTGTGTGTGTGCGTGCGTGCGTGCGTGCGTGCGTACGTGTGTTATATCATTGGTTAAGTTAATCAATAACTAATTACGTCCGAGCTAACGATAGAGTGGACGATTGTGTGTTTTCCTATTATGCCAAGGGTTCCACTTAAAACCACGTAGGCATGTACATGTAATTGTGGGTCACATTCATCTCTGCAATCTGCTCTAACGATACAACTCCGACGAAAGTGATTCTCTCGGGTGTCACTAAAGAGCAAATATTTGCACGAAGCGCGGAATGTCGCCGTTTGTTCGCGGGTATATTTACGTAGACGTCCACAATTAAGCAACATTTACAAACAACGATGCGCCGTCACACTGCCTTATCGCGTAATGATGGTGGCACGCTCATTAAGGCTTGCCCCAACGCTACAGCGCGTTACGACACCGCTTTTAATGGACTTGCAAATCATCGGTAGTCGTGATACGTCGCACTCGAATTAAGACGGAGACGGTAGCGGGCCAGGGGGAGATGGTAGCCGGTCGGGGGCACGGTATTCCGCCATTGTTCGTGCTCACTCGACAGAGACGGGTTTATTCGCTGCGATGAGACTTTAATCGATACGAGGCCAATCAATCAAGTGGCTAAGTGGCCGACGTAATCAAACACTCGCTGTTATATTCGTTTGGCTCGGGGCGCGCGTAAACACACCGCCCCCGACAGTTGGTCGGCTTCCGTCCTTCCATCCCGTCCCTCATATGCATAATTAGGAGTTGAGCCGTCGGTCTACGTGCCCCAGGGTATTACGAGTGAAGGCGTCACACGTGTTGCTAGTCAATGGTAACAAATTATGAAATAGTTGTAATGTAAATCCAATATAATTTGCGTTATAAAAATAAGTCATGTGTATATGTACCGATGTCTACAATTAAAACAATATTATGTACACATAAAGAAAGTAGATTTGTGTATAGGAAGTGCTAAATAGCCTTTCGGAGAACACTTTCGAATGGTTCTTTAGTGATTAGACTATAAAGACATGTTTTTTTAATATACGTATGCATACATATATATATATATATATATCCTCTTCGGGCCTCATTGTCCATAAGGTTACAGTTCGTGTTCTCCAGTTTCACTCTGTGAACAGCTGACAATACATAATTAGATTGGTATATGTGGAAAGAAGCCAAGCAGATAGACAAAGGAACCAAGCGGGTAGCTTGGTTCCTTTGTTTATCTGCTTGGCTTCTTTCCACATATACCAATCTAATTCTTTATTGTCAGCTGTTCACAGATAGGTTGTCTAGCCTGGGGATGTAGTCTACGCTAAAGAACTTTCCCAGTATATATATATATATATATATGCCAAGCAGATAGACAAAGGAGCCAAACGGGTAGCCAGAGTGAAACTGGAGAACACGACCTGCAACCTTATATATATACACGCCTATGTCGACACTACGTAAATTTTATCCCGTATATCCAGCGTTCAACCTTTACCCTAAAATTGTGCTGGTCAGCCGGACCAGCAACTTCAAAAGGTTGCTGGTCCGGCAGCAAAGTTACTGGACCGCATTTTAACAGTGGCCTGCTAAACGATATTGAAAGAAATGCACAGTTGTACTGCCAGCTGTAAAATCCTTTAATATATAATGTCAGACAGGTATTTTCCTGATCATATGTACACATACAACGCGAGTTTAGGTATCAGCAGACTGGTCATTTTTAGGTAACTGGTTTCAGACTTATTTCTACAATATTTTAAAATAACTACGAAAAACAAAGGTTTGCTAAATTTTCCTTAATTATATTTAATTGAAACAGGCGACAGACACTGGCAGCCAACCATTCATGAGCCATCTTTTTGCAAAGGTCAGTAAGAATCGCAGTCATGATCAGCGGCAACAGCAATGATACTGCAAGATCTTAGACATTAGTTATGAATCTTCTGGCTCGAGCCACAAGATTCATAATTAAAGTCCGACAAGACAGAGTCGTTGTCATCAGCGCGATCGTCAGTGACACTAGTCAGTATCGTAGGCCAGATCTTGTTCGCATTTTTTGAACAGTTTTTCCCCAGCAGATTTCGGCAATGGCGACTTTTCTCAAACAGATTCGAAAGGCATAGCCCGCGTGGATATGATGATAGCGGAGCCAGTGATGATGCCTCGTTTTGTTTTACAAAAATGAGTAAATTACCGTACGTTCGTTTCGGGTGCTTTTTTACTATAACAACCATTGTAACGTGCGCGCTCCGTGGGCGTTGCATATGTATATATATATATATATATATATAAATATATATATACATATATATGTATATATAATCGAGCTTACATATACATGTATACGGGTAGGTTAACATTTTTCTCTTAGACGGCTTGAACCTGAAGCGCCAAACTACAGGAATTAATATACGACCCCTAGAATAGAAAGTAAGACTTATATCTTTTCAAAATACCTCATATATATGTAAAGATTATTATCTTTTATGTGGTAAATCAGTTGTGATGAACGTAAAACGTACTGTGCGCGTACGTAAAACTAATAATCGCACGAACCAGGCGCGCGGGGTAAATGGCCCCTTCGTCATGGACTTGGCAACATGAAATAGACGCTGACACAATCTACTCTCTCGGTGACGGGCATTTTTGCTAGTTTTATTAATTAACCAAATGTTTACATTTACATTTGCACCCAGATGCGCGATATTGGAAAGTGTGTGTGTGTGTGTGTGGGGGGGGGGT
This sequence comes from Paraescarpia echinospica, assembly GCA_020002185.1. Lineage (NCBI taxonomy): Eukaryota > Metazoa > Annelida > Polychaeta > Sabellida > Siboglinidae > Paraescarpia > Paraescarpia echinospica. The sequence goes on along the minus strand of CM034535.1, from coordinate 39,901,522 downwards.
CCGATCGTTTTTGTAGTAACATCATGTTTTACAGTATCAACTATATGTATAGATTTATAACATAAGTAATTTATACTGACTGCCCGAATATGTTTTAACTAAGCTTGTGTTGTTGTTGAAATTTAAGTGACTGGCATAATCAGTTTGTTTACACGGCAGCGCGCCATCTTCGAAGACGTTGTCACAGGTCCGATGGGAATCGTAGCTCAAAACGAATGCATTCACATGAAATTATGCTAGGCATATCGTATAATAAACGTATTACCTAGTAAGGTTTTTATACATACACACACGCACACGCTCACGCACACGCACACGCACACGCACACACACACACACACACACATACACACACACATATACCATATACACGAAACATGTCACACTGGTGTTGACTATTAGTATAATTGTATGGGATACAGGGGGCCCCGATATAGCTCATAAGGGCGACAAATCAAAATGACGATTAAAGGTGACTTATCCAAAACGGCGACAAACCAAAACGGCGACGTATTAATAATAATCGTGTATACCCAACGGCTACGGTGCGTTTTATCGCCGCTTTGTCAATCTTTGTTGCCTTTTTGAGTTATCCCTTGTCGCCGTTTTGTCAAATTTTGTCCTCGTTTTGGTTGTTGCTATTCTGTTTTTGTGTGTGGAATTTTCCGAGCTCGACCTGTAACAGCGATAGTGCGGCGATTTTCATAAACTTTGAATTCTAAAAGTGTTTCGTTAAATGATTTCACGATAAAAAGATCGGGTTGCTTCCCTTTAATTTAAATCGCCTGGGGATTTCATTTAAACTGTTTACACATTTGGACAACAAAGAATTCCATTTGTGCTTTAACGTTGGTGTGATTGTGATTAATGTCTTCTACTACTTCCCTGTTATAAAGTCGTGATGTGTGATGCAGTTGATACAGTTTATAATTGCATAATTAAAATATTAAAAGAACAAGAAATGAAGGTAGCGTGGAAAACCTGGCACGAATTGGGCTGATTCGCCCCATATGGTTCTGGCTGGAGGAAATGTGTTGACGACTTGTGCTCCAGTGAGGCATTAAGGTAATCATTGCACCAGGTACAAGTCTAGCGCTGACACGAATCTGCTCCCACTGCTCGTGTCATGTGGTAGTGACCGAGGTAAAAGAAGGATGACGGAAGACTTGACGGCGTCGAATGTTGAACGAGATCCCAGGAGGGGAGAGTACGGGTAATTTGTCTCCACGTGGGTCGGCCCTCCCCGGGGTGGGTTCATTATCCACCATCTGATTGGGCGTAATTGCAGGAGTGGAAATGATGATGGCGGGCTAGCAGCAAATTGTCCCGAAGAGTCAACAGTTATGTCCGGCGTTGACCAACAAAGTGTCATCGTGTTCGAGGTACAGACAATTACTGACCGCAATGCACCGTTCTCTGGGGACAAGTCATTCCCGACTTTCTCCACTCGCCCTCGTGGGGCTACTTATCTAGAGGGGTGACGGGAGGGTGACAGTGTTTACCCTCGTGGCCGAAGTGTGTTTCTGTTACTTTACGTCCGTCGTCACCCACGCAAGGTCCGCCGGGATTTCGTCGGTTCCTCGTAAACTGCGTCAAATCAACGAGGATACGCCGTATACCTGATACGCCCCGGAACATGCCACGTAACCTACTAGAACGAACTACCCTAAAAGGCATCACCAACTAACCCACTCTCCATCGGTGTCGCTCAAGTTAAGGTTTAATTAATAAATAAGTACATTCCAGGCAAACATGAGGTAAACACACTTAATTACACATATGTTTAATTATCGTAGGAGTACCAAGAACGTGTGACTTTCCCTTAATCATCGGCTATATGTATTGTTTAAAAATGTATATATATATATATATATATAATGTATGTATGTATGTATGTATGCATGCATGCATGTATGCATGCATGTATGTATGTATGTATGTATGTATTTATGTATGTATGTATGTATGTATGCATGCATGTACGTGTTTATATATAATTACATATTTTGTAGAATTTTGTATAAAAATAATGGCTGGGAAGGGGACACACCACCCAACATAGTGTAGGCCCTTGTGCAATTTAATGCAGAATGTTTGTTAAAAGCAAACTTTCACTTGATTATGAATCTTTATGTTATAAAGGTTTTAGCAAAATAGGGTGGCAATTTTTCTAAGCAGGATAAGTTTACCAAATTCAAGATGGCCGCTCACCATACAAATTGCGGTTATTTTTCATTAAAATAATATTTTAAATAATTCTTTAATGTTTATAATGGTATATGGAACCCTTTGCAACGACAATACCCTTTTATTTTAATGTTTGTATATGAAAGGTAGTAGAGGGCCGCCATTTTGAATTTCAAAATGACGGTTATAAAACAATTGCCTACCGTTCACTGTATTAATATGTCCAGTATGCACTTTTCTCTTACCTGTGATTTCCTCAGAGTATCTGTTAATTTAAGAACAAAATTATAAATAGGGTGGCAATTTCAAGATGGCCACCAGCATGAATATCACCATTTATCACGGAGGAGTTGGTTTTATAGTTGCATTCTGAGATCGTCCATCTTTTAATTACAAAAGTCCAGTGAATCAACATGCCTCATTCACTATACTGCTCTATACATCACTTTCATAAACGTCATATAAAGTTTGTTTCAACTATTAATTATTTTCACACAACTTTAAGGTAAAACGGCGCAAAAAACGAAGTATTATATATACGCTTGCCATACATTTATTATTCAGCGGGCCGGACCTGGAAACCGGTAATTTTGTAAAAAGCATCATTTATCAAATAACATATCAAATGCCAAAGTGACACATACTGTAGGAAGTATGATCAAATAAATATTGTTTGTATTGCACATCATACCTTTTTAAGAACAATTTAGAAGGGTAAGTTTACTCAGAATGCAACTCTAAGCAGCTGGAGGGAATTTATTTAAAGCAATTATTTTAGAATTTTAATATCTTTATAATGTGCAGAAATATTCATTAAACCTGCTAATATGACTAATTCGTGTTATTCTCTACATTTATTTTATTAGATTTATGTTTAATTAATTACAAATGACCATCCCAATATATTCATATAATAACTCCGCGTACACGCAGTTTTCAGTTCGCGCCATCGTTCAGCTTATAAGGTATGCTCATTAATTTTTGGTACCGTCCATCAGACTTCGGTTATCTCTGCTGAGATCTATGGTGCAAGAAAAACATCCAGCAAATATATATATATATATATATATACATATATATATATATAATTTATTATATATATATATATATTTTATATATACATATACATACATATATATATATATATTTTGGCCATAAAATCGACCCATATATATTTATATATATATATACATACATATATATATATATAATTTATTATATACATATATATATATATGCATATACATATACATACATACATATATATATTTTGGCCAGAAAATCAACCCATGAACCCATATATATATAATAAATTATATATATATATATGTGTGTTGGTTTTCTGGCCAAAATATGGCCTCCACCCTCTAACGTTGCAGGAAACATGTCACTCCCAATAAGGTCATAAACGCCTTTTTGTCCTTAAAATAAGTTTTAACGCACCAGTGCAAACACTTAATCAAATGAAATAGTTTTTACTATTGTAGCACCTTTTGATATATTACTCCTGGTCATATTGAGTAACTTTACAGCTTTATGTGGGTATAAGCATTGGTTTTGTAGTAAAAACAGTATCCCAACATGTAATGTAGCGAATGCCTTTGTTGTTCCCACAATACATTTTAAAACACCAGTGTAAAACATTCATCAAATAAAACTAATATTTTGTTATTGCGACACCAGTAGACATTATTCCTGGTCATTTGGAGACATTTCGCTCCTATTTACATCTGCAGATATATATTTCCTGGCAGAAACATTACCCCACCCTGCAAAGTTGCGAGTGTATACGTTTGTTTCCCAAATGTATGTTAAGACACCACTGTAAATTTTAAAGCAAAATATATTGTCATTTTGCTGTTGTGGCAAATATAGAATTATATCAGGTCGCATTGCACCATTGTGTACCATTTTGTAGGTGCAAATATAATAAGAAAACTTCTATTGCGCCTAAATCCTTGGGAACCTTGTTAAGTCCAGAGTGCCCGCTTGACCCCTGTGATACACATTAAAACATGATTGTAAACTTTACAATGTAAAGTATACTCAATCTAAATTAACATTACTCTGACGTGACACCTCTAGATATTAATTTATAATTTGCCTTCCATGTCTTGTACCTTCCTATGGATGCAAGATTTGACTTTCTGGCCAAAACTGCACTTCCCACACTTAGTGTAAGGTAAATCACGTGTATATATTTTCTTAAATTAGTACTCAGTAAGATACAATTTTAACCCTTTGGCACGTTAAAATAGTTTGTGTTATTGTGTCATCCACGAACGTTACTCCTGGTCATTTAAAGCTATTCGTATATTTCCGTGGGTTGCATGTGTTAATGATTCTGAACTAGAACTTTTACACATTTGGCAAAAAGACATCCTTACCAAATTATATAATCAATGAGAGTTGCCAAATGCCTTTAGATAGCCAAATATACTGCTAATTGGGAACACAGAAGCTAAAAACGCGGTTAAATGGTTAAATTGTTACCTTGATGGATGTTTTTTAATAAAATAGGCACTCGAGACTTTATAGGTTAGTGTAGTGTTTTGTGTCCTCCAATGTTGACTGTGCCAGTGTGATCTTCAAGGGCATCTGTCGTTATTCGTTCCAGGAATATGTTGAATAATGTAGGTGACAATAGGCATCTACGGTTCGCTGATGACATCGACGCGTTAGCTGGAAGCGAAGAGGTACTTGCTAACCTTGTGAACCGACTGGACGAAACATCAGCCAGACATGGAATGAAAATTAGCATAGAAAAAACGAAGCTAATGACAAACACCAACAATGCCATGAGGTCCCGAATAACTGACAATGGACGCGAACTGGAAACAGTAAGTCAGTACAAGTACCTCGGAGCTATCATAAATGACGAGGGTTCCAGGAACGAAATCCTTGCAAGGTCTGCGCAACCATCAGCAGCACTGGCGAAATTGAAACCAGCTTAGAGAGACAAAAACATCGCACTGAAATCCAAATTTAAACTAGTACGTACACGGGTCCTTTCCATATTTCTGTATGCATGCGAATCATGGACCTTCACAGCGGAACTGCAAAGAAGAATTGCTGCATTGGAAATTAAATGCTACCGAAGAATCCTCTGTATTTCCTACACTGACCACATCACCAACGATGAAATCAGAAAAAATCATCACTCAACATGTTGAACATTACGAAGACCTGCTGACCACAGTACAAACTAGGAAACTGAGATGGTATGGCCATGTAACACGATCAAGCGGGCTCACAAAAACAATACTACAAGGAACAGTGCCGGGGAAAAGAAGACAGGGAAGACAGAGTAAGAGATGGTCAGACAATATTGCAGAATGGACTGGGAAGACCTTCGCAGAAACTCAGACATTAGCACACAACCGTGAAGACTGGCGTCGACTGGTGAAACAGTCAGCAATGCAGCGCCCCTATGATCCAGGCGGGTTACGGGAGCAGTAAGTAAGTATTTTCGGAGAATGGGTTCAAGTTTCCTCTGTTAAGGATTTGGAACATGAACGAAGACCCTAATGCACTGGCAACGGAGTATAGGTGGCGAATGTGAATCGTAAACCCTGACATCTGATAACATCAGTTTAGTATTTACGGGTAGATGGTCTTCCTGCAAAAAAGGGGTGAATTAAACCTAAAAAAATAGAGAAACATATATGATTAATGGTACGTCCAAATAACGACTATCGGTCTACAACGGACACGAGAATGCGTGATTATCCAACCATCGCACAGGAATGCATTCAGCCGTTACATTCCCATGTCAACATACATTAAGCATTGACCAATTGGACAAGACTAAGAATAGCAACAGGGGGTTACCCACCTCTGTCCTTTAAATAAAATAGAGGAATACATATTTTGTTAACGGGATATGGGGTGTCTAAATGAACTAGATACGTGGTGAATGATGTTCATGATATACATTGTAGAATGAAGACATTGCTCATATTGGGGCACAGTTTCGTCCGGCGTGTGGCCGATGAGATCCACCGGGAGGGCCTCGATCTAGGAGATCAGGTCGAACGAATACAGGTGTGGGGCATTGGCGGTATGCGGGTGTCCGGCGTGTACCGGCAATTGCCATTTGTCTACCGGGTGGCACCATTGATCGTCTTTCTAGATATTGGAACTAATGACCTAAGCGACCCGAAAAAGACCCCGTACGGCTGGCAGGGGAGATCAAGGATGCGGCGCGAACTCTCTGGGGCAGATACCAGGTGTCAAGCAATTGATCGTGTCGGAAGTGATGAGGCGTGCTGATCGGAGGCGGGAGGACTTTAACCGTGTAAGATTCATACTGAACGATGAATTGAATCGCTTGGCGATCAGTTTCGATAGCATTTATGTATGAAATCACAAAGGGTTCGTTACACGATGGAAAGAGTATTTGCGACCCGACGGTGTTCATCTGAATCAGAGGGGGACGATGCTCTATTTAAAAACATATGGTGTACCGTACGAAAGTATGCGCTGAAATAAAATAATAATAAACACGGGAATGCGAAGTTGTGGTGCTGCCCACAGTGCCGCTACTGCTGACCACCTCACACCTCCACAAACACGTGTCGTTGTTATTAATAATTACTACATGGGCATTCAGTAATTATTTCGGACGGTAATCCTGTAAAAACAAAATAAACCATTAAATTGTGCGTGAAATATATATGTCCTATCATAGTTGTACACGAGACGGAAACGTGAAGCCGTATGAGCCAGCACTGTTGCAACCCGACAACCCCACATGCAGCCTAATCCCCCTAACAACTACACAATTGCACTAACACTACGACGTCTCACAGTGTCCTAAGCGAAGGGTCATTGTTCTGTAGAAGTCCATTGTTCATTGTAATTTGGTGGCCACCAGGATATCTTTCAGATTCTTGTTCTTTGAGAATGCTGTTATAAATCTCGGCGTGTAAATTTCTGGATACGCGGTTTGAAGCAGTTTATAGGTGGCTTTATGTTTTGCTAGTTTATCAATTGTTCGTCCCTGGTGGGAGAAGCGAATCACAAAATTTATAATATCAAAAGATTCCTCTCTAACATTCAGTTCCCCCCTGGCTGCGTAGTTTTAAGTCTTGTAATCCATTTTGATTCACAATTTCGTCTGTAGATGGTTTCCAGTGAGGCGACGTCAGAAAATGGCCCTGATTCCAAGATTGTAATACGCAAATCGGATATTGAGTGACCGGCTGCATTAAAATGCTTGGCCACTTGTGTGTCGTTGTGATGCCGTCCGATCTGTGATTATTTAGACCTGTTTGGAGTTGATTGCCACGTATCTTGCAGGGCAGGCGTTGCAGGTAATTAGGTAAACCACGCTGGATGTACCGCAATTGTTGATTTTGCCCTGTGGTGGCCTCCTTGTGTTGTTAATAGGTGTGAAGTCTACAAATACCGTACAGGCGAGACACCTTTTCGCCTGACATTTCACGGCTTGTTCTTTCCTGTTCTGATTTGTAATGTCCGCTTTTAATGTGCCTTAACAATGCGATAAAATTCCTTTGTCTCAGGCTAGGAAAAAGTGTTTGTACGGCTTCCTCAAAGTCTGATTTATTGTTGCACATCCTGTGAAATCGTAATAGTTGCGACTTGAGGATACCAGAGAAGGTATGTTTCGGATGGAACGAGTCTTTGTACAGCAGTTGATGTGTATCTGTTGGTTTAAAATAAACCTTGCTGTCAAGATGCCCCGTCGAATTAAAGCGTTCGCCTTTAAAGATCGTAGTGTCCAAGAAATCTATCGAGTGTTTACACGCAAATGACGTTAATTTTACGCAATTTTTATGGCTATTTAGTATGTCCAAGAAAACTAGGAATTCATCATTCCCATGTGTCCAGATTCCGAAAATATCGTCCAAATATCGTAAATAGTTTAATGGTAATTTGTTGCATTTCCTTAATGCTTCCTTAAAAGGCAGTGATTGAGGGGGCAATGAGGAAAGAGAGGGTGTTTATGGGCGATTCGATTATGAGAAAGACAGATAAGACTCTAAGCGAGGGGGAGGACGTCGTTGTTTGTCTACCGGGGGCTAAGATAGAACATGTAACTGAAAGGGTAGAGAAGGTACTGGGGCATGGCAAGGGATGGTCTATACTAGTACATGTAGGGACAAATAACGCAGAGAGGGAGGGAACAACTGGGATAGTTCAGAAGTACAGACAGTTGGTGAAGAAGTTAAAGAAGACAAGAGTAGAACAGATTATCCTCTCAGGAATTTTGCCAGTAATGGGAGGAAGGGGGCCGACATATAGAAACTGCAAGAGGATGGCGATCAACGCACTAGTTGAGCAGATGTGTAAAGAAGAGGGGGTGGGATTCGTAGATTTATGGGGATACTTTGTTGGGAGGGAAGATATGTACATGAGAGATGGCCTACATCTAAGTGGAAAGGGGGCAGCAGTTTTCTCAGAGAACTTGCTGCAATCTGTTGACAGTGGGACAGGCTGCATCTATTTAAACTAGATTCGCAGGGGGGATTCACAGAGAAGCCTGAAACTGGAGGCATAGATAAAGACAGCAGAAATAATCGGCAAAGAACAGCCTGGAAAACTGTTCTGAATCAGGATATAAATGCATTTGTTTAAATGCAAGGAGCATAGTAAACAAAAGAAGTGAACTAAACATTATGGTAGAAGATATTGATCCTCACATAATAGGTATAACTGAATCGTGGGCCACCACTGATATATCAGATGCCGAATTGGGACTAACAGGATATGTAATGTTTAGGAAAGATAGAATAGGAAGAAAGGGAGGTGGAGTTATTTTATATATTAAAGAATCTATACAGGCTTATGAAATAAAATTAGAAAGAGAAGCAGATTGCGAAGAAGCTGTTTGGTGTAACATAGTTACAGGAAACCCAACGTTAACAGTTGGGTTAGTTTATCGAAGTCCAAACATAAGCATAGAAGAGAATGAAAAAATACAAAACGCTATAAGGGAAGCAAGCAAACGGAACTGTATTATTATGGGGGGCTTTAACCATGGGCATATACAATGGAAATCTCTACAGAGTATGGGGAGTGAGGACCACAAGTTTTTAGTTTTAGTACAAGATAGTTTCCTTTCTCAACATGTGCTAGAACCAACCAGGGGAGAGAATGTGTTAGACTTAGATTTGTCCTCACAGAAAGAATTAGTTGACAATGTCAAGATATGTGAGCCACTGGGGAGCAGTGATCACAACCAGATACATTTTACCATCAAAGTAAAATCAGAAAGGAATAGTAAAAAGCAGTATAGGAGAAATTTCCACAAAGGAAGGTATAAGGACATGAGGAAATATTTAGCAAAGATAGACTGGAATAACACACTGAAGAATAAGACAGCAACTGAATGCTGGAATATCTTAAATAGTGAAATTAAGTGCATAGTCGATAAATTTGTACCTTTCAAAAAACAAGGGAAACGGTCTAAAAAGAAACACTCATCGAAAGAAGCCATTAGAAAAATTAAGTATAAACAAATGATGTGGAAGTCATATAGATGTACTGGAAATGATGAAGACTACAACATTTATAAAGAAGCACTTAATCAAGCTACAGCTGAAATTAGAAATTCAAAGAGAAGCTATGAAAAAAAAATTAGCTAGTAATATAAAACATGACAGTAAGAGTTTTTATGCGTATATTCGAAGCAAACAGAAAGTTCAGGATAAGGTCGGTCCTCTAGAAGATAGTGCTGGAAATACAATATCAGAGGGATTCTTAATGGCAGAAGACCTGAATGAGTATTTTAGTTCAGTGTTTACCAGGGAAGATATTAGTTCACTGCCAGTACCAGAGGCTAAGTTCAAGGGGGCAGATTCAGACTATTTAGGACAGTTAGTTGTAACCTCGGAAATGGTAGCTAAGAAAATAAGGGCCATGAAGGATAATAAATCACCTGGAGTGGACGGGATTCCGCCCAAACTACTATTGGAAATTGTAGAACAAATTAGCGTACCGCTTGCAACAGTTTTAAATTTGTCATTAGAAGAGGGAGTGGTTCCTTTAGAATGGAAAGAGGCAAACATTATACCGTTATTTAAAAAAGGTTCGAGAAACAAGTCGGAGAACTATAGACCAGTGAGTTTAACATCAGTGATTTGCAAATTATTAGAAAGACTAATTAAAGATCATATGGTGGATTTTCTTGTTAAACATAACTTGATAAACCCATCTCAACATGGGTTTTTAAAAGCGAGGTCATGCTTAACAAATATGTTATGTTTTTTGGAAGACATCACTAGGTGGGTAGATGAGGGATCACCAGTAGATATCATCTATTTAGATTTTCAAAAAGCTTTCGACAAAGTACCACATCAAAGATTACTCCTTAAGCTAAAGGCCCATGGCATAGGAAATGGTATAATAAACTGGATAGAAAAATGGCTGAATGACAGAAGACAACGTGTAGTAGTTGATGGGGAGGCTTCAAACTGGAAATCGGTATTGAGTGGGGTACCACAGGGATCAGTACTAGGACCTATATTATTCTTAATATATATCAACGATTTGGACGATGATATAACAAGCAAGGTGTTAAAATTTGCGGATGATACAAAAGTGTTTAGAAGGATTAAAAGTGATGGAGACAGACAGCATTTACAAGATGATCTTGATAGGTTGATCAAATGGTCTGAAAAGTGGCAAATGCTGTTCAATTTTGGGAAATGTAAATGCCTCCACACAGGTCATGGGAATGAAGAGGTAAAATATAAAATGGGGGGTACTGTTCTAAGTACTACTGTAAAAGAAAAGGACTTGGGGTTAACCATTAGTGCTGATATGAAGGTTTCAGAGCAGTGCGGAATTGCAGCGTCAAAGGGAAATCAAATCCTTGGATTAATTAGGCGAAATATAACGTATAAGAAAAAAGAATTAATACCGCTGTACAAAACAATAGTGAGGCCTCATTTAGAATATTGTATACAAGCATGGAGGCCATATCGCAAGAAGGACATAGATATGCTAGAAAGAGTACAGAGGAGAGCGACTAAAATGATACCAAATCTGAGGGATCTTAGTTACGAAATACGCCTAAAAGAATGTGGTTTAACAACATTAGAGACCAGGAGATTGAGAGGAGATCACATAGAAGTGTTTAAAATATTGAATGGTTATGAAAATATTGATAGAAACATTTTTTTCTCAGTTAAGAAAAATAGAAGGACCAGAGGACATGAAGCTACATTAGTAAAGGAGCAGTGTAGATTAGATATAAGAAAGTTCTCATTCTCACAAAGGACTGTAAATGAATGGAACAGATTATCTCCTGATTGTGTTGGTGCTAGTAGCGTGAATATGTTTAAAAATAAAATCGACACACACCTTAAAAAGGCGGGATACATGTAGATAAAAAGTATTGGACTCTCGATAAGCCAAAAGGCTTCCTTGTCCACCTGCCATCCAGAGTAATTTTCTGGATGGCAATCTTGTTAAATCTTGTTAAATCTTGTTTCTCCCACTCACCCATAAAAAAATATTGGCATAGTTGGGGGCAAATCGTTTCCCCATTGCAGTGCCGAAAATTTGAAGGTACCAGTTTGATCCGAATAAAAAGTCGTTACGTTCTAAGGAAATTTTAAGTAGTTCTAACATCTCTGCGTGTTTCGTAAAAAAACCTGTCTTACTGCTTCAGTCCCCGAAATATTGTCAATATTGGTGTACAGGCTTTCTACATCCATGGAGAACAGTAGCGCATCACAGTAGTGCATCTCTAGCGCATCACTAGGAATTTCGATTTTAGTCACTTTATCAATGAAGTCTGTAGTGTGTGTAACATACGAAGCATGTGTTACTGCCAATGGGGCTAACACTAGTCGATATACTCAGCTATTTTATATGATTCCCTGTTGCAATCGGATATGATCAGTCGTCCTGGGAGCATTTGAGGCTGAGGCCATTTATCTTTAGCCTTATGATTCTTGGGTAATAGATAGAGCAGACGTGGTCGAGGTGTATCTGGTGGCTCTAAATAATCTCGTTGCTTCTTGGATATGTAACCTGTTTGTCGTAATCTGTCTAGTGTTGCCGAAATGCGGACTGCGGCTTGTGGATAGACCGGTGTGTCTAGTTTAGTATAATGTTTTTTGTTCGCAAGCTGTCGATTCGTCTCTGCAGCATAGTTTTCTTTAGACATGATTACTGTAGCCGAGCCTTTATCAGCAGGTTTAATAATAATAAATGGGTTTCTCTTGAGTGTCGAAATCGACGCCGATTGCGACTCTGACAAATTACCAACACTGTTCCGGTGTTTGTTAGTTATTGAGCTAAAATCTTTCAGTTGTTCCAATTTAGAGTTAATGTCCTCGTTGTGGCAAGGCGGATTCCAAGTTGATTGGGCTGTAAAGTTCTGTTTTAATTTGGTTGATTTCGTTCCGTGAAAAATATCATAGTTGGATATGTCTAGCAAAACGCCTGATAGATGCTTGCTTGTCTTCTGCATCATTTGTCTGAGGTGTTGTATAAATTGTAATCCGAAATTTAGGATTTCCGCCTGTGTTTCAGATAACACTAGATGACTTAATAATCGTGGGATTGCGCAGATCATTGGACTTGTTTTGTGCGGTATGGCTGCCCTCAATGTAAGTAGTGCTTTGGCCAAAAATCAAACCATGAACCCATATAAAGATGCCAAATGTCTCAAAACTACCAAGAATTATTTCTCTGTATGCCACAATGATTGACTGCTTCAAGCAATCAACTTCACTCTTTAGCAGGAAGATTTTTAGCAATGAAATACATTTGATCTTTGTTCAAGGTCATTAAAGGTCAACATAAAAATGGCAACATCCATGTTCTCATTGCTAAAGCTTATTAGAATCCATTTATAAAGGTGGCCATAAATTAACTTTCCATGCCTACGGGAGCCCAACCCTAATACATTGGCCTTCCCCAAGTGTTAGTTGCTGCACCGATATATCAATGTTGTTACCATGACAATCTGTCCAACCTGAATAACATATAGAAAGTCATAAAACATTAAGAAAAGTTAGTTTTTAACTACGATGATAAAATAATTACAGCACACAGAGCATAATTAGTAAAATAACAATACATATAGATCATAACAGTATAGTCACCGGTACGTAATTCTCATAATTCGCCTTTTTGTGACCGCCATTTTGAAATTCCAGATGGCGGACATCCACTAGCACTCACATGTATCTAAGACACACAGGTATTGTAATAAATGGATATTGTCAATGATAAGAGCTCCATACACCATTTTAGACATGTAGGTAATTAAAATAAAATAACATTATAATGGAAAACTAGCGCAATTTACATGGTTGGCGGCCATCTTGAATTCAGTCAACATATCCTGTATAGAATAATTGCCACCCTAATTTTTTTAGACCTTTTCTACCCACAGATGCAAAATCAAATGAAAGGTTGCTTTTAACAACGATTCTGCACGAGATGTGTTTTTGGTGTCACAAAATTGCATCTTTTGAAGTGTTTGCCTAAAAATAGTTTAACCACTCCCACTTACATCCCGGGGTAGTTCTTTTTCGGCCACAAAATAACATTGTTATAACGGAAAATCTATTAATTGACAAAACAATCAGATTGTATATTGTCATTCCACTATGGGCGCTTCATGTTGGCCACCAAATTCACAACTGCAATATACAATAGAACTGCACAGTGGCAGTCAAAGTGGCCACCTGTATCGCCTATTGCATATGATTATTACGGTCTCCTTGGTGTGCGGACCATTTAATGATTAAATACACTAACTAGACTTGACCTTGACTAATCATGCAATAAACAGATTGCCTATAAAATAAGAAAAACGGGGGCTTTTGCACATATATAAACGAAGGCACCAAGTTACGTAAACATCGAAGAGAGGCAATTCATTCGTTTCAGGACGAAGAGTACTGTTTCACCAAATGAAAATGTATTAATTTGTAAACACATAATTAATCGAATGTTTGCAATTAAAATATGGTCATTGTGATTGCATCTAAACTCACCTTATGAAACAAACTCTTTACTAAGCTTCTCGCGGTTTGACGCACTGGTTGTTCATTCTTCAAACATCCGCTGCCAATATGTGAGCCACCCGGACCATTGAGATTTCACTATAGAATCTCTCAATTTGTGAACACATTTTGAGTAAACCACTGACTGATTTTATTGACTCAAGCTGCAAATGGATTATATTAACTCTGCTAGGTCCATATAACCCCAACAGCCTTTTGTTTCTCTCTGATTAATGTTCATGTGCTGTGTATAGAGGACACATCAACAATCAGTAAAATATAAAAGTTGAAATTGCTGTAGATTAATCACTATGCCAAGTGTACTAAGCTACTAGTTTAGTTTGCTTTTGTACCCCCAGCCCCTGTCCCACTAGCCCCCCCGGGGGGGGGCTACTGGCATTAACGGGGGCCTAGTGGCACTACTTATCATTTTGCCAACACTACCTGGCTGTTCCATTCAGTGTTCTACCCACCTTAATTTTAGGTACCTGATTTGAAATAAGAAATATATTATATATATGGTGCACATTCAACGAATGTCGGACTGTTTTGATTGGAGGGAAACCGTAAAAAAACTTTTATTTGTCATACACAAGGACACGTAACCAACCACTAAGAAAAATATACATTAAAAGGTAATATAAAATAAACATTACTGTATTCTTAGCATTGATCAAAATGTTGTTGTGAGAAAACATTACACTGTGTGATCAAAGTTGGTAATCAGTTGTTTGTTTGCACACATAGTATCATATGCATGCATAACTGGTCCATTTTACCAGACACATAGGGACGTTCGATCAGAAACGTTGCCAAGTTTCGTAAAAAGAATAGTTCATAATACAACTTCTGTGTGGAATCTTCCATGTGAAATCTTACCTTATTTTTATGAGCTACTATTTATACACTAGTCTTTTGTAAAAGCCATTAAAGGCAAGAATTGTTTTCTCAGAATAATTTTTAACTGGCGTATTATTGTCCAAACTACCACGACGTCGCTGCTGTTAATTACCGCAAGGGGCGGTGGTTTGGCATAACGCCGTTTGTATGCACGCGTAGATATGTCACTCGCTGCTAAATGGCGACACAAATGCGCTCATTACCTGCTCAAAAACGTATGTTTGACAGCGAACAAACCGTGTAATAGAACTCGACGTATGGGAACCACAGGCATCCCATTCATACGGTGGCAATGGGGTTGCAAAAAGATAGATCTTCTTTGAGATACGCTCGATCGGTAGGTGAGGGGTAGCCTGGGTATATCCGCGGGGTGATCGGAGTACAGGGTGATACCCCCAAGCCCCACCAAACAATGTCTTATATTCCTTCAGTAGTTGTTGGCGTGCTGCACACAATATTAATTTAATCGGCACACAAGTATTTTTTAAAGACAAACAACCTATACAAGAACACACGCCATTTGAACGAAATTGTGTGTGTGTGTGTGTGTGTGTGTGTGTGTGTGTGTGTGTGTGTGTGTGTGTGTGTGTGTGTGTGTGTGTGTGTGTGTGTGTGTGTGTGTGTGTGACACAATCGTTCACCTTTTTGCATATAAGTAAATATAAAACTATTTTATTTTGCTACACGTTATTTACAGTCACATCATACAGCTTTTATATAATCATTCACTGACTTCGTTTTTGAAAACAAATTTCTTACATTGGCGTTCTTCACGTTCGTATACACCATGTTTTGGGTGTACTCTTCAAAGACACACCAGTGTTGACATATAAGCACGTATAGACACATCGCGTGTTTACTCACGTGTCGTGTATATGGCTTCACATGTGTTACATCCGCTTTCTATGGTTCAACGGATGGGTATAGTCAGAGGATGGATGGTGCATTAGGACGAAACTTCATCAAAACCAGCCAGGTGTATACTGACACGGAGTTTGATGCGACACGCTTCAAACAAGTATCTATTTTTGTATACGGAGTTAGGTATGCACATGTGGAATATCTGTCAAAACTGCGTTATCTAATTGTCTAACGTCGACGGTACGTTGAACCACACGTTGTGAAACACCTGTTTCAATAGCAATTGAATTGCGACTTTGTTCGTTATGTTTCGGAGTAAAATGACGACATACCTGTCAGGCGTAAATGAATAAGCCCGGGAATGTATGCTTCCCGTCGTTCCGTATGTAAATGAGCGAGGCAGGTTCATGTACTGCTGCACTGCCCCGGTTTCTTAATCCCTATACTCTCTAAGAAATTAGGGTTCAAATCTGCACCCTATAGGGTGTAGAGAATTGTAGCACCCGGAGCAACCATAAGGGGTTCAAATCTGACCCCAGATGTGGGGTGCAGACTTGCACCACAATATTAGGGTACACATATGCACCCAATATGCTCCTTATATGGTGCTAATCTCCAACATCTGGTGTGCACCCTATAGGGTGCACATATGGTGCACCCATATGTTATCTGCACCCCACATATGGGGTGCAGATTTGGACCCCTTAGGGGTACTCCTGGTGCGACAACTTTCTACACCATATAGGGTGCAGATCTGAACCCAACATTGCACCTCTATGCAGAATATAATCCTTTCTAGTGCGACTTTGCACACTGAAAAGTAAAATTGTGCACCATTTGGGGTTCAAATGTGCAACATTGGATTATGTTGCAATTTTGCACTTCTGTTAAGGAGGACACATTTGGAACCTGAAACATGTACATTTAAGGGGTCAGGACACTGTTGGACTTCCTGCTTGGTTACAGACGAAAAAGAGTGCAGTATATTTTTGAGAAATGATTGTTTACAATATTCACTTGCTCTGACATAAGTGCATTTGAGTAGTCAGATTTCTAGATGTGATTGTAGAAGCTGTTGACAGTAAAATGGTGTCTTTCTAGCTGATTTTACTAAGCGGAAGGGTATTTGGCAGCAATTTGGCTAGTTGACACTTTAGCCGGATTACTGCCTGCATCCATTTGTAAATATTGACGGGTGTCATACATACAGGCATTTTGCAAGAGCTAGAAATATTAGATTTTGACTAAACTCGACCAGCATGTCAATGAGATGATGATAACGGCAGGTGAGAAGTTTAATACATTTTCTAGGTCACGTTTTCTTATAATCACACAAAACGTTAACATGGTCGCCAATGAGAAAACCAACAGTGTGCTGACCCCAATTAAAGTCCCTAGCAACGGAAACACGCTACACAGTGAGGCATCATGGACGACAGGTTTTATGAAAAATATGCAGACAAAATTAATGAAAATGTGTCTGTTTCAGCAAACAATCAGTGTATATTGTGGACAGGCTGCACAAAAGGCACAGGCGTGAAATATGGTGCAGTTAACTGCAAGTTTAGATGTGGCAATAGACGTACCATCACGGCACACCGGTTAAGCTATATGCTGCACCACAGGAGAACATTTATAAGAGCGAATCTAGATGCTTCACATCTCTGCCACAATAGTCTCTGTGTGACAGCCACACATGTCAGCCTGGAACCACACCGTGTCAACAATGAAATAATTTATTGCGTGAAATCAGGCGAATGTCGTGGTCATGGCATTTACCCTGCATGCATGTTAGATTTAAAATTAAATCCATTAAACAAATGGTGAGCACTTACATTTTTCGGGAGTTCGTGTACGATGAACTTTTCCGAAGTGTGATCGTTACGACTGGTCACTGATATATGTCGACATCAGTCAGCCCCTGCTGTCGCTGATGTAGCATTGCATCGTGTCGATTGATCATGGTACTCAAGATGTTCGTGGTGCTCGTAGTGTGATTGTGTTCGCTTGAATGTCGGCAGGCAGATGGTGTCGTGTGTGTCGGATGGTCTTGGTCTTTGTATTGTGTTTGCATGGATGATGGTCAGTTTGTAGCACAAGTAGACGCTGCAGAAATACAGAATGTCGTATTGTTATAATGTTGTGTATGCACATTGTGCTCGTGTGTATGTATGTCTATGTGTCTGTCTACTTTCTGCTTGCGTAAGAGTGATCGGCCGATTTTCGTGACCTTAACGAATATGGGCGATCAGTACGATTTCCTGGTGGCTGTCGGCGCCTCCTTCTCACTGGTGTAACTGCCGTTGCTGTCACTGCTACTGTTGTTACTGTATGACTTGCTGGTTTGGGATCAAGTTGACTCTTTCTGTAGATGTCGTCTTGGCATCTCTGTCGTTTCGCCCTAATGTAGTCTCTCATCCTCTTTGACTTGGTGGCTCGTCTGCGTAGGCGCACCGATGGCCGTCTGGCATATTGTCGTTGGTAAGCTACATCTTGCTGGATCCGTTTAACAGCACGAGCAACTCTTCCGCCCTTCGTAATGGGACACTGTACATTTTCCAATTTTCGTAGCATTGAATCTCCAGCACCGTAGTTTAGACGATCGATGACTGAACACACACGTCCCAGTGCATTTCGACTGAATTTAATGTTCTTAGGTACCGACGCGGAATAAGCTCTGTTTGCAGATTCATTTGGATTTGTTGTTAGTCTGCGTCGTGTCATTTGAAGTGCGGCATTGCCAAGACGCATTTCAATCAATCCTTGAAGTGTTGCTCGATCACTGTCTGTCATATTTAGTCGCGTGAGGCCGCTGGCCTTCAAATGCTGTGAGGTATTCCACCAATTATTGTGACCACCACGGCAGACAATTGCATGTCTGCGACAGTTTCTGCATGGGCCAGAATAGCAGTCGAGTGTGGCTTGAATGATGTCCGGCATACGTCTAGTTATAACGGTTGTGTCACTGTCGTGAAGTATGTGGACACTTGTGTAGATCTTCTGGCATCTTGTTTTCACATCTTCCGCAAACATTCTTCTGTTTTCTGCTCGCCTTGCAGCAGTTTCTCATGGAAACATCCTGGGGGAGAATGATGCTTTCATGATATGACAAAATTGCGTTTGAGACAGATGCGTCGTATCAGATTGCCTCTGTGTCTCCATACCTGTTGGCATTGCATCTTGTACACCTAGCGATGCTAATGCACCACCGTCTGTAGCAACATACTTGATTGCAACGTCATCTTATGCTAAACTGTCGCCAATTTGTTTCCCAATTATGTACTCGGACAGTGGATCTGTTGCTTGCACATTGGCCGTGCAACCAGCATGGCCAGGACAGGTGACATTGACACCCTTGTTCCGAAGTGAAGCTCCTAGTTTACACTGCTTGTTGTCCATCCAGAAAGCTATGATTTCCTTTTCACCGGTTTGCCAACTGATTGCAGTTCCCAAAGCCTGTGACGCATTCTGCCCACCACAGCTGTAAGTGTTTTTGAGATTTGTGGAGTTGTACCGAACATCGACGCTTATGTTAATTGGAGCATCTTCTGGCAGACCACGCAGAGTGTTGGTCTCTTTTGTTTTCTGTCTTCTCCTGTGTAAGTCGTCCATGGTTGCTTGTGCGGTGACAGTTGCGACCTTGTTTGCAGTTCTCTGTAATCCTGTGCGACTAGGTGGTGGTGTGTCCTTTGCAACTAGAATGTGACGGATCTGTGTGGTCTCTAGTGTCGAATCCTGGAGACCGACGTGAAGTGCGACATTAGTTGTCGCAGCTCGCTGACCTCTACGTCTAGTGCTGACCTCAGTGTACAGTTTGTACATGTGCGAATGATAGTCACAATTTGTACATCGGAGTGATTGCTTCCAACAGAGACCAATCTGTTGTTCATGGTATATTTGAAACTGTGGAGAAGTGCACGTCGTCTTGCAGGCATGCTCAGTGTAACATTCATTCCACATCTGAGCAGTCTTTTCCATATTTAGCAGACGCATCTCGGAACCTCCTTGATTTTCGTCTGGAGGTATCTGTCTGTTATATCTGGGCATCGGTATGGCCGCGGTCGTAGAATTTTGCTATTGCCAGGCCTGCCGTCAGCATCGGGTACCGTTAACAGTCCACCAGAAGTTTCTTGTACGACTCTTGAAAAGTCAGCCATGCCGAGTCGTGGCATCCATACATGACTGTGTGGTGTTTCTGTTGATTCACCATGCATTGATTCAAAATATGGGTGGCCTTGTTGGAAACCGCGCCGATTTCTCATCATTCCTCCAACAGGCGGTGTCTTCCTATCACTACATTTTCTAAGTTTACCAGTCTCATAATTTGCAGTCTCCTTCATTGTAATAATGCAGAATAACCCCGGCAAAATCACAGTTGAAAGGGACAAACCGTTATTTGAAATCACAGACTTCTAATGAGTCTGAAAGTCCAAATCACAGTGACAGAACTTGGGTGTGATAAGGGGGGTGGGGAGAGAATCACATTAGTGAAGCCTCCATTTGGAAATCTATATCATAAATGGACCAATGACATTGCAGAAGGGTGATTAAACAATCTTTTTTTGTTTACTTCAGCTAATTAAACACAGGTGAAGAGGTTGGGAGCAACCCTAATGACATCTTGGCAGAGTGACTACTGGGATTCAGCTCCTAGGCCCAGGCTGCCAGGACATACAGTCACCTGACTTGACCAGTACTCAATCAGGCAAGTGCCACAGTGTATTGAATGTCTATTAATTGGGTTGTGTAATAGTGTGCAATTGAACTCATTGAGATGTCTGGCCTTTGAAGAATCCACACTTTAAGGTCATATATCATGTATAATTACAGTTGTCTAATAGGGAAAAAGTAAAAAAATCAATATAAATCTCAATGCAACATAACAACTGCCTGTATATGATATGTTTACTGAAGACATACTGGACTTTCTGGAAAACAGGATTAGGTCTTCATATATGCCGGATGAGAAAGTGTGTACAGTGTAGAGTTATGCCAGATTAGAATATGTCCAACAGTAAAATGCTTATTCATATGGTGCCCGGTCAAGTGGGGTGGCACTTTTGAAATGTGTATAAAAAAAAACATGTGGATGAATTAAAAAAAAAATATTGCACAGTGTTTGAGATAGGAGTGCCTCTAAAATATAGTCATTTCAATTTTTTTCTCCAAAATTGCCATACCTATTTGGGGTCAGGACACTGTTGGACTTCCTGCTTGGTTACGAAAAAGAGTGCAGTATATTTTTGAGAAATTATTGTTTACAATATTCACTTGCTCTGACACAAGTGCATTTGAGTAGTCAGATTTCTGGATGTGATTGTAGAAGCTGTTGACAGTAAAATGGTGTCTTTCTAGCTGATTTTACTAAGCGGAAGGGTATTTGGCAGCAATTTGGCTAGTTGACACTTTAGCCGGATTACTGCCTGCATCCATTTGTAAATATTGACGGGTGTCATACATACAGGCATTTTGCAAGAGCTAGAAATATTAGATTTTGATTAAACTCGACCAGCATATCAATGAGATGATGATAACGGCAGGTGACAAGTTTAATACATTTTCTAGGTCACGTTTTCTTATAATCACACAAAACGTTAACATGGTCGCCAATGAGAAAACCAACAGTGTGCTGACCCCTTAAGGGTGTACATTTACTTATATGTACTATGCGGAATACAACATTCAGAAAGCCCAATCCATGATGCTGATCTGAACATCTTCGGGAGCAACCTGACTAAAGGGGGAAGACAAATTATATTAAAATGTAAACATAACAGTTCATTTTAATTGCCTACATGCAGCGTTTTATTGCATCAAAACATAGATACATTGAAATGTTTTATAACATAATGTAAATGACAGTAACATAATTATCAGTAGGATTCAGCAACAATCGTGTTCATCTCAACCATGACAATGAATACACATATGTGCTACTATAACTGTACTATACTAGTACTATAACAGTTATCATGTGCTACTATACTCAGAACTCAGAATCAATTTATTTGACCTATAAATACGATACATATACAACGAATAACGCAAGTAATAGATAAGGTCGGGAGACTCCCATTAAGATATATAATATCGCTAGCTCAGGAGCCACCCCATAAATATAAACAACACTAAAATTTACATGACAAATCAGAATAGCGTATGACTTGTTTTCATAGTTAATAATTACTCAATGTGTCAACAGGCATACATAATACAAGGACTGATTATATGTAATCGTGTACACATTGACGTACATATGGATACTTCGGTATACATTCTAATATGTATTACGAATTACAAATAAAGCAATTATGAATACGACAAGTGGATTCATAATTTAAAATAAAAAGTTTTTTGTGTATGTTGAAAAACCATATAGACTGTGGGTGTAAATTTTATTAATGATAATACTTGGTGAATTGTTAACTGTCTCTACTATGTTGTGTCTAATGCATTTTTTTTCGCAAATTCATGTTTGAATCTGGACATATCCAGATTATTTCTTTCACGTGTGCAGTACTGATGAATATCATAAATGTGCGTGCTTGGGAAAACATTGAAGAAGTAGGGTAAAAGATTGTTAATTAATTTATAATAACATTTTAATTGTTGGATTTTATAAATGTCATCCAACTTTAGCAACTAAAGTCTTTTAAAAATAGGACTTGTGTGAGCATTGTATTTACTTAAGGATATTATTCGTATTGCTTTTTTTTTAATTAAAAAATTCGATGTGCTTGATGACCCCATAAAAGTATGCCATAATTAATATGAGGGAGAATAAGAGCATCGTACATAATATATAATGTATTAGGTGGTACACATTTTTTATTTAGTATGCCTATTGTTTTAGATATTTTATTTGCTATTTTGTTTGTATGACTCTGCCAGTTTAAATGGTTATTTATTGTGATGCCTAAAAAATTGAAATCATTTACACATTCAATGTATGCCCCATCTATTTGTAATGCAGGGTATTCTACTTTCTTTTGAGGCATATGAAAAATCATGAATTTAGTCTTTTTGGCATTTAGTGACAGTTTGTTGGCTTTCAACCAATTGCTAATCTTTGTTAGTTCTTTGTTAATAGAGTCACTTTGCATTTGGCTTTCTGAATCATAAAATGTGTTTAGTGTACTAGTAAGGGTGGTGTCGTCAGCATAAGTTATGAACTTAAAAAGGTCACTAGAAAGTTCTATGTCATTTATATATATAATAAATAAGAGTGGCCCTAAAATTGAACCTTGAGGGACACCAGTGTTGATGACTATTTCATTATACTTAACATTTTCAATTTCTACGTACTGCTTACGATTTTGTAAATAACTCTTACAAAGGTCCAGAGCCTTGTCATTTAATCCACATTAATTTAACTTCTGTACCAATATATTGTGATCAATTGTGTCAAATGCTTTTGATAAATCAAGGTATATATTTATTGGAGTAACCGATTTATCAAGTTCTTGTATAATTCTGTCTATGATTTCAAGTGTAGCAAGCTCAGTAGAATGTTTCTTTCTAAACCCATATTGGCTATTGTAGTATAACGCTTTAGAATGGAAGTAATCGTGGATTTGACCAAACATAACCCTTTCAAACAATTTTGAAATCACTGGCAGGATAGAAATAGGACGATAATTGTTAAAGTCAGAAACATCACCTTTTTTAAAAGGGGTATGACTTTTGTAATTTTTAATTTGTCTGGAAATATACCAGTTATTATTGATTGATTAATAATTAGAGTGACTGCATTGCTAATATCATTTTTTTTTCAATTTTAGTAATGGTGTTGAAATACCGTCTTTTCCACAACTTGATTTTGGAGGTAAACGGTCAATTATATTAACAGTAGTTTCCATGTTAATTGGGTTAAAGCTGAAGGTGTGAAATATCGAGTTATTCAGGTAATCGTTGTATGATTTACCTCCACTAGTAGTTGTTTTAGAGGCTAGAGTAGGACCAGCATTAGTAAAAAACGTGTTAAATCTGTTTGCAATAATGCATTTGTCGCTAATCATTTCCCCATCGACTTTGAACAAATCTGGAAATTGTTCTTTCTTTTGACTTTTCTGAATAATTTCTTTAATTAAACATCACGTCTTTTTAACATCATGCTTATGCTTTTCAAAACTGGGTTGATAATATTATTACTGTACTACACTAGTTCTATAACAGTTATCATTGAATAAATGGTGGCATGACAGTAACAACCATTCTCACCCAATACACACAGTAGAATATGAGCATGTTCCATGATAAAAAGTTTCATTAAGGCCATTCTAAATACAATCATGCAATTTCAAGCAAATTGTAATAGTTTATCTCAGAAGTTAGTAAATGAGTGCCTATTGTTGAGTACTTCTGCAAAAAAACTAAGCATTTGCTTGCAAAGTGTGTATAATGTCCTTAACTTCTTATGATGTGGCCAAGAGGTAAGCATCCCCAAATCGCACCAGTAACTTAAGAAGTTTACAAGTTATATATAAAATTTGCTGAATATGCAAACAACGTGTGAACGCCCGTGCTAGGGCGTACCCTGTAAGCGACGCGCGAGAACCCCGCCCGAGCTCAGCGATAAATGGACAAGGGCTACCGTCTGTAGGACGAAGGCGGCTAAAGAAGTTAGTCCAAACAGGAAGGAGAATGAGAAGGATTAAACTCGCAATACTGAATGTTCGGACAGGAAGAAGTGGAGAAGTAGTACAATTGATACTAAAGAAAAACCTGCATGTATTGTGCGTACAGGAAACAAAATGGAAAGGGAGCAAAGCAAGGGAGATCGGTGCCGGATACAAACTGTACTACAATGGAGAAGATAGGATGAAGAATGGAGTAGGAATAGTACTCTGTGAAGATCTGAAAGTCAGAGTACTAGCAGTGGAGCGACCGTGTGATAGAGTGGTGAGAGTGAAACTAGAGATCGAAGCAGAAGTGTGGAATGTTATCGGTTGCTATGCACCACACACTGGATGCACAGAAGAGGAAAAGTAGGAATTCTGGGAGCACATAGATGGTGAGATGCAAGCTATGTCAAGTTGTGAGAGAATGGTGGTGGCAGGAGACCTAAATGGACATGTGGGAAGAGATCGGACAGGATATAATGACGAACATGGAGGACACGGAATAGGGATCGCAAACGAGGAAGGCATAAAGATACTAGACTTTGCTACAGCATACCAGCTGAGGATACTGAATACAGTCTACAAGAAGAGAAGGAACCACCATGTAACCTATAACAGCGGGGGATGAGAAACCCAAATTGATTACATCATGGTGTGGAAAGAGCATGCTAAGGAATCAAAGAACTGTAAAGTACTACCCGCAGAGGCCATCACCACACAACACAGTGGGAAGGAAACAGATCAGATGGTGGAAGCTAAAAGAAGACGAAGTGAGAGAGAATGTCAGATAAAGATGAAGAAACAACGGAGAACGTGGAAGAATGGTGGGAAGAAACTGCGGAGCAGATCAGGAAGTGTGGGGAGGAAGTATGTGGGGGATCAACGGGTAAGAAGAAGCCTGGAGTAGAAAGCTGGTGGTGGAATGTTGACACTGAGAATGCAGTTAAGGAAAAGAAAGACAGACTGAATAAATAGAAACGAACAAGAGCAGAGATAGACAGGGCAGAGTACAAGAGAGCGAAAGCAACGGCTAAGAAGGTGGTGGCAAGAATGAGAGAAGAAACAGTAGAGAGATTATACGACAACCTAGAAACAAGTGATGGTCAGAAGGACATCTATAGAATAGCAGCAGCTAGGGACCGTGCAGGAAAGGACATAAACCAGATACGTACAGTCAAAAGTGCAACGGGAGAAGTATTGATGAAAGACGATGACATCAAAGAGAGATGGGGCCAATATTTTAACTGGCTGATGAACGAGGAAAACCCGATAGTACAAACCGAGGAGAGGGATGTGAAGCAACGAATGGTAAGGAGTATCAGTGACAAAGAAACAGAGAAAGCACCCAGAGGGATGAAAAGTGGAAAGACTGTAGGAGCAGATGAAATACCAGCTGAAGCTTGGAAATGTATGGGCAACTTTGGTGTAAAGTTACTATGCAGACTATTTAACTGTGCCATGACTTCAAAACACAAGTCATCGGCTTGGCGACAGAACATACTGGTCCCAATCTTCAAGGGAAAAGGTGACATTCAGGAGTGTAAGAACTACCGAGGGATCAAACTCCTGACGCACACCTTTAAGATATAGGAGAGAGTCACAGACAAGAGGATGAGAGAATGCACATACATACATGAAAGTCATTTTGGGTTTATGCCAGGCAGGAGTACCATAGATGCGCTTTTTATTCTCATACAAACAATAGAGAAACACAGGGAGGGACAGAAGGACATCAGAGTGGTATTTATCGACTTGGAGAAAGCATACGATCGGGTACCAAGGGAGGAGATATGGAGATGTGCGAGAGAAAAGAATGTACCTGAAAAGTACATCAGACTGATATATGATATGTACCGGAGGTATGAGACAAAGGTACACAATGTGGCTGGTGAAAGCAGCAACTTTGGCGTAGAGGTTGGGTTGCACCAAGGATCTGCATTGAGTCCATACCTGTTCCTCATATTGATGGACAACTTGACGGAGAAGGTGAGAAAAGATGCACCAGAATTAATTATGTTCACAGGTGACATTGTGCTGTGTGGAGGAAAGGAGGAGGAAGGCACTGGAAGAGAGAGGAATGAGGGTTAGTCGACCGAAAACCCAATTCATGGACTTCATGTTCGAACGGAATGAGAAGATAGACAGACCAACTGTAAAGATACTGGGAGACGAGCTGGAAAAAATGACACACTTCAAATATCTAGGGTCAGTCGTGGAAGATACAGGAGGCATGGAAACGGAGATCAAACACAGAGAGAGAGAGAGAGAGAGAGAGAGAGGCCAGCAATGCTGTACGGGGAAGAGACATGGGCAATAACGAAAGGACAAGAAGTAAGGATAGAGACGAATGAAATGTGGATGCTGAGGTGGATGTGTGGAGTAACAAAGAAAGATAAGATCCGAAACGAATATATTAGAGGAGCAACGAGAGTGACACAAGCATCGAAAAAGATAACAGAGAAACTACTGAAATGGTATGGGCATGTGATGAGAAGGGAAGAGGAGCACATGGTAAGAAGAGTGCTAAATGCAGAGATACCAGGAAGAAGAAGGAGAGGACGACCGAAGACCAGATGGAAGGACACATGGAGAAGAGACATGGAAATCGTGGGACTGAGTGTAGATGTGGTGATGGACAGGGCGACATGGAGAAAGAAAATTACCAGCCATACCGACGACCCCAGATGACGGGAAAAGTCAGAGAAGAATAAGAAGCTGAATACGCAAACATTCAAATTCAAGTGTGATAAGGAAAAAGATAAAAAGTGATTTACCAAGTGTACAAAAATGGGGAAAAACATTTTGTTATTTACGAAACATATTTCAGCAGTCTGTGCTTCATTGCAAATCCGTTTTGCTACCATATATTGTAATGTACACTGACAATACTACTTTAGTTCAGCAGACAGTTGCAAAGATTTCAGAATAATTCATAATTAAACTTCACCTATCTACAAATTTCAACACCCAAAATGAGAATGTGATCACATCCTACGATCACCATTTTTTTCGCTGTGAATAATCCTAAAGTTGTTAGCTAAACAAAATGTTGATTATAGGATTTTCGCACATTGTCTTGTTTGGTGGTGATTTTCATTATGACACTAGGTCTAGATGGTTGCAATTTAGACATTGCACTGTAATGCAACAATGCAATACTGGCTGCTCCAAACAATTTAGGATATATACAAATTCTTGCACGCATTAAAACACTGTCCTTCGACCTATCATTCTTAAATGTTGTGTATATAATCTGTATCAATATGACTTCATGTTAAGCAAATTTCAGATATCACTCTTGTAAATTTCTCATTACAGAGGCAACTGAAGAAAGGTAAAAATAATGTGTGGTTTTGAGCACTTAACCCATTCATCACAATTTACATGTAAACGCCTAGCTTTTTGTAGAAGTATTTAAATATGGCCACTTGATCATTGATTAAAATTTAAGTAAATTCTGGGGCACCAACTGTTTGGCACTTGGTTGATTTCATATGGCATGACCGTATTGGGTAAATGGTTATTTGTTTTTTGCTGGCATGGGCTTGTGGCGATCAAGCCCTGCAAAGTGATGTTGGATAAAGCAGAAGCTGTTCTTCCCATTAACCGACCATATATATACTAACACAACATATATAGAAAGCGGTAAAAGTTGCTGCCAAAGCTGCAGAAATTGTGCTATATAACTGTATTTGCAAATTACAGTACCATCATTGTGAATGTCCTCAAAGATAAACGGGTTTCCCTTTTGCTCAAGACGTGGTGTTGGCACTATGTGATGATGCATAATAAAACATACATATATATATACATATATATGTATATATACGCCAGTTTACTACCACCAACCTATCAACACCACCACTGGCTCGAAAAGATGTACTTAAACAACATTCAAACGTACAGACTATTGGATCATTATCTTGTGTGTGTCTATTTTAATTGGAAGGAGCAATATCCCCTCACTGTGGCAATATGCCAATTAGTAGACAAACTTTCTTAACCACTTCTGGAAGAAAATCAATGCAATCTACCTTGTCATTGTCAATGTCATATACATGGTCCTTCTCTCGAAAGATGAACAGAATGTCAAGGCGGCCCACAGGTACTTTCAGGTCTGAAAGACAATTCGATACAATTATAACAATATTGTGTTTTTTCCTGACACTGATTGGATGTATATATACACAGTATATATATATATATGGTCAGTTATCACGAAACGTCGACACAATTTGTTTTGTTTTTGGGGATACATTTAAAATTCAATATATCATGTTTTCCTTTTAGTCGCTAATAAACAACATGCCAGGCTAATCGTTAAATAAATTTGGGTAGTTTATTTACGAAAACTGACTCTTTGGATGACTTTGAATTTGCGAGTCCGTGTTGCTGGATACCGAGCGTATACATGTACATCATATAATTAACATACATATTATGGTATTTCAAATTTCTGCTATGTTTTTCGATTTAATTTTTTTTTAGCACGTAACAGGTTTATGGTTCAGAATCGATAACAATGGAAACTTTTGTAAACTGTCTTTTGTTATCATGCAATTTTAAGCTATGGGTACCTTTTCTGTCACCCATTTAGAAGTGACAAGATATCATATAACTACTTGTTATTCCAAGGGAAACTGCTTGTATAATATCACGGTAAGTTCAAGTATAAAATAAGCAATTACCTTTTCAACGGAACAAAGTTTGTGCGGATATTAAAGTGTGTAGTCTTTCTGGGGATGTTTAAAAAAGTATACGCTCGGTATCGCAGAATGTAATTTTTCTTTAATGTTTCTCAAATAGAAAGTAATTTTCTTAAGTGACATCTGATTAATGTTGCTTGGCCTCTCTGAGTGTTCCTCGGTAACAGCTAAATGCACTAGTTTCCAATCGTCACCACTTGGGTGAAAATGCAGCCCTCCGCTAATGTTTCCCAGTGAAGTCGAGTTGGTATTCGATTAAACAGGTCGTGTCGATTATTTTTTTAATGTTTAGGAGAATAGAATGAAACAGTGTTCTTTTCAGCTAATGGACTCCGTCACAAACTGTTGGGCATCTAGTGTTTCAATAAAACATGTCACATCAGACAGATATGTTATATTCTTTAATAACTCAGTAACAGGCGGAGATCACGAGATGTTCTATTCTTAACCAAAAACATTAATTAGGTGTAGTCATCGTGCTACATGCTACTAATCAGGAGAACAAACAACACTATTCTACTAAAGTGCTTACTGTTACAGTCATTTCTTCCGTTAGTTAGCCAGTAACCATGGCAATCACCTCCTCGCTCGGTAAACTAAACTTGTCTACATCACCACCATCACCACCATCACCACCATCACCACCATCACCACCATCAACAACAACAACAACAACACCTGCAACAACACCTGCAACAACACCTGCAACAACAACAACACCAAGAACAACAACAACACCATCAACAACAACAACAACACCACCAACAACAACACCAAACACAAAGCAGAGAAAATGTGTTATAGAAAACAATGTAAAACAATCGGACTCTACAAAGTTATAAAAACAAAAATTGTAGTATCAAATATCATATAAAAAAATCATCCACTAAAATCCCATTGGACCCGAATTTAAAAAAATTGTCTGCGAGTAACTCATCATTGGATTGGGGTACAAATAAAAGTACTTCTCTAACAATAACGTTCGCGTCCGCCATAATTACTATTGGAAGTGACCTCATGTTGCGCTTTCTTCCAGAAGACAGGTTTGTATACAGTCACGATCGCGAAGTGGCCCGCGATTGGAATTAATTAATTCAATTGGATTACTTGGTTTTGGCCCAGCGACGGAATCTTCTCGGTGATGAAATATGTTTATGAAATATCGTTGACAGGCGGAGCATTACCAGGCGACGTAGTTCAAACAAAAATGTATAAATAAAATCTATTTCGTTACAAAAAAAGTAGTTAGTAGAAATTGTACTTCGTTACTTGTTAATTAGTAGACAAAGAAACTACTAAAGTAGAGTAATTAAGTAGTTTTACTTCATTACACGACACCACTGCCAAACAATAATTTTCCAAATAATTATAATACGAAAGTCAAAAAAGCGGTTGTGAATAAGTACTTATTATTTAGTAAACTAGAAGACAATATTAAATACAACAGTTTAGTTATCGGCAATGACCACGCGATGCCCGTACCTTGACGTAACCGATTAATTGCCTGACAAATGAAACAATCAGACACGTTCCTTTATATCGTAAATTTCCCTGGACAACACAACATTATATGCCGGGTATGTTTAAAGTATTTTAACAAGCTTTCAATTCTATTTGCAATATTTTATTTAACCAAGACACCCATCACAAAATAATAGCAGTCAGCCTCGTTTTGAATGCAAACAATTGAAAGTATATGTCCAGTATAGATACTATTCGCTGCTTTGTCTCCACTGTTGCTCATTGATCGATTTGGGACATTATTTATTTTTGTTAAAAAGGACTACCAAATGTAAAGCTGCACCCCTTCATTTCGTGCTTCAAATTGTTTTTTGTTGTGCACCCTATGGGGTGCAAATGTGCACACTTCTTCTTAGCACCCTAATTGCACCTTTATTGCATCCACGTTATATCCTAAATTGTCATGTCACGTGATTGATGGGGTTCAACTCTGCACCCTAAAATCTATGCATCCTATATGCACCTCGTAGGATGCAATCTTTGCACTAAATGGTACATATAGGGTGCAAAGAGTATTTGCACCCCAGCTGCTCCCCAGTTGAACCATAATTTCTTAGCGTGTATCAACAGCCTTCTCCTTCCATCTTGCCTCCTCTCCGGTATCCTTACATACTTCTTTGCGCAGTCCTCTCATAACAAGCATTAGGACACACATGTGAACAGTAATCATGTTTACTTAAATATTAGTCTATATATTATGTTAATATAATTTTTAGTAATCTTACCTTTATCACTTTGTGTGTATCCGTTGTATAATCACACTCATATATTCTTGTTTTAAAGAAATCAATAAACTAACAAATGAGCAATATGCTTTCGTCAAACGAAAAAAGACATTACATATTAAAAAGATAAACTCTCCGCCCAGCATGGCATTGGAATGTGTTGCTTTCGCTGAAACACAACTGGGTTGTTGTGTATTAAATACATCAATGAATATATGTGTTAAAACGGTGACTTAAATTTCCTAAGCTGGTGGTCTATATATAATCGTGGCACCAAACGGCGGGGGATTCGTCCGATATAAACGAACATACCAAATAAAACCAGGAATCGACGGTGCACAATATCTCTCAAATACTAAAATGGTGCCATGGTTCAGCACAAAAATGTGTACACATGCCTATTGTTTCATTACACACGTGTACAGTACGCTCTATCCAATATATACGAAAACGTCTGTTTACGACATCGCGTATAAGTAATTGCTGAGCTGAATTGTTCATTGTTCTAA
Source organism: Paraescarpia echinospica (assembly GCA_020002185.1). Taxonomy (NCBI): domain Eukaryota; kingdom Metazoa; phylum Annelida; class Polychaeta; order Sabellida; family Siboglinidae; genus Paraescarpia; species Paraescarpia echinospica. The sequence goes on along the minus strand of CM034535.1, from coordinate 39,869,499 downwards.
AACCAACGACAACCGATAGCAACGATACAGAAGATGTATGCAACAACTTTGTATTTGCTAAACAATCATTATCAGTGTGAAATAAGACAATCTTATCTGATCCTAGTCACTCTTTGCATCCACTCTTTTTAACAGCAAAGTCGGGTAAAATACATTTCTTTATAAAAACGAGAACAAAGAAATATTCATTTATTCCTTATGCAAATCAGACTGTTGGCACAATCCTGTCAATTTAACTCATGTTTTATTGATGAATTTATGTTTGTTCATGTCTGCTTGCTGTATTCGTGCCTATGCAGTATACTATAATGTTGGAATGTTGTATTGTTGTATGCACTCCTTTGATTTAATATTTCTTGCTGTGATATAATGAAATGTATTCTCCATTCTTGGAATTAACAAATATGAGTATGACTATAAATATCAAATGGTACCTTTGCGACTTTCACAAAATAAATGTTTAACGTCATATGTTCCGCACTTTTATGTTTTTACGTTCTCCCTAGAATATCGCACATTTTGAATATTATTTAACTGGTTGTTATATTTGTGACGACTGATGAGTCACAGCAAAACATCACACTGGTAAATACCAGGATGGACCACGATAATGGTCTATGACTCTATGAGGATGGTCCATCAGGATGGTTCACAGTGTGGTCCATCAAAAAACTACAGTGTATTCATTAATATTAATAATAATAATTAATTTAGTAGACGGGCAACACAAGCAGTCAGGAACTGCGACTAACGACGACTGTTCCATCTAAAATTCTAAATCGTTTCGACAAATTACAAAATTTCATATAAATTATAACTATAATGATCTAGTTCACCAATTATTTTTATGCAAAAGACAATATTTTCATAGAACCGACAACATTGTTACACAACGAAACACATTGTCATAGCGCAAATTTCCAGCAGAAATTTCCTGAAAATTTCCCGCCCCGTTAGTCATACTGCGACTGAATTGTCGAACAGTTCAACGAGTTTTGTCTCCGAACTTAATTGCTCGTTGTATTCATGAAAACCACTGGTTGTTCAACAACCTTCGCCGGAGGTCAGATATCTTGTACACATGAGATCCACTTGTTATTCTGTCGTCTAAATATTGTCACCCGCCAGTGTGAGGGTGGCTTTGTGCGCTTTAAATGGAGACACAAATACACTAATTGTTGTTGAGAAACAGCCTCGACACCGCCGGAACACCGGGCGCGTGTAAGACGATATTGCATCTGGAAATTACTAATACCACGACTCGTACGTGACTAATGGGATTATACGTGCGATGTAATCGGTAAGCGTGTAGCGTAATACATACACGTGTGACGGGAACGATACGGCGCTTAGAGCGGGACAGGGATTCACACACGTGTGCACGTGCACGTGTGCACATAATTGCATGCATACACATATATGCACGCATGAACGCACACTCACAAGCACATATACACAAACCTACGCATATACAACACATGTACACACACACACACACACGCACGCGCGCGCGAAAGAGAGAGTCACACAGACAGACAGACAGACATACAGACAGACAGACAGGCAGAGAGACAGAGAGACGAAATGTATGCAATTGTTCCCGTCGTCCGGTTTCAAAGAAAAAAAACGTTTATTAACGCGCCGATGCCTATTGATGTTTATCGCGGACAGCCTTCGGGGAACTGGGAGGTATTGCGAACCTAATAAATCAGATAACGACCTCGAGTTCTGTCGGCGTCGATTGGTTATTCACAATGTTCTCATTTTCCTTTTTTCAATTGTTCGCGGCGTGATTACATCGTTGAAAGGTGATCGCGTATTTAATTAAAATGAAAATGTGCTGTGATCGGAACAGCGCCAGCTGCTCATGGGTTACGAGAGATGAGTTCAACGACAGACTGGCCTTACACGATCACGACACTACGGCATAACAACATTGCACGGCCAATGACACGACACTGTATAAGTCTGTGAGATAGCAACATTGCACGGCCAATGACACGACACTGTATAAGTCTGTGAGAGAGCAACATTGCACGGCCAATGACACAACACTGTATAAGTCTGTGAGAGAGCAACATTGCACGGCCAATGACACAACACTGTATAAGTCTGTGAGAGAGCAACATTGCACGGCCAATGACACGACACTGTATAAGTCTGTGAGAGAGCAACATTGCACGGCCAATGACATGACACAGTGAGTCAACGACAGAACAGCTTAATTTGTATTTTTTTAATGACTCGATAGTCGACACTGTAATTGTGCTACTGGACATTGTTTCTTGTATATAACCGTGGTTGGTTATTACTATTATCCTTCTTCCTGAGTGCTGGTGCTCGCCAACATCCCGCCATCATGTACCCTTCACTTCATCCCTTCACCGGGACGCGATGGTTCCAAGGGCGCCATGTGCACGTACAGCCTATCCTAACCTCGCCTGTCTTCTGCAAACGGTTAGGTTTAGGTTGAGTCATTATTATCTTATGTTTTCCAGCCAGTTTGCCTTCTGGCGGTCCCGTCTACGCGGTGTCTTGCAGGATTGTTTTTGAGATGTTGTTGTGCCGAGTGAAGTGAGCAAACCAGGACATCTAGAGTTGGTTCACCAAAAGAGCAAGAGCGACTACTATGCCCAGCGAGGAAGCTCACTTGCTGACTTTCTTACATATTTGTTTGTTCTGTGCTCTGTATATGGAACGAAAACGAGTCATACACCAACAAATTCGAGAGAATACAAGAAATCCATGGCACAATCAAGACCTCCCGGTATGGAGCGATCTCAACCCAAAACTACGACAATGCGTCACTTCGTTGCGGCCTCAATAGACCGATGTAGCCTCTCTCATTAAAGGCGTCAGCGCCAAGCAAGAGAGGTGGAGACAAGAGAGGGGCGCAACTGAAACCAGACACTGTCCTAAATCCTAGTTTTCCAGATTTGACCTTCTGTCAAATGTCAGTGCATGCGCATGGATCATCTTCAGCCGCATCAAAACCCCAAACGGTCGACGAGGATACATTATTATACGGTGTGTTCAAATTGCGCATCACAGACACGGGACGATGTGGACGCGACCATGATAAGCAAACCGTCGTCCACGACATCAACCACTGTCGCACCTTTCATCTTTAGTGGGGGGATATCTTCGAGGTCCACTTTGCTTCCAGGAAAGCAATCAAGTTGATCATAAAACTCAGTCTACTACACCTGTAAAATGCTAACATGTTAACTACACAAAATGAAGACATATTTTTATTTCTGTTAGTGTAGCTTCCAAAACAAAGTTTTCCAAGTATAGCCTTTAAATGTAGACATCACAGGTTCGCAACCATCCCAGCTAAAACTCGATTCTTGTTGCTGCCGGACGTTTGGAGTAGAGTCCGGATTGGCAGTTGTTGTGCAGTGCATGCCCGGAGGTGCCACGTATCCGTCACCGCCGCATTCCTTCGCCTGTCAGCGGTCATTTCTACACAGGTAATCATTTAACGTGTCGTTTGTTAATCACATACACAAACATGATTACATTTAATACCACCAAGCAGTGACTCGAACAAACGATGCATAACCAACGTGTCATTAGAGGTCGCATGTGTTGACACGGGCTATGATTGCGCATGCGTACCACAGCCACAAACTGCGTGACTAACTCGATAGGGGCAATTTAGCTGCCGTGAAGTCCGCTGGCGATGCGCGGCTATTTCGTTTCGGCCGCTGTTGACGCTATCGGTCTTTGCTGCGACCAGATAGCCACGTCTGTCGCCTCGCCCGCACAGGAAGTGCACTCCAAGTGAAGGCTCCTCACACAGATATGCATCTCGTAGCGTAACTGGCGCAACCTCAACTTCGCCCCTTTCTTTCGGGTCTTTCTGTCAGTAAGTCGACCACGATCCGATAACGTCAATCTGCCCGATTCGACAAGATACCCCAATAAGATTATTATAAAGTGTACGGTATACACAATCACATCACCCCACATATTGTACATTTATCTAGCCATCTCGTCTTACAGTTCAAAATACAACATACATCCGGCGCCAGGAGCCTGCTGTAACATATTATTTAACATATTTCGACATATTCTACGCCTTCTCAAACTTGCACAATGGCTAACGATTTATTTGCCAATGGCGTTCCTGTGATAAACTGGAGGAATGTATTTAATGCACGAACGACTGTGCATTCACCTGCTCATTAAATTAAACTGATGACATTGATCGAGTCATATCGATGAAGTTATCAACATCGTTATTAAGGAATACCAATTAATTTATGTGCAAATGATGTTTTGGTATACTTTAATAAATTTCGCAAATATTTACTGAACAACAAAGTAGAAGCATAAACACGTAATGATACCGCAGTAATGTTTATAAACAAAATAGGAAGATACATTTAAACTTTAAACCGAAATACATTTCGTCAACGTCATCAAGAATAACAAGCTGCAAAACGTTCGCATGTATATATGTGTGTGTATAATATTATATATATACATATAATATATGTGTATATATATATATATAATATATTTGTGTGTATGTGTGGGGGGTGGGGTGTGTGTGTGTGTGTGTGTGTTAATTTTACATACAATTAATTAGTGGAGCAAACACAATTATTAATGTCAACACACCAATATCATCTATTGCCATAATTACAAGTTTTCATGCCAGCCACTACAATAAAACTTTCTTACATTTGTTTCTTTTATTTAAAATATATACACATTCATTTGTTTATCAAAATAAAACATTATTTTCGACATTATAGAATACATTATTATATCCAACATATACTACCACCAATGTACGATATAAGTCAGTAACCAGTTTATTATTATTGTTTCTGTGAGTATTGTTTTTTCATTGCACGCTAGTTTTAAAGGTTTAATTATAAAACAATTATGCCACGAGATACCTAGAACGCTCGAACACAACAAACTCACATGTATTAAAAAATATTGATAGTATAGTTTATTGGAATATACCGTGATATTCAGATAAGAGTAAAATTATATTAAACAAATTGTGGTTGATTAAAAGACGTTTGAGCTGTCACGATGTTAGCAAAGATACCGTGTAACATGAGCATATAACGATAAGATTTTTTATAACTTTTATTTCGAAACGTGCACCGCGGCAATCTTGGACGTCGTCAGAACGGAGAAGTAGTCATCACATTATTCGTTTTGATAGGGTCTACGGGCTGTAATCCAAAGTTTATCTAACAAAATTTAACAATGATTGCCACCAAGATAATTAACTCTTGATAGCAAGAGGTCTAGGGAGCTTCTGGCTTATCGATAATCCAACCACTTTTTGCCTAAGTATATGCCTCCATTCTCAGGTATAATGTCGATTTTTTTTTTTATATTCATGCTGCTAACACCCGCACAGTCAGCAAATGGTATATTCCATTCATTGAGTTCTCTGTGCTATTGAATACTTTCTGATGTCTAATCTACACTGTTCCATCAATAATGTTGCTTCATGTCTTTTATAGACTTCCATATTTCTTAACTGAGAAAACAACATTGCTACTAGGCGAGAAAAAAAATTATATAAATACTTGTATATCGCACATGCATGCATGCATGGTGCATCCATAATATATCGAGTCGGTTCTTCAGTGCATTGACAGTTGGAGCTGTGACAATGGCTTCAGGTAAGGTGTTCCATACATCAGTTACTCTCTCGCTAAAGAAGTGTTTCCTTAGTAAATATGCCATTCAAGTATTTATAAACATTATTAATGTAATCTACGATATATCAACGTTGTAAGCTTAGGACCTTTAGTTTCGTTTTATAATCATTATTAATCATAATCAATATCCATTCAACATTTTAAAGACTTCTACCTGATATCCCCGTAGTCTCCTCGTCTCTAGTGCTATCAAACCACATTCTTTTAGGCGTATTTGATCACTAAGGACTCTCAGATCTAGAACCATTTTAGTCGTTCTCCTTTCTACTCTTTCTAGTATATATGTGTCTTTCTTACGATACACACACACGCACATACACCCGCACACGCTCTTATATGATACGGATATTATATGATAAAATAGCGTCTGTGAAACTATCCCTACTTGACCTAACCTGCCTTTCGGCCGCAATTACTATCTAAAACGATATCGACACTAACGTACCATGATACGCAACCTCTATGTTTTATTAATATGCACGATACTAACGCATAGACTTAAATATTACCCACCAAATACAAATTTTTTTCCCTTTGGACAAAACAATAATTATCGCTTGTCATTGTACATTTCTAACAGTAACACCCGGAAAATATATGTAGATATAAACCCAGTGTCTGTGTATAATTCGTGGGTGCGTGCGAACGTCTTGCAAGATGTCTCGGCTTGTGTGGGTCTGTCCAGACAGTCCTCAGTTCACGACCGAGCCTCGCCTGGCGGACGAAGACGGAACGAGTTAGGCTGTCGTCGACCGAGATAAAGACGCCTATGTCCTCGTGTCCCGCCCCCCTGACATCTCGTCTCGCGCCGGGGGCGGTTCACACACTACGACCGTCACAAATTAGCGGGTACGCGACAGGAAATCTCATCAACTTATCCTCATGTTGACGTGAAGGTAAACCGCATCCGAGGAGCGGCGAATTGTGCGCTTATTGATTTTTAAAGGCAACGTACGCATTCTTGCCCACTCGCACACATATACACATGCACACGTCCATTCACACGCTCGTACACACATGTGCATTCGCACTCGCGCGCGCACACACACACACACACAAAGAAACATACATGCGCGCGCACACCACACCTCTCTCGCTCTCGCTCTCGCTCTCTCTCTCTCTCTCTCTCTCTCTCTCTCTCTCTCTCTCTCTCTCTCTCTCTCTCTCTCTCACACACACACCGTGAGAATTTTTAGGAGAGGAACACTATTCGTTTTTAAAAACTGCTAAAATCAAACGTAGACATGTATTTATCTTCTTATTTGAAGCTTCTCGGTTGGTTTAGTTATAGTGAGCGCTAGCTCCCTTGTGTGAAACCTCTCCTTACAGGCTCAGTTACTTTCAGATCTATCTCCTCTGACGTGAATCCTCGCAGTAACGACTGAATGGCTGTTTACACGAGCGATTAATCGTCCGTTTGTTCGGCGACAGAGGGTTGCCTCATCAATCGGACGCGTCATTTCTTATTTGTTTAAAGGAACGACGCGTCTGATTAGTCAGGCAACACAGTGTCACCAACCAATCGAACAGTTAATCGCTCTTGTAAACAGGCCTGTCTTCTAACTACGTGATATTTTGATAGTCTCTATATGAACTAGGTAACGAAGAAATGTGTAAGTATTGTGTTCCTTTAAATGTATGTGAACCAGATAAGGAGGAATTGTGAACAACATGTGCTTAAATGGCTACATGTGTAGCATATCGTCCGCCGCGAGTGATAGTGGTCTAAACACGCACCCAGCCTAAGAAATCCACTCCGCCCATCTTGTTAGCGCTGACATATCAGAGCCGTACGCGAGATGACACGTTCTGTCGTTATCTAAAGTCAGCGAGACTCCGAGGCTGCGTGGAACCGGCCCGCCCAAGTGGTCGCTGTCTCGCGCGACAATCGCCCCTTATCGCGAACAGATGAAATGGATTAGACGCGACCCACAATCACGATCGCCTCGTTCGGAAAGTGACAACCTACGCTGGCGATGCATAGCGCGCATGCACAACCACCCGTGACCGCTTATTACGGCGATGCTATCGGCTCGAGGCATATTCCAGCTTTGTTCCCTGGCCTGTTATGATTATATGTTGAGGCTCTCGGCCGTACGCACCCAATAGCACTTCCTGCGATTAAGACGTCGTCGACGTAACGAGCCGAACGCGTCTGCCACCAGCGCCGTCTCCGCCTGTCAAGATAAACCGACAAATAATTACGTCTTACACGGCAATTTATAAAACACGCCTTATCTGCTCCAGGCGCTGTCGAAACACGCGCGCGGAATCAATTGTCATTTTAATATTTAACGACGGCGATAGGGTGACAGGACTCGCTGCCCCGCGGTAAACGTCTCGCGAGTACGGGCGTCTCGCCAATGAATGGGTCTGTCAGAATGACTCCGCCAGTGAACGCTCTCTCGCCCGCGTCGCTAACTGATTACCTCTCGTATTCCCCTCAATTACTGCGCTGTCTTTTTTCTGCGTGACGCCATCTAATGATTTTGTGTGTGCGTGCGTGCGTGCGTGCTTGCTTGCGTGTATTTGAGTGTGCGTGCGGGCCTGTGCGTGTGCCTGTAGTGCGTGTAGTGCGTGCGTGCGCGCGCGTGTGCATGCGGATGCGTGTGTAGCTATGTGCGTGCACGTGTGTGCGTGCGTGTGATTGCGTGAGTGCGTTGACCTGCGTAATGAAAAACGTCGTTGAACGAGTGGCATATTTAATGAATAAACAATTGGTAAAAGACGTGTTTTGCGATTTTGCACACGTACAGAATTAATTGCAGCTAGGGCCAACTGCCTAATCTCTGCCTCCTATCCACGGTGGCATACTTGCAGTATTGTGTCTATGATTCGGAATACAATAACATATATATTTATATATGCTTCTCTGTGCGCGTTATCTGAACTGCACAATCATGTTTGTTTGGGTGGTGGTGGTGGTTGGAACCAATACTATACAGATGTGACTGAGAACTATCGATAGCACCACTTAAAGGAAATAAAAACAAAGCATTAGCTAAAATCCGTTTTCCAAGTGTACACAAAGTTTAACATTGTATGTAACATTTGAGAACATAAAAAAAATACAGAAAAATACATTTGTAGCATCAATTCGATATTAAACCCCTGCGTGTAGCGATTCTCGCGGAAAATTAAACTTTAATGAGCTAGGTGATCACGTGGTATCGTGACGTCACCTATGACCCACACTCGCATCAGGCTGACCCTTTCCATGCTTTCAGAGCATGTTTACAAGGATAGCTTTTGGGTCGAAACGAGCGTCAGAATGAGTTGTTGTGCAATATTCCGATGTAATACAAACACTAGTCATCATAGAGGAACAAGCAGTTATCTTACGGTTCCACATGAATCGAATTTTATTCAAAACAATGAATGCGAATGGGCCTATACAAAATTACAAGTCGACTAGGTTTCGCCGAGCTTGGGCTCGTTTTCAGAATAATTATATCGAATGCAACCAACGAGAGATAATCTACACCAATAAACATACATAGCAAACATATATTGTATCCAGCTACAGAAAGTAACGTGTATAATCTCATAATATCACCATAATATCGATATATGGAGGAGCTGTACGATTTATCATATTAACTTAAATCAGTCTGTGAATTTCCGTTGGTGCCGCTAGCTCAGTTCGTAGACGCATTGGATTCTTGTCATTCATTTTACAATCGGGCGACACCGGTTCAATCCTGACACCAAACCATTGATGTTTTTACACTTTTTTGTTTATGTTTTCACGAATATGATGACTAGTGTTTGTAGTACATCGGAATATCGCACAAAAACTCATTTTGATGCTCGCTTCGACCCAAAAGCTATCCTTGTAAACATGCTCTGAATGTATGCAAAGGGTCGGCCTGATGTGAGTTTGGGTCATATGTGACGTCACATCTCGGCATCCCGAAAAGTGCGCCAAAAATATGCATATTCAAAAATGTCCGGCTGCACAGCATAAAATGTGGAATTTCTAATTCATTGAATTTTTATATATTTTTTGGCTTGGTGGACATGGAAATATATAGCAGGATGTAATATAATATGAAGCTATCCTTGTAAACATGCTCTGAATGCATGCAAAGGGTCGGCATGATGTGAATATGGGTCATATGTGACGTCACATCTCGGCATCCCGAAAAGCGCGCTAAAAATATGCATATTCGAAAATGTCCGGCTGCACAGCATAAAATGTGGAATTTCTAATTCATTGATTTTTTTGATTTTTTTTGCTTAGTGGACATGGAAATAGATAGCAGGATGTAATATAATATGAATTCAAGCAATACGTGTTTTATTCCCTTTAACAAATAAAGTACAGCGTACAATGATTGTATATATATATATATATATATATAAATATATATATTACATGGGTTTTGTATAGTTTTAAAATATCGTGTTCGGCATAAGTCAAATAACTAAACGTTTGCACACCGTTGCTCTTGGTTGAAGTTTCATAATAATAACTTATGGCGATAGAATGGAATGTTTCTAATTAGACATCCAGCGGATCCATCGCCTGCATGCAAGTGACATTCTTAATATTCTTATAAAATTAAACATGAATTTGCAAAGTAATGTCTTAGGCACAACATTATCAAGTAACATGAACAAGGCAAAATTGTTACACACACACACACACACACACACACACACACACACACACACACACACACACACACACACACACACACACACACACACACACACACACACACACACACATATGATGACACGCACGTGCATACGTGTACACACATGTGCATACGCACTCGCGCGTGACATGGATGTATTATATATGTATTATTCGAAATATTTGACAGGTCAAATAAACGAAATTCGTTTTCTTCTTCTTCGTAATTAAGGATATTAACCTCAGATAAATATCTTTATCAAAATATCTGTCATCAAAATACAGTACACTACATAATTATAGTTGTGCTTAAGGAACGACTATTTTGTTTCGTGAGGGAAAACATATTTTGCATCTTGATGGGAGAACTGTAGACAATTAATCGACTGGACGACAACATACTCAATGATTCGTGTGTTGGTTGTAGACCCTACATTATATGTTATATTATTTATTACCCACAAATATATGCTTTGTTTTTTCAGTGAAAACAAATGTAATTTATATTAAATGGGGACAAAGCTAAATCTATGTAAAGTGTTTTTTATTGTTCGGTAAAGTGTGGAGAAATGTGTATAAGAAGAAAATTACTTTTAAGAATGTGGGTCACTCCTACGATAGCGACCATATCTGGGATTCATTCTGATTTTTATGTTATACTGAATATGATATGAATTAAAAAGCGGCCCTGACATGCCTTTGCGATGTGACATGTACGTGACACGGGGCAGCAGCAACAACGTACAATCTATGCAGGTGTGCTGAGCTCTGTAATATGACATGTACGTGAAAGAGAGCAATACCTACGTACAATTTATGCCATATGTTTAACTCTCTGAGATGACATGTACGTGAAAGAGAGCAATACTAACGTACAATTTATGCCATATGTTTAGCTCTCTGATATGACGTGTACGTGAAAAAGAGTAACACCAACGTACAATTTATGCTATATGTTTAGCTCTCTGATATGAAATGTACGTGAAAGAGAGCAATACCAACGTACAATTTATGCTATATGTTTAGCTCTCTGATATGACATTACGCAACAAGAACACAACCTGGCATATATCGTGTATGGTTACATGTTTATCAGCAAATGTAAACATCTTATTATATATACGTATTACAAAATATTATCATGACGTGTGATAGCACACTTGCTATACACAAAGGATACAGTTATTTGTTGAGCGTCTGTTTACATATTTTTGCAGGAATTTACGTATTGACAAATATAGTAATTCAATTAATAATAATGACAATAGTAACATACGAATGACATGTGATACAAACATTTGCAGTTTGGGATAATTCCAAACAGTTGATTATTAACCAATTTTAACTGATATATTGCTAAAGAAATCCACAATGCCATCTGTCCGAGCATATACCTCCGTCAGTTTCGCATGTCATTTTTGTGTCAAAACACGTATCTATAGTATATTATACGGCTACGTCACTAACAATTTTCCTATAGAGAGTCTGTGCTCTTTAATAACGAAGCTTGGTGTTTTCCACAAAATATCGCTATTTTGTTCGACAACGTATGCGTGATTTTAACCGATTAAATATTAAGCGGGGCATCTGAATACAATGGGAATATGGAATGAATACAATGGGAATATGGAACGGTTGTTGTTGTCGTTTTGATTAAACTAAACAACTTATTCTATTATCCGTGATTCTGTTGTGTGTGTAAGCAGAGTTTACTGTACTTGTAGATTTTACCATGGACACAATTATATGTTTTTAATTTACTTCTTCCGTCAAATAAATGGTAAAACGTTAGAAGAGTTTTGTAAACTTTCGTTTGTACGAGAACATTTGCGTGTTCGTGCGCATCCTTAATTCGACATTAGTAATGAGTCATTTGACGTTTGATTGGTTCGTGCAAAAAAACCACGAGATAAATAATTTTGTGTTTTAACGAACACTGGATGGCGACCGCCGCTTCGCTGGCCTCTGTGTCTCCTGGTCGCGCTAATGAAGACGTCACCTTCTTAACGAGACGCAAACACGCCTCGAAAAAACGGCAGAAGAAAGCTACCTATCCTTATCATTGTAAACAGACAGGTGTTCCCTGGGGGCAGTTGTCGCCCGGGGGTGAAGTGGCGAAAACAGGGAGGCCACATTATGCTCGGCATTATTATGTCGCAAACAGCATCTGATTAGAATAATCGCCAGATCACCGAATGCCGGGGCAGTCACCCGATCTCTTGCTGGTATTCTGCACTTTCAGGACGACGCAGTTAGTTATCGTCTGTTTGGCTGGTTCCGGGACCTTTCGGGCGCTCCGAGGTGATCCTTATTCACAACTATTTGCATCTTGGTAATCTAGAAAGGCGACAGGTCATCGGAGTATCAACCGGCGTGATATTTCTTTACACGAGCAGCGGTAAGTGAATGCGCCAAGAGGCCTGGCGAAGTCGCCTCGGCCTTGTTTGTCGTTGGCAAAAGGACTGCAAAATACCTCTAAAAACCACCCAGAAGAATGGAGGTTTTGACTCGTGGGATTTCGTTGTACAATGGTATCTACGCGTGGTGGTGAATGGAAATAATTTGCAACGAAAAAGCGACAACGTTGTAGACGTCGGAAACGAGGAATGGCGAGCAGCTGATTGAGCAGAGGAGGCGCTACGGAGAGAAGACGAAGACGAAGAGAAGGATGCGGAGGAAGAAAAGACAAAGAAGTAGAGTTTGAAAAGAAGACGAAGGAAAAAGAAAGAAGGGAGGAACGAAGGGAAGAAGGACAGAAAGATAAAAAACAAGAAAGGAAGAAAAAAGGAATGAAGGATAGAAGGAAAGAAAAAAAGCAGAAATGAAAGACATACACAAACAAATAAAAAAGAAACTACAATGAGAGTATAATTACGCCATACGAACACCGAATAAGACAGCGTAATAAAATAATGCACTTGAATAAGCTTCACACATCAGACTTCCTAGTCCAGCGGATATGTGAAAAGATTGTGCACTTTTGGATAAAAGCAAGACACTTTGCTCATCTATTCTATACATGCACCAAGAGAACCATTTTAAAGATTGGAGGCATTCCAGATTTTGCTACGTTCAGAAATGGCGGCCATTTAAAAAAAATGGCCACCAAATAAAATTTCCCCACATCTTAATAACTGCGGTACATAGAACAGTAATATTTCTGTCTAGAAGTTGTTATTAGGGGTCAAAGAATTAAGATAATTTGTTACTTTTAGACTTCTCCGACATTCACATCCGCCATTTTAAAAGTTGGCGGTCGTCAATGTAAATAGAAAAAAAAATTAAACACGCACACACACATTTATATATGTTACACACACACACACACACACACACACACACACACACACACACACACACACACACACACACACACACACACACACACACACACACACACACACACACACATCTTAAAACAAGCCATTCACCTTAATGCACACTCGCAGACGTATTTTGGAGAACATTATAATTATCTATATGTGTATGGCAACACATACTAATACTGAAATGTATAATTCATAATCACTGTAATAATCGTGACACGTTGACCAAATACAAGTGTTATTGTCATATCGCATTGGCAAATATCACTGTTATTATCCTAGCACAATTAGCTTAATTTAGCCATTTGTAAACGAAAACCATCAACGTCTGCCATATCCGTGATCGTATTCATAAAAGGGCGTGTCGGTATCTTCATAACATCGCGTCGAATCACACTAATCGGTGTCTGTAATTAATACTATGCGCTACAAAACAATATAATTGAGGTTTCATAAGACAATTTTCCAACCGAGTGCTTGGTAATGTTCGTAAGCCGCCAGCACGCCGAGCCGATTGTCCGCCGCAAGTAAATGTGTTCTCGTGCGATCCTTTAATCCGGCCGACCGTCGCGACCACGATGAACAGACGGCGCGGCGTGGTGATTATCTAACTCGTATGGAAATTGTATTCCAACGCAATTATAATTATCATATCTCTTATCGCTTGATATCATTCAATTCTGATTCGTGCATTTGATATAAGACCGTCTGTATGATTTGTTCAGATTGCGCTACGGCGGACTTTGCGGTTTATTGACGACGTCATTGGGGCAACGAGGGGAGGGGTTAGTGGGTGATCAATAACACGTCTCATGTGATTTTTATGATGATAGTTATATCATCTAATTTAATTTGACATTGAGTTTTGAATATCGCACAAGGACAATTCGGGTTATTTTGTTATAATGAAAGAAACAGAAACGTGAATAACACCTTGTTAAATATGGTACATCTACGCCACGCGTGTAGAAGGATCAGTATGCAAATGGAGAGCTGTGTACACATGGGTGGAACCATATGTTAGGATGGAGGAAGTAGTAAGGAGGTACATAAGAGGATGCAAGCAGGAGCGCCAGAATGAAGGCGGGTGGGGATAGAATATGTAGCACAGTTAAAGAAATAGCCAAAGAAAAAGTGTTGGGAGCGTGCGTGGTACCTACTGGTCTATATGGGTCGGGAACACTGCCACTGTGAGAGAGACAGAAGAAAAAGCACGTGTAGTAGAAAAGCAATGGGTCAGAAGAATGTGTAAAGAGACACGAGAAAACAGATGGAACATGGGGGAATGTTCGCAGTGAATAAACACCTGAAAATTAAGGTAGCTGGGAGCAGATTGAGATGGGCAGAACATATGCGCACAGAGACTTGGTGAAGAGAGTTTGGTAAATGAAGCATGGAAAACATAAACAGGAAAGGAAGACCACAATTAAGGTGGAGAGAAATGTCAAGAAGAATACTGAAAGGGTTAGGGTGAACAGACAAAGGTGGGACAGAATGGCGAAGGGTCGTGATAGTAGAGAGAGATGGGGGAGGGGAGAGCGAGACAAGAAAATATCACCCCACTACTCGATAGAACAAGAGCGATTGAAAAGGAGTGCCGTAGTAGGCGATACTTGATAAATGTGTTACATTAATTTACGCTACACGTGCTACAGTGGGCATTCGAATGTCCAGCAAATCCATTTAACCTGGCATTTGTGGAAGTATTTACCTTTGCGTGTTCCGCCCATCTGGTTAGCGCTGATATATCGCCCCCTTCACCATCTGACATGTTTTGTCGTTATCTAAAGTCAGCGAGACGCCGCGACACAAAAGCACCTGGCCGCCCAAGTCGTCGCTGTCTCGCGCGACAATTGCCCCTTATCGCGACCAGATGAAATGGATTAGACGCAACCCACAATTATGATCGCGCCTCGTTCGGAACGCGACAACTTCGGATACCTGGAAGTGTGGCATTATGTAGGATTGACGCTAACTCATCTTCGACGTCATCAGCATGTCAACCATAACCAACATCACCATCATCACCGCTTTTGATATCACCGTCGTTACCTCTTCTGTTCATTTATGTGAGGCATAGGTTCGAATTCCCCTCCTTCCATTCTTAGAAAACGTACAACGCCTGCATTGTTGGAATCGGCTCCTGAAGCATTGGAACCCAGGGGCGGATCCAGAGAGGGTAGTCTCGGGAGGAAACACCTCCGATTGGATCCAGAGAGAGGGTAGTCTTGGGAGGCAACACCTCCGATTGGATCCAGGGAGAGGGTAGTCTTGGGAGGCAATACCTCCGATTGGATCCAGAGAAAGGGTAGTCTTGGGGGGCATCACCTCCGATTGAACTCCTTGAGTCTCGCCAAAAAACCTCCACTGGCGCCGGAACGAAATGCCTATGGGATGAGCTGAGCCTGTGCTTCAGTGCACCATTTCGCTATCGGTTTGTCGGTTGTGACATCGGACGATCACCAAAAACCTCCAATTGCACCCCACCCTTGCGACTCGCCAAAACGAGGGCAATTTCCAAAGATCCAGGGGACACGAAACGGGGACACATTCCAAATGTCAAGGGGTAGCGGGCCACCTCCGGATCCGCCTATGGAACCGGCCTCTGCAGCCCAAGTTCTGATTTTGCCTTTCCTTTCACATAAATGTTATGTACGAATCAAAATCCTTTTTACAGACGTAGGTAATCAATAATCACTGCGCTGCCAGTTGTTGAATATGTCGTTTTGATTGGATCTGTGTGTCGGCAGAATAATATCGGCGATGCCAGATAAGATAAGAAAAACGTGCTTATTCTCTTTGATTTCCCGGAATGCTCTGAGCACAGTCCATGACGTATTTCACGACATACAGTCATCTAAGCCAAATAACTTGTAATGTGTGTGTGTGTGTGTGTGTGTGTGTGTGTGTGCGTGCGTGCGTGCGTGTGTGTGAGTGTATGTGAGTATGTGTGAGTGTATGTGTGTGCGTGTGCGTGTGCGTGTGCGTGTGCGTGTGTCTGTCTGTGTGTGTGTGTGTGTGTGTGTGTGTGTGTGTGTGTGTGTGTGTGTGTGTGTGTGTGTGTGTGAATATATGTATGTGTGTGAGTGTGTGTGTGTGTATGTGTGAGTGTGTGAGAGTGTGAGTGTGTGTGTGAGTGTACGAGTGTGTGTGTGTATGTGTTTGTGTGTGAGTGTGTGTGTATGTGTGAGTGTATGTGTGTGTGTGAGTGTGTATGTGTGAGTGTGTTTGTATGTGAGTGTGTGTGTATGCCTGCGTGTCTGCGTGCGTTCGTTCGTTCTTGTGTGCGTGCGTGCGTGTATGTGTGTGATCTTCAGTCTAAACAATCTTCACGCTGCAATAAACGAACAGTCGTATGCGATTATCGTCCCTGGGTAAGATGGTTAGATTTTGTTTTTTAAGCGCGGGACATAGCGAGATTTGTTACGAGGACATATATCAACTGTATTGGTACTGGTAATTTGGAATTTTATGTATCTTGTTGCCATGACAACTGCATGAAAAGCATGGTTTACATAGTTAACGGACGCATATACAACTTGAGGGTGGTGGGTATGAGTGCGACTGGATGTTTCGCCCACGAAACTTTCGAATTCAGTATGAAACAATTAAATACTAAACACCAGGTACGCTAAGCAGACAGGGCTAACCACAGGTTCTTGGGATTATTCTTTGTTAACTTTTGGACGGTTCCCACAAGCAAGACCGGCGATAAAAACAAATGGGAAGAAATACAGTTGACTCAGCGAACTTCCAAAAATGTTCTATTGACAGTACACCCGGGGTAGTCTAATATCACTACCACCCCCGGCTCGAGATATTCCGGGTAATCATGTAATGGCACAGGCAAGGTCACTTTAAATTCAATTGTCTAAAAACTAATTTCATATTAACGGTCACGTAATGTACTACTACAAAACAACATAAGACATTTGGCATGTCTTCTCAATTCAACAAAGTACGTTCATTGTCCAGTTACGCAATAGCTAATTGTGCGCATGCGTCCTGCATGACGCGATCGTAACTCTCCGTTAATTACTCGCCGACCAATCAGCGGTTCCGGTCGTAACGAGTCGCGACTACCCGCGACTTATTTACGATGTATAGCCAACGTTACAACTTGTCGACCGCGTGTTACGTCAGTCATAAGTCAGCGAACATCTCGATGACAAAGCTATCATCGTCGTAATTGTGCTGCTTCCGTCGATACATCTACTCGCTGCGACGTTCACTATATAGCAGCGCCATCTTGCGGATATAGCCAAGGGCACAATACGACTGTAAAGTTATCGTCCCTCGTAAATTTCGTGGAGATGTCATCGACGTGTTCCATTAATCGCTGTGATTCCGTGTGGTCGTACTGCTGTCGTAAACACTCTTTAACGATTCTTGGCAGATACATAAATGATTCCGTCTAAGAATGTCCCGTCACCATAAACGAGGAAATTAAGCTTTAAAAGCGTCACTGCCTAAACCGTAAATGGAGATGCCAATAA
Organism: Paraescarpia echinospica; assembly: GCA_020002185.1. Taxonomy (NCBI): domain Eukaryota; kingdom Metazoa; phylum Annelida; class Polychaeta; order Sabellida; family Siboglinidae; genus Paraescarpia; species Paraescarpia echinospica. Next base: position 39,851,336 of record CM034535.1, on the reverse strand, counting down.
AAAAATACCACTATGCAGCATTACATATAGACTGTGACACTAAAACGTTGTAAGTGGAGGTGTTAAAAAGCGGAACGTCATGTCATTATGTCAGAAAATTATGTAGACGAGATGTCCTGAAAAACAACTAAACATACACGCTGACTTGCGTGGTTGTTCGCATTCCATCGGGCCACGTCGTTTGTCGTTTCGCGTCGCATTTAAACTCTAAGACTACCTCTTCTACTGGTATAGCCCATCGGGGATCGGCTTCGCTCATATTAAAATGTGTAGTATAGTATGAATAGTCTAATTAATACGCGCAGTTTGTTTAGCAACATTGCGTGCTTTTGTTATGACAACGATGTATATATGGAAAATCTCTGGTTTACGGTTACTCAACGCCTGCTGCTCCCCCCCCGATCTTCCCTTTCTCCCATGCCACCACAACCTAAACGTTCGGCATTTCCTCTAAAAAATAAAAAGTCTCCTACACCCAGCCACCCGTTAGTGGGTGCGTGCGTGTACTGTTTTCAACTCACTAACAGCCGGAGATAGTTTTTACCACGTAGATTTCCATACGTTCACAAATAGGCCATGAACGACGCGCAGAGAATTTCGGGAAATCGAAAGAATAATACACGTTTTTCTTGTCTAGAGTTCGCGTTGCAGCAGCAGTCATTATTTGCAATACTCTGATCCAATCTCAATGTGTGTGTGTGTGTGTGTGTGTGTGTGTGTGTGTGTGTGTGTGTGTGTGTGTGTGTGTGTGTGTGTGTGTGTGTGTGTGTGTGTGTGTGCGTGCGTTTATTTGAAATGTCTTCACTTTACACACAGGTTAGAATATGCTACCAGGAAACATTTCATGTAAAACATGCACACACGTTTCAGTTGCTCATTGCTAGCACGTGCAATGTTGCCTCTGTTGTTTTACTTTTATTACGCAATAGAGGTATAGTATAAATGAATAATTAATTGTGGACATGTACCACTAATAACTTATTGTTTAGAAACATCAAGCACCTGCAATTCAACAGTATATATTATTATGTGACAGGACAGTCCAAAATAGGCTTATATATGCCTATATTAATAAGAGTAGGCCTAAGCACATTATGAATTTGCAGTAACTAGTCTACCCAAGAAAGCCTACGCATACACATAATCAACTGAAAATATCATTATCTACCATAAGTAAATTATCCACAACATATTGTGGCGCTAAATAGGACCTAAATAAATTTGAAAATTCGAGGACGGTTATTGCCGGGGGCTAGTGCGCCTGGTTGCAGCTGTACCGACCGTTGAGCTGCTATAAAATGCAAAACTCGGTCAAGATGGACGGAAGATCTCCGCTCTGCCTGTGACGTTTTGCCGAGGGCACTTGCCGGGTGTTCGTTCTGTCTATTACATTTTACACCTGACGAAGCTGTCCCATTGAGAAACCGATCCAGGGGAAATAGCGGCCTTGTAAAACATTCGAACGGTGATCATTTGAGCCGAGCCCGATAAAATATAGCGCCATCAACCTGCGGCAAATGGTTTTATCCCCGCTGAAACCGGCGAACCGGCCATTGTTGTGGCGGGGTGTTCGCGACGATCACCGTTCGGATTTAATTTAACTTTTATATTGTAATTACCGTCGTCGTGTAGAACGGGCGCCGCTGAGCACTGCACGGCAATCGTTGATTTATTTATCTCTTCTATTTGTCTTGGCGATAAAACTTGTCAATGCCGAGGGCAGGAGACGAATAAAAACGCTAATCGGAACGCAAGAAGTAAAACGGTTTATTGCGTCAGCGTCAACTGCGCGTGCGTTGCTTTGTGGCGTTCCTTATTTGCTGGAATGACTCGACTTTGTTAACTCGCAGTAAAGACGTAAATAGGCGACAAACTGCGGCATTATCGCCGACCCGTGCAGCGGAATAGGACATTTCGGCGCCAGTTCCGTCACAATCTTAACCGTGTAATTGTCGCAATAGAATGTATGAGTCCTTCTGAAATAATGTGCATGCAAGGGTTGAGGATAACGCCTCTAAAACAAATGGCAGATACGCAGTGTTTTCATATTACTACTGACATAATTAAAACGTCTGGTGAAAACAAAGGGGAGGGATCATTATTTATTTATACGTACGCGATGACCAAGTTAATGGTTTGTTGGTCCTCTTTACGCAATAACGATTCGGGTTATACCACAGTGACACAAGATGTTAATAGTCATAACATCGACCTTTCTTTAAAAGTGTCGCCATGTCCTACAATGTGTTCCTGGGAAAATCTAAGTGGGGGTGTCCCCTCCAGATGTCACCAAAACAAGATGTGTTTACCTACATACGCAGGGATCCTTCCTCCAATGACACGCCCACCTAATTATACAACCGCCAGCCACACACAACGCAAACCTCTAACCACCATTACGCCAGACATCTTCCGGGTGCTTCAATGCGTTATTATCGTCTGCCTAGCGCCCAGGCCGCCTAGGCTGTCGTCTGGTATCCCGTTCCATGCAGATGACTGATAACTATTTCCGCGTTCATGGTATAAAAATATAACGTCCTTTATTTTGAGGCGGTACACTCAATTTTGAGGATTGTTTGCGCTCAAAAATGTCCCTGTTATTTTTATTACGGTTAAAAAGTGTACCCTCTCAAAATCATTAGCACTTCATTCGACTACCATTAACCTAGAAATGAAACAGTGATCTAACCCCAACGAACACGAAAGAAGTAATCGGATCTGAAATCCGTTTATCAACTAGTACAACCTATATTCAAATAGACAGGCGGCCATCTCACATTATGTATAACACGCTCTGTGTACGCACGAGGCGTGAACGCGGCTTCTTGGCAATAATCACGACAGGCGCTTATGACCATATTTATTCCATTTTTATAGGCAATACCGAACAGTGTGATTATATGTGGCTTAGCGCGTAATGCGGATTAATTATGTAATCCGACACGCCCGCTAGTCACGGATCCATGTCAACACAAGCGGCCCACGCTGGCTGCACGGGCCTTGTCCACATCGCTAGCCGCGTGAGTTGATCTCGACAAATTCAATTTAATTAAAACCGCCCCAGTCAGTGACCGAGGGGACTGTCCCGCCAGACATCTTCCGGGATGCTTCAATACGTTATTATCGTCTGCCTTCCGCCCAGGCCGCCCAGGTCGTCGTCTATTACATTGTTCAATACAATCACACACACACATATATATATATATATATATATAGCTTGGAATACTGTAGGCTTCACTAGTCGACTTGTTAGACATGGCAATGATGGAAGGCTCCCAAGGATCACAATCTTTTTCACATATATAATTACAATATATTACTGTACAATATATTTACAATTAATAAATTATATATCCATTACATTATATTTGTTTGGATACATAAAATTTAGAAACATCGTTATATAATGACCATATTTTCATTTTTGTGGCGAATAAATAATTACTACAAAAATAAAAAATATTTACAAACAGTGCATCATAGTATACTAAATGATTTGGTTTATATTACTTCGTGAAAACATTTAAAAAAAAAGTGTAAAGAAAATTAATAGTTTGCATGCTGTCAGGATTGAACCGTCGTCGCCCGATTGCAAAATAAATGACAAGTAACCAACGCGCCTACCCACTGAGCTATCGGGACCAGCGGAAACTGTATAACTGATTTAAGTTGTTATGGTAAATTGTACAACTCCTTCATATATCGATATTCCAGTGATATTATGAGATTATACACGTTACTTTTTGTAGCTGGATACACTATATGTTTGCTATGTATGTTTATTGGTGTAGATTATCTCCCGTTGGTTGCATTCGATATAATTATTCTGAAAACGAGCCCAAGCTCGACGAAACCTAGTCGACTTGTAAGCCCATTCGCCTACGTTGTTTTGAATAAAATTGGATTCATGTGGAACCGTAAGATAACTGCTTGTTCCTCTATGATGACTAGTGTTTATATTACGTCGGAAAATTGCACAATAACTCATTCTGACGCTCGTTTCGACCCAAAAACTATACTTGTAAACATGCTCTGAATGCATGGAAAGGGTCGGCCTGATGCGAGTTTGAGTCATAAGTGACGTCACATCTCGGCATCCCGAAAAGCGCGCCAAAAATATGCATATTCGAAAATGTCCGGATGTACAGCATAAAATGTGGAATTTCTAATTCACTGAATTTTTTTGATTTGTTTTGCTTGGTGGACGTGGAAATAGATAGCAGGATGTAATGTAACATGAATTCAAGCAATATATGTTTTTATTCCCTTTAAGATACAACAGTCGGGTTGAGTGCACGGTCCCTACAAATCCCGGGCACATGCATCGTGTTTTACTTGTTCATGTGCTATCAACCTGCTACTAAGTGAACAGGATGTGCACTCAAAACAGAACCATAGGTGTGGGAAAAAGGGGGGAGGGGACAGCTGCCCCCTGGAATTTCGCTGGAGGGGCAGGCATATGGTTCGGCTCCCCAGTAAATGTGAGCATGAATGTTTTTTTTGGCCAGCGTCAATGGCGGGTACAAATTGAGGTTTTATAAGAGGATTAAGGTGCATTTTTGGTACCGTGAAAGGGGGTGCAATTGGAGGGCAGACACATTGTTTCTGCCCCCACCCCCGGTAATAGGCGGCGCGGCGGCAAAAAATAGCCCCATCCCCTGTCTTTCGATGTCATAAGTTCAGCCGAACAGCGGAGAGAAGCGTGAGAAGCTGACGTTACAGCGGCACGACGGCGAAAATTGTTCACCCCCCCCCCCACCGTCTTCCGATATCACTCCGACAGCTGAAATGGTGCTGAAGCTCCGGGAGTTTCCCCAATATGAATTTCCTTTCCGCGCCACTGAACAGAACCTCGGTCAGTAAGACGAATAGCGCCTCCCGGCACCAGGAGCCGTGCGGACCTGCCTTGAGCAGCGGACCCGCCCGGAACTGCCAACTGAGCAACCCTCAGTGTTGCAATCCGAGCCCGCATTGTCCCGACGCCAATCTCTAGCATCGCGCACACGCTCTCCAAATCGTCAAACGATTGTGTTTCTTTAATTACCGCCTGACAACTGCTTATTAGGTCGTTGGATGGGTCTGTTTGGCCGTCGGCAGCCGGTGTGACGGTTGTTCCCGTCGGCGGAACCGGGCTCGTTCACCTTGCCCGCCCGCGGTCTTCTTCCGGCCGCTCGACACCGATAGCAGACGACAACAATTGTCCTTGTGCGATCTCCTGGCGGGAGCACAGGGCAGGCATTGTCACCAAAAGCGACATATTAATAGTGTGTTATCGAGTCAAAGATGAAATACGTCCAACTGCTGGAACGCTAAAGGGAGATATTCGAGGACTCCCGAAATACGCCTTGGTAGAGTTCTGGTTGTGATGTTGCTACGTAAAACGGGTGGTGTGTTTTTTAGTAAACACGGAGGTGGTTTGTATCACCTGTGGTTTTATTAACGCATGCATGTGCCTTACGCTCGCATGCACGCACACACGCACACACGCAAACACGTACGTGGATACAGCGTACGGTCGCACACGCATATCAGTGTTATACCTTGACCCCTAAACGGTCAGCCGGTCAGTTACTGGTCCGGTAGCAACGTTACTGGTCCGCATCATACAACGTCGCCAGGGTGCTTTTTTCGACAATAAAAGTCACCGTTTTTTTGCGGTACCAATTTAAGGGCAATCATTTTTGGTAGGGGCCTAAAAATTAGTTCTTACAACTGCCACTTCCGACATTCAGCAAATATTATGAATACCAGCTGCCTAAAAAGTGGTAGTTTCCCGGGATAATAAGAGGTCACACAGCGTTACCGTTTCCGTTACGAGAATCTTCCTTAGTCAACAGGCTACAGAGCCTTTCCGTTTCGAGAATCGTCCCTGGGCTACATGCTACATAACCTTTCCGGTACGAGAATCTTCTTTGGCCTACAGGCTACAGAACCTTTCCGTTACGAGAACCTTCCTTGGTCCACAGGCTACCGAGTCTTTCGGTTACGATAATCTCCCTTTGTGTACTGGCTACAGAGCCTTTCCGTTACGAGAATCTTCTTTGCTTTGCAGGCTACAGAACCTTTCCGTTACGATAATCTTCCTTGGTCTGCAGGTTACAGAGTCTTTCCGTTACGAGAACCTTCCTTGGTCTACAGTCTACCGAGTCTTTCGGTTACGATAATCTTTTTTTAGTCTACAGGCTACGGAGCATTTCCGTTCCGGGAAGGTTCTTTAATCTACAGACTACAGAGCCTTTCCGTTCCTGGGAGGTTCTTCAATCTACAGACTACAGAGCCTTTCCGTTCCGGGAAGGTTCTTTAATCTACAGACTACAGAGCCTTTCTGTTCCTGGAAGGTTCTTTTATCTACAGGCTACAGAGCCTTTCCGTTCCTGGAAGGTTCTTTAATCTACACACTACAGAGTCTTTCTGTTCCTGGAAGGTTCTTTTATCTACAGGCTACAGAGCCTTTCCGTTCCTGGAAGGTTATTTAGTCTACACGCTAAACCCTTTCCCGAAAAGGCTATTTACCTACTTCTTTTATTAATATATAATTAGCATAGTTTAGCGATTCAACCTTGAAGCATTCGTAGGTCGGATGCTGTCCACTGCCGTCGACAAATGCTCATTTCCTACCTGCTGTCAACCGGATTACGGCATAAACCCACCGTGCCCCCGTGCGCATGCCCATACCGATCGATTTTCATCGACGCGAAATCTTATTAAATTACTACTATTGCCTCTGTCCGACACTGGCTCCCAATTCAATTTCTATGTAAAGCGAGCTAATAGAATATTCGGTCTTCTCCCCGCGAGCGACGTGCTGAAATGGCGAAAGTGCCCGGGCGACTGGCCGTCTGTAATTGAGTGTTTCCCCTGACACTCGCGAGTGCGACTAGACCCCGGGCGCCCGAGTCGAAGTCGTCAGAGCGACATATTACAAGTTATCTGACCTGTCGCCGTGTGCGTGGTTCGTTTCTGGCGGCACTATGCCGAGGCATGCCTGGGAATTCGCTGCGGGAATTCGGCGTACCCACGCCCGCGCGCGTATACCCTCACGCGCGTGCACACGGGCGACTTAATAAATCGCTCGTTTATATTTAAATTAGATTTAAATTGCGCTTAGATAATGGAGAACGCAACTGCTTCCGGCTAGTTTGTTTTCAAGGGACTGTACTGGAGACCGTTTACCAAATATCCTGCATGTAGTTTGTGCTAACAAGCTGCTGTTTACCCGAACGATTAAGTGCCCGATTATCGAGCGACACAGTGTATCCCGATCAATCGGATGCGTGTTTTCTTCAATAATAAAACCCGCCGATTTGTCGGACAATTAATCGCTTGTGTAAACATGCCTTAACCAACGCGCTTTGTCATATATATATATATATACGAACGCCACACATGAGAAAGCTATAAGCATGTTTTTAACTGTTCTTTTTTAAATAATAAAACACGTTTTGTATGCATCAAAAGTAAACGTTGCCATGATGTGAACTGCAGTACACTGATTTGTCTTAAATAGCAATTGTCTTTACAACACATAAACGAAGCACCATTTTAAACGTTTACTCTGTTCAGAAACCAATCTGTTTATATTTGTTGATATAGGTGAACAATCGCCCTAACAGCCTAGGGAAGAAGGTACCTCCCCTACAGATCTCACCGTTGTTTTCTCTAAAGATGTTTCTGTGTAACATTCAAAGATGCTAACTTCTGCATTTTCCGTCCATTTAGCGGAGGCAGTAGTACTTTTTTTTGCCGTCAGCAGTAAAATAAAAACACACCTGTGCACAACCTTACCTTTAGTTTGGGGGAGGAAACGCCTTCCAACAAAATTCATATTCCAAAAATACCATGCTATGCCACGTTTAAAGGAAACACTTAATTGGTTCAAAACGAAAATTATTTGAAACAGAACAAGAAAGGAGATAGTAGACAATTTGCAGTTTTGTTATGGTCCCTGCAGCCCAGTCGTTTTTACGCAGTTTCCCGCCGGCTGTGCGCCCATTGACACGACGCGAGACGTTTTCATTATCGGCAAATTCGTGCAAACAGGCGAGACAGGCGGGAACTGGTGCCAATAACGCCCGCAGCTGGCGCCACATGTCACGCCCGACACCACAGTGCCAGCCAGCGCAGCAGACGACACAGCTGCCTCGATCTCGTGGGCACCGCGGCGAGGGGGGGTCGGGAGGGATTCGGAGGTAGCTCACGTGTCGGTAAATGAACACCTTTTGTTTTATATTTGATCGCGAAAACGAACATTGGTTGTGTATCGTATCGGTCTATGTATACATATTTTGTTATGTATCAGTGCGTGTGCACATACTATGGTTGTGCATTGGTTCATTTACACATCTTTTGGTTTTACATCGGTCGATGACCACATCCATGGGACGCGCACTTGTTGTCGGTAATCGGTTCATATACACAAGCTTTGGTTGTGTCTTGGTGTATCGGTTTATGTACGTATACTTTTATTATGTATCGGTTCATATACACAACACTTGGTTGTGGTTTGATTCATATACACATAGTTGGTTGTATATTGGTTCGTGAACACATCCCGTTGGTGGTGTATATCGGTGGACCTGATTTTGTTATGCACTCGCCAAAATGTCTACAATGTAAACCCAAAAATAATTAAGGTTAATTTTTGTATTCTTAGACGGCTTGAACCTCGAGCGTCAAACTGTCTAAGATTAATTTATGAACCGTAGAATATGACATATATATATTTAGCAAAATATATGTCAAGATTTTCACCTTTTATGGAATAAATCAGTTGTGCGAAATATAAAACGTAATGTGCACGTACTACTTAACAATCGTACGAATCACGCGCACGCGGCACATACTTCTGGAAAATAGTCCCTGTATGTTGGACTTGGCATCATGAAGTAGACGTTGGCACAATATACTTACGTCTACTCTAGCATAGCGGTATGAACATTATTTGACAATTCTACACTATCACGAGTAGGGCCTATCGATGGACGTGAACTTCACAATTCTCTCCGACGTTTGTCATTTTAAACACACAACTAATAGACACCTATAGGTTTTTATGTAACAATGCATTGTGGTTTCTAACATTTGGTAAATATTACAATCACCACTGTAAACTACTAAGGCATCCCGTCAGGTGACGGGCATTTTCGCTAGTTAATTTTAAACGCCCTTTGCTTTAGCATGTGCTTCCGTCCAGCTGTTACACCAGGTAACTAAGCGTAACTTTTTGTGAACTAAAATATATTCCAAAAATCATGTATTTAAAATACAGAGATAATGTCTTGAACTATCTTGAGGCAGAGGTAATGTTATTTTGAACTGACAAACTAATTATGTTACTGTTCTGCCGTATCTACATACATTTCTTCGGGTCTTCCTCGGTGCAAGTGAATGGGGAACATTTTCGCGTTAATAGGTTGGCATGGCCAATAACCCAGGATGATATCACTGGTGACTTTTAATGTTGGTAAAACAGAGAAGAAGCGACCGAACTAGCTATCCGAGAAGTTGCTCCCAGTATACAGCGTTGGGAAAAGAGAAGGCTCACCTACACTCTAACCAGCTAATTTATCTGGACCTCATGCAGATGCAGCACCAACAGCTGGACGGAGTAGCCACGTGTGTGTGTTCACTCATTTGCTGTAACCGTCCGATCAGAAAATCAGCTCTTGGATGGCATTCACATAACCTAATAAGAACATATTGACGTGGCAAATGTTGTGGGCTACTTACACAATGCAACACTGTCCAAGAAATGAAGCATCCCGACTAGTACCAGATAATTGTTCTCATGGTGGGCAATTTCCACACCTTATGCAACTTTATGTCCAAAGTTGGGAAAATGTTCGGAGATGCGGGACTTTGTGATCTGGCGGAAGGGTCCGACAGTATTGCCGAGCGCTCTGTCAACAAGGGTTTGTTAGGCAAACAATACAACCGCGCCGTTCGTCTCCACTAGCGAGCATGTGAAGCTTTGATGTAGCTCGCTTGGAAAGGATTCCTTGAATAGGAATGGGTGGAGTTGGATCATCCTGATGATTGTGTTAAGTTTAACAATTCCTCCACATATTGCAGAGTATTCATACGAAAACCTGCCAGGAAACTGTTGTTGCTGCCGTTATCGGTGTTTCATGTACAATGATCTAGGACTTGTTCGTGGCCTATCTGGATGTTCTGCGTCAACATCGTGGATGTCTGGCACGGTTCGGAATGACGTACATTGACATGGTGAGCATCCTGCCAGGGCTGTTGTGAGGTGACAGGGAGGGCAACTCGAAACTTCACTTGGCATGCACCCAACAGGTGATTCCCCGGTGCCTCGATTTGGGCAAGGTGAACTAGGCAAGGAATTCACATGTGTAGTATGTACTGATGACACATCCTGAAAAAGAGTGTCCAACGTATACCAACATTTCCTACGAGGATACTTTCCATTCAGAGAAGGTAACCTATTTGGCCATATCCTATTGGACTAAAATTACAGAAGAAATAGTCCACAAGGATATACAATTGCAGGGGGGGGGGCAAAAGGCTGATAATTCACTGCAGCATTATAGTGCATGTAGAAGCAAACGGACCTTGACTACGTGGTTCACATGCTCAGCGGATTGATCGACTGGTCCCAAATATCACACCAATGCGATCATGTCCTTTATCAGCATGCAACGATGATTAAAAGATCTGGTTAGATAAATCTTCAAAAGTGTGAATTTCTCCGTTTAGCTTCAGAGCCGTTGCATCAATCAGTGTACCACGTGGTTCGGGACCATCATCTGGCTGTACTTTCTAGGTGCAATACAAAAGCAGCTCGATAGTTTTCTTCATGCTTCCGTCAATGTTAGCAATTGACCATAGATACGGCCCAAGAGGATGGGAAAACACAGTGTGCATCCTATTTTTGTTATCAGTTCCATCCTGTCAGTCTTGAAGATTGTTTCTTTATTTCAGCCAATCACTCTTTTCTTCTAGCATTCACCAAATGTTTTTAAGTTCACTTTCTTGATAGCGTCGTGTAAACCTATGCCTTCCTGAACTCATTGTTCCTGAAACACCTAGTACACTTGTTCCCACTTTTGTTGTGCGCGCCGGGGATCACCGGAGACGTCAGGTGTGGCAGCTACACTTATAGAAATGACAAGATTGGAAGGGTCTTGCCCAAACATATTTGCCTAGTCGTTCTTCAGTAGATCAACAACTGTTTCGACCGGTGTTGAGTCCTGGACAAAGAATGTCTCAAGCAGTTGTTTCATTGCAACAGCACTGTGTTCTGCTGTAAAGTAGCAGCACAATTCTACTCCAGGCCGGAGGCTGAAGCATGTTTCCTCCTAGTGTTTGTGTATCTTTGTTGACACTTTCTTCTGTAATATTCGTACAAGGTGTTGCGTAACATTTCTTCAACAGTCGATATTTCTGTCGCATGTTGATAGTGGGCAAACCTACAAACGATGGTTCCAGCAAACAAGTCACATCCACACGTGGTTACTCCGCTGTGCTGTTAATGCTGCATCTGCAAGACGTCCAGATAAATCAGGTGGTTTGACTTAGGTGGACCTTCTCTTTTTCCAACGCTGTACACTGGAAGCAATTTCTCGGAAAACTAGATTGGTCGCATCTTTTCTGTTTTAGCCACACTAAAAGTTATCTGATGCGACTTGCACTTCAACAACTTTGGTTGGAGAATGATGCCATTGACTCGATGTGATGTCCCTCCCCACTCAGCGATTCCTCTTGCCAAATGATATTGTCGTATGCTAACACTGTTGGGATGGAATGACTTACATTGGTAGAAAGTAGAACATAATCACTGTCAACATTTGATAGTTTATCTGTGCGCAGCTCTGTGTCAATTTCTTTCAGAGCCAAATAAGCGCATGCACTCATGCCCCAGAGGGTTCAGAATTTTTATTACCTCAATCTTTCCTGTGAAAGTTGTTATAATTCACAGAAGTAGGACGCGTTTGGATGTCTTCACAACACCAACACTCACAGCGTTTATAACACGCTGGGTTATTGGCCATGTCAATCTGTTAACGTCAGCAGAACCGCCCTCATTTGCGTCGAGTAAGACACGAAGAAATGTATGTAGAGATGGCAGAACAGTAACATAATTAATTTGTCAGTTCAGAATACCATTATTATTTCCGTCTCCAAAACATTATTTGAGGCATTCTCTATGTGTTTGACATACAATATTTCTTGGAATATATTTTAATTAACTAGACGTTGCGGCTAGTTACCTAATGTAACAGCTGGACGGAAGCATATGCTCATGAAAAGGGCAATAAACATTGATTTTTGCGGCGTCACCTTAAATGTATTATTTGGCCATGTTTTATAGCCACACGTTTTGAAACAGATTATGTGCATAGCATTACGTAATTGCCGATAACATAAAAAATTAACCTACCCACATACATAGAGTATAAGTAGATTACTGCGGCATCACCATTAAAGATATTATTGGGTCATGTTCTAGGGCCACATGTTTGGAACCAGAGATTGTGTGCATAGCAGAACGCAACTGCCAATCATATAACTTGATTTACATATTTTATTGAGTTTATATATTCGAAGGCAGAAGTTTATACATAACATTTATAGGCTAATGGTTGGCATGAGTAGTTATTAGGTTAATAAATCGTATGCATAACTAATTATGAAGTCTGTATGGTAATGTTCCCGTTTTCAGACACCAGATAGGGTACGTTTATGGTTGATGTGCTTACAACATATAGAAGCAGTACAGAAGATATCTAAAATGACAGAAATGTAGCAAATTGCATATAGTTTCATAAGAAAGTAAAACATGAATCATCTACGTCATTAAAACATTACCAAAACTGAAGTACAAAAATATAGTGGGAACAAAATGCATTATTTGTTTCATTTTCTTTGACATTTCCCCGTATATTTTGGTAAATAACGATAATAGAAAGATTATATGAGTATTACCGTACTCGCCATTTTATTACGAACTACTTTTGTTAATACAACTTTAAGATCCAATCAGTAAATTTGGCTGTAGGACACGAGTTTTGAATAACTCGACTTCCACTTGAAAATGGCAGCCATGTTTAAAGATGGCGTCCAAAAAGGTAATAACCTACGCTTCTGAAATGTCCATCATCCATTTTTGGACACCTCAGATATTGGTGTAACTGATTCATAGTGTGAATTAGTCCCTCAATTTGAGAATCAAATCTTGTCTGGCTCATGGACTATATGATCCTGATGTAAGTTATAAACCTAAAATATAAACTTTTCATTCCTAAGGTAAACATGAAATAAAGCATCAATAACGTGACATTGCAATGGTAATTAGTCATGAGAAAAGCATTTCGTTACATCTGGTGATTCGTCAGGTGGCAACATCAAGAAGGTAATCATTTTTATTTACAAATTTACATAGAGACTAAGTAGTTTGTTTTGTAGTCACAATCAAATACCCGTAGTGGAGATGTATAAAACAATACAAAACATGCCGATTTGTAACGTAATTTCAACAAATAATATTAAATTATATCCTGATGGAAAACAAACTGAAGAAAAAAAGATGCAACACATATTTCATTTAATGACATAAATTGGAGTCATCGTGTCTTCAACCAGATAAAAAGAACACTAATAATTTGTAAATACTATAACCGTACTATCGTAGTATACTCCATTCCCGTCCACTCACGCACGCGCGCACACACACACATGTTATTCACCATTGTATGTAACCAGGAACTCGTGTATACAGCTAAGCGAACAAGAACAACGTGGAGTGAACTGAATTGCGCAAGCTTCGAATCGTTAGCAAACGGATTCGAACCCGGATTCTTCTGAGTGAGAGTTAGATGTTATGGTGCCCAAAGTCACGGCATGGACATAGACGGTTTTGTTGTTAAATCCCGCGATGGATTTGCGTATCTCGAATTATCTTGATCCAATCACGCACCATGTAGGACCATGTAGAGCTTCGCGTAATCCTACCACGAAAGCTGGTAATTTTCGGTGGCGAGTCTCAACCGCCGCTGTCGGCCATCAAATGCCGCCTCACGCTGTCCTGGCTTCGTAAACGACTAGCGCGTAAATGAAATACAATTAATTACGACACGCCAGCGTTGTGTCGCTCGCACTAATCGGACGAACTAACTTTTTTATGGTCGATGCGCAGTCATGCGCAGTGCCTTTGGGATCGATGTGCCCTTAAACGCAGTACTACGGTGCGATATACTCTTTCGTGAATGGTGATATTAATTGTCTCGCATAGCGCCAATTATCCACTAGGGGGGCGCGGAAGCAGTGTACGTGGTAACAAATAGATATTCATGAAATGTTTATATGCTAGTTCCGCGCGTCTTACGATGGATCAGGTATGTGAGCTGAATGCACAAGTGTCTGCAATCAAATTAACTCAAGATCATACCGGAGACACGTTGTCATAACACACCAAAATACAAGGAAAGATATCAGACATGGGCTGCTTACGGAGGACCCAACATATGACAAACCATCAATGTAACAAACAAAGTATGTCAACAAACGTTAATAGCATTCTTTCGTGAAATTGTATAAGAAATGACATTATTGTTCTATATAATTATAACATAATATAAGTTGCCTCCTAAATTCTAAATTTTATGGATAGTCTTATTCTAAATTAATTTTGCATAAAAGCTAACCTACATTCACTACAACATGGTTTGGGGAATTCATCAGAAAAAATATTTAATACTGAACCCAGAATCAGTTTAAGCGATTCTGAACATTGGAATATGTTTCTGTAGTGTTGGTGTTATCGAGTTTCCTTCACTTCTCCACACACGTCGCCAGATGTAATAAGAATCTACTGTCTTGACAAAACGTACGCACTTGTTCATTAAACCGACTGCGATATCATTGATGTACGAGTACATAAGACGTGAATAATAGAATTAACCCAATACATATTTCAACATCAAATAAAACAGTCGCAGTGGCGTAAACCAATTGTGGATGCAGCATTAATCGTTTCTCTGTGTATCGCCTATAAATCAGAGTTTACAAAAATGAACCCGATTCATTGTGCTGTCTTAGAGTCAGTTGTTGGCCGTAATGTTCACATTTGGAAGAAATAACAAAATTTTGCACAGATAACCTTTCATAGGTACTAATCAAATCCTGATATAGGACACTCACACGGTTCCAGGGAGGGCCTAGGGGTCACGTGCCCCCTAGATTTGTGAAATTTGGCCGCACTGTGCCTGCGCTAGAATGACCACCTAGACATGTTGAATGTGACTCCCTTAGACCTTCGGAAATTGTGAACACCGCGAAAACTGTTCAACAGCACCCTACCCCACCCGTCTTCCGATGTCATCAGTCGAATCGAGACAACGGAGAAATTGAAATTACGGCGGCGGCGAAAAATGTTCAACAACACACTCCCCCTGTCTTCCGATGACGTGCTCCGACAGCGCGAAAGCGGTGTCGGGCTGAAGCTGCGGCTCAGCTCACCCAATATGAATTTTGGTTTGGCCATCAGGTTTTTTTTGCCTCAATGAGGGTGCAGTTGGAGGTTTGCTCCCGAGACTACCCTCTCTGGAACAGCCACTGGCATGTTCCGTATATTGTTAATAAAGTTCAAACCGATCATGTCAGAATTATGAAATTAAGAATGTCGAATCTATCAACATCAGCATTCAACTGGCGCACATTATTTTTTTAGATCAACCACAGGTTTATTAAAGGTAATGTAACTTCAAATGACGGAAACAGTATCAGGAACTGTCCTTTGTTTAACAGAGGAAGCACACTATTGAATAGGAGGTGGGCAAAGTCAATCATGTCTATAGATAGAACAACCATATGAGGAGTGGAGCAACATTGGATACATAAAGTCCATGTAGTACAGTAGTATGGTGTTAGTTGGGGGTTGGTGTCGGAAGAGGACGGGGTGGCCATAAAAGCTTCCTCCGCATTTGCATATGGTTATACACATAAAGCACTTCCTGTATCAATAGCACATTCCTGTAGTGCATCTGCAACTGCCCAGCTCTTCCAGGAGTTTCGCTGCTCGAGGGAGGGGTGTCCAGAAAGGCGCCCGACCAGATTCAGAATCAACCCATCCCCAGCCTGGGCTCGGCAAGGCTTGTTTGGCCACAAGAGATTGCCCCCACACGTACTCATCTTGATAGATCGCTCTCTTGACGTGTTCTGTCAGGGCTACCTTAGTTGGCAGCAGGCACTCGAACGTGCGAAATGAATGAGCAAATAGCTGCTGGTGTGCTTTATTGACTTCCGTCAGGTGGCAGGACACATAGTATAATGAGACAACCGAAACTCTCAATGATATTGATATCCTCTGAAGACAGTGTGAAAGGCCTTTCCACCAAGTGGCATAACGCGGCATTCCAAGAGGCGGGGAACTGCTTTGATGAAGATACCGACGAGGTCACCATTCTCGATAACAAAGAGGTCATGTCAGAGGAAGTCGTTCAAAGTATCCTGTGCGCCCATGAAGAGGGAAGGAAACAACATTCAGCTTTTGTGAAGGAGAGCCTACACTTTCAGGCAATTCCATGAGCCAATCAAGATGAACAAAAGCCCTCTTCTTAGCATTCGTCACAAAAACCCAAAAGCAAACATGTCGGTAGCACCAACGAAGACCTGTACCTACTAGGACAGCTCTACATCGCGTTGCACGTCAGGGAAGGCAATAATGTCGAGAATGCTGATGACACATCGTCCTTATCAAAGTACTGCAGTCTGCGAATTTACCACAAATCCGATCTGCTGCCATGCTTGGAAGCAGACTCGCCATCCAATTTTGATGAGGCAGACGCGAAACTGGTGGGTAGAGCCAGTACGGTGCAGTTCTTGAGACCGGACAGAGAGAGAAGCATAAAAACATTTCGTGATTATGCTGAGAAGGTGCTTCTATGAGAGGGGGGACAGAAAACCACATGTCTGCCCTCCAATTGCACACATCTATCACAGTCGACAAAATACTGATAATTAGTCGTCTCATAAAATTTAGATTTACACCAGCCATTGACGCTTGCCACAAAAACACATTCACACTCACATTTAATGGGCTCACAGAACCATGTCTGCCCCCCCCCCCGAGAAATTCCAGGGGCAGCTTCCCCCCTGTTCCCGCGCCTATGTGTGGTTGATCTTAAAATGTACGCCATTGAATGCTGATAAGCTCAACATTCATGATTCTGATATGATTGGTATGAACGTTATTAACAATATACGGATTGTGCGTGGTCATCACGTTGACCTACTGGACTTGACCTTGCCATCATAGAGACAAAAGGAGGCATTTATTTTAGTATAGCATGATCTGATCCATCATATAATACGTCTAACATAAGATAGATTGCTCCAAGATCAGATTGATCGGGCATACCCAAAACTATCGTAATGCCTACCAAACTCATCGGAATCGGCCTATTATTAGCCGAGATATGACCATATCGGGTTCTAGCCAATATCGGCGGCGGCCATGTTGGATTTATGCAAAATACGAGGTGTAAACGAATCCCAAAAATGCATCCTATACCATGACTTGATTTGTACCCATCAAAGGTCATCCGTGTGAAATTTTGTGATTTCTTCAACAAATTTACATTAAGAACTCTTAAGGCACCGGACTAAAGATGTACAATCCTTTTGTCAACAACAGTATGCATTTTATTGATAAAAACCGTCGGCGGATTTATTACTAAAACTGTTAAGACACTACATATCTGGACACCAAAGAACCGGATTAGCGACGGACTAAACCAGCCAAGGAAGTCATTTTAAAGCGATTCTTTGTAAGCTAATATACATTCGATATGTACTGTATCAAAACGTGATAATTCCCCTTAAGTACTTTCTCTGCTACTTGTCTTGCATGTTTTTGCGTAATTTGGGTGTTTTCTGCGCAAAAAGTCGAGAAATAATTGTGTTTATGCGAATAATTTTGAGCTTGTTGCCACGTGGATGATTAATTATATACAGTAGCTCAGTGAAACACACAGAGACTGGTAACGTCACACACAGTCAACCTGTCAGATTTCGAGGTGAGTTGTTGCAAGCAATGACTTTTTAAATCAGCAATACGTAGACATAAGTCATAATGTATATTGACAATTATTTTTAACAATGCAGTACTTATGCATTGTTTATTTATCCTGCTTTCGATGCCGTCCATCGGGTAACTTTTCGATTAAGTATAATTATAACATCGACCCATCGATCCGACTGCCCGCGCGGGTGCGACGGCGACGGCAGCAGTCGGTGCGGGTTGGGTCTGTGTCTAAGGGTCTTGCCTTTCCAGCCATCCGTTTTTTTTATAAGTCTACGTTTCCCCACTTATTTGAACTGAAACATGAAAATGTAAGATTGTTTGTAATGCTACAGCTACTATTGTTAGTAAACCTGGCTGGCATGGGATCATTCAATGTAAAAGTTTTAGTACACAAAAATTACACAAATCGGTGTTGCCAAGGAATTTTGCGATGCTCGATCTTTGGACACTAGCAGGTCTGCACTCTAGTTTATTTTTGACATGTTTCTTTACCGTTACTGTACATGTTTTGCGAGAATGGCCCATATGTATATACACAACAGTAATTATTAGAGCAAGAATAAAGGAAAACATACAGTGCACTCTTGATAACGTTGAACTTCCAGGGACCCATGACAATACTGATAAGTGGAACTTCTGATAACTAGAAAGTTTCAGGGTGCACAGTGGATTTAGTTGACAGGTAGTCCGTCGGACTAGCTGACTCAGAAACAACTAGTCCTCATATTGTTTTACTAGTCCTTAAAAATCAATCGTACTGTTGTATCATATATGTGTGACAGTTATGGCACATAGTAAAAGTGGCTTTATTTCATAAAGAAAACAAGCTGTTTCCCATTTCAATTAAATGTTCGAATAAATGTGTCATTGATAGAAACAAATACATGTGATTTCGTAGATCCAATTGCAAAGTTATCAGAAGAAATGACTAGTTTAATCAGGGGCAGCAAACATGAGTCGTGGACAAGGCGATGCCAGCAGAATTTGAAGCCTTACGGCGACAAAGGACCGACATTGTCGGACTAAGTTGCATCATTTGCCCTATACTTTTCATTAGCGTTTCCTTTCCCGAAGCCGACTAAACAATCAGTAACATTGCTGGCGTTTGGTAACTTGCTAAAATAATCACCCAATGCAGGAATAACGCAACTACCATCACGACGGGATAGCACGTAACGATGTCAGTAACCCGTGCATGTATGTTTGTCCATGTCGCTCACCACTCATGGTCGCTAGGTGGCACTACCTATCCTACGCTAACCGGATGTAAACAGCCGCCATATACATTCACTGCGTTCAGCAAGTTTCCCATCTGACGGTCGTACGGAATATTTAGCTGCCTGTGATAAAATGCTATCTTACTGTCTGATTTTGTTTTATTCCATCACAACACCCAACTAGCGTATACATAGCATAAATTAATTTACCTAATAACAGCTAGTCCGATGGGACTGCTCCACTAAACATGGACTAGTCCGATCACTGAAACTACTCGTCCGGGACGATCGGACCGGCCTTATTTCGCAGCCCGAGTTATCAGACGGTCCCCTTATTGGGACCGAAACCCAGGTCGTCCGAGGAAAACGATTGACTTAACTTAGCGAAAACCAACGTATGTGAATTCGAGTGATCTGGAGTGCATTGTATATGACCAATGATACAGGTAATTATGTAGAAGCAAATTAAAAGTTGGCCAAAGTAATGGATTGGGATTTTAGTCTGACTGAATCAGCATAACAAGGTTCTCTTGTATTTCTTTTCCATTTAGCCAGATGCACACTTGGTGATAAGTCCAATAATCTAATATGTAAACTGGATTGATATGCACAGTGTTATTTAACTCATATTTAGGCGCAGATGCCTAAATTCAACTTCGTTTATTTTCAGGAACATTTTGACCATCAACAGTTTGAAGATAGCCGAGCTGATGGAAGGAGGAAATTGAAGAGCTCTACTCGACAGTGCCATCATTTGGACAATGGGTCACTCGACATAAGATGGTGCTTGGCTTTGTTCTGCCCCATTCTGTTCTGTGCGACATCTACTGGGAAGTTGTACCTCACTTCGAGTTTCAAATGGATGTGTGCATCTGATAGCTTTGTATATCAAAATGCATAGCAGTGCTATTAATTGGACAATGTTTTAACTGACACAGTAGTGAAGACGATGTCATTAGTTCCATGTGGCTTCTGCTGGAAATATGTACATCACTACATGTTACAAATGGATATGTGCATCCAAATGCACAACATCCCGTCATTATGTTGCAAAATAGGAGTACATAATAAAATGCATGCTTTCTTATGCTCATCATGTTTGGATTGTGTTCTACAGCATATTCTTCAAAATTCGTTGAAACAAGTTTGTGTTAAGTGAACTGTACTGGGAGTAGTGTATAAAAAGGTGTCGACAAAGTTGCTTTTACAATAATTTTGAAAATTCATAAAATATATAAATGTTCATTCAAAATGTTTTAGGGATCTTCTTAAATACACCAATGATGACTAAAAACAGTGTTTTAAAATATGCGTTACTTTTAAAGTTTTGTAAATTTATAACTTTATTTCAATCATACAATGGCCATTTTATTTGTCATTGAAACGGTAATTCAATATATTTTACTCTAAATGACGGGCAGAACAAATACGTATTGCACTCTCGGTACAAAATAAAACATGTTGTTACACTGATGCAATATATTTTAATATTTTGTCGACAATAATGTTATTATGCACTTTTTTAGATCTACATTATTCAAACTAAAATTAACCCTTATGTTATTTTAATACTGTACATCACTTCATGTGGTGTATAATGTTGTATTTATACTGCTTATCGAAATAGCAGCTGGATTTATAGTATAAACAAAATGGTTTAATTATTGAAAGTTTCTCGGCTTCAACAAATTTCTGTTATCTATACGTTTCATTAAAACTAAACTTTAAAATGTATAGCCAGATGTACCTAGTGAAAAAACGAACATGGTAGTACCATAGGTGAGATTTCGTATGTTTTTATATTCCAACAAAAATAATGCCAATCACTCAATATGGCATCGGATCAATCCGTCTGTCACGAGATGTCGCTATATTCATTCTCCGTTTCTTCCATATATTTTCCTTCTTTTCTTTGCTAAATCTGTGACATAAACAGCAGCTGGTCCACGTTTCCTTTTGATAATTTTATCGGTCACGACACATTCGCATGGCGGTGGCTAATCCAAATACACACATGTTGATGACGTTTTTTTTGCATCTATTAACTCGGCGTAGCTAATCTGACGGACAGTCCCGAATATTCATGAGCATGCCTTATACGGATCGTGGGGCCAAAGTTATTTTTTCGTTATATTGGCAGGGTCATTAGTGATTACAATTATATGGAATAATCATATTAACAGGATTATTTAATAATTGCGTACATTACAACGATTTTAAAATTTTCATCAAAGAATCGCTTTACGCAAAAATGGAAGGTAAATAAATATTGTCAGCGTCCCGAATCTGTCATTACCATATATGCAGTTTTAACGGTATCCACAGTCAGCCAGTGCAACCCATTCTTTAGTTGCTGCTTATTTAATTAAATTACAATTAACTCATAAATTGTCCAATAAAAATTATTAAATTAACCTCACACATTTATCAAGTCAATTAAATACAATTTTATTTCCCAAATTGTTAAATGAAATTAACTTCCATTCACTTAACAAATAATTTAAATAAACGTAAATTAAGTTATCAATTAACTTCACTTAAACTTAACAATTGCCACCCATACAAACAGGTATTGTGGACACCCTTGTCATGCAGCTGATTGTGTCGGCAACCGCCGATTTAGACGGGTCTTATTTAGCGGCGGAGAAGTTGCGTAATTCGGAATCGCATAACTATCACGAACTGCCATTTTCGCCCTCTAATCTCAGTGCAAAAGGAAACTGCACATAAGACAACTTCACTGATTAACCCGGAGTAAAGCTGCATTGTGAGCGGGCAGCAAAAAAACCCCATAAAAAGTGGTAGGCCCTACTTAGAATGACCAGTGTTTTATTATCGATGTTGTAAGTCGACACGTTATTTAAGTTTTATTTACCGCGGTAAGAACGATGGGATATAGTCTCCTAAGCTAAGGCATTTAGCGCATTATTATCGATTATACAATTATCATAGCCAATTGGAACCAACAGCTATGTACAATACGCGTCACGTGTGTGTCCGTGCGTACATGTGTGCTTGCGTGTGCCTGATGTTAAATAAAATGGTACATTAGCTCAACAAACCTGTTAAATACCAAAGACAATTTCGATAGACCAACTGCACTGGCGTCGGACCGAAATTAAAATCGAGAGGGCTCAGCTAGAGCTTCACCACTTCACTGTCGGACATGACTTTTGAAGAGACGGTTGGGTGGGGATGTTGAAGATTTAGAATTACAACATTTGTTATGAAATTATTCAAATTCAACTCGGAAGTTCAAACTGAATGGAGCTCACCAAAAGGATCTTCAAACCCACACATTATGGGGGGCTAAGCCGCCTACTTACAATATCATATTCTATTATAGGGACTCAGGACCCCCGATCCTCCCCGGTTCCGACGCCTATGAAATGAAACTTTGAGCAGTCACAGATCGAACGATCGAGCGGGGTGCATATAAACTACTGCTGGACCAGAGGCACATGACCGATCACTTTTGAGTCGGACCGTCAATTTTACAAAGTTGAAACCATTGGCCTTTTCTGAAGAAAAATACTAAAACCAGGTGGGGGTTTATACTAATTTTGATATTACAAATATGTCTTAAGTCACGTATATCCGATGCCATTTCCAACACTTATTCGCCACACAATCCATCTGGTACGATACTCGGTAGATGGCGGCACCGAATAATTTCCTCCGTTTAGTTCTAGCCTCGTTTACCCGAACTCCGTGACGTGGCGCCTCCATTTGTTGCGACTGTCTGGGAATTCTGCCTGAACACGCAGGGCTTACGCTACAGTTAATATTAATTGTTTGTGGTATAATACACGAAACGACAAGGTGCACGAATCGGGTGCCTAAGGAAACTACTATATTTTGGAAAAGTTGTCATAACACGTGCAAACTATAGATTGCTACGAGACTAACATACAACCGCATAATTTATTAGTTTGAAACTACTGTCGGTAGTTATGTCAAATTTACACACTGGAGTCCATTAAAAAACAATTTATATGTTTCCATTAAATGATGTGCTGAGAGCGTGTATTACGGGACAATAAACCTGAATAAAATGTTCACATATTTTGCAATTTAGCCACAACTAACCGATTAGCCAGCAAATTCCAGTTTTCACGGTTGACGCATAGCAACATTTCCAAAAAATGGGCCAAGTGGCCCTGAAGTCCTTTGGGCTAATAAGTCTATATGTGATCCCAGCTGACCAAATGAGTGATAAGTCGGAAAATTGTTAACATTGTTTTCTTACATCCTTGTAAAGGTTTGGTAGGGTACTTTACACGGTTTAAAAAATTATGACTGCTACAAAAATTGGCGAAGTTATGGAGCATTGAACATGGTAGGGGTCAAAATGAAGAAAACGGCTGTTGAAGTTTTACATTATATATGCAAATGGATTGCATGGAAATATTACATGCACAACATTCAAATGTGGCACACAGTATGTAATATGTTTGTTATGTTGCAATGATACACTGGAAGTACAAATGTGCTGCTAGAAAGACATATCAAGTTATGCCAGATTATGTCTATGTGTAAAACTAAGGACATATTATTTTCAAAAGGTAGACTCACTGTTTGACACAGTTTAAAACCTACAGGCAACTGTCCAGTTTAACAGGGGTCTAGTGGCTTAATGCTGTCTGCTGACACAAGCTACTGCCAGTGACCAATTACAGATTAGTCACAGCTTCCATCAAACAATAGTAGGCAGAGAATCTTAGCTCCACAGCTGGGTGTAATACACAACCAGAGCCACCACTCATTCATGGTCAAGTAGATTTCTCGTGCATAGTGGCAGTACCCTAAGATGTCTATGCAAAATTAGAGAAAAAGTTGCTGAACGGTTTCTGAGATACGGCAGCTAACGGCGGACGTCGGATGCAGAGTGATGGCAATAGTCCCTTGGACATTCGGCTAAAGGTCTAAAAATTCCTATACACAAATATCCCAAAATATCGTAATGGATGCAACAGGGATAACATTTATGCGCCATCTTGTCATGTTGACACTGACACGCCAATAAAAGACATTCATATTCCCAACTTATTAGTAGTGTGCATGCAATTTGTGAAATTATATGCATCATTCAATCAATGGATGTGTTGTGATGATTTCTAAGCAATGTTGCACTGGACAAACATTACCGAATAGAAGATTCACTTTAAAACGTCGAAAGCCAGTGGACATGTGCGTGCAACATAGGCAGTTACAGACAGCCAACTATGTCATATGAATAATTGTTTGGTTAGCGTCGAGACTTGCATTGGCATTAGTTTCATCATTGGATGCTGAGCTTCCGGCAGGTGTTCTTTCTTGATTTCATGCTTCATCCGGGCTATTACCCGTGTCATTATGTGCCGGATGTCGTTATGGTAAGACTTCTTTGCGTTGTCCTCAAGCTCGGAACATAGACTGTCGATGTACGACGAATATTCGCTGTTACTATGCCTCCCTGAATGAAACAACATGCAGTAATGAAATGTGTCCTTTGGGGCTGGCTGCACAGTTATGGTAAAATGGCACAACAACATAGATATAGCTGCCCTACAATAGCCATGAACAGCGCCGGATTTAGAACTGTGGGGTCCCAGGACAGTGGATGACCGTTGTAGGAATTTCAATACACTATCCAATTTGAAAACAGAGCGTTTTAAAATTAATTCGAGTGTTTTCCAGTTATTTGCAAAACATTCTAAATTGAAAACACTCTGGTCAACTTGAAAAAACACACACATGTTATAGGAAGGTTTTCATTTATAGAATCTTATTAATAATTTGAGCGATTTAATTATAACGTAACGTGTAGATATACGTTTTAAGACTAGCGTGTTTTGTAATTGAAAGGTGTGTTTTTTTACGTTAAGCCTAGTGTTTTGAACATGGGCAAGTGAGTGTATTAAAATTAAGTTAACCACACATCTTAACAAAACAGTTTTCCCTCCTCTCTACCTACTTCAATGTGAACTTCACAGCACAACACCACTTTTTTCATTTAGAACACAACTGCGTCATATAACAATTTTATTTTAGAATATACACCTTGAATAGTCACTAGTTTGTTTGCTGTTATGCTTCCACGCAGAGTCACAACATGCTTTTCATTATTTTATCACCTGCATTTATTTGACCCCAAGACATAGAAGTCAAGATCCAAAACAGTTTTGTGGAGGCCCCATAACATTATTTTGAAGGAACCTCTGGGCAAATGCCGCGTTTGCCATGCCCTAAATCGGGCACTGGACATGAACTATCACTATATTGTATGCACAGTTCTTAATACTTGAATAAATAGAAATGATGTTGATGACATACTGCCCACCTAATTGCGTTTAATAACAGACACGATCATCTCCGTTGAACGGCTGCAAGATAAATGTGAACCAAGAAGACAACTATGGTGTTTTGACTCAGAACTAACTTCACAGTATAGCCGTAGCGTTATCCTACCTGGATACAGTGACTGCACAACAAGTGTGTCGGCTGTGGAAGGGATGGTCCAAGTATCCTTATTTCCATTGTCGTTCCCTCCATCAGCGTGGGCGATTGGTCCCGCCTTCGTCAAGTCACAGGTCTAAGCAAGTAACCAAACGTTATTTTGCCATCAACAGCGAAATCATAATATATTGTATCTTGTTAAATCGTGTTTATAGATTTCTTCATAGCCTTCGATTTCATCCACCGATGTGATACTGATCCTAGGGAATATATATTGACGGTGAAAGCAAATGATTTGAAACTCAAGCTGGAATACTGCTTCATCGATGGCTTGGGATACACCCGACGCTACATTGTAAGGGAAATTGGTACCAACATAGTCGTTGTAACTGAATCTGCAAAAACTAGGCATCATCAGGAGCATCAATGACCACGGCATTCAAGATGACATTGGCTCGTGAGAATGGTTGGGCAGATAATTAATAGCTCTTGGGATCCAGGCGGATCTAGGCACGTGACCCCCAGATCCAGACATTTTGAATGTGCCCCCGTTATGCGACACCCTAGACGTTCAGAAATTATGAACGTCGCCGCGAAAAAAAACTTCAACAGCACTCCGACGTCTTCCAACGTCTGAGTCGTGCTGAAGCTCCGGCTCAATATGAATGTGGTTCTCTTGCCACTGTTTTTGGGCCTTCTAGACTACCCTCTCTGGATCCTCCCCTGGTATGATGCGCGGGCACATCGTTTCTACATTGATGACCGGCAAAGATAGCAACTAGAACGAAGTAAAATTGATTCAGCTAACTTCCATGCATTGTGCAGGATATCTCCCAGGTATAGGGTAGCCAACAACCACCCCTGACTTGTGAGGACTCTTTGGAATGACTATCGACCAACTGAGGCTCAGTAGATACCTGCAGAATGAACACCAGCGGCTTCCCGGCCAGAGCCTCGTTTTCGTTAATCAGGTCAAGCATTAAGGCGACGGAAAACTGCGATCCTCCATCGGCTCCGAGGACAATTCCGGGTCGACCGTATGACGATACAAACACAACAAGACAGTCGATGTCTGTTGATACTGCAACAAAACCGTGTGACGCAGTTAGCTACAGGTGCAATGATCTGTTCCCTTGGCAAAACATTATAGAGAATATCTATCGAATAAATCATATTATAATGTTTCTTTGCGGAATATTTTGTATAGAATAGGTTTGCTATAGAATTCGAAATAATTGTTGTAGAATTCTATAGAAATTGAATTGTTTGCTATGGGTTCCCTATGCTATCGTTAGTTCACGCACAAGAGACCAGATTACATGTACACGTGGATATATCCAGTATATATAGAGTGGCCACAACCAAAGAAAGGATCTTGCCTATATCGTAGTATAGGCGAGAATCCTGCGCAATGTCGAACCTTGGGCAAGTTTGTTCACTCTATGTTGTTCCAGTTCACTCAGCTGCAGGAATAAGTACCTGGCAATAGACATTGGTGGGCATTTGTGTACGAATGGTTTTCACGCATTAATTGCATCATGGCTGGATGCTTTCCAGAGAAGTCGAGATGGTGTTCAATTGAACAGGTCTGACAGTGAGTAAAGTGAGCAGTCCTGAGGACTGGATATTGCGCTAAATAAGAACTTACCTTTTTAAATGTTTAGGATATTTTGAATTTTTTTTTTATTTAATGAGCACATGCATAACGATAACATTATTATTTTTTTTTGTAAAGAAACGTGATATCACTTGCGCGTTCAATCCGGTAATCTTGCCCACTATTAGACGATAAACATACTCTTAATCAATTATTTTCTTTTGCTACTTTACGGCAACATGTTGGTGGCATGTAACGCAAAACACACATGTAGTGGATTAATGCTGCATTCACACATAACCGCTTAAGATAATAAATTTAAGTCACTTAAAGTTAAACCGCATGTGTGAACGTTCTTGAGTCTTAAAGCAGACAGGTAATGCTGCGTTCACACAGAGCTGTGTGAGTGATTTTAACTCGTATAGGCAAGTCTCTTTAACAACACCCGCTGAGGCACAGTTTATTTAAGCGACTTGCGTCCGTAAGTCGCTTAAATCGTCTGTGTGAACCACTGATCTATATACATGGATAGGAAGCCTAACGTTAAAATGTATACTTGACATGAAGCACGTGTGTATAGATCAGTGGTGTGAACACGTTACGAGTTTCCTTAAATCGATGACAGGGGCGTTACGTCATTTATCGCAAAATATCTCGAAAACATCACGTCACAATCAAAGCGCCATCTGGTGTCTTAAACCTTCAAAATTGTATGTACGCTAGCCGACTTAAAATTAAACCGCTAACCGTCTTCTGTGTGAACAGTCACGTAATCAACCGGTTCAATAAACCGCTTAAAGGGAATAAAAACACCTATTGCTTGAATTCATGTTATATTACATCCTGCTATCTATTTCTATGTCCACCAAGCCAAAAATAATAAAAAATTCAATGAATTAGAAATTCCATATTTTATGCTGTGCATCCGGACATTTTCGAATAATCATATTTTTGGCGCGCATTTCGGGATGCCAACATGTGACGTCACTTATGACTCAAACTCGCATCAGGCCGACCCTTTCCATGCATTCAGAGCATTTAGCTTTTGGGTCAAAACGAGCGTCAGAATGAGTTATTGTGCAATATTCCGACGTAATATAAACACTAGTCATCATAAAGGAACAAGCAGTTATCTTACGGTTCCACATGAATCGAGTTTTATTCAAAACAACGAATGCGAATGGACCTACAAGTCGACTAGGTTTCGCCGAGCTTGGGCTCGTTTTTAGTATAATTACATCGAATGCAACCAACGGGAGATAATCTACACCAATAAACATACATAGCAAACATATATTGTATCCAGCTACACTAGAATATCGATATATGAAGGAGTTGTACAATTTATCATAACAACTTCAGTCAGTGAGTTTCTGCTAGCTCAGTGGGTAGGCGCGTTGGTTTCTTTATTTTACAATCGGGCGATGCCGGTTCAATCCTGACAGCATGCAAACCATTGATTTTCTTTACACTTTTTTGTATATGTTTTCATGAAGTAATATAAACCAAATCATTTTATACTATAATGCACTGTATGTAAATAATTTTTATTTTTATAGTAATTATTTATTCGCCACAAAAATGGGCCAAGTGGCCCTGAAGTCCTTTGGACTAATACGTCTATATGTGACCCCGGCTGACCAAATGAGTGATAAGTCGGAAAAATTGTAACATTGTTTTCTTACATCCTTGTAAAGGTTTGGTAGGGTGCTTTACACGGTTTCAAAAAATATGACAGCTACAAAAATTGGCAAAGGTATGGAGCATTGAACACGGTAGGGATCAAAAAGTAAAAATGAAGAAAACGGCTGTTGAAGTTGTACATTATATATGCAAATGGATTGCATGAAAATATTACATGCACAACATTCAATTGTGGCACACAGTATGTAATATGTATGTTACTTTGCAATGATACAATGGAAGTACAAATGTGCTGCTACAAAGACTTATCAAGTTATGCCAGATTATGTCTTTATGTGTAAAACTAAGAGGACAGATTATTTGAGAGCAAAAGGTAGACTCACTGTTTGGCACAGTTTAAAACCTACAGGCAACTGTCCAGTTTAACAGGGGTCTAGTGGCTTAATGCTGTCTGTTGACAAAAGCTACTGCCAGTGACCAATTACAGATTAGTCACAGAGTCCATCAAACAATAGCAGGCAGAGAATCTTAGCTCTGCAGCTGGGTGTAATACACAACCAGAGCCACCACTGATTCATGGTCAAGTAGATTAGCTCAATGCACCAACTAAGACAATACACAACACTGTGAGTGACAGTGTCCATAGTGAGGCCTAAGCAGTGTCCTCATTGCTGAATAGATCAATTAAACCTGCCAAGTGGGTAACATTCTGCACAAGTGTTCATTAATCCTTAATGATTGTTCAGGACACCAGACTGACCATATATCTAAACAAAGTGAATGTAATAGGTGAAGAACAGGCAGTGTTCAAATAGGGGTATTGGTTGAATTGTATTTGTCTCGACTCAAAAGGCATTATTGTGCCTTCATCGGTTATAAGAAAGCATTTGATTTAGTAGACCGGTCCTCCCTGTGGTCCAAGATAATTTCAAGCGATATTAATGGTATTGTGTTGAAAGTTGTATACAACATGTACAAAAATGCTAAATCATGTATAAATGAGGGCCAGGCTGTGTCAGCCTTCTTCTCATGTGTAGAGGTATGGCAAGGATAAAACTTGTGTCCTTTGTTATTTGCTATTTACCTGAATAATTTTGAACACTGTTAGTCACAATTATAACGGACTTGACATGGCAGCTGGTGAAATTTACAACCTTAGTGATGATGGTGTAGAAAATGTATGTTCTACTATATGCTGATGACACTAGAATGATTCAATCAAATACAGATTTCTTGCTTGTGTACAGCGGAACTACGTCAACTCTTCTAATGGTTGACATTTGGTTGTTTTAGGTGTCAACTATATTGTGAATCTGTAATTATTAGTCTATATTGATACAATTGATTTACACAGTACCATGTCTACACAAGGCATGGCAAGCGTAAATAGAACAGTAGAATGCATTTGATATCAATAAAGTGTACGATATTTCATCTATAGTTGTCCAGAATATTAATTTTCTATGTTTGTCACCTACAGGTTTCTACAGACAATACATCTTTAACTAATAGACACAACAGTCACACCATTTTATAATAATTAAATGAACATAAAAATAAACACAACTTGCAATTATAGAAAATCAATAGTTTTGAAGATACAGTTCAAAAGTTTTAGGCAACTGTTCAGTCTAACAGGGGTCTACTCTGCCTGGGCCCT
This sequence comes from Paraescarpia echinospica, assembly GCA_020002185.1. Classification (NCBI taxonomy): domain Eukaryota; kingdom Metazoa; phylum Annelida; class Polychaeta; order Sabellida; family Siboglinidae; genus Paraescarpia; species Paraescarpia echinospica. The sequence continues at coordinate 39,820,734 of CM034535.1, read as the reverse complement.
GTGACCAATTAAAGATTAGTCAAGGTCTCAATGGAACAACAGCACTAGGCTGCAGAGTTTAGTGATGCTGCTGGCTTTCTGGCACATTAAACAAAATCTACTGTTGGGGTTGGTCTCAAGGGCCCTTCTCAAAACCACATCACTAGATAATGTAAAACTTTTGCACTTTGGGGGCCCCTTAGGTGCCCTTAGAATGATTCAATCAAATACGGATTTCTTGTATATAGTGGCAGCACCCTAAGATACATCTATGCAAAATTAGAAAAAAGTTGCTGAACAGTTTTTGAAAAAATAGGCAAAATGTTACCTTTTTACCAGTTTTGGGGTCCTTGGAGGCCCTAGGGAGCCCTTAAAATTATTCAATCAAATACATATTTCTCGTGCATAGTGGCAGTTCCCTAAGATATGTCTATGCAAAATCAGAGAAGAAGTTGCTGAACGGTTTCTGAGATACGGCAGCTAACGGCGGACAGCGGACGCAGAGTGATGGCAATAGTCCCTTGGACCTTTGGCCAAAGAACTAAAAAGTGTAAAGATAATCAATGGTTTGCATGCTGTCAGGATTGAACTGGCGTCACCCGATTATAAAATAAATGGCAAGAAACCAACGCGTCTACCAACTGAGCTAGCGGAACAATCAGAAATTCACTGACTGATTTAAGTTGTTATGATAAATTGTACAACTCCTGCTTCATATATCGATATTATGAGATTATACACGTTAATTTCTGTAGCTGGATACAATATTTGTTTGCTATGTATGTTTATTGGTGTACGTAGATTATCTCCCATTGGTTGCATTCGATATAATTATTCTAAAAACGAGCCCAAGCTCAGTGAAACCTAGTCGAATTGTTGGCCCATTTGCATTCGTTGTTATGAATAAAAATTGATTCATGTGGAACCATAAGATAACTGCTTGTTCCTCTAGTGTTTGTATTACGTCGGAATATTGCACAATAACTCATTCTGACGCTCGTTTCGACCCAAAAACTATCCTTGTAAACATGCTCTGAATGCATGGAAAAGGTCGGCCTGATGTGAGTGTGTCATAAGTGATGTCACGATACCACGTGATCGCCTAGCTCATTAAAATTTACTTTTCCGCGGGAATTGCTTCACAGACGGGCTTAAAATCGAATATATGCTACAAAAGTATTTTTCTGTATTTGTAATGTTAAACTTTGTGTACACATGGAAAAAGGATTTTAGCTAATGCCTTACTTTTATTTCCTTTAACTAAGCGACTTAAATGTTCACACAGAGATAAACCGCTTGACTAAGTAATCATACATGTCAACCTGTGGTGATCCAAATGACTGAGACTTGTTTCCACTCGACGTAGCCTGTCATAAAGGCGGAATAGCATCGCGACGCAATTATTTGTACGACATGACGCAATTATTTGCGTTGGGAAGCATTTCGATCTAAGACACGACGCAATTATTTGTGTCGCAAAGCAATTCGAATTGCGTCGGGTCTCTAAATGGCGTCGGGTATCACATCGATTTACGTTGTGATGCAATTCGAACCGAGACGCGACACAAGTAATTGCGTCGTGTCTTTCATCGAATTACGTCGGGTCGCTAAATGTTCGTCGGGCATCAAGTCAACCAATAGTGTTTTTTATTTTCCATTGTGGTGCACATGTCTAACACGTCCACACGTAATGTCCCAACAACTTAATCCTGGCCAACTAACCGGATTTTTATCGATACTTAATAGCCTCTCAAATCAGGTAGTGCACTGTCTACAACAGCAGAATCCATCACAAGACACTCTGAGTCGTTTCTGCCACTAGCTACGTGACAGCATACACCAACTCACAAGACTTAGATCCAGTGTGGATGACGGCCGATATGATGCATTACTTGCACAACTAGAGGTCAGTGTTGTTTTCAGTATAAGTTACTACAACGCCTCTATACAAACATGCTGTCGGTGTGAGGAGGAGAAACATGTATATTTAATCATCTGCACCATTGTATACAAAATGTATCGCGCACAGGTGCAGCACAAAACGCCATCAAAACATTCAGGTTCGGACAAAACATGTCGTTATTAAAATGTTGAAGAAACGGATTTCACAACATGTACGTCAAACATTGAATTGGTAATGTTATAACATAGTGTACTGCTGCCCTCGTAGTCACACGGTACAGCATAGAGAGGTTAAATAAATGATGTGTCATAGAGGGACAGTGGACTTTGCCCCAAAGGCGGCTACTGTTGCTTGGACGCAGTGACTGGAATCTTTTGTGAAAAAACGGTACTCGAGAACCAACTAGCACGAGTAATGAGTACTTCGGCCCCAACCCTGCATGACATACAATATAATATATACATGCACATAAACATTTCATGCATGTTTTTGTCATCCGATTTACAAACCTATATTCTATCTATGAAATACGAATTAATAAAAAATTTAATATGCAATGACAAGAAATATTATATAATATTTGGGCTTGTCTGTCTTTAAAATATAGTCATTATGTGCGCCTGCGCATACGTTTCACGACATTTACTGATATCATTATTTTACATGTCAAGATATATCATGGCCAAAACTGCAATCAGTGCTATATCATACAAAATAATAAATCAACCTGTAAATAAATACAAAATCATTTATTTCCAACCTTTGTCGTGTACGTGAGTTTGAGGTTATTACACAGGAGCTGGAGAACATGGGAAAGGAAAAACTTACACAAACAGAACAAGCCGCAAGACAAGGTGCATATAAAATCGGAAGGCTGGACGGGAGTAGAGGTGCACCAAATTACGACATCACGTCAGAGCAACTGCAACTACTAGATTCAAACTTTAAAATTGTGGACATTGCCAAGTTGCTGCACGTGTCAGTAGATACTGTCGAGAGGCGTATTGAGGTATGTTTATTATGCAGTGCCTACATTACTGTTTTTAAGTGCAAAATTGTACATTAGGTTTTAACACTGACTGTATCGTTTCCACTGGATGACTGACAGCAAGTTGAAATTAAATGCAAATAAAACTGAACTGAAGTAAACTGGATGGTTTTTCCCTACGCATATTTTGAATCAGTATATCACACCAGCAACCTCGGTGCGGAATCTAGGAGTGATCTTTGATAGAAACTTCAATTCCCGACAACACATATCTCAAACATGTCGCTGCTGTTTTTATCATATTCGTGATCTTTGCCGTTAGCAGCAGACTTGACTATTGCAATTCCCTTCTTTATAATATCGCTAGCAAGGATATTACAAAACTTCAGCGTGTCCAAAATTGTCTAGCAAGAGTAGTTACAAGGTCTCCTCGTTTTTCTCGCTCTGTACCACTTTTGAAGTTTTTGCATTGGCTTCCTGTACGATATCGTATAATATTTAAGATCTGTACCATTACATACCAGGCACTGTCCCAATAAGCAACCATCTTATTTGCATTCATTGCTTACTCCTGTACGAAAACCTATCCAGCTTCGATCATCTAGTTCTGACCTACTTTTTGTTCCTAGAGTCAACACTAACATTGGAACTAGGGCTTTTTCTGTTGCTGCACCAACTCTTTGGAATATGCTCCCTCTTAGGGTTAGATCAGTTGAAAATATTAAAAAATTCCGTCGTCATTTAAAAACGTATCTTTACAACCTTGCTTATCCACCGTAGCTCCCTAGCGCCTTGACCCATCTGTTGACAACTGGAAAACTATTTATGGATTTTGAGACTGACCAATCCTTTTGTTTTGATGCACCTCTGAGCTTGGTTTCCAAGGATTTAGGTGCAATAGAAGTTATCTTATTATTTTTTTGTTAGTTTTCCGATTGTCAGATCATCTTACAAAAAACTCAACTACACTATTATAAGAGTATTGCCAATCCCAACAATGAATCACCGTGAATCATATAGTTTGCAGTGACTACTGACAACGCAACTATATTTTTCATTTATCAATAAATTATTTGAATTTCATGATTGACTACCTTCATATATGACATTGTTAAACTAAATGTATCTTAAACTAATTTTGTTAATATGATTTCAATTATTATAACTGTGTACATTCTTGTATATCTCATACCTTGTTACAACTAATGTGTTTATGTGACGTATGTTACAGGTACGTGTGTCATAATGCCATTGTTTTCTTCAGGAGTTTCTACCTACACCTGCCAAGCTATTCTGAGATGACAGAAACAGAAATAGACCATCTGATAAGACCTGTAATTGAAGCAAACATGTCTTGGGTATCGTTCTGTCCACGCCATGCTGCTAGATCAAGGACATAAACTGAAGTACCATCAAGTGAAAGCCAGCATGCTGCGAATTGATCCAGCCGGGATAGCACCGAGGTGGGGGTCAAACCATCCAGAGATGAACTTATCATGTTGCTGCTTCAGTTCCATGTGGCACATAGATGGGAACAACAAACTGATAAGGTAAGACAATGTAATACAACATGTATACGTGTCTGTATAGGACAATACCTAAGTTACTGTTGTTGTAGTATTTTACCGACTATTTCATCACTTTGACTGCAATGCTTTTGTAAGGGTCAATCTCTGGAAGTATTTACTCTCAGAAATACTTTCTGCAGAATGACCCTTTATAGTGACATACTGTATATTGTAAATGCACACTTTTTATATTTTTGTTAACTATTTTCCACGTTACCAAACCAACGACGTATGACATAGCAGAACAATTTCCACCCATAGTCTTTTCAAAAACATGTAAAGTGACATATATTTTATTATGCAATGTACATCTGTGTAGTAAGATACATGATATAATTTGTAAGCATATTTTAACCTTATTTTGATGATAGTATATATATTTTAATCTTCTTCTTCAAGGTGGAGAATGGTCATTCATGGCGGTGTTGACGGCTATAGACGCAATGAAGTTTTCCTGCGCATTTCCGACAACAACCGATGCAGCACAGTTTCACTGCTTTCCTCGAAGCTACCATGGCATATAGTGTACCATCCAGGGTACGGTCAGACCATGGTGGGGAGAACGTCGATGTTGCAAATTTCATGCTCGTGCAGTCTGGTACAAACAGAGGCAGTATGATTACCGGCGCCAGTACACACAACCAGAGAGTGGAACGGTTCTGGCGGGATCTATTCACTGGATGCACACAAGTCTTTTATAACCTTTTCCTGTCCCCCGAGAAGAACAATCTTCTTGACCGCACCAACAACACACACATGTTTGCATTACATTACGTCTTTCTTCCTCTAATTCAACATCGCATTGATAATGTTGTTGAGCAGTACAACAACCACCCCATCAGGACAGCACAACCACACTCCTCACCAGTCATTCATATCCGGTGCAGTTAACAATTACACAACCACAACAGCGAACAGAAATGGAATTTTTTCTGTTTCTGGGGAACTTGCCTCTACTACAGACGACACAACAACTACCTCAACAACCGAACATTTACCACCAAATGTCGATTCCAAAATACATTGATATTATGTTCTTCCTGTACTTAGACCTGTGAGCATCCAGTAAACACCTTTTCAATATCATGCATATAATATTGTGATGGAAACTGGCTCTTACAGCACGTACCATCACATATGTAATCGTCACACATATCCTACGCATTAAAACCGATAACCAGTCATATAACGAATGGCTTCTAACCAAAACTGTCTGGTTCATCGCAGAACTATTAAACATTGATGTTCAAGTATCGACAATAAAATTGCCTGACATTTAATACAATTCTAAAAAAGGTAAAACAATTGTTTGAGCAGTATCCCGTCCTTAGGACTGCTCAAAGCGTATTACACTTTACTCCCTGGCAGACCTGTTCAATCTGACACCATCTCGACTGCTCCGTTTTCTATATTCCTGTTTAGAGTGAATAGGCAGTACAACCCCAATACCTGTACAGGTCGCACTCACTTAGTCATACACTAGGTCTGCTATACATTGTATTATAAACGAAATATCCATAGCATTTGTTTGCCTTTGTGTAACATAACTAATCAGTTATAATACTACATATGAGAAGGTACTTCACTGTAATTTGTTTCAACCACACGGTTTTGGTGTGTTTGGGAAATTAATTGTATGTGTGGTTTTACACATCATATGTATGTGTGGTTTTACACATCATATGTATGTGTGGTTTTACACATCATATGTATGTGTGGTTTTACACATCATATGTATGTGTGGTTTTACACATCATATGTATGTGTGGTTTTACACATCATATGTATGCATATTTAATTACATGTCATGGCACTGCATAATAAAATACATGCCGAACTTCTGTTCACCTACTACCTAGTGTTTGTTTAGATAATCATAGTTGGAATCCCGGAACCAGCTGTCTTAACTTAGTTGGTTCCATGTCATGCACATATGATTAATAAGACAACAGACGAATTGCAATCATTTGGCACAGTGCGGCTTAAAGGTGCATTGCATGAACACGTTTCGAAGCGGAAACAATTATTGCAAACAGGGTGGTCGCATTTACTTCTTGAATTGGCACCCGTTAAAGGTCCTCAACCAATTCGTTTGCCCATCGCCAATCCGATTCTTTTAGGTCCTGAAGTGTAATGTGTGAATAGTTTAATTAGTGTGCACAGTCGGTTTAATAAAAAATGCGTACTTGTTTTTTTTATTGTAAAAAAAAAAATTTGTCGTTACACCGGGTATAGCTGGCGAAAGCCAATTGCGCTGTCAACCTCCTGTGCCATTTCGGTCACGTACTTTACGTGAGATCGGCATTCCACGCATTCGAAAACAATAACAACACACGTGCTTTTGTGAATCAAGATGAAGATTCTAAAGTGGTTGTACGAAGGTACGTATTACACTATCGCAGTTAGCAACAAGAACGCGTAGCCGAGTATTAATTCAACGAGAATTGCAACTTGCGAACATCTACACTCGACTCGAGGCTGACTAACTCTAAGTTCTAACTAAGGCTAAGCCTCGACTAAGGCTAAGCGGCTAAGCCTAAGGCTAAGGCTAAGCCAGTCACCATATCACTCAGCCAGAGATTCCGTCAGAGACTGTGACAATAAAAAAATATTTGATATGTATTTGGTTACGCAGGATCTTGTTAATAAGCTATGTTATTACGACAATACATATAGAAAGTAGATGACGTGAGGGTGCAAAATGACAAGTAACATTGGTTTGGCAGTAGGCCCCTGTTGATCATGCAAGTAATTTAGTCGGGGAGCACCCGTAATTTCGTGCAAGTTACAACAGAACGTCAAACACTGGAGTATTATATTGATGATCATAATTATTAAAACAGCATTTTGTGACTCACATTTTGATATTATTACTGCAGAATGTTTTTGATTTGCATTGCATTTTATGCAAACTAATTAAGATTTTTATATAACAACCACGATGGTGATGATTTTATTCAATATAAAAATTTAAACATGTAAATACATAAAATTTAAATACAGCTAGAGTACACCATATATAAGAATTACGCAATAAAATGCTTGCACTTGTTTCCATTGTGGTCCTTGGTGCCTGGCTGTAGTCTATGTAACTTATACCCTGTGATACCTTTCAACTGACATATGCCAGCTATTCTTGTGTATTTACCAATGTGTGTATACATTTTCACCACAGCAATATATGAATGCATAATACGTATCTTTCTATAATATTGACTAAGATCAGGCATCACTATAATAAAATTGAATAATTTTAAATGCATGTAATGACAATGAACACCTTGTAAAGAAAAATAGTTACACTTTATCACCGTTTTGAAAAAGAACATATTCTACTAATGTCTGCATGCTGTGTCAACCCACACCCTCCCTTCCCTGGAACAACCTCGGTAAACACCGACTGTTCCTAAGATATCAGCAAGCACTAGTTACAGCAATTCATAAGAGCGGTCCAAAGTCAGATGCCTCCAACTACCGACTCACATCCTTGACCTGCTTGTGCTGTAAAATCATGGAACACATAATCCTAAGTCAAGACGCCAAACATCTCAACACTCATAACATCCTTATTAATGAACAACATGGATTCAGGAACTGCCTCTCAACTACAACACAACTCATAAACTCAACTAATGACTGGTCAGAAACATTAAATAAAAAAGTCAGACTGATGTAATCTTACTAGACTTCAGTAAAGCGTTTGATAAAGTTGCTCATCATCACCTATCAGATCAATTTAACTACTACGGCACCCGAAACAACACTCTTGGCTGGATCAATAGCTTCTTATCCCACCGTATACAATCTGTTTCAGTCAATGGCACACATTCTTCCTGGGCTAATGTCACTTCCGGAGTCCCTCAGGGATCTGTCCTGGGGCTGGTCCTATTCCTTCTATACATAAATGACATCAAGGAACAAATAAATTCAACAATCAAACTCTTTGCAGACGACAGCATCCTATACAAAGAAATAAATAACACAAATGATCAACATATATTACAAAACGATTTAGAAACCCTCACAACGTGGACTAAGAAGTGGTCAATGAATTTAAATGTTAAGAAATGTGCAGTCCTCACCATCACACGCAAACGAAACCCCAAACTATATCAATATACATTACTGGGAAAATCACTAAACCATGTTCAAAAGCACGACTACCTTAGGGTCACAATATCACATGACCTAAGATGGAACAACCACTGCACCAAAATAACCACCAAAGCCAGCCGCACACTTGGACTCTTAAGAAGAACAGTCACCTTGCTCACAAAATGTCAAAGAAACAGCTTACCAAACCCTTGTCCAACCACAAGTTGAATATGCCAGTGAAGTCTGGAATCCCAACACACCAACAGAAATTAACCGCATAGACCAAATCCAAAGAAATGCTGCAAGATTAACCTTCTCCGACTACCGAAAAGAAACGCATATTAAACCACTCATAAACAAACTCAACTGGGACTCGCTCCACACACGTCGCCTCATTCAACAAGCATCAATGTTTTACAAAATCCACTACCACATAGTCAACATCAGCCCTCCGCCATGTTTCCAGCTCGCCACACATATCTCCAACAGAATCGACCATCCACTGAAATATACCAACACAATAATTCCAACCATCAATGCATATGAATATGCATTCTACCCCAGAGCAGTATCCATATGGAACAAACTACCACCATCTGCTGTTCTACACATCATGCCATCATTGCCAGCCTTCCTGTGTCGTCATGCCAGCCATCAAGGAAATGCAACCCTTGCATGGCGTCCACATCCTCTAAAGCTACAAACTTATGTATATCGTGCACCACTTGTTTTTCGGTAACCCCTTGTTTTTATCCGCGCTTTTGTTTGTTCTTCGTTGGTTTTCATTGTTTTTCTTTCTTTATTTTGAACATCCTTCTACACGATTTTTTTCCTTTTGTTCGATTGCCCTGACGTTATGCACCGTACAAATCCCAGTTTAGCAGAGAACAGCTGTAAAGGGATTACTACATCAAACATCAAGCATGTGTAGATGCAGCTGTAGTAGAACATTCCTTGCTGCCTTTTTTCGTGTGAAATGCTGCAGGCCATACATGAAACATTATTTTATATTTACTGATTATGACAACGAACACTCCATAATTATTTAGTCCCTACACTACTATGATGCCTGTTTTTCTTTACTGAATATTTGCTTTTCTTTACAGGAGATTGGACTAGTGTGCTCAGTACCACTAGTTCTCCAAGTTAATATGGCATACTGGGCAGTTAGCTTGACTGACTAGAAACCAATGTAGAATGCAGGTTGCTCGGTATACGAATATGGTAACACCTGACTAGCTCAGCAGTTGATGATGGAAAGGTGGGTGGCAGATATGGCATGAGTCATCGGGCAACAACTCTTGGCGCTGTGAGACAGGTTCAGTGTCGAACATTCTTTGGTGAACTACATCAGTTTGGATATCGATGACATCACTGCATGTGTTCGCTGTCTTCAATGGTACTGCATACCAGCTTCCTGACATTTTGTTGTACATCCGCATCTACCTATACCGGAGACAAAGTGACAATTAGTATGGCTCTGACATGTATGATATTTTATATGTGACGACACATTTATCAAAAATCAATAATACACAGTATCTGTATTCAATTTAACTTTAACTTTTAGTAGTATCCATGAAAAAATACATCAATCATCCAGCATCATACAGTGGTAGGGTTTCATTGTCTTTGTGTTGCTGATAGTCAGTGGCAGTCAGCTGTACACCAGGTACTTGTTATGCACAACACAAGTTTGTGATGAAGTAATGGTATTGAAAGCCTTTTCACATTTTTCAACAACAATCTGTTGATACACTGACAGCAGCATTTTACTTGTTTAAGTTCTCTATGTATCATGAGGACTGTTATATTATATACTTTTCATGCCATGTGTAATTTTTCTTAATTATTCTTTTTTCACTGGTTTATATTTTCACAAATAATTTGCATGATGTTTATACACCTGTACACATTGTACTAATTATGTTATAAACAACACTTGAGTAAAGTTAGTTCTGATATGGTGTAGTATCCAGTCCCCAGGATTGCTCAAAGCGCTTCACATTGCTCCCTGGCAGACCTGTTAAATTGAACACCATCTTGACTTATATGGGAAGCATTCAGCCACACTGAAATTAATATGTGAAGATTATTCATACAAAAGTAGCCACAGCTGTCTGTAGCCAGTACTCTTCATACAGCTGAGTAAACCTGAGCAACGTAGCAGATAGTGAGTGACTGTACATGTAATTCTCAGTCACATGGTGATGACCCTGGCTAGTCTAGTCACTATTATCTGCGAGTTGTAAACATACCAAGCATTGCATAAACTACATTTTCAAATTTTATATCATTGATTTTTTTAACAAAGAATCATAAATTATGATTTTTTGTTAAAAAACAATGATTCATAATATGTGACCCATCTGAACAAAATGAGTCGCATGTCGGAAATTGTTTATATTGCGTTATTAGTAGTGTTGCAAAAACCTGCACCACCGTTATACCTTAGTTAGCATGGACATATATGGCTGAAGTTTTGACAACTTGAAGACAGTGGCATTCTCATGATATTCTGTTAATAGGAAAACAAGATCTTTTTTAGAAAGTAATTGCTTGTGTAATAACATTGTTAAGAAAAATGAAGACAGGCAACACTATTACACCAATGTATACGTCATTTTTAGAGACAGTTGTCATTAGTATCTGTAACAAAGGTGGGTCAGTAAGAATGTTATAAACTGTCAATCTGTGCGCGATCACTTCCATCCGAATTTAACAGCTTCGCCACATTAAACGCCAGTCTTCGCGTCTTCCTAATTGCTATGTGGGTCAGCACTGACGCGGTGGAAATACAGGGTGTGCATGCTTGTGTTTACAGTGATGTAAATGGCCCATAACTGAACCAATGAGAACAGCTGCCTGGGTCACGCAGTTGCCATTGCTACCATGTGATCCGAATTGTTTGCACAGCTGGCCAAAACAGGGGGCATCTACAAAGCAGGTCACAGAATGTAGTTATTAGCATATTTATGCCCATATATCTTGGTGATATCCAATATGTTAGGAGTGTTCCAAAATTAGCGGCTGCAAACGAGCGCAACTATTGGCATTTTCGGCTTTATTTTAAGGAAAGCGAGCGGAACACTTTGTACAGCTCTACAAAAATCGCTTTAAAATACACAAAACAGAGTTAATTAGAGGGTAGCTAGAGTAGCAAATGAATACCAAAGAATAATTTTCAGGGGAAATCTCAAAATCGATGGATTCGCGATTGTTTCACATAAACGGCATTTACGGAAAATCAGTTTTGCCGACATCCGACTCATTTCGTTAAGATGGGTCACATATAGTTATTTTTATTTGATATGTACATATTACATTTGTTTAACCAAACATCTTCCTAAGAAATTTTTTCTCATTGGTTTACATTTTGTGATAGTAAAAATTGTTGTTAAATACACATCATTGTTTAATCACTAGAGGGGCGGATCCAGAAATCAAGTCTGGGGGGCACAAAAACCTCCACTGGCAGCCAAACCAAATGTTGTTGTCTAAATTTTGTCGCTATTGCGCCATCATAACTTCAGCCGCTCGGTTGCAGTGGTGATATCGGAAGACACCATAACTTCAGCTTATCATTATCATCTAAACTGGGGCACATTTCAAACGGTCTGGGGGGACACAGTCATGTGGGCCCATTATAAAAGGTCTGCAGACACGCCAAATTCCTCCTAAGGTCTAGGGGGGCACGTGCCCCCAGGCCCACCTGGATCCGACTATGACATACTTGTTTATTGCATGTATTTATAATTTTGATAAAAGGTTTGGTGACAGAGTAATATGTACCACATTTGACAACACTCGTTTACCTGAAGGTGAAGAGCTTTGACGCATACATCTGCATGTGGTGTTGACACACCTCAAGTTCTGAAAATATGGTACATGTATTAATAGTCAGCACTGATTGTTTCTAACAATAATCTTTTTAATGTACTTGCAAAAGTTGCAATGCAATGAACACCTGCCAAATGCAACCAATGCCAAAGTTCAAATGCTATATATATATATATATATACATGTTATGGGTATTAATTTTATGCCTTTCACAGTATTGAGAGGCAATGGTTTTCTAAACATAACAAAAACTCACAGAAGGGGTCATCAAAAAACCTGGTGAAACTACTAGAATATTCTTTTCCTTGTAAATAATTAAATACCAAGACTACAAACAATTACAATCGAAATAAAATAAAATTTTGAAATGTCCAAAAATAGTAATTTTTTAAATACAAGTAATAGATTAATTAACTTACTATTACAATACTGTTATTAGTAAATTATGTCATATTGTTTTTGTTCAATCTATTACTATTACCCCGGGGGTAGTTCAATAATTATAATCGTTATGGACCATTTATAATGCATTTATTTACACTATTACAGATACAGAGAGATACTATTACTATTATGCCAAGCCTACTTAGGCTACTAGCCTACTACCATATACGACATAGACATAATATAGTCATATTATTATTGACATAGGTATATGCCATAGTGTCGTACTGTTAGCTGATACTAGTCTATTGTAAACAGGGTCCAGCTAGGCAGCCCATACTGCCATTGGGTGGCACTGGCTATGACTAAAAGGTAAATAATCAAATACATTTAGTACAAGCAACATTAATGTATATACTCACTCATACGCCTAAATATACGTGATTATAGCTGAATAATTCGAAATTACTAACCTGTCTGGAAGAACCTTTGTGAACGCTGCATCTGTTGACGTTGTGACTGACCTCACGTCCCGGGCCACAGACAGTCCACTGGCACTGTCCCCAACTCGTTCTGTTTACTTTGTTTCGTTCCATAGTCTTTCCCAAAAATAAATACACCTTTATGCGTTGGTACTGTCTTTGTCTGTCTATTTTAGCCTATTTTGTCGTGTCGGTGGCATATGTTTGTGGACGTCCATTCATTGCCTAAACTCGGTGTTTCATAACATCAACAGCACCAAAGGGTGGGGGTCAAAGGTCAATATTGCCCATAATTCGCGATCACGAGCAGACAAGAACGCGATTCCACACAAAGTTCGGTGTCCATACTCAAGAAAATCAACGCAAAAAAGAGTTCGCAGTTTTTCTATTAATTTTAATAAAAAACGAACTAACAATTATGCATAAACGAACTAAGATATCATTGGGGAGTACTTGATGCCTCTCTTTTTTGTGAAATTACTAAGAAATGCAAGGAGCAAAACAATCGAATTGGTTGAGTACCTTTAATATGTATTGTAACAAATGTGCATTGTATTTAAAATGTCAAAATTGTGCCAAATGTTGAAAAAATGCACACAATGCCAGAAATAAACCATATTAGATCAAATGCCCATGAGACCATTTATAATATGCATTCCTTAGGCAGTGATAGATTCACCATGCCAAACGTGTGTGCAATTTACAACTAGCAGACGGGGAAAATCTTGCCTAGAAAACAGTTAAGGATTTCCAATACACCATATTTAAATTAATGGAACCGTATCATCACTAAGATGATTTTGCTTACAGGATAATTACACGTAATCGATGTCCCAGTAATCTGAGTTGAGCTGTCATATGAGCTCCCTGCATTCTTCATTGGGAGTCTGGGACCTCATCTCAACTAACACATGTTCATTGCGCTAACTTAGTCAAATGCTCGCCACGGTTATTATTGGCAATTAATCATGTAATCCTGCACTACGTCTACATCATACCAACAGAGGGTAAAAATAAACAAGACGGAATCTCAGGAATGTGGAACGTTAGTGAATTGGCAGTTTCTACATCCACTCCAGAGGAAACGTTGCATTGCTAACGATTTGAGATGTGTTCTGGTATTTAAAAAAGAATTGTCAGACGAAATGGCGGGTTGTATTTCATAACATGTATACTGTATAAACAAACTTAAAAGAACTTGCTATTTAGCGACTCCGGGGAAATGTGTTGCTATTGGTTGACTTGATGCCTGTCAAACATTTAGCTACCCGACGTAATTCGATGTAAGACACGATGCAATTATTTGCTTCGCGTCTCAGTTCGAATTGCGTCACGACGTAAATCGATGTGATACCTGACGCCATTTAGAGACCCGACGCAATTTGAATTGAGTCGCAACGCAAATAATTACATCGTGTCTTAGATCGAAATGCCTGGCGAAGCAAATAATTGCGTTGTGTCGTACAAATAATTGCATCACAACAATATTCCACCTTTATGACGGGCCATCATAAAGGCGGATCCAAGACACCCAACACAATTCGAATTGCGTCGGGTCTCTAAATGGCGCGTCCAATTACTCTCGCACACTCAACTGAACACTCAACTAACCCATTCTGTCACACAGCATGACAAACAAGAGGCATCTAGTGAACTTATGTACATTTATATACAGTGATTGAGCAATTAAGGTGTGTTCCTATGAAGCAGGTTGTAGTTCATTGTGGCTTTCTTGGACATATGTAGCACAGTTCACCTACACTGACAGAAGGGCAATGATGGTGTCCTGCGCCAACTCCCAGTGGTGCTCCGTGTTGATTTTGTTGACCATAGAGTCGCTCTGGGTCGGCGTTGCTATGGGGCATGAGTAGATAAATCTTCATGACGACTGAGAGGGTGGCAATGGGATGATCTTCCACTGCAGAGGTGCGTGTCGCAGTGGCGGCCCAGAATGCATCCAAGTCCCCACCCATTGGTGGCAGCTCTGCGTCCGTAACCATGGCGACCCCCATGAATTCCGCCCAAAGGATATCAGAGTAGTCCTCTGGGAGCAGGTGTTCTGGGAAACGCTTGGCCAGATCGAGCACTGAGATACATCCAAGCAAAGCATTCAATAAAAATAATGCAGAACTTTTCATGCAGTCTCCATGAAAACCAGATCCAGCACTGAAACACACCAACACATTACACGGCCTTCAACTTGCCAGCCACCACGTACTGGCCGACACCAACCCAGATCTTGTCACAGGCGCGCTCCGCCTTCAGGTGACTGGCAGTCTGCAGATGGATGCCACCTGAAGATAAGCAAGTCAAGCCTAAGTACAGGCCTTACAGTCAGCTGTCTGGCCCCTGGCTGATGTTGTCTGTTTAATTTCCACTGACTTAAAGTTAAATTATTTGATTGGAGGGCACCAAAAATGTTTTGCAACACTGCCTAACCCTGTCGTCTTTGTAAAAACACCTATTATCGCCTACGACTGCCTTTTAAACAATTATTTCAGTCAACAGTTAAAATACGCTAAATTGCAGCGGTTTGCTAATAACATCAGTTACGGGACAAAAATCATAGTAGCATCCGTCACTAGTTTTAAAATGTAGGTAAGAACCAAAAAATGGCAAAATAGAATGATAATCGTACCTGAACCAATACCGAAATCGCTTTTGGCTCCTTGCTATCTTGCCTGGCCATTCTTTAACATAACTGTCCTGGAACTGTGTTGTGTATCTCTTTTTCTTTGGTGGTGATGCATTCCATGGTGACATGTTGTTACGCTTCTTCATCGTGCGGAAATCAGTTCACGAATGAGTGCGCATTTTGCCGCGAGACCAGGATGTAGGTCACGCGTTCGCAAGAGAAACAAAATGTCGAAACAAAACTTTCATTCCGTTTTTTATATATCTAAAATAAAAAAAATTACATAATTTTTTTTCGCGGTGACCATCAAATGATGGAGATTTTCGACTCCGTGATGGAGGTTTTCAGCCATGTCGAAATGACGGTGTCTCCATACGAATGACGGAGGGTTGAGTTGTATGTAAGTTGCTTAGATAAATGGTTTACTGAACCGGAGCTCACGTCACAACAGCTGCAACAACGTGCATCAAGCACAGTGCTCGTGTTACTATAGCTGTAGCAACGTGGCTTGCATCACTGTAGGTGCAACAACGTGCGCCCGTGCTGAGCTCGCATCATTGTAGCTGCAACAACGTATGCATGCTCGGGTTGCGCATTAATGTAGCTGCAGCAACATGTGCATGCACGGTGCTCGTGTCACTGTAGCTGCAATCATGTGCGTATGCACGGTACTCGCATCACTGTAGCTTCAATAGCGTGCGCATGCACGGTGCTCGCGTCACTGTAGCTGCCATACCATGTGCATGCACGGTGCTCGCGTCACTGTAGCTGCAATAACGTGCGCATGCACGGTGCTCGCGTCACTGTAGCTGCAATAACGTGCGCATGCACAGGATTCGCGTCACTGCAGCTGCCATAATGTGGCTCGCATCACTGCAGCTGCAGTAACATGTGCAGGCACGGCGAGCGTGTCATTGTAGCTGCAACAATGTGCTGTTTTGCAACAACTTACCATTCTTAAATGTTTCTTCCATCTGCCCAGCAGTCTGGTTGCATGTGTATACCTCACTGCAGTTTGGAAAACAATTTCTCAGTCGAATTGCGTCCTTTTTTGCCCACGGTCTTTCCGGGAAGAAATCAGTGAATTCTGAATTAACAATCATTACCAGTTTCGTACGATCCAGTTTGACGCCGTACTTGGGAATCTGTAAAGGCGACCTGTAACAGATTAATGTTCATGAAATTGAAGGTCATCGTAATGTTTCCGATGATACTGTACGGCAAGTTCGGTGAGAGTCTAGTTCAAAATTGGCATATTATGAGCAATATAGCTGAGTGATCATTATCATTTAATTAACAATTTATTCCTCAGTATTTTTTAGGAAACTAAATATAAATAATAATCTACTTATAATCAACCATCTAAGTGCACAACTGCACAGACAACCTGGCTGTAGTTTTGGCACTGCAGTTGTTAATCACCTGATTTACGCTGATGACCTACTTCTGTTTGCTCCTTCTGCCAACGGACAACATGCTTTAGTTGATTTACATGTTACTCCTATGGATGTGAGCACAACGTTCAATATAATGCTGGTATATCCCTGGTCATGTACGTTGATTCTAGAAACTAAAATCTTGCCAGGGAAACAACATTAGGAGGAAAGAATTTAAACTTCGCAATCTCTTGTAAATACCTAAGACATTTAATTTGTAATGATTTATGAGATGAGGCTGCCATTCAACTCAAAGTGACTTCTACACGACAAGCTTAACAGATTACTACAAACATGAAATAATGTGTTTAATGCTTATTTAAGTAATATTTATGTTTGTGCTCTCTGGGTAAATTGTAGAAAATCTAATACTTTTTAGCAGTTTTTTTATTGCCTGTAACAATTTGTATAGGATATTGAACAATTTGGGTACGAGATGTTGTGCTAGCCACATGTTTGCTACTGTAATATCCAATCAAATAAATGTATCATTGGAACGGCTATGTTAGCATAATGACAAGGATCAACACGTTGTCGAATCCTATTATTTAGAACATTGTAGCTAGCGACATGTACGATACACCGACATTGTGGTATCAGCGGGTCCTGGCTTTGTATATATTTTAAATATACTGTTTTTATTGATGTATTTATTTGATATGGACATATTGTTTTTATCGATGTATTGTTTTATATGTGGATACACTGATGGTTTGACTGACATGAAAACATTATTATTATTAATACTAGCTTACACGAGCTGAAGTTATACGTATGCATGCATGTATACATTTATGTATAATTATAATATATATGTATGTGTGTATGTACGTACGTACGTACACATAGGAAGGAAACGTGCCTGCCAGACCTTTATAATTTTGTGTGCCCGTAGACCTTTTTGAATGGGCCCACGTGACCATGCCCCCCTGTCCATCTGAAATGTGCCACCGTTCATATTACAAAAACCACGTGCGCGGCAAATACCTTGGAAAAACGGCCCCTGCGCCATGGACTTGGCAACATGAAGTAGACGCTGAGACAATAATGCTTATGACTACCCTTTTGCCAATAGCATAGCGATACGAATATCATTTGAACAAACGAGTATCTGTGAACTTTATGGTGTTTATGTAACAATGCTTTTTTTTGAAGAAATAACAAAATTTGGCACAGGTGAACTTTGATAGCTACTAATCAAATCCTGATACAGAACACACATTTTGGGATTCGTTAACACCCCCAATTAGCATAAATAACACACACACACACACACACACACACACACACACACACACACACACACACACACACACACACACACACACACACACACTGTATCTAAATATCTCTTAAATTCATACAAAATAAAGAAATCTGGTATTCTTCCTGCCAGCGACAGTCATTTGGGATTTATGCTAATTAGGAGGTGCTAGCGAATCCCAGAATGTGTGTCCTATATCAGAATTTGATTAGTACCAGTACCTATCAAAGGTCATCTGTACCAAAGTTGGTGGTTTCTTCCAAAAGTGAACATACATCAGAAATCTTATCTTAAGACAGCAGACTAGTGTTTTTTTAACATTTGGTAAATACTACTGTCGTGACTGTCAACTACCAGGGCATCCCATCTGGTGAAGGACATTTTTGCTAGTTATAATAATAACGACACAAACTTCCTATGTTATCTTTAGTATATCGATTAAATATTCACAGCATTTTCCTTCAATATATATATCCAGCTTTCTCCTCCAGTAAATATTCAACATTCTGTCCCAGTATATCTTTATCATGTTCTTCCAATAAATCTTCAGTGTTCTCCTCTAGAACATATTCAATATTCTTCTCCAATAAACTGTCACTGTTCTCCTCCTATAAATCGTCAACATTTCCCTCCAGTAAATCTTGAGCAATCTCCTCCAATAAATCGTGAGCATTCTTCTCCAATATGTCTTCAGCATTAACATTCTCCTGCAATGTCCCAATAAGTATTACGCATTCTTCTATAATGAAACTTCAGCATTCTCCTAGAATAAAGTTAATTACACTCATACAATAAGCATTGTCATCTTATAAATCTTAAACATTCTCTTCCATAATATTTGTGGAACATTTACAACTCTTTCACAAATTGTTCAGTATTCTCTAATAACTTTTAACATTGTCCTACAATACATCTTCCAATAATTATTTAACATTATCCTGCAATAAATCTTCAGCATTATCCATGAATAAATCTACAGCATTATCATCCAATAAATCTTCAACATTCCCTCCAATATTATTTGCACCATTCTCCTACAATGAATCTTCCATCAATATTCAACATTCTGATGCAATAAATCTGCAATATTCCACTAAATATTAATATTCAGTATTCTCCTCTTGACAAACATTTCTAAGCTGTGTTGACATATCATGTGTATCAGGACGTACAAATAAACATGAGCAATTAACATGTTATATATTTAAAACAATTAAAAACTGAGCAATGTTCGCTGGTGAGTAGTGACTGGTGATTCTTCCTGGATGGTGCATCTCTTACATTTCCCGGTTATAAAATCCACTCAAAATGTAATGCTTTTGGCCATGTTCCACAAAGCTGCATAAACCAAAATAAACAATTAAATGTGCATTAATTAAAATTAAATTGGATAAAAGAACAGTCAAATAAATCTATGATATATATATATATATAAATAAGTATAATATATATAACATAATATATATAAAACGAAAATGTGTGTCTGCATTCGTGCGAGCGTGCGTGCATGTGCCCGTGCAAGCGTGTGTTTGTGTGTGTGTGCGTGTGCATTCAACAAAATGGACTTGCTCGTACATGACATTCTAGTGAAGTTATGTACAGACTGTTATGGGTGAAGGGGAATTGATGATGCTCTGCAATCAGTGCAACTGGGGTAAGACTGATCAAGCGTCAAAGGCCCAGCAAAATCAAAGCAAACATGGAAGACATTCTTCACATACTACATAAAAGTGTCTCGCAGTCCAGCATGCTACCTAAGTTTGAGGCTTGTGACTTGTCCCGCCTGCCTCCACTAAATGTGTGTAACATTGACTTTGCATTCCTGGTACATGCCTGCTAAAATGTCCTCAATGAGAGAGGAGATCAAGCTTTGTAAACAAAGCAACATCTCACAGTCTGTGTGGGCCAACTGCAGCACCAATGTGACAAAGCCAGTGCCCTTGGTGGTTGATTTGCCTCCAGTGCTGACTGATGAAGCCATGAAACCGGCTCTCCCACACAGAAGGAAGAAGGACCTTTCTTGTGCTACTTCCGCTCCTCAGTACCCCCTCACCCCCAGTGTATATATGATGCCATGTTGTTACAGAATTGTTCATGCAGCCCTTTCTCTGTTTGTATAAAGTTACACCATCTATTGCGTAGGTTGGTACTGGGCAATCCAAATTTATTAATTCACAGGGATTGCCACTGTGCACAGACAATCTATACAGTGTATTTCACATCCTGTGCACAGACAGGTACATAAAGATTACTGATCTATGTACCGCATATGCTGTGTACTACAATTTGTACATATATATAATAATTTTTCATTCTAGCTAGTTAGTGACTGAAAAAACCCTTGAATGCTGTTAGACATATTTACAGCACACCAACTGTCACAGATTTACAATATATAATTCAAGGGGAAAAGACACGTGTGCATACTGCACACCTATATTACTAGCTAGATTATTTACCGCAATTTGCTATATACAAAAGTGGGGGGCTCGAGCCCCCTGACCCCCATGTTCGCATGCGGTGGCCAAACCCCCACTAAAGGGCGAAGGACCTATCACCTAAGTCGCTATCTGCAGGGGTGACAGTAACCACATCGATGAATGGTGTGTCTGGTGATTTTCCGTGTGTTGCTGAAGAGACCAAGATCAGTAATGAATCAAATCAGCGTACACTGTGGGACAATCTCTCATCCAGTGAGATAGAATACTATGCAAGATGTACGTGTGAGGGTTTGTGTAATATTATGAGGGTAGTACAATAAATGAATCAAATCAGCGTACACTGTGGGACAATCTCTCATCCAGTGAGATAGAATACTATGCAAGATGTACTTGTGAGGGTTTGTGTAATATTATGAGGGTAGTACAATAAATGAATCAAATCAGCGTACACTGTAGGACAATCTCTCGTCCAGTGAGATAGAATACTATGCAAGATGTACCTGTGAGGGTTTGTGTAATATTATGAGGGTAGTACAATAAATGAATCAAATCAGCGTACACTGTGGGACAATCTCTCATCCAGTGAGATAGAATACTATGCAAGATGTACCTGTGAGGGTTTGTGTAATATTATGAGGGTAGTACAATAAATGAATCAAATCAGCGTACACTGTGGGACAATCTCTCATCCAGTGAGATAGAATACTATGCAAGATGTAGTGAGGGTTTGTGTAATATTATGAGGGTAGTACAATAAATGAATCAAATCAGCGTACACTGTGGGACAATCTCTCATCCAGTGAGATAGAATACTATGCAAGATGTACATGTGAGGGTTTGTGTAATATTATGAGGGTAGTACAATAAATTAATCAAATCAGCTTACACTGTGGGACAATCTCTCATCCAGTGAGATAGAATACTATGCAAGATGTACCTGTGAGGGTTTGTGTAATATTATGAGGGTAGTACAATAAATGAATCAAATCAGCGTACACTGTGGGATAATCTCTCGTCCAGTGAGATAGAATACTATACAAGATGTACATGTGAGGGTTTGTGTAATGTTATGAGGGTAGTACAATAAATGAATCAAATCAGCGTACACTGTGGGACAATCTCTCGTCCAGTGAGATAGAATACTATGCAAGATGTACATGTGAGGGTTTGTGTAATATTATGAGGGTAGTACAATAAATGAATCAAATCAGCGTACACTGTGGGACAATCTCTCATCCAGTGAGATAGAATACTATGCAAGATGTACATGTGAGGGTTTGTGTAATATTATGAGGGTAGTACAATAAATGAATCAAATCAGCGCACACTGTGGGACAATCTCTCATCCAGTGAGATAGAATACTATGCAAGATGTACATGTGAGGGTTTGTGTAATATTATGAGGGTAGTACAATAAATGAATCAAATCAGCGCACACTGTGGGATAATCTCTCGTCCAGTGAGATAGAATACTATACAAGATGTACATGTGAGGGTTTGTGTAATATTATGAGGGTAGTACAATAAATGAATCAAATCAGCGTACACTGTGGGACAATCTCTCATCCAGTGAGATAGAATACTATACAAGATGTACCTGTGAGGGTTTGTGTAATATTATGAGGGTAGTACAATAAATGAATCAAATCAGCGTACACTGTGGGACAATCTCTCATCCAGTGAGATAGAATACTATGCAAGATGTACCTGTGAGGGTTTGTGTAATATTATGAGGGTAGTACAATAAATGAATCAAATCAGCATACACTGTGGGACAATCTCTCACCCAGTGAGATAGAATACTATACAAGATGTACCTGTGAGAGTTTGTGTAATATTGCAATCCCTGAAGGGATTCAATGTTCTAACGCGGACTGTCATAATCACAGCCTTACTGCTGACATTGACACATTTTATGATGAGATCATTACTGCATTATCAAAATCAGGTGATAAAATGTTAAAGCAAGTATCTGGGAAAAGGAAACCGTTTACACCTGGTTGGAACGATCATGTAAAGGATATACACATGGCAGCTAGAGATGCATATCTTTTGTGGAAGGACATTGGCAAACCCAGAATGGGTGCTGCTTATGATGTTATGTGGCAGGCTAGGTCCAAATTCAAACATGCACTTAGAGTATGCAAGAACAACAAGAATTCCATTATTGCAGATAAAATTGCTGATAAAATGAGTAAAAAATGATAGAAATTTCTGGAGGGAAATCAAAAACTCCACAAACAGTAATGTTAAATTGCCTAACACTGTGGATGATGTACATGGCAGCCAAAACATAAGTGGAATGTGGCAATAACACTATAGTCAAATTTTGAATATAGTTAGAGTGAGTTGCAGCAAGGAGTTTCTTGCTGATCTGTGTCAGGAGCATGCTGTCTTTGACCAAGGTATGAGGGTGAATTTTAATGAAATTATCAAAGATTTATCTTACAAGTCACCTGGTTTAGACGGCATAACTAGTGAGCACATGGAGTGGATGGGTCGACAGCTGCCAGTTTTATTGGCTCTAATGATGTCGATTATACTTACACACGGTTACGTACCGAGAAATATGCTAAAATCTGTCATTGTTCCCATTATTAAGGATAAAAATAAACGTATCAGCGACAGAGATAACTATAGACCGATATGTCTGTCTAACGTATTCACAAAAATAGTGGAAAAAATACTATATAATCGGATGCAAAGTCATCTACAAACTACAAGTAACCAATTTGGGTTCAAACCCAAGCACGGGACAGATATACGTGTATTTGTGTTGAAGGAGCTCTTTCGATATTACGTTAATCATGGTCATGCATGTATGTTTCCTTCCTTGATGCCACCAAGGCATTTGACAGGGTGAATCACACAAAATTATTTATGAAGCTACTTAAGTTTGGAGTGCCTAAATATTTAATTAAAGTTATATTTCAATGGTACTGTAATCAGACTATGTGTGTTAAATGGGGTTCGGTATTTTGATGATTGAGTTTGCTACTGATGAAATTACCCATTGGATGTTATTGTGGCGATACAACTGTTAATCACCTCATGTATGCTGATGACATTGTACTACTGGCTTCATCGGCTAAGGGGTTGCAAAGACTGCTAGATGTATCATACAATTATGGATTTGACAATGACATATTGTTTAACAGAGTAAAGTCACAGATAATGTTTTTTGACACAAGAAAAACCGGTCTTGAAGTAGTTCTTAAGCTTGGTGATGCCGTTCTGAATACAACGAAGGCATATAAATACCTTGGCCAAATAATCTGTGATGATCTGTCGGATGAAATGGATATGAAATCCAAAGAAAGGCATCTGTACGGTAGAAGCAATATTCTATTCAGGAAATTTTACTTTTGTTTAGTGAAGGTGGAGAACAAACTGTTCACATCCTACTGTAGTAATGTGTATTTATGTTCCTTATGGGCTGATTGTAGAAAACCGCTATGCAGAACTTTATTGTTTCCTATAATAATGCATTTCGAATTGTGCACAGCCTATCTGTGAGGTGTAGTGCTAGCCTAATATTTGTTAGTTCTGACATGGACTGTTGCAATACTAGATTTAGAAAATGCATGTATACTCTTATGAGTAGAATATCAGCATCAACGAACAACATTGTTGTGTTGAGAGTATTATACACAGCGATGTTTATAAGACCTCTATATTACTCAGGGAGTGGATTATTGCAATATATACACTATAATATACTTTTCATATTTTACTTTTTTACTATGGACATAATGCATATTACATGAACGCTTTTTTGTCTGAAATAAAGATCGATTGATTGATATTGATATAGGTCGAGCCACAGACCTATATTATAATATAGGTCAGTGGGTCGTGCGCGTTAATAGCGGGCCTCTGTATTCCCCGGAAAGTTTCCGGAACGGATTTTAAAAATCGTCTACCATGCGTTGTACGCTTCGCCTGGGACTTATATTTCACACATAGTTAAATATCGATATAATATGACATGTCCTTGAATATGAAGGCATAATATCCACATTAATGTATATTCATATGTGAAGGAACGTCGATGGAACGTCCCAGGAACGGATTTTTAAGGTCATCTAACATTCGGTGTGTGCTTCGCATGAGACCGATACTTCGCACATAGTTAACTATTGATATAATATAACATGTCCATAAAAATAACGTCATAATATCTATAATAATGTATATTCATGTGCAATGGAACGTCGCGGAACATCGATAGAAGATGGAATTAAGATAGCGGACGAAGACAGCTTTGTTTTGGCTGTTCCATCTATTGAACACATAGTTGTGTGTGTGTGTGTGTGGTGTGTGTGGTGTGTGTGGTGTGGTGTGTGTATGAGTGCTTACATGTGTGTAATGTCATATACGAGTAGTACATATCTGCTGACTATATTTACGATATATATATATATATATATAATATACATTTAAAAACAAACAACAACAACTGTGTAACATTTTAAATATTTATTATGAAAAATCAATATACAATTCAAAAGTCACTTACCTTAGTCTTCTAAAGTCTAAGACTTAAGTCTAAAATAGATAATAAATATAAATGAGATACCATGGTATATATTTTCTATCATCTATAAACAAGATTAGGTCTATGCTATGGGAACAAATATTTGAAGAAAAAAAAAAACATTATGACATGTTTCTCTTAATAAAGAAAATAAATGTTATCATGTTATCAAAGAATTTACCCATGGACAAGCCTACTGAAAATCATCCCTTATTTGTTGCATTTTCTTACATAGTGTTGACTCATGGATGAATACATTCTAAGTTCTACTGTAATAGCAACGTGTACAGTGGAGACATCAACCTGTGAATGCAATCAGGGAAGGCCTGCAACCAACTACTGTGTTTGGTGACTAGGAGGTGTGAACATAAACACTTATTTCACCAACTTCACAGACACAAGGAGATCTTGATATAATTTGAGTACAATAAAACTACCATTATAGAAAGGCTGAACTTACACAGTTAATCTTGTTGATTGCATTATCAAAAATAAATAACTTCAGGGCCTAATAAGATAACAAAGAAAGGTGTGCACACAACCTAACACAGTTAAGCCACAACACAAACTTATTCTTAGTACAATACCGACACTTCACAAAATTAATCTTGTTGACTGCATTATCAAAAAGCGAAACATTTCTAGGTGTAATAACACCTGCTAGAACAAAGACACAGGTACACAATACTAGTGCTCATTCCCTCTTATATAAGCCGTGCTGTCCAGGATGGGTCAATCATTTGCACTTGAGTCTTGTACTGTCAAGTCCATCATGGCAACTGTTATTATCGGAGATTCTCAGACCAAGTATCTGCACCGTTACGTCAGTGATTTTGACATACCAAGGCTGAGCTGAATACACATTAATGTAGATATTATGCCTTCATATTCAAGGACATGTCCTATTATATCAATATTTAATTATGTGTGAAATATAAGTCCCAGGCGAAGCGTACAACGAAAGGTAGATGATTTTAAAAATCCGTTCCGGAAACGTTCCGGGGAATACAGAGGCCCGTTAATAGCCTATAAATGCTCGACTCACTGACCTACACTACTAGTTCTAGTTGTTCCTAGCATTCGGCAACGTTCTATTAACTGACTAGTCTGTATATATTGTGGTTACAATGTTATGATCTTATGAGGTCTCATTCAACTGGTCAGCCTTTTTCAGAACATTATCGCCAAGCCGACCTTTCTATGCTGGCACTGAGGGTGGTCACTGACGCTGCCAGGCCCAGGGTGGTTGTCGTCCTCAATGCCAGTGGTCCTTTTACTTACAGGTTCTTACAGGTTCTTACAGGTCCTCTTCTGGCTTTTAGGCTGTGATGCCTCTTACGCCAGCTCTGATGTTTGTCGTCAAACTATATGGTGCGCATGCGTCTGACGAGTTGTTCCATAATAGGGGTGGTGCTGTGTAATCGAGCTTAATTGGGTGGTTTTTCCATAATTTGTCTAATTTTCCCTCGAAGGACTGAACTGATGGAGCCTCTACCACAGACTGTGGGAGGCTGTTCGATACGTCCGTGCATCGGTGTATAAATGAATTTTTTTTAAATGTTTAACCGACAACGTCCTTTGAATATTTTTAGATGATGTCCTCGCGTACATGATTCAGTATCCCTCAAAGTTATAAAGTTCGATGTCACAGCTGTATCATATTTGTCTGTTAAAATCCTATACATTTCAATCATGTCTCCTCTGAGGCGACGATATGACAGAGTTGGTAATTTTAGTCTTTGCAGACGTTCATTGTATTCAAGATCTTTAAAGCCTGGAATTAATTTGGTTGCTCTACGCTGAACATTTTCAAGAGCTGTAATGTGTTTCATTAAGAATGGAGCCCATACTTGATTTGCATATTCAATATGTGGGCGGACGAGAGATTTAAAAACAGTAGAAAAACATTGTTCATCCATGTAATCAAAAGTGCGACGAATTATCCCCATCATTGAATTGGCTTTATTAATTTTTTCCGACATATGTGCCTCAAAGTTTAGTGATGAGTCAAAAGTGACGCCAATATCCTTCACCTTATCCGTACTTGCCAGCGTTATATGATTAGGTCCCAGTGTGTAGCTGTCGTTTCTTATTGTTGATGATCCTACTCTCATATGGCTGCATTTGTCTGGGTGGAACTTTAAAAGAGATTCGTATGTCCAATGTTCTGCATGGGTAAGATCTTGTTGAAGCTTTGTGCAATCTTCAGTGGTGTAAATTGGATGGAAGAGTTTCATATCATCCGCAAACAGGAATATTTCGGAGCTCTTTATAACATCCGGTAAATCATTAATAAATATAACAAAAAGTAAGGGACCAATCACCGATCCTTGTGGTATGCCGCTGATGACATCATGCCAATTTGAAAAAGAATTATTGACCCTTACACGTTGTGTTCTGTGGGCCAATAGAGCTGCAACCCAGCTTAGAATATTTCCTTGAATTCCATAGCTCTGGAGTTTCTCTATAAGTCGTAGATGTGGGACTTTGTCAAATGCTTTCATAAAATCACAATATACTACATCAATACATCCACCGTTATCTAGTGTCTCAGTCCATGAATCGAGTACTTTAAGTAATTGGAGAACTGTAGACCGCCCTTTGATGAATCCAAATTGTTTGTCGCTCAACAGGTCATTATCTTTCAAATGTTTAGTGATGGTATCTCTAACTATGCCTTCCATTATTTTCCCTACTATGCTCGTTAGGCTGACTGGCCGGTAGTTGTGCTAGATTTTTGTTTCCTTTCTTGTGAATTGCAGATATGTTTGCTATTTTCCAGTCTTTGGGTAGTATGCCTGTTTTCAGCGACGTGTTAAAAATTTTGGATAGTGGAGTGCTAATACTCTCTGCCAATTCGTTTAGTACACGAGGATGGAGGCCGTCAGGTCCTGGTGATTTGAATATTTTTAGTTTCTTTAGCTTTAAAGCCACTATCGATGGAGTGATAGTGCAAGATTCAACTTTGTTATGACATCTTATTGGCTCCTCCAGAATGTCTCCTTCTGGTTCTCTCGTAAATACGGAAGAGAAATGATTTGCCAATACCTGTGCTTTTTCCAAATCTGTCTTTGTCAGATCATCCTTGTCTTTGCTTTTTATTAAGTTCGGTATTCCCATTCTTGTGTTCATTTTTGCCTGCGCATATTGCCAGAACTTCTTGGGATTCTGTTTTATTTGATTTATGATATCTTTTTCATATAGTTTCTGTGCCTTTCTTGTCAGTCTCCTGACCTGATTTCGGAGTCGACAAAATTCCTGATAAGTTTGGGCATCTTTGGAGAGAAGATATTTTTTCCACAACCTGTTTTTTCTTTTGATTTTGGTTCGGATTTTGAACTCCAGTGGAACTGGGTATTTTCTGGCTCTCTCAGTTATCACCTTCTTTGGTATGCATTTTCCTTCTGCATATCTAAGCTTAGAAGTAAGGATATCCCACTGAGTTTGCACATCCTCCTGGTGATTAGAAAATTCCTCCTCCCAATCAATGTTTAGTATGTCTTTCATTTTGGTGTAATCCCCCTTGTCGTATTTATAGACAGTTTTGCTGATTGGTTCATAGACTGGCATGCAGTTAAGAACCACCTTAATAATAGAATGGTCACTTCTTCCTAGTGCTGAGGCTGTTTCAATTGTTGAGATCTCTGTGTCTTCACTAGTGAGGACAAGATCAAGGAGTGATGGTTCAGTTGTACCTCTACCTCTAGTGGGCTCTGTTATATGTTGCACAAAGTAACAGTCTCAAAGTTTCTCAATGAATTTAAATTCTTTCTCCTCTGTACTGACGCTCGTTCATGATAAGGATGTGTGACATGATTGCCTTTGCCCCTCTTTGGCATGATTTACAGTACCAACTGATTCGTTGGTTTTCATCGCTGGTTAATATGGCATACAAGGCATCAGACACACTTTGACAGACTTTGTGATACCATCCCTTACAGATGTCACACTCAATGGCGTCCTCATTATCTTTAACTTCCAAGCTGCAGTCAGGGCAGACACATTTTTCTTGATCTCTGTCAGCCTCTAATTTCTTGTTTGTTTTATGACTTTTCTTTGAATTGTATCTTGATGATGTTGCCTTAGAGCTAGACGAGCTACCTCGTAGAGATCTTGATGTTTTAGATAACACTGGTGTACCACCAGTTGCCATATTTATTAGATACTTAATACATACAATTTTTCATTAACCTACTATTAAATAATGTTTAATTCATTAATTTAAATATATATATCTATAAAAAAAAAATATAAATAATATTTTATTAACTTTTATACTAAATTGAATAGGTGCAAGTGCAGGGTTTGGGACTAGTGCAAACACCAACAGATAGAAGCAATGATAGGGTAAATGTTAGGTTTTTTTTTCTAGCCCTGGGCCGACTCAGGGCTTGAAATATGTTGAAGACACAAGGCCAAGGGTGATGATGATACACCCGAAGAAAGGCCTGTTAGTTCAGGAAGTGGCAAGACAGAGGAGAAGGATTTAAGAATATATAATCTACGTGTCTTATATACGTGTCTTATATAGCTAATGTATATTTAATTACTGTGATGTTTAGTGTTTAGAACACCCTGATTTATGCGAGTTGCATTGGGGGTGATTTGTGTTTCGCGCTCTTAGCTTATTGTTTACTTTTCCGCCATTTTGTTTTAAATTCTACAGGTGGTTGCTAAGCAAATATTTTGGCGAAATAAGACTGGAATGATTGATTGCAAATATATTAATACGTACGTATAGTAATGATGATATTACTGCACCTTTGTAAGATTTAAACAATAACAGTCTTTAGAACTTATGATATTAACTATAAATGTACGAGCGGGAAATAAGAAGAGATATAACCTGACGCATGCGCACTGCCGTTCCTTTACGTCCCAAATTGAGACTTTAAAAACATTACAAAACATGGCCATGGATTACGACGAACGAATATTTGAGTAGCTACAGTTTTGTCCACTTCTTTGTCACTCAATCACTACATCAGTACATGTGGTACTTACATGGCTGGTGGAGACCACTTCAGTTCGCAACTTCGCACGTCCCGATAGCAAGTTTTGACTTGCCAGGTGGGTTAAAGCAACGGGACATTTTTCGACCAATGAACAACGAGTATGCACGTGGACACCCCCAGTGTTTACACGATACACGTGACCATGTATCCACGTGGACTGCGAGTGTTTACACGGTACAAGTAGTGAAAACAAATGTAGTTTACTTATGATGACCGCCGATTTCCTTTGATCTTAGGTCATGACCCGTCCAGTAAGCAACATAATAACTACTGACATGACTTGCGGGTGAATGAACACCACGTCAGCGGTCGTGAGCTTACGGGTCACTACGACCACGCCAGTGGCTCGTATGGTGGTACGACTTACGGGTGACTGAACACCGCGGCAGAGGTCGTGAGCTTAAGTTACGGGTGTCTGACCACTGCGCCTTAGGCTCGAACGATAATGATGATGATACCTGCATGTTAACGAAACACGGTACAAGCACGGACCACGCCGGTCCTATGATGACCTAGTTATCGATAGCGCCGAAACACACATCTTATTGCAATTGTTTAAGCCAATCAAATACACGGCAATCGTTTGCTACCAGATCAGTGCCGAAACCGTTCACGAATTCCTTCATAGGAAGTCCACGACAGCGAAACATGAGATAAGCAACACAGTATTGTTCGCAAACGTTAGACACGGGACTCTGACGTCTCTTGGAATTATGAGTCCATTCTACACAATGTTTATTCATGAATCGGCGGAACTCGATGTGCCGTGGCTACGACGAGAACCAGGATCGAGGCCGGGTATTATCAAGAACCGCAGAATCTCGTCAAAGCGATAAACAAAGCTCTACTACGTGTGCTGCCGGATAATGTTGTGCGCCTATACTACAGCATCATCACGCACAAGATAAGTTCTTACCTTAAGAACGGTCAATAATTGCCCAAGTTGAGCACTGAGACCGTCTCAAGGTTAGTTTTCTGTAGTGGTATTCCATTGTCTATTGATTTTGCTGCTATTGTTGTTGCTGTTGGCGTTATTGCTATGTTTTTCTTTTTATCTTGTCTTTTCCGGTTTGCCTAGTCTCTAGGCTCGATTGTGTGCGTGCATGTGTGCGTGCATGCGTGCGTGTGTGTGTGTTAGTATGTGAAGTTGTAGTTGTAGAGGTCTGGATGGTCTCTCCAGTCTCTTTGGAGGCGGGACTTCAGCTCATTGATTGTCTGTGCTTGGACTGTGTCTTCTGATAGTGCATTCCAGGATCTTACTAGACGGGTGGAGAGGAAAGAATGTCTGGTTCCTGTTGATGTCTGTGTAACTAGTTTTTCTCTGTGACCTCTTGTGGTTCCAGTGGCTTTTAGGTACATCTGCTTTTGTGGACAGAGTTGTCATTTACAGTCCTGGTCGATTTTGTCGAGTCCCTTGATAATTTTGAAAGTTTGAATGATGTCGGCTCTTTGTCTTCTGTAGTGCAGTGTGGGGAGTTTTAATTCTTTCAATCTGCTGCCGTAGGGCAGTCCTTTTGTTTCTGGCACTAGTCGTGTTGCACGCCGTTGGACTTGTTCGATGAGGTCTTGATCTTTTTTTAGGTGAGGAAACCAAAAGCAGGATGCATATTCCAGGTGTGGTCTGACCATTGCCTTGTAGAGTAGTAGGAATGTCTCCTTGTTGAGATGCCGGAATGTTCTGGCTAGACACCCCAGAACTAGATTGGCCTTTTTGACATTATTCTCGATGTGGTCAGAAAACTTGAGTTGTATGTTAATGGTGACTCCGAGGTCTTTTTCTGAGGTCACTGCATCAAGCTTGTGACTGCCTTCACTGTCCCTTCTCAGGTGGTATTTATTTCGTGGGTTTGAATGTCCGAGGTGTAGAACGTGACATTTGTCAGGATGTGATTTCATTTGCATCGTATCCGACCAGTCTTGTAGTTTTGTCAGGTCTTCTTGTAGAGAGTTTGTGGAGTTGATGTCGTCTGTCAATGCTGCATAGAGCTTGGTGTCGTCTGCAAACATAGAGGTCAGATTATCTATGCGTCCTGGGATATCGCTGACAAGCATTGTGAATAGTATTGGTCCCAGGACTGACCCGTGAGGAACTCCGCTAAGTACACTGCTCCAGTCCGATTGTTCTCCGTGTACTGATACCTTTTGTCTCCTGCCACACAGGAATGCTTTTATCCATCCTAAGGCTTTGTCTTTGATTCCTAGACTTTCCAACTGTTTGAGAACGCGCTGGTGTGGGACGGTGTCAAAAGCCTTTGCATAATCAAGGTAGATTACGTCAACAGGTATGTTGTGCATCAAAAGCCTCAGTCCAGACATTCAGCGCTTCCAACAAGTTTGTGGTTGTACTTTTTCCTGCAGTGAAGCCATGCTGTTGCTCACATTCAAGGTGATTTATTTTGATGTGTTCTATGAGCTGTTCAACAATCACTCTCTCTAGAGTCTTGCAGACGATTGACGTCAGAGACACCGGTCTGTAATTTGCTGGGTTTCTCTTCTCAGATTTCTTGTATATGGGACAAATTATAGCATCTTTCCATTGTCTTGGCAGGATTGATGTGTTGATGCTTGAGTTAAAGATTATGTTGAGAGGCACACATAATTGTTCTGCCATCTCCTTCAGGATTCTTGGGCTGACGCCATCAATGCCTGGTGATTTGTCAGTCTTCAGTAGAAGAAGGCACTTCTTAACCAGTTCTTCGGTGACTTTGAATGTTGTGAGTGCTTCAGTAGTCAGGTTCTTTGGTGTGACATGCGGGACATTGGCAGTGTCTTCTTCTGTGAATGATTTGAAAAAGTGTTGGTTTAGTACTTCAGCCGCCTCTTGGTCGCTTTGCGTAAGTGTTCCGTCCTGCTTGAACAATTATCCTATGCCACCCCTTGTGTTTGTTCTGTTAACGGTGACGATGCTGTCGAACGCCGTATTCACCGTATTCACCGGAGATATGAACACCGGCATTCTAGGCTTTCGCGACAACATGCTGGTCGGATCGAATAAGAAGGGGGAGGAGGTCGTCAATGAAGCCGAAGCCGTGGTGGACATGTCGCGGGGTTTCGAGTCGCTCTACATCTACACGAACGTCGTTGAACCTCGAGTCGTTGGCGACAGCCTCGTTCCGCTGCTACGTATCGTTCCGCTGAGTGGTAGACAAGGTGACACCGCGTCGAAGACCTTCCAAAAGATCCAGTACGTACCCGTCCTGTGCAAAGAGTTCGGAACGATCGAGATCGATATAAGGGACGATACCGGCCGGCGCGTGCCATTCGGAGGTCTACTGCGTAGCGTCATGCCGCTCGAGAGGCGCCGTGGCTTTGGGAAAGAGAGCGTTGTCGACCGGCGCGCGCATAGCCGACGACGTCCTGTCGGGACAGAACATCAAAAGGGCCGCCAAACGTCGCGTTACGGCTGCCGGTAGGGACATGTTGGGCGAACTCTTGACCCCTGGCGTGCAACCGCGTAAGCGTATAAGACGCGCGCCCGCCACGAAACGAGTCAGTACAGGCGGGAGACGGACGACGAAGAAGACACGCCAGACACGTGAGCCCGACATATTCGACGACGGCTTTCGTGCATAAACAATCGTGTGAGGGGATCAAGAGCGAACTCGATATCTTCACTGTGCCTCCGACTCAGACCAGCATCATCGATAGTCACACGTTGCAACATTGTCACGGATTAGCGAGGTCTCCGTACACTAGATGGCTCAGTCTAGTAGGGTTCTTATATATCAAGGTAAACGCATATGAAAAAGAACGGTTATCGTGAACAACCAACAAAGAACGAGGACAATTTAATAAACTTTATTACAAGATGTCTTCCTTTTGGTATATATCTCGATTAACAAAAATAAACAGAATAAAGAAATCCCGTAACCAAACCTTAATAGAACATAATAAACAATAACACTGAATCTTTCAATTATTAAATTCCACTTCCTTTCTAAGGTGGATTATACCGCTATATGACCAAACACTAGGCACCAAGTGTTATCTAAGAATAACTCCCATAATATAAATACACAGAATATAGCTAGTCCTCGCGGACTCTCATTACAGTATTCTGTTACAACACATATATATATACGTGTGAATACTTCAAGGGTAATAATACCTCACTTCTAAACCACATATAACTACCAATCATAATACAGCAAATAATAGATACGTTCAATCAGAAAATAGACATTTACACTGGGCTAATCCCATCTCGAATATATACGAACGTTTGTTGAAGTCAACACGCCGAGCTCAGAATACAATTAGAACGGGCAATTGACGTTCAACTGAAAGACGAAGCCGGGCAGTGGACGCTTACCGCCGGCCGCTACGAATTCGACCGAGAGGTCTTGCCCTCTCGCAAACGATCGAGAAGTCAGATGAACGGGTTCGCGCGAATGACGACGCCTGGCAGTATACGTTTACCGCCGGCCGCTACGAGTCGCATTCGGTCAAGCTTTCTGACGATGTCGCTGTGAGACAGCTGTTCGAGGATGGCCCGAGCTGGGTGAGCGCGTCGCGATTATCGCTCATCGACGCAAATACGTTGGTCCGACTGGAACGTTGTCTCAATATACCGCTGACGTGGCGGCATGGCTTTTTCGAAGCTCGAACAGTCACTGTGGACACTGAATATTACACAAACACAAAAAAGCTTGGGAACGTAATCCACGTTAACGATTCCCACCACGCTTCACGACTTGACTTGCCATTATCTTGGCAGCAGGGCAACCTGTCTCGTTCAACCCTGGATCTGTCCCAATCCTTCGTCAGCGCCCATATGGCGAAATGCGTACAACAGACGTTTATATAAGCGGACCTAATTACACATCATATGACAGGTTTCCATCATTTATATTGGCTAAAACAATATACAATTCAAGCTAGGCATTGTGGAACACCCTCTAAGTTTACAGTGAAACCACCTGTTTGCCTAGAAACGTTAGCAACAGAATACCACGCCCCACTGGGCGCATCTGCAACCGAGTTGCTGTAATTACGTAACTAAGGCGGTTGGTCAACAATATGTCTATCTACTGGCTTGACCTTCCTCATTTCCCAAATTAAACCTCAGGAAAGTAGATTTAAACATCCAGAAATAGCAGAAATGCTACAAACATCAACCCGTGTCGTCTGGAGACGATTACCTGGATCTCGCCAGCACGATGCTACACGTTCAAGCGAAGGTGACCCGTGCCGACGGAGCCGACCTCGACGCCGCCGCTTCCGTGGGACCAGTGAATAACTGGCTCCATTCGCTGTTCAGCCAGGTCGACGTCTACTTTAACGGAACGCTCGTCACCCCCTCGACCAACACGTACCCGTACCGCGCCTACATGGAGACGCTGCTGAGTTACGGGGACGACGCCAAGGAGACGCAACTGACGAGTCAGATGTGATACAAGAACACGGGCAATCGCATGGAAGCCGTCGAAATAGCCGCCGGAGATGCAGCCAACGCGGGGTTCGTGACGCGACGCGAAGATGGCTCGGAGTCGTGTGGTCGACATGATGGGTCGTCTTCACGTGGACCTGTTCCTCCAGGATAAGTTCCTCGTCAACGGCGTCGATGTCAATACACGTCTGGTGCGCAGTAAGGACGCCTTCGCGCTCATGGCCGGCGGAGCCAACCCCGGCTACAAGATAAAGATCGTCAACGCCACGCTGTTCGTCAAGAAGGCCGCACTGAATCCGAGCGTGCAGATGGCACACATCAAAGCCCTCGAAAAAAACCCAGCCAAGTATCCGATGCGTCCCGTCGACTACAAGGTCTACTCCATTCCCACGGGAACCCGTTCGCACACACACGAGAAACTCTTTCTCGGCACGCTTCCGAAACGTCTCGTGCTGTGCTGCAACGACAACGACGCCTACAACGGAACCAACGCTAAAAATCCGTTCCACACCAAAAACAACCATATCAACTTCCTCGCCATGTACGTGGACGGGTCCCGTGTCTAACGTTTGCGAGGGAGGGAGGGAGGGAGGGAGGGAGAGAGAGAGAGGGAGGGAGTGAGGGTGGAAGGGAAGGATGGAGGGATTGAGGGAGGGAGGGAGGGAGAGATTTCAACAAATTTTGAAGAATATGCTGTAGAACAATCCAAACATGATGATTATAAGAAAGCATACATTTTATTATGTACTCCTACTTTGCAACATAATGACGGGATGATGTACATTTGGATGCACAAATCGATCGATTGCACAAATCCAATTGAAACATAGTGATGTACATATTCCCAGCAGACGCCACACGGAACTAATGTGGCAGAACAAAGTCAGACATCTTCTTCACTACTGTGTCAGTTAACATATTGTCCTATGGTGACCCATTGTCCAATTATTGGCACTGTTAGGTAGAGCTCTTCAGTTTCCTCTTTCCATCAGCTCAGCTATTTCCAATGTTCCTGCAAATAAACAAAGTTGAATTTAGGAAACTGAGCCTAAATAGGAGTTAACTAATTCAACACTGTGCAGATTAATTCATTGGATTATGGGACTTATCACCAAGTGAACAGATGGCTAAATGGAAAAGAAATACAAGAGAACCTTGTTATGTTGATTCAGAGACTAAAAATCCCAGTCCATTACTTTGGCCAACTTTTAATTTGCTTCTACACAATTACCTGTATGCATTGGTCATGTACAGTGCACTCCAGATAACTAGAACTCACGTAAGTTAATTTTCGCTAAGTTAAGTCAATCTTTTCCTAGGTCCAGGGATAACTTTCTAGTTATCAGAATTCCACTTATCAGGATTTTCATGGGTCCCTGTAGGTTCGACCTTATCAAGAGTGCACTGTATATTTTCCTTTACTCTTGCTCTAATAATTAATGTTGTATATAATTATACATATGGGCCATTCTCATAAAAAGTGCACAGTAACGGTAAAGTAACTTGTCAAAAATAAATGTTTAATTTGTTTTTAGCGAGTACTATTATTATCAAATGTGCAGCGCAACTTGATCTGATCTATTATTATATATTTTAACAAATATATTCATGAACAAAAACTTATGTATACTAGAGTGCAGACTGCTGGTGTCCAAAATTCGTGCATCGCAAAATTCCGTGCAACATGGTATTGTGTACTTTTTAACAAACCTAAAACGTTTACATTGAATGATGACACGCCAGCCAGGTTTACTAACAATCGTAGCTGATATTAAAAACAGTCTGTGAACGTACGAATCTCACATTTTTAAGTTTCGGTTCAAATAAGTGGGGAAACGGGGACTTTTCAAAAACGGCTGACTGGAATTTGGAAAGGCAAGACCCCTGGACACACATACCCAAATCCCAGATTTAGGCAAACAAATTACATCCACGACCAGGTTAACCCCCTTGCTATGGTTGCATGTACTGATATTTTAGTGTGCATGTTCGTTCACTGCATGTCAAATACTGGACGCTGCAGTTTTACTAACTAGAAATGCGAGACCCTTGCCTAGGGCTAGGCTAGTTACTGTAGTTGAGGCTCGACACACTCAGACTCGGTTACAATCCCAGCGGCAACTGACACCGACTGCAGCCGTCCGCGTAGGCGGACGTTATAATTCTACTTAATCGAAACGTTACTCGGCTGACGGCATTGGGAAGCAGGATAATTAAACAATGCATACGCTTCCTACATTAAAAAAAAAATCGCTGTCAATTATGTATGTTTTCGATAACGAAATGAAATTACGAAATAGTGCCCGAAATAGTATTATACAAAATAAAATGAATCTTAAACTAAATGAACACAAACAAAAGTTTCGAGTATTCTGTGGGATTCGAACCGAGGACCCTAAAAGAGGCAACTCGACACGCTACCAATTTTGTCACCAACACCAGCACCTCTTGGCTGTACTTTAGCGACTACATAATATTAGTTAGCAGTCAGACCGTTTCGCGAGACATGGATTGCACATTGTTTAGTTAAATGTGTGCTTGTTTGGTATTTATATCATGCTTCATACTTAGTCTTTTGTTTGAGCATAAGCAAAGAAAATCAATACGGAATCTTCGACATGCCGCCGAGAGAGCTGCCACCTAATAAAGAAGAACGAAGTTCTCTTGCATTTAATCACGTATTTAATAGTCAATCCGGTCTAATGATACAATAATCAAACAAGCTGTTACTGGTGTGGTGGAATACAGTCAATCGCGGCCCGGAGGATTCCGGTTACGGGGAGCGTCTATTGTAGATCTGTAAGTAGTAAGCGGGAGTGTTCATTATTTCCTATCTCCCTCTAAGCTTTTACGAAGAGTGTCTGAGTAATAAGCTGAGAACATTTAGAATGACGTGATTAAACATTTTAATGCTATAAGTCTTACTGAAAGTTCATTTCATCTCGTAATCAGTGTGCCAACCCGGTGCCTTGGGTTCACGGTTGGAGCGTCTCACAGCAGGTTCTGGAGGTGCCTTGGGTGGCAACGGTGACGTCAGCGGTATGATACGTCTAGCTGGTGGTATCGAGCTCGGCATTATCGGGCGGTTCGGGGTAGCGATGTCCAGTGTAGGGTGGTGTGACGGCGTAGTGACAGCCGTAGGGGCCACGGGATATGGTGAGCCGTGAGACGGTGAGCGGTGAGTCACGTCTGGGGCCAGAGCCGGGCCAGCACGTGTGGTGGGGGCCACGTCGGGGGGCGATGGCGGCGATGCAACATCGGTGGGATCGTACGTGGGGGCGGCGGGGTCGGGGCTAGTCTCGTGCCGAGGTCTACATCGATTGGCCGAGGCGGTTCCGGGGAAGTGATCGGTGTGAACTTCCGTAGGAAACGACGGTTGCGGAGCGTCACGCGACCGGATCCATCGACTTTGACCTGGTATTGGTCATGCTGTTTGACTTCCACGACCGTGCTGGTGCGGTCCCATTTGTTCGGGTGTTGTCCAGTTTGGTTCTGGATGCGGACATAGTCACCCACTGCCAGTGCGGGCAGGCGCCTGGTGTGTTCGCTCCAGTACTCGTGCGTCTTGATGTGCCTTTTGCGGAGTGCGTCTTCGCGGGCACGTAGTGTGTCGCGCCAGGTGTCGTGGGGGAGATACTTGCCGGGGATCACCGGGATGAAGTCACGTATCATGCGACCAAATACACACATTGCTGGTGATATCTTAGTGTCTGGGTCTGGCGTGTTGCGGTATTGTAAGACCGCTCGCTGTACTGCATCTGTGTCCAGATCGCCCTTCCCGCCGGTGTTGTCCGTTATCAAGCGCTTCATTGTCTTAACAGCGACCTCCGCTCGGCAATTGCTATGGGGGAAGGCGACTGAGGACAGCCTATGATTCACGCCCCATGTGCGTAGGAACTGGCGGGTGTCGGTCGATGTGTATTCTGGACCGCCGTCCGATGCAAGCTCCTCCGGTGTCCCGTAGGTCACGAAAGTCTGTCTCAGAATGTTAACCAGGCCAGCCCCGCCCGCCGAAGCCTTCGCGATGATGGGCCAATTCGAGTAGCGATCGACAACTACTACGTAGTGCACGCCCTTGTACGAGAAGAAGTCGGAGCATACCGCCTGGAACGGGTAGACGGGCAATATGGGCCGGGTGGGCGGCGCGGCTGGCTGGGACGGGGCCATACGATGGCAGTGCTCGCATTCGTTGCGGACCATGGCGATGT
The DNA here is from genome assembly GCA_020002185.1 of Paraescarpia echinospica. Taxonomy (NCBI): domain Eukaryota; kingdom Metazoa; phylum Annelida; class Polychaeta; order Sabellida; family Siboglinidae; genus Paraescarpia; species Paraescarpia echinospica. The sequence continues at coordinate 39,780,570 of CM034535.1, read as the reverse complement.
CCTCTGTCATACCGGGCCAGAATATCGATGTTTCCGCTCTTGCCGTCATCATAGACACGCCCTGGTGTGCTGCGTGGAGGGCGGCCAGCACGGCGTGTCGTAGCGCGGATGGGATGATGATGCGATCCTTATAGATGGCTACGCCGTCGGTCGTCGACAGCTCGTGTCGGTACTGGTGAAACTGTCGGATGGACACTGGCATCTCGCTCCGAGTCTTCGGCATGCCGTCCTCGATCAGTTCAGTGAGTAAGTGCATGTCGGGGTTGCTCGCGGTGGCCTCTCTCACGCGATCCCATGTCACCGACCCCAGTATCCCGGTGGCGTCACGGTGTGTCAGTAGTTCCGAATCAGCGTCGTCTGGTTCGTGTGTTCTGACCAAAAGCAGTGCGTCGGGGTGAGTGTGACCCCATAGGATATCCAATAGTGATGCGTGATCGTCCGGGAGGTCCGTCTTCACCGGGCGCCCCGTAGGGCGACGTGACATTGCGTCGGCTGCTTTGTTTTTCATACCCGGCACGTGAGTAACACGGAAGCGGTATCGCAGTGTTTTCTCTTTCAAGTTACGTAGGCGCGAGTTCGGTATATCCTCCAGGGAGCGACCGCCGAAGATCTTCAAGAGTGGCTTGTGATCGACCGCGATGATGAGACCCTCGCAACCAAGCACGAAGTAGCGTGCTTTATCCAGTGCGTCGGCGACTGCCAGTGCCTCGCCTTCAATCGGGGCGTAGCGCGATTCCGCCGCGTGTGTAAATCGGCTACCGACCAGGGTCACTTTCCAGCCGCCGTTGCAGCAGAACGGTTTCACCGGCGTGCAACCACAGTGCTTCTGCAGTAGCCAGAAGCCGATTCCGGTTTTCGACCAGTCGGTGGCGATGCAGGTCGGCTTGCTCTTGTCGAATATCCTGACGCCGGTCTCGATTTCCTGGACGATGTGTTCCTTCGACTCATCGAATATCTCCTGAAGCTCCGTGTCCCATCGAAATTGTTGGCCCGCCTTCAGGAGTGCGCGGAACGGTAGCATTCGTTCCGCCATGCTGAAGGCGTATGAGACCTGGTTCACGAGACCGAACCATGAGCGGATGTCGTGAATGTTACGTGGCACGGGGAAGTTCAGGATTGCATCAGAATATTTCGGGCTGGGTAGTACGCTGTCCATTGTGATGGTGAATCCCGCGAAATCCACGACGGGGCTGCTAAAGACGAATTTCCCCGGATTCAGGGTTATGCCATTCCGACCGCACACGTCAAGCCATTGCACGGCCTGGTGGAAGCTGTCGGCGATACTATCCGACCAGAGCAGGGCGTCGTCGATGCATTTCGTGTGGTCGTCTATCCCCGAGACAATCTCGTCGTATCGGCGAGTGTAGCCGTCGCCCGACGCGCGATACCCCTGTGGAGCGACACAGTAGCGGTAACGTCCCCACGGCGTGATGAACGTCGTCAGGTGTTTATCGTCCTCGTGCAGACGCACGCTGTGATACCCATTCCAAGCCTCGAATACCGTCTTACGCTTGTTCTCGGGGACACCTCGCGCCTGATGGAACGGGGATGGGGTGTGGTGGGTTTCACGTGCCGCATGTACATTTAATGCCTGAAAGTCCACCGTGCGTCTTGGCTTGCCATTCTTTTTGGCACAAATCACCATACGGTGGCACCATGTGACCCGATCGCCGACTGGTACCTTCTCGAGCACACCGAGACGTACATCCTCGTTCAAGCCGGCCTTGACCTCGTCCTGCCAGTGCACGGCCACCGGTATTGGACTGTGTCGTGCGACAGGTGTCGCATCCTTGTCTATCATCAGTCGCAAGGGTGGGCCCGACATCATGGGCAGTGTTTGGTGGGTACATGTGTTGAATGTGCTCGCCGCGTACCGCCTCTTCAGCCACGACTCGATCGCTGCTCGGTTCTCCTCGGTCGCGGGCATCGGTAGGCCCTCGGGGAGTGGCGGCGGTGCTGTGCGCGGTGTGCATGGGCATGGGGTTGGAGTGGCTGCGTCATCTGATGCAATGACCTCGTTAATGGTAGGGAATGTCTCGCTAATCATCCCCAGGTCGATGCACGCGGCCCGTGACAGGAAGATACGATCTGATGTGTTGGTGATGTAGGCGATTTGTTGTGTCTCGTGCGTTATGGCCCGGCTGTCGATACCCGAGAATCGCACCACCATCGCTCCGAGGATAGGTATCCCTCCCTCGTTCGCCGCTCTCATCGTCATGGTGACCGGTATGAGGTCGTCTGCATTGAGCCCCATCCTCTCGGCCACTTGTATGCCCATTAGGCAGCTCTGGCATCCGGTATCTGCCATCGCGGGGAGTTCGGCGGCGCTTACTCGCTTCCTGAGCGCGAAACCGAGGGCACGGTAATCCTCCTCGAATGCTCCGACGTAGACCCGGACGTACGGCTGCGGGTCGGATGCGCGTTTATGCCACCTGTCACAAAGGTTATCGTACAGATGGTGGTCTAGTGCGATTGCCTTGACGTCGGCAACCGGTCCGTTTACCATCGTACACAGTTCGAAGGCCGCGGACTGTTCGTCACTTGTCTCGGCGGTCTCAGTCGGCCAGCGGGCGTACGCCTTGCCGAGGCAAGCGCGTTCTATGTGGTTCACGTTCTTGCATTTACCACATCGCTTGCCGTACGCTGGGCATTGGATTCTCCTTATGCTCCACGGCGGGTTCTTACCGTGGCCCTTCTCCGCGCAGAACCAACACAATGCCGTGGGGTCGAACGTATGTTCGGGCTTCGGATCAGGTATCGGCTTAGTTGTCGCCGTGCCCCTGGTTCGCACTTCATGTTGCTTATTGCGGCGGTATGTACTACTCGCCGCGTTCACACTCGGGGTATCCAGCAGGCGCGATGCCGATCGCTTGCCTGACTCACGCGCCTCGACGAACTTAATCATCTCCTCGATCTTCATCTTTTGGTTCTGGTCGCTTATCAAATCCAACTGAATCTCGTCGTCCACGATACCGCGAGCGAGTACGTCGCGCAATATCTCGCCGGCGAAGTCGACCATCTCGTCGCACTCTGCTTTGGTGCACTTGATTCGGTAATCACAGGTGTCAGCTTGACCCTTGATTCGGGCGTAGAATGATCGAATTTGTTCCTCGCGTCCCTGGCGCATGTCATGTAATGCGTACCGTGCCACCATGATGTTCTCACTGCGTACCGCGAGTGCCTTCATCGCCGCTAACACGTTTACCTCGGTGCCTCCGACCATGGAACCTCCGTTTGAACGAGTGAGGTCCCGTCTCAGTTCGTCATCACAACACTCCAATAGCTGAACAACGATGTCGTCTCCCCGGAGGCGTGTGCCGTCTCGATATTCGCCCCACCTGGTTTCAAAGTATGCCCAGGTTTCTGACGTACCAGCTAACGATACGGTAGGGCGTTTGAGCTTTTCCATTTTCCTACCAGGTGTCGCCGCGGCATGAATCGAGTGTGTCAACCCATGAATCTTTAGGAGCTCGACTACTATTGCAGCGTCGTCGTTCCGTGATACGTGGTCACATCCTGGGAATGGACACGCAACCTCAATCACCATGTTTGCAGTGTTATCTGGCTCTAGACAGTTGAATGGCAGAGTCCGTAGGGCTTCAATGTTATCAATAGTTGCGCAGCTTGCTGTCGCTGCCAACAGTTTCCGACGGTTTCCGACGGCTGTCGACGGCTGCCGACGGATTCTAGCGGCTGCAGACGGCTGCTGATGGCTGCCGACGGTATTCAGTAAATTTGTCTATTTACCAGTTTCTCCATCGAATAGCCGTCCCGTACTTATCTGCGTCGTCTCAGCAGTGTTTGATTATAAAGAAGAACGAAGTTCTCTTGCATTTAATCACGTATTTAATAGTCAATCCGGTCTAATGATACAATAATCAAACAAGCTGTTACTGGTGTGGTGGAATACAGTCAATCGCGGCCCGGAAGCTTCCGGTTACGGGGAGCGTCTATTGTAGATCTGTAAGTTGTAAGCGGGAGTGTTCATTATTTCCTACCTAATGAATATGCATATGGTTAAAGGCACTAAACTACGAAAACAAGTTTAATGTCCGTTTATTTGTGTGTGTGACATGTTTCAATATAAGTTTAATGTTGAATAGTTGTTATAGTACAGTATTTTCTTATAAAAGTGCATCCTTATTTAATTTGTTATTTCATAGTTGACCTAGCTGACAGCCAATCATCGAGGCTATGTTTTTGTCGGCGCTGCTAGTATACATCCGCCAGAGTATACACATTTTTTATGATGATTATGTGAGACGTTCGGCGGTACCCGTTCGGCAATCGGCATACTGTCATTATTAATCACGGACGTTTTGCCTAGGCTTTAAGTTTAATTGGTAATGCATGGCCAGGCTGCCATATATGTTAGGCCTTCGTAAGAATTATTTATGGTTTCACAATTTAATGTTTGGGTGGTAACTGAAACGGTCTACACAAAGCGAGCTTAAGCCTTAGCCTTAGGCATAGCGTTAGAATTACATGTAGGCCTACTGTAAATGTAATAAATGCCTTGCCCTTGTAGTTATACTTATACGTAATAAATTTGGGTACTTTTGCTTTTGGTAAGTTTTGCAGTTAACTTTAGCTTGGCTTTAGGCCCGCATCTCGAAAAAAGCAAGAAAACGGTCACCTACACTGCAGTCACCAAACTTCACACCATAATATATCTACAACACCGATTCTACACATGCACAATTATCACGTGATCAAAACATTTAATTTACTGTTTTTTATCGATCAAAATGTACAAGAAATTCGCACGTTTTTACATGTATTTATTAATTCCACAGGAAACTCCGGTAGGTGACGCCACCTTATGGATGCCTTCAGACTTGGGGATAGACCACAAAACACCGTTTATGAGACTTTATAGACGAGTTTATGGCGCTGTATTTATATTTGTTGTTACTCCATATATATTTACCCTCTTATATATTCCTGTAGTGCTGACGCCTAGCTTACCTGTAGCAACTAAGGTGACCCCCCAGCGGATGATTGAGAACTAACGTAGGTATGCCGAAATCCCGCGTGACACAAATGACCCAAATAGACGGCTTTGTTTACCAGGCTAAGATTTCGGCTCAGCGAGTCAGTTGACGTTTCTATTTTGCGAGGAAAACAAAGTTGATTTTATTTAAGTTTTGTGTGTGTTTTTACACCAGTATTTTAAAGGTGTGGCTGCCACCATCTGCTTTGCAGATGGTTTGTGGCCGGTGGCACTCACATTTGGTTGCTTTTTAGGTTTATATTCAGGATTAGCATGGTTGGACTTAATTCAACCTGTAGTAGAATGTCTAGTCGTTAAAATGCAACTGTGGGACTAGTCACTAGGTTTTGTTTGTATTTCTTCATGACAGTAATAAAACAGCAGCCAAGGCCAGTATTTCCATCATGTTTTTGTTGTTTCAGTTTATCATGTACATTTTACACGTAAATTCAGCGACATAAAACACCGTTTATGGCGCTGTATTTATATTTGTTGTTACTCCATATATATTTATCCTCTTATATATTCTTGTAGTGCTGACGCCTAGCTTACCTGTAGCAACTAACGTGACCCCCAGCGGATGATTGAGAACTAACGTAGGTATGCCGAAATCCCACGTGACACAAATGATCCAATAGACGGCTTTGTTTACCAGGCTGAGATTTCGGCTCAGCGAGTCATTTGACGTTTCTATTTTGCGAGGAAAAAAAACCCCTCCCTCCATCCCATTCTGCTTAGTTCATTGTGTTTTAATTGCACTGGTTTATTTAAGTGCCAAGAGGCAGTAAAAAAATAAAAAATAAAAATAAAAACAAATTACTTATACGAATTCACATTGATGCATTTTTTACACATCATGCGCTTATAGTCATAATACAAATACATTTACTTTTTATCACATGTTGTGACATTTGATTAGTGCTGTTATGTATTGTATGTGATATATCATTTTTTGTTTTGTTTTTTATTGCAATTTTCTGTTGTTTGACCTCAGGCAGACTACAACACCACTAGTGGTAAATTGTATTACAATTTAAAGTAGCATATTGTCTAGTTGTTGGCCGGTGGCACCCACATTTGGTTGCTTTTTAGGTTTATATTCAGGATTAGCATGGTTGGACTTAATTCAACCTGTAGTAGAATGTCTAGTCGTTAAAATGCAACTGTGGGACTAGTCACTAGGTTTTGTTTGTATTTCTTCATGACAGTAATTAAACAGCAGCCAAGGCCAGTATTTCCATCATGTTTTTGTTGTTTCAGTTTATCATGTACATTTTACATGTAAATTCAGCGACATAATTAATTTTATTGACGTTTTGACAATAATTATTATTGTCATAGTCAATAAAATACACAATATTTCATTAAATTAATTAATTAAATAAGGTTACGGTAAACTTAATGTTGACAGCAGCTGGGGGTATTTATTACGGTTATTAGTTTGAGTAATTATTTCTGCATTTTAGTATTGTATACCAGAGGTAATTTATCATACTGTGATGCAGTCAGTATATATTATTTTGTGTTTACTAACAGTTTGTTGCAAAATGTAATGATGTATATTGTTTTATATGCTGTACTGTGCTATCCATGATGTATACATTAAAGATAATAAGCTGCTGTTTATGTCACAGATTTAGCAAAGAAAAGAAGGAAAATATATGGAATAAACGGAGAATGAATATAGTGACAGCTCATGACAGACGGATTAATTTAAAAGAAAAACACCAGATCTCCACGCACGAAGCCCCCGATGACATATTGAAATATCTGGAATGTTGTGGATCATTTATATTATGAATTTTCAAAATTATTGTAAAATCAACTTTGTTGGCACCTTTTTATACACTACTCCCAGTATAGTTCATTTAACACAAACTTGTTTCAACAAATGTTGAAGAATATGCTGTAGAACACAATCCAAGCATGATGAGCATAAGAAAGCATAACTTTTATTATGTACACTGTACTCCTATTTTGCAACATAATGATGGAATGTTGTGCATTTGGATGCACAAATCGATTGATTGCACAAATCCATTTGAAACATGTAGCTGTACATATTCCCAGCAGAAGCCACACAGAACTAATGACAATGTGGCAGAACAAAGTCAGGCATGTTCTTCACTACTTCACAATTAACAGTACTGCTATGCATTTTGATACACAAAGCTATCAGATGCACACATCCATTTGAAGCATGAAGTGATGTAAAACTTCCCAGTAGAAGTCGCACAGAACAGAATGGGGCAGAACATAGTCATGCATCATCTTATGTCAGGTGACCCATTGTCCAATTAATGGCACTGTTGAGTAGAGCTCTTCAATTTCCTCTTTCCATCAGCTCGGTTTGTTTACTAGCTACACAGCATAACATTCTTGGTATAAGTAATAATATTATAACATTAATGACAACATTTATCTAAAATGTTCATTACATTATTTACAAGCACTCATTTTTAGTTTTACATGTATTGTATGAACCAATAAAGGATTTTCAGAAATTAAATGGCATGTAATGTATAACGTTTATCTAACAAAATTAGTTCATTTGAAATAGATTACTGTTATTTTCTATTTATTAATTCATGCAATGTTACCTCGTGTCAGAGCAGTGGAGTTCATTGTGGTCCAGTGATGTGTGGCAGGTTCAATGCCTGCTGGTGTTTGAATGTTGCATCCAAAACAGTACTGGTTGTGCACATCTGCTCATTCCATTAATTGCCTTCAGCATGTGTAATTAATTTTGTTATGTGGTCCCTACCTACCTTTTATAGTCCTTTGGGCCGAAGGTCCAACAACTATTGCCATCACTGTTCGTCCGACGTCCGTCATTAGCTGCCGTATCTCAGAAAGCGTTAAGCAACTTTTCTCTAATTTTGCGTAGACATATCTTAGGGCACTGCAACTATATACGAGAAATGTGTATTTTATTAAATTGTTCTAAGGGCTCCCTAGGGCCTCCAAGGCCCCCAAAACTGGTAATCTTTGTTACATTTTGCCTATTTTTTCAAAAACTGTTCAGTAACTTTTTCTCTAATTTTGCATAGACATTTCTTGTGGTAGTGCCACTATACACAAGAAATCTGTATTTGATTGAATCATTCTAAGGGCACCAAAGGTCCCCTAGAATGGTAAATTTGCTAACTAAATTGTCTACTGCAGTAGTTGTAATTGGTCACTGGCAGAGGCTTGTGTCAACAGACAGCATTAACCCAGTAGACCCCTGTTAAACCGGATAGTTTCATGTATGATGTAGGTTTTAAGCTGTGTCAAACAGTGGGCTGTAACTAATGTATAATGGGAATCCCTACTGCACTGGTAGAACCTGAGGAACTTTAAAACAGCAGTAGACATAATTTTCTTAATGATCTATAACTATGATTCACAAAAACATTTCATTAATAATTACAAACTCACAGTATAGTCCAAAGGACTTCAGGGCCTCTTGGCCCATTTTTATCTGAAGTGATATATTAATTTTATGTGATTCAATAAACAACACACTAACAAATCAAGCATATACAGTGTTTGAAGATTTAAGTTGAACCCTGAAGAGATTATATCAGGGATTTTGTATTCCTTACTCAATATCACTCCCAGGACAGTCAAAATGTATATCTTGCATAACAAATGCCCCCATACAGCTGTACTAATATGACAACAAATGCCTACATACTGATATGAACATGCACTTATGTTGCATGGAAGTTTTTGCACATACATTAAATACACTTATTTAGTAAAGGTAATACCATAATGCAATTCAACTGTTTTATTTCTCCATTCAATGCAGGAAAATTACATAATGAAAAACACACATATTGCGTTGACTATGATCGTAACATTGATGATGATCCAAATTGTTTCTCATCTCCTTCAGGTTAGGCAGCTACTGTCAAGCAGTTTCCGTGAACTCATTATCAGCGTAATGCAAATTAAACAATACTTACTGTATTGGAAAGTGTTAAAGGGAACTGTTTGCCATGCAAGTACAACCACATATTTATTTAAATACACCCAGCATTGCAGCTTCTTGAATGACCATACAATGGATGTGGGACATATTCAATGTGTCTTATAAAAATATCTAGAATCATGTAATGTGAACATGAGGGATTACATCACACAATACCATGCCGCTTTTATTGTATAAGAATTTTCTTTCTTCTTTCAAATAGTTGCATCATTAAACACAACCCACAAATGTCCCATCTTAGAAGAGCAAGTACCATGCCCTGGTACCTACAGCACAACAACATGATTTTAACAACATACACATTAAATATGATATTGTGCACACAAGTAGCAATGTATAGTACATTAGTAGGCAGCGTTGGGTTCAATTCTTAATTGAATTAGAATTGAATTGATCAACGAAATGCTTGAATATGAATTGATTTGGAATTGAATAAAACCAAAACACATTGAACTGGAATTGAATCCCGCAAAGTAAGATGAATTGAACGAATTAACCGAATTAGAAAATTTGCACCTCCAATTATACACATTACACGAATAAAACATATTTTCATGTAAATATTATTGCAACACTCAATGTTTTTGTTTGTTCGGGTATCCATTTGTTCTACCCTATTTGCTAGCTATACGTGGGGAATACTTGCGTTATAAGGCACTGCAAATTAAGCAACAACAATGCGGTTCATGCCATACACACATCACATCAATGCATCGACATTGGCACAGGCGTTACACAGTGTTTTTTGTTACAATATAAATGAATAGTTTTTATTAAAAATGATTGACTAATAAGCTAACAGCACATGATGTGAACTCGTGAACATATGTGACATATTTAATGTTGTAAGCATCATCGTGGTTTACTAAAAAAATAACTAACAAAATGACTCGGCTAGTGATCGCATTTTTCTAACTGTTTTTCCCCAGCAGATTTTGGCAATGGCGGCTTTTCTCAAACAGATTTGAAAAGCATAGCCCGTGTGGATATGATGATGGCGGCGCCAGTGGTGATGCCTTGTTTTGATTTACCAAAATGAGTAAATACCGTACGTTCGTTTCGGGTGCTTTTTTGACGATAACAACCATTGTAACGTGCCCGCTCCGTGGGCGTTGCATTTCACGTTAAAATAAATTGAGCAATGTCGAGCGTAAAACACATTTTTGTAAACAGCGTCTTCAGGTGACCAGTCTTGACAATACGCTGATGCGTGCTGCTGTAGAACGTTGTATAATATCCCCAAAAAGTAGGCGGTCACACGGACCAGTAACTAAAAAAAATTACTGACCCGACGGCAAACTAGGTGGTCAGTGACCACGAGGTCAGCGTATATTTTGAACGCTGGCTTCTGGTTGCTCCGCGGACGTCAAATATAGAATACGGCCTGCCCACGCCCACGAGCAGTGCGTTCCAGCAATATCACATTATTATCCGACTATACAGTATGATGCTAATGACGTAATATTGGTAAATTGTTGTATATAAATACATCATAACGTTTTCTATGCATGCAGTAGGGAAATGTTTCCGAATGGTTGGGCTTTTAGCATTTTCCCCTAGGAAAGACTAAAAGCCCAAGTTTTCGTGAACATGACACACGGGAATGGCCCGCACGCACGACAGAATATGACAATTAACGTGCCTAATACTTCTTGATTACTTCAGTAAGTTATTTCAGAAAGGCCTGCAGTACGCGTGGAATAATTGTTGTCCATACATGTGTATGTTGTCAAAATGACGGAGTTTTTAGATAATGGACTTCACTTCCGGCCGACTGCTTCGCAACTGGGCGCATGACACGCACGCACGCACATGCAACGAAACACACACGCACACACACGTAAATAAACACACGCACGCGCACACACATAGAGTCTACGTACACGCACACACACACGCACGCACACGCTCGCGTGACTATTAATTAAAACCTGTCACATAATTTTCATAATTGACAATTACACATCAATTATGAAAATAATAATCATTTCGTCGAACGCGTGTCCAAACACAGAATATAGTAGACCTCGACCATTGGTCAAGAACGCTCGTTTTTCATTCTAGTATGCAAAGGCCAAAAATGAGTTTTCCGGACCGGTAACACTATATAGGGAACGACACAAATTTTTATAATAGGGGAAAGTCCCTAAAGCGCACCGCCTAAGCAGCATCTGCTATTATTTTGAAATGTATTTGTCACAAAATCGATTTATTTGCACTATTCGACGCGGGTACATTAATTCATCATTATATATACAGTAAACGTCATAATTGTTATAAAAGAAAACAATATTGCATAAAATAAAAATTAAAAACACGTGTCCCCAAAGCGCCCCACCGCCTCTCCCCAAAGCGCACCTCCTGTGTCATGGTCACCAAATGCTGTAAATCGCATAGGCAATCCAACTAAAATGTAGACTATGCTAAACGTTTATTGTTGCATGCTGGTGAAAACAATTACAGATGACATTACGGAGTGCATGGTAATTACTATTAGGCCTATAGTCTAGCCACCATTGATTGTTAACCTACACTGAGTCTACAGTCAACCATTCTGCGACTACTGCATGCAAAGGTAGGATTTCTCGTTTCCACATTTTTCATGGTACCATTGGCGGTACAATGGACATTGCAGCCAATCTTCTGTTGGTGGCGTGGAATAGAGCTCACTTCAATAGATGCACCTGTATTCTTCATTCGTAGGGGTCGCAACAACTTTACGCACGTGCTTGCCAGTGGTTCGTTCTTTGCCCTTGTGCATTTCGCCCTTGTTGGATTTCTTGCATGTCTACTTATTGGCTTGCCTCTCAAGCTTCTCGTTCAGTTGCTGATGCTTTTCTCGCAGATTATCTTTGTATGGCGATGACGTGAGATGTTCTGCAGACTGGGAGCGTCGTTTACCCAGCCGGGGCCCAGCCTTGGGGAGTGGTGATATGCCAAGAACGAACGTGTTTATAGGCGTCATTGGTATAGTGCGGCCAGTCGATGTGGAGGCTCGCGCGTTCGGAGAGGTTAGTCGCTTCAACATGGGCGCTGCTCGGAAGAGGCTCAGACGCGACAATTTCATTAGGAGCAGTTACCGCCGGCGGGGCGCTGCTTGCTGGGGCTGCCTGTTCGCTATCCGTCATCAACGATGGCGCAAAATCTGCATCTCTAAACATTGCAGGGTTGAATGGCCACAGTCCACAACTGGAGAACCCTGACACGGCTTTGTCGATCGTGCAAGCAATTGTGTACGCTGCTCCAAGGAGGGCCGCGATGTTATAGAAGGTGATTCGTTTTTCAGCGTTACTAGTCATCCAATAGTCGCATGCCTGTCTGTAGTACTCCTTGAGCGGTCCGAAGTAGCATTTGTCGAGCGGCTGGAGTCGATGAGTAGTGTGCGGTGGAAAGGAGATGAGCTCGACGCCATTCGCCCTGGCGAGTTCCACTGCTTCGAGCGACTTGTGGCTGATGTGTCCGTCAACAAAGAGTACGACCTTTTTGGCAGGCGTCGGTTTGACCGCATCGGCAAAGTGATTCAACCACTGCGCGAAGATTTTGCTGTCTGTCCAGCCACTGTCTTCACCACTCCCACTGTACCAGGTGGACAGCCAAAGAGCAAGTGCTACTTCATTTTCTTCCTCGGGTAGATCATAAATGGTGCGAGATAACGCCCACTTGCACTCATGCGGCATATGATAGTGACCGTTTTCCCCTTTTCGCCACTCGTCACTTTTCCAACCTGTTTCTTATCCTTTTCGCGACGATTCTCCCAGGTTTGTGCACAACCGCTAAGCCGCTCTCGTCCATGTTCCAGATTCTGTCACCATCTATTGGCCCAATGCTCTCAAGAAGCGACCTCCATATCTCTAAAAAATTATCGACTTGTGCCTTATTGAATCCCACTGCCCGATTTATACTCGTCATTTCCGGTTCCCTAATAGAGAGTGTTCCGTTTCTGGCAAGAAATCCAGCTAGCCAGTGTCGACCAGCCATCTTTTTGGTTTGATCAAAGGAGTGTGCGACGCCTTTGTACTCAGCCACTTGGAAGGCCATTTGTCGGAGTTCGGTAGCTGTTAACCCGTAGAACGTTTGCTGCATGTCCATTGCATGGTTGGCGATAATATCTTCAATGTCGGTGTCTAGGATCTGGCGAAATCTCCCTAGAAGTTGTCGACCTGGCGCTCGAACCTGTAGGAAAGAGCCGAATTTGTATGGATAACTTCACATAAGCCTTTTTATAAAGTTTGAAACAACACAGTAATACGGTAATTCGGTAATACCGCACCAAGGCAATTAAAATTAAGCTGTGTGGTGTTTTTTTATAAATTACTTGTAATATTATTCGAACGCATAAAACATTGACCGAGTTGCAACCTATTTTATTGCAATGGTAATAACTATTGTAATTATGACTACTGAATTATGAAAATCTAATTTTCAGACAACTTTTTGATAAATTACATAAAAATTACCTGGCCGTATGGTGTCGTTGAAGAGTTCGCCTGGGGATTCCGTATTGCCGTTCAACGCCTCTATATGGTTCGCCATGTTGAAGAGCAAAGAGGGCCTCCTGTAAATCTGCTCCTGTAAATCTCCATATTTCCGCTGTTGTTGTCCCATCTGAAATAAACAGTGGTTGTATAGTTTCAATTTCGGGAAATTACATAAATCATCGCAATATGGTATCTGAATCCGCAAGAAAATTGTAAGTAAACTGGTTTAACATACGGAAATTAATTAAAGTAGTCTATCCTAAATTGTGTCACATTTGCGGGTCCACAAAACGCACCGGTTGTGAACCGTGACTGTAGTACAGTGCGTATTAGTCCAATTTGTTTCTAGAATGCGAGAAATACATCATATTTTCATAATAAATGAATTAATTTATGATATACACGAACAAATTTAATGTCCCCAAACCACACCTCCAATTGTATGAGTTTTGCTGCGGTGCGCTTTGGGGACATGGGGAGGTGCGCTTTGTGGAAAACTGTTAGTGACACTAAATCGGCCATTAGAAAAATTGTATTTATAAATGAAATTCATAGTATTCGCGTATGGTTCGGTCATACAATTGAACTACTGACAGTGTCATCGTAAGCAGTAATCATTATCATTTGGCGCACTGACAAGCCTTCCACTAAATGCACAAAATAAGGTAAAAAGTGTCATAAAACTCACCGAACGTCGTGTCGTGTCAAGGCGATCGCGAATGTGCTAATTTTTTCTGCGCATGCATCAAATAGCGACATCTATCGAATGTGACAAGCAACGCCTGCATTGTGCTGGTTCAATCCGCTAGGGTAGGGATGGGGCGCTTTGGGGAGGGGGTGCGCGTTAGGGACTTTCCCCTACGTCATTAAATAGTGTAGCATTGCTCGATATAATATACAAGTATAAGATACAAGGCTCATGGTGTATGGACTAAAATAAGTGGTCCCGAATGGTCGGACTTTTAGCATTTCACCATATTAAGGGCAAAATTCCCGAGTTTTCAGGACCATGTAGTGACACTAAGGAACGATGATGTTATATTTTCTCTTGTTGGAAAGTAAAACATACGTCATTATCCTACTATGGCATTGTTAATTCAGTATATAGAGTATATACAGTGCCTATATATATGATGCATGGACTAAAAAAGGGGTCCCGAATGATCGGGCTTTTGGCTATCACCGTAACAAAGGCCAAAAGCCCGACTATTCGGGGCTATGCAGTGACACAAGGGAACGATAATGCTATATTTTTGCTTGTTGGAAATTACAAAATACGCCAGTATCCTACATTTTAGCATTGTTTAGTATATAAAGTATATATAAGGCATATGATGCATAGCCTAGAAAAGTGGTCCCGAATGGTCCGGCTTTTAGCATTTCCTCTTAGCAAAGGCTAAAAGAACGATTTTTTGGGACCAGTGACACAAGGGAACGACAATATGTTATATATACTCTTGTTGGATAATAAAAAATATGTTAGTGTCCTTCTGTAGCAGTTTTCACTATATCTAAATATAAGGCCTAATATAGATGTACTAGAAAAGTTTTCTCGAATGGTCGGGCTTTTAGCCTCTCCTCCTAGGAAAGGCTAAAAGACCGAGTGTTCGTGAACAGTGACACCTGGGAATGAGCCGCACGACAGAATAACGTACATATGTATAGCGTACTTAACGCAAAATGTCTTAAATTACTGTTTTGTTAGTTTATTATGGATGTGATACATACAAAGTTTCTCTAATTGTATGTCCACTTAGGAACTATTTCCTGCCGTGGCGCTGCACAGCGCCATGCGAGTGCTAAATATAGGTACACATTTTACGGTTGACGTCATGTTCACAAATGGTCGGGCTTTTAGACACATTAGTTCCACCGGAAACTCTGATAGGTGACGCCACTTTACGGTTGATTTCAGACGTGGGGATATTATTATTGTCACAGCCAATAAAACCCGCGATAGTTAATTAAATAAGGTTATCTTAAATGTAATGTTGACAGCAGCCGAGGGTATTTATTACGATTATCAGCTTATGTAATTACTCCTGCATTTTAATGTTGTTTACCAGAGATAATTTATCATGGCTATGATACAATACATATATTAATTTTTGTTTAAAAAAATTGTTGCAAAATGTTATGATGTCTATTATTTTTCGTTTATGATGTATCTTTTGGAGCACTCTTAATTTGCTGTAGTGTGCTATAATAAGCTGTAGTGTGCCATCTGTACTATATACATTAAAAATATTGTTTTAAATAATACAATAATTTAACATGGACGAAAAGTAGTGGTCAAATGTAATATGTATAATATGTGTATAATGTGTGTACATTATATGTGTACATTATATGTATATATTTGTAATGGTCATTCTGTAAAGGTGGTATTGGGAGAAGGTGATTGGTTTGCCAATAAAGGATAATTTTTGTGAATGTCTTGTTTTATTATTTAAATATATAAAAACGGATGAAATCAATAAGTACAATATAATGTGGCGTGGAAATCCACATTCAGTGTAGGCCCATACACTGGGGAATGCGATGTGTGCATACGCATGACCTCATTGAAGGAAAACGTTTCACTCGTGAGAAAATAGTTCCACTTGAGATATAAATGGGGGTTGCAGTATAATGCTTCAAGATAGTTGCAGAATAAAATAAATTGTGGGAGCAGATCTATAAAATAATGCACCCCAAAAACATTATGGGCCTGATTTTGTTGTAGTCTGATTCTGAAGTTTCACATGGATAGCACTTCCGTGCCATCATATCAAGCTGTGAATATAATAACATATAACGTTTGAACTTCATGTGGATGAAGGTGAAGTATCAAAACAAGCGAGAGTGGCAAGATGTCAAATTTGGGAAGAAACCCTTTTGGACATCTGAAGGATTTATTCAGCTTGACCAGCATGAACAAGGTTGACAGCAGTTATCGGAAGAAACAACAACAACAACAACAACAACATAGTTCTTTTTAGAGACGACCAACACTTTACAAAATATAATGAGACATGTAGAGAGTTTATTCATAAGTTCTCCAAACATTCATCAATTCATCTTTAAAAACAAATGCAGTGCACATTTTAATTTAACACATAAATTACAAATTGCCAAACAAATTAACATCATTATATTTTACCAATAGATACAATAATCTGTCAAATAATATTTCATACATGAAACGGAGCGCCGTGGTGCAATGGCTAGAAGTTCGGACTCTTGATCAAGAAAACTCGGGTTGGAATCCTGTGCTGTGGTGTTACACTTTGGGCAAGTTTGTTCACTCTGTGTTGCTCCACTTCACTCAGCTGCATGAATCAGTAGGCTATAGGCAGTATTGGATATAAAGTGTTTTATACAGTTATTTTGTATTAACCCGCTTAATTAAAGCTTTAACATTGTTAACAAGTAAAATATTAACAACTGGAATAATCCATACTAAATTCAATATAATGGTATCATATGGTTTCACTAACAATAATTAAGCAGAACATTTTTCTGATAGGGGTCATCCCTGGCATAATGCAAACCTAAATACACCATTTTAGGAGTATAACCAGAATGGACCAGAATGAAATCCTTTACAATATTTATTAACACCTTTATACAGTCTTTCATACTACTGACATTATATATTTATGTTAAAAACTGTTGAACCAATCAGTAACTGCATGACAAGCACCCTTATTCGAACAGTTTCATCAAATTCACCTGTTGGGCAATTCCACGGAAAGGTGTCCTTGCATGCTAAAGTTGAAAATTGCTCTGAACAGCCTGTTGATAGGTGATTCATGTGCTCAGATATGTCATGTGACTGGGGTAATTTAGTTTTTTATGAAACAAATTGTCCATGGTGTTTTTTTGGAATTTTTTTGAAGAAAAGTAAACATTTTATTTTTTCAGACATTTTCTGAATCAGACTTTCATTAACAATTTTTTTTTAAATTAATAAGTTTTTTTAAAGTTACTAAGTGCTATAACTAAACTAATTACGGGTATATCCATTGTACATACAACATTAAAAAATTAACTAGAATAGTGTGCATGTGAAATGTGTTAATTGTTAATTAATTTAAAGGGAATAAAAACACCTATTGCTTGAATTCATGTTATATTACATCCTGCTATCTATTTCCATGTCCACCAAGCAAAAAAAAAATCAAAAAAATTCAATGAATTAGAAATTCCACATTTTATGCTGTGCATCCCGACATTTTCGAATATGCATATTTTTGGCGCGCTTTTCGGGATGCCGAGATGTGACTTCACTTATGACTCAAACTCGCATCAGGCCGACCCTTTCCATGCATTCAGAGCATGTTTATAAGTATAGCTTTTGGGTCGAAACGAGCGTCAGAATGAGTTATTGTGCAATCTTCCGATGTAATACAAACACTAGTCATCATAGAGGAACAAGCAGTTATCTTACGGTTCCACATGAATCGAATTTTATTCAAAACAATGAATGCGAATGGGCCTACAAGTCGACTAGGTTTCACCGAGCTTGGGCTCGTTTTTAGTATAATTATATCGAATGCAACCAACGGGAGATAATCTATACCAATAAACATACATAGCAAACATATATTGTGTCCAGCTACAGAAAGTAACGTGTATAATCTCATAATATCACTAGAATATCGATATATGAAGGAGTTGTACAATTTATCATAACAACTTAAATCAGTCAGCCAGTTTCCGCTGGTTCCGCTTGCTCAGTGGGTAGGCGTGTTCGTTTCTTGTCACTTATTTTACAATCGGGCGACGCCGGTTCAATCCTGACACAATGCAAACTATTGACTTTCTTTACACTTTTTTTGTTTATGTTCTCACGAAGTAATATAAACGAAATAATTTTGTATACTATGATGCACTGTTTGTAAATATTTTTTTTAAATATTTTTGTAGTAATTATTTATTCACCACAAAAATGAAATATGGTCATTATATATAACGATGTTTCTAAATTTTATTTATCCAGACAGATCACAATTTGTTTTCACATATATAATTACAGTATTATATTATCGTACAATATATGGTCAATTAATAAATTATATATCCATTACATTATATTTGTTTGGATAAATAAAATTTAGAAACATCGTTATATAATGACCATATTTTCATTTTTGTGGCGAATAAATAATTACTACAAAAATAAAAAATATTTACAAACAGTGCATTATAGTATAAAATGATTAGGTTTATATTACTGTGAGTGTGTGTCATAATTGACGTCACGATACCACGTGATCGCCTAGCTCATTAAAATTTTATTTTCCGCGGGAATCGCTTCACAGACGGATTTAAAATCGAATTTATGCTACAAATGTATTTTTCTGTATTTTTAATGTTGTCAAATGTTACATACAATGTTAAACTTTGTGTACACATGGAAAAAGGATTTTTGCTAATGCCTTATTTTTATTTCCTTTAATGCCATGTCCCGTACGACATACACAAGGCTGAACATTTTCATATTGTTATTTTCCATGCAAAAATTGTTTACTTCAAATTCTCGAACTTTAACCTATTACGTAATAATATAAATTATTTACAAAATATTTTTTAAATTATATTACATTTAATTGTTATTTGACAATTGCCCCTTATGACACGTACATCAAAGTTTTGGCATCTTTTAGGCATAGCTTTTATCAAGTTGATAATATCATATAATATATTATAATATATAATAAAAGTTTAGGTTGTCCCGTACGACACAATTTGGCCTGTACGGCACAATTTGTCCCATACGACACATTGTTAATTTGCATAAATTATGTTAAGTTTTTTCATTATGTACAAATGCTAAATTAACGCCCTACATATCTGTGACATACTTTCCAGTTATGCTTAAAAAAGGGTAGAACGACTTTTAAATGTTAACTGTGATGTTATTCAAAGATGTCCCGTACGACACTTTTCGGCTGTCCGTACGACATTTTTTCTTTTCAGATACAATATTTTGTCAACACAGTAAAAAAAGCTTATATTTTAATGAAACAACTTCTAATTTCTTGTTAAGCTCATTAACTATTTTTTGAAACAGGTTTCAAGAATATTTTCATCACCAACTCACAGAATTATCCAACTTATTATGTTTGCCAACATTTTTTTATTCTCTGTCTACGACACACCACTTTTTTACTAATTAAATCTTCACAAGAAGTTACAGAGCACCGTTGGTAATTGGGACAAGTTACCATATGGGAGGAAGCTATGTTAGGATTTCACATGTACCGATACGGCATGCGGCAAAACAATGACTATAGTGCCCGGTGGAAATTAACATAAATAGTTCAACCGTTTTCCTATTTATGTTTTGCACACCACAAAAACGAAAAATTGGCCAAGTGGCCCTGAAGTCCTTTGGACTAATACGTCTATATGTGACCCCGGCTGACCAAATGAGTGATAAGTCGGAAAAATGGTACCATTGTTTTCTTACATCCTTGTAAAGGTTTGGTAGGGTGCTGTCGTGTATTGGCCGTGGGCTGTGCGTACGACATTATAGAATGAAGATTCTCGTAGAGAAAGTATGAACACGTTTATTGTGACACAGGCGGAACTCGAGATCCAAAGTAAAAGAGGAAACGGGGCATGGTAAACGGTTCCGCAATCAAGAATCTAACATTCCTCCCCCTTTAAGAAAAACATAATTAGTATAATTATAAAAATGTAAACTTTTAACGCCAACGAGAGTCACTTATACGTATCAATGTCATATCTAAGATAGATAGTATGCAATTGTTTATAGTACTAATCTAGTGCTCTCGCGACTAGCTACAGCTACCGAAACATAGTCTATTCTGGCTATCTTGATCTATGCATTGTCCGTTATGACAGTAATATAGACTTTACAAGTTCAATCTGTCCGGTGGCTTCACCACTCTGTGTGATCTTCTCAGCGGTACTACCACGTCTGGTACTACACAGGACTGCGACCGTTCAACTGTTGGTCTTGAGATCACCTCTCCTGTGGCTGTACCCGTAGTCACGTCCGAGTTGCCAGATGATAGTGGTGGTGTCGATGGTGTTCGCTCGAACCGAGGTAGTACTTCACGCTCTGCAAGCCTCGATGGAAGTTGAGGCTCTTCAATCCTCAGTGGTACCAGACGCTCTTCAGTCGACTCGATCGGCCTTCTCTCGCGCAAATGATCCTGGTGACGCTTCCACACTCTTTCATCCTGCAGACGTACCGCGAAGGTCAGCGGACCCAGCCGGTTCTCTATCACCGTAGCGACCCATTTCGGTTGTCCCTGAAAGTTCAACGCCCAGACACAGTCTCCTGTCATGAAACTTCGCTCCACTGTTCTCTGGTCGTGGCGTTCTTTGTCTTCTTCCTGTTTGCGCAAGACTCGGTTCTGAATGGATGGTCGTAGAAGATCCAGTCGTGTGCTCGGTGGTGTCTTCAACACACTCTGTTGGAGCTCTGCCGGTTGTAGCTTGTGGAGTTACTCTGTAGCGTGCTAGGAAGGTGTAGAGACGATCTTCTAGGTTGCCATTTGTCTTCTTCAACCCTGCTTTTATAGTCTGAACGGCGCATTCAGCTAAGCCATTACTGGATGGGTGATAAGGTGAAGACTTGATGTGTTTGATTCCGTTAGCTCGACAATACTGTTCAAACTCCTCACTGGTGAAACAGCTTCCGTTATCTGATACCACTGTGCTTGGTAGACCCAAAATCGCAAACGTCTGTCTTAGCTTCGTGAGAGTTGCACTGGTTGTTGCAGCTGATACGTGTGCATCGATGTACTTGCTGTGAGCATCGACTATTTAACAAGATTTAACAAGATTGCCACCCAGAGAATTAACTCTAGGTGGCAGGTGGACAAGGAAGCCCTTTGGCTTATCGAGAGTCCGACCCTTTTGTCTATGTGTATCCCGCCCGTCTGAGGTATGTGTCGATTTTATTTTTAAACATATTCACGCTACTAGCACCCACACAATCAGCAGGTAATCTGTTCCATTCATTTACAGTCCTTTGTGAAAATGAAAACTTTCTTATATCCAATCTACTCTGCAAGTTCATGTCCTCTAGTCCTTCTTTCTTAACTGAGAAAAACATATTTCTATCAATATTTTCATAACCCTTCAATATTTTAAACACTTCTATCTGATCTCCTCTCAATCTCCTGGTCTCTAGTGTTGTTAAACCGCATTTTTTAGGCGTATTTCGTAACTAAGATCCCTCAGATTTGGTATCATTTTAGTCGCTCTCCTCTGCACTCTTTCTAGCACATCTATGTCCTTCCTGCGATATGGCCTCCACGCTTGAATACAATCTTATAAATGAGGCCTAATTATTGTTTTGTACAGCGGTATTATTAGCTCTTTTTCCTTATACGTTATGTTTCGCCTAATTAATCCAAGGATTTGATTTCCTACTATGATGAGTATCATACGTCCCTCGAACGGTCCCGCATAATCAATGTGTATTCGATGCCACGTTCGTCCCGGCCATTCCCATGGATGCAGTGGTGCCACTGGAGGTTGTTTGCTGTGTATTTGGCATGTCGTGCAGTCCTTAACACACATCTCGATTTCAGCGTCCAAACCTGGCCACCAGAGGTAGCTTCGGGCTAACGCCTTCATCTTCACTATGCCCGGATGCGTCTCGTGTAGTTCTTTCAACAACGTGTCACGACCCTTTGGTGGTACGATGACTCTTGCTCCCCACATCAGCACCCCGTGTTGGACACTCAGTTCGTCTTTCCTTCGAGTGTAACTCTCCCACTCGCGTGGTACATCGCTAGGCCATCCTCCTTCCACGAACCGTAGAACTTGTGACAGTATCGGATCAATTGCTGTCCATTTAGCGATGTGTTCTGCCGTGATGGGTGTATCGTTCATGGATGTAAGTGCTCCGGGACTGGTACTCGTTCAGGAGTGTCTGGTAGCGGCAAGCGACTCAATCCGTCTGCATGACAGATACTCGTACCCAGTCTGTACTCCAGATGGTACTGATAGTTACTTAGTGTTAATGCCCATCTCTGAATGCGTGCACTAGCCATTGCAGAGATGGCACGATCTTCCTTCAACAGCCCGATCAACGGCTTGTGGTCGGTCTGCAACGTGAAGTCCCTCCCGTAAAGGTACTTATGGAACGTGGATATCCCGAAGACCAGCGACAACGCTTCCTTTTCCAGCTGTGCGTACTTCTTTTCCGCTGTGGAGAGAGAGCGTGATGCGTATGCGATAGGCTTGTCGCTGCCATCGGGCAATCTGTGTGACAGTACGCTTCCAATCCCGTAAGGAGATGCGTCACTGCTCAAGATGATCGGAAGTTCAGGGTTGTAGTGTACAAGCACATCTGAAGAAACGAGCAGTGTCTTAGACTCATCGAAATCCTTTTGTTGCGTCGGACCCCACTTCCACTTTGTGTGTTGGCGTGTCATTTCATGCAGCGGAGCAAACTGCGTACTGAGATTGCGCAAGAAGTTGTGATAGTAGTGAATGAGTCCTAGATAACTCCTCAACTCCTGTACATTCTGCGGTGCAGGCGCGTTCTGTACTGCTCGCACTTTGTCTTCCGTAGGATGAATACCTTCAGCATCAATCGCATGACCTAGATAGGTGCAAGATTTCTGACGAAACGCACATTTCTCCTTCTTCAGGCGTAACCCTGCGTCTTGTAGTCGCGTTAGCACAGTAGCCAGATTACGATCGTGCTCTTCTGGTGTTCTTCCTGTGACCAGGATGTCGTCGAGGCAGATTACGGTCATGCATATGTTCTGTAGTAACTGCTCCATGATTCTCTGGAAGATACCCGGAGAAGAACTCACACCGAAAGGCAGACGTTCGAATGCGAATAGCCCTTTCGACGTGTTGATTGTAGTCAACGGACGTGATTCTTCATCCAGTACGACCTGTTGATACGCATGGCTCATGTCCAGCGTGGTGTACAGTGTACCACCTGCTAATTTGGTAAACAGATCAGATACGGTCGGGATCGGGTACTTGTCTACCTTTACGGCTCTGTTGATGGTTACCCTATAGTCGCCACAGATTCTGACTGCGCCGGTAGACTTCAAGACCGGTACAATGGGCGCGGCCCACTCAGAATACTCCACAGGACGGATGATTCCGGCCTTCTGCATACGATCTAGCTCGTCCTCTACTTTGGCTCGTAAAGCAAGAGGTACAGGTCGAGGTTTACAATACCTCGGTTTAACCGTGTCATCAACGTAGAACTTCGCAGTCAGCCCCTTTAGAGTGCCTAGTCCCTCACTGAACATTGATTCGTAAGGCTTTAGGAAGTCCTCTCTGTCTACCTGGTTCACGGTAGCCCAGTTCATTTTCAACACTGTTAGCCAGTCCCTTCCCAGCAGGTTAGGTCCCGACCCAGGCACTACGATTGCCTGCATCCTGTGCTGTTGATTGTTGTGACAAACGTTCACCTGTGCTCGCCCTAAAGGCTCAATTGTGGTACCTGCGTACGTTCGCAACCTCGGAACGTTGCGCGTGTCGAGAGTAAGCACAGATGTCTTGCAGATTTTAGCCCACTCATCCCCCGATATAAGCGAAACTGCTGCTCCGGTATCTATCTCCATAGCCTCTTCACTTCCCTCTATCTGAACATTGCAAATGTACGGTGGTATGGTGTGGGTGGCACTTGTGTGATACAGGCCTAGTGTGTATGTGTCTTCACATAACTTGTCATTGCGTTGCGAGTGTGTGTCATTTTCTACTAAGTGTGTCTGCTGAGTGTTTGCATTGCACACATTAGCAAAGTGATTTAGCTTTCGACACTTGTAGCATCTCCTGCCCCAAGCTTTGCACATTCGCCGATCGTCGTGTGGCGGTCCACCACAGCCTGAGCATACCGGTGCTGCCCCCTTGTGACGTCTGTACCGCTGCTGACTGCTCGTGACTGGTCGATCGTCTCGATGTGGCGTCCCCTGGCGATCAGGCGGAAAGCGTTTTCTTGGTGGATTGCGATCTGTGTGTCGCCGACCAAAACTGAAACCTCCACGTGAAAAGTTGCGCCGCCCCTCGTCATTCGATACGGCGTGGACAGGCCTTGGCACGGACGAAGAAGAGTTTCCCATGATCTTCGACTGCTGTAGCGTAGCTTCCAGTGTGCGTCCGAACGTCAGTAACTTCTCTAGCGTGATTGTAGGTTCACTTAACCCCTTGTCACGCACTTTTGACATCGCACATTTTTGGATGATTTGCGACTTCACTTCTCTCTCTTTCTCATGGCGTCTCTGACGACGTCTGTTCAGTCTGTCAGAACTTGAATATTTCATATTCTTCATTGCACTGCGGCCTGAAGTAAGCAGTGAGCTTCCGCTTGGTTTCTGCGAAATCATCATTTTCTGTCACCCCCACTGCTTCACTCAATTCAAACACTGCCTCACCAGCATAATGAAGCAACATCGCTCTCATTCTTGTATCGTTCTGAATGTCTTTAGCCACCAAAAAGTTTTCAAAGCGCCGCACCCAACGCTCCCAGCGTTGGCCTACGCTGTCAATCGGCTCCAGCGAAAAAGGTGCCACGTCAGCGACAGTTTCCATTTTCACACAGAAATTAGACGTAGTCTAGTTCAAAGTAACTCGTAGAGTTGTCAGTTTACCTCGTCGCCAATTAATGTCGTGTACTGGCCGTGGGCTGTGCGTACAACGACATTATAGAATGAAGATTCTCGTAGAGAAAGTATGAACACGTTTATTGTGACACAGGCGGAACTCGAGAACCAAAGGAAAAGGGGCATGGTAAACGGTTCCGCGATCAAGGATCTAACAGGTGCTTTACACGGTTTCAAAAATTATAACTGCTACAACAATTGGCGAAGTTATGGAGCATTGAACATGGTAGGGGTCAAAAAGTTAAAATGAAGAAAACGGCTGTTGAAGTTTTACATTATATATGCAAATGGACTGCATGGAAATATTACATGCACAACATTCAAATGTGGCACACAGTATGTAATATGTATGTTATGTTGCAATGATACACTGAAAGCACACATGTGCTGCTACAAAGATTTATTAAGTTATGCCAGACTATGTCTTTATGTGTAAAACTAAGAGGACAGATTATTTGAGAGCAAAAGGTAGACTCACTGTTTGACACAGTTTAAAACCTATAGGCAACTGTCCAGTTTAACAGGGGTCTAGTGGCTTAATGCTGTCTGTTGACACAAGCTACTGCCAGTGACCAATTACAGATTAGTCACAGTTTCCATCAAACAATAGCAGGCAGAGAAGCTTAGCTGCACAGGTGGGTGTAATACACAACAAGTGATAAATATATGACACATATGGAAGTACAAATGTGCTGCTACAAAAATGTATAAAGTTATGCCAGATTACGTCTTTATGTATAAAATTAAGAGGACAGATTATCTGAGAGCAAAAGGTAGTCTAAAGAAAATAAAAAATGGGTCAGCTGGACGGTGATAGACCGTTTGAACTTGAAGCCTTTGTCAAACTTTTGTCTCGACTTCACCGAAGGCGGTGTCCTGCTGTCAGACCTTCGAAGGTGTTACTTACCTAACTTACAGGTCTTTGTCAGTAAGAATAATGGGATGATAATTTACACCAACGTTGTTTCTTGTAGAAGTCATTTTGTGGGATATATTAGCATTAGTCGTGCCAATTCAAAAATTAGTGCTATATAATAGTAGTTTGTCAAAATGTAAACAAACTCAAAGACCTTAGCAGCAGCTTAGCATTAGCCTGTTCTGAAATATTTTAATGACAAAATGATATATTTCACATAAATATATAGGGAGCTAATGGAGAGGCCCATTATAATCAAAAGCATTACAAAATGAAGTATATGAAAGTCACAATTCATATAGTGAGTGACACATCTCATACTGTTTTTCTGGACTGTCGCAATGTCCAATAGTTTCCTATCACAACCCTCGTGTACAATATACCAAAGCTATATATTTCCAACACCACAACATATGTATTATCATTGGATAGGTAATTTAATAATCTTTCAGAAAGCAGAAAATGAAGCATACAAAAGTTATACCGCAAACAATGACGTGCATTCTCAAAATGTGATTCATTCAAAAAATAGTGCTATATAATAGTAGTTTGTCAAAATGTAAACAAACTCAAAGACAGTTGCAGCTTACTGTCCACCAAGCAGTAGCAGAGCAGTTTTATAATAATAATAATCCACAAGTTAAGTGGCAGTGATCTTCCTTTTATCATTCATGTGATGTTTATTGTGAGCATGGCGGACAAATGGTTATCATACGTAGACAGGTACAGAAAGAAACTGACATTTTCTATAAAAAGAACACGTTTGCTTATCAATGGCATGTATTTCCTATTGATGCTGTTTCTGGCATAAATCAAACAACCCTGTAGGTAATTATTAATCAAATGTTTTTTGCAGAAACAGTTTCTGCCCGGCATAAATCAAACAACCCTATAGGTAATTATTAATCAAATGTTTTTTTGGTGAATCATAGTTACAGAGCATTACGGGTTATGATGGAAGTAACATGTTTACAGGTTTACTGCACCACGTCTTGCATTTAGAGGAATAATTATAATAGAAAATAAAATGTTGGGGCACATATTTTGTAAATACATGCATCGATGAGAAACCGGGAATTACTTTTCTGTGGCCTAAGAACTAATTTCAATTAACATTCTGCTTATATAAAACAACTGCATACAAATATATATCCATACAAGACACAGACTCCGCATGTGACAGATGTTTTTGGAAGGGAATAGTGTTCTGTTTCTGGTACAAGGTGCTGTGTTTGTTGACCCAAGCCTCTGCCAGTGATCAAATACAGAATAGTCACACTTCCCACCACCAGCCACAGTGACCCAAGCCTCTGCCAGTGACCAATTACAGATTAGTCACACTTTAACCAGCCAGCCACAGTGAGGTGTGACAGATGTTGTGGGAAAAGGGATTAGTTGAACAAAAGGACTGGAAGCCTGCTAGAGCTGATGCTACAGTAGACCATTTAGTTAACAAATTTAGCATTTTAGGGGACAGTGATTGAATCAAATACAGATTTCTTGTGTATAGTAGCATTACCATATGAAATGTCTATGCAAAGTTAGAGAAAAAGTTACTTAAGAGTTTTTGAAAAAATAGGCAAAATGTGAAATTTTTTCAGTTTTGGGATCCTTTTTTTGGGGAGGTGTCATTAGGTGCCCTTAGAATGATTCAATCAAATACAGATTTCTTGTGTACAGTGACACTACCACATAAATGTATATGCAAAATTAGAGAAAAAGTTGCTGAACGGTTTCTGAGATACGGCAGCTAACGGCGGACGGCGGATGCAGAGTGATGGCACTAGTCCCTTGGACTTTCGTTCAAAGAGCTAAAAACGGAGTGATGCACTATTACGCATGCGCAATGGAATTCGGCGTTTCGTAAGAGTGACAAATTACCCGTAATCCTAAGCCACCGGGCGCGGCGCCTCGCCGCAGGGCATTTGGACTACTGGCCACTTACAAAGTAACCCTTGGACTCCACCAGTGACAATGTCATAGCTTTCGTGGATCAAACATAACACCCATACCCCTCCAGTGGAGTGTCTGCTGTTTTATGAATTCATGAGACATGAAATATAGTGATCTCATGGCCGTTAATTATGCGTGGGACAAATGCTCTATTAGTCCTGCAAAAAGTTACTGCTAGCGGAACGACACACGTGTACCAACTTAAATAAAACAATTTATAAGAAATACACTTTGGTTTAAAAAACTTCAAGCCACACAGAACAAATTTTGATTTGTTTTATATTAACGACCACCTTAATGATTCCGCATCTACGATTAAAGAATATACCAATCACTACCGAATTAACAATCTGCTAAAACTGTCACCATATCGACATAGACAGGCTCATGTATTACAGGCAAATAACTTGTATGACTGTTTTTAGTACTCGGGTAATTCAGAACACCACCTTTTTGGCACCAGCAATTTCAAACAGATAAGGTTCATATAATAAACATAACTCTTTACAGAACTAACATACAGGTACACCCTGTACTTAGCTTTGATCAGAACAGCTTATTTACATGCTTATTGTAAGCATATATACCTTCAGGGATCAGACCAATCTGATCTGTCAGGTATGTGGTTCTTTATTATGTATGTATGATGTACGCGTATGTAGCCATGACTCACTTCTATAATGAGTTATTTTTATAACATTCTCACATGCGGTGAAACGATGACAACTGTGCTGCCAGGGGTGTATCACGTATTAGACAACTGTGCTGCCAGGGGTGTATCACGTATTAGACAACTGTGCTGCCAGGGGTGTATCACGTATTAGACAACTGTGCTGCCAGGGGTGTATCACGTATTAGACAACTGTGCTGCCAGGGGTGTATCATGTATTAGACAACTGTGCTGCCAGGGGTGTATCACGTATTAGACAACATAAGGAGCTCGGTGCTTGTAAATTTACCTTGTTTGATCTTTAATCAACGAATAATTTCGCACTATCCTAACCACCATAAAGCTGAGCCCTGGAAATACTAGCGCTAACCAGCAGCATCGTGAAACAATATGAAATATAACGCAACAGGTATTTATTAATGCCATAATATCTTAACAAAAAATAACATGGTTTGACGCAACAGAATCCATGACCAATGGACATAACAGTAAATGTCACAGTGTGGATAAAACAGGAATAGGCGGTAATAAGGCATTCTGATTCCTCTTAATGTTTTACCTGCATTTTAATGTGGCACGCGCACACATAAGATATAATTCATTTTTAATTAATTCTTCTACATAAGTAGCACCCAAACAAGTCCAGTCTACCTACCGA
This sequence comes from Paraescarpia echinospica, assembly GCA_020002185.1. NCBI lineage: Eukaryota > Metazoa > Annelida > Polychaeta > Sabellida > Siboglinidae > Paraescarpia > Paraescarpia echinospica. The sequence goes on along the minus strand of CM034535.1, from coordinate 39,751,323 downwards.
CCATCCTCGCTGCGCTACTTGGGACATTGCGGGTTGGTAGCCCTCCAGATGTTCAAACTGTACTTACATCCAGTTTGCGACTGGCAGCAACATATATATTTATTTAAATAGTACTGTTTTGTAGAAAGCTACAGTGGTGTCTCTACCTTGAAACAAATAAGACAGATGGGTGTGAAAAATCGAAGTTTATATATAGTCGCCAATAATTAACTTGTGACTGGAGGTGGTCCTACGCACATAACACACATTTTCCTGTGATTACGCTGTCCTGTTGCTGTTTGAAAAAATGGACGTTTGCAAGTGTATCACACTTAAAATGATAGCTACGCAATCCTAAAATGTGTACACTTGGTAACAATTGTATCTTTTGTCTCTCACACCATGAATTGTAAAGGCAGACTAATGAAAATATCACCATAGATTGATCTCACTAAAACCTTTCATTGATATATATATATATATAAGTTCGCTAGCTAATTTTTAAAATGGAGCAAAGTGGGCACCACAAGGAGCCCAAAACAGCCAAACTGGCATGTCCAATTGACGTTTCCAAACTTAGAAGCGCTACCGTACAAAATCAGTGCTTTTTTATTTCTGAATTCATAGTGCAAATGAGGTATGCTTTGAGAGTGTACATAAACAAAAATCCTGTTTAAAAATTAGGAAAAAAAAGTGTATTTTATATAAAGACCACTTGTTGCGTGTTCATCGTCATCGATATTGATTAGCTCACTACATAAATTTATTTTTGTTATTGTTGGGTATTTCGACATGTATTCGTTTCTTACAGAGTTATCTGAATCTGATGAAAATACAGCACATTAAAGTTTAAAAAAATGTAGTGTGGCGTTTTGACTGCGTATCCAGCGTCATCAACGGAAAAGGCTACATATAAAAACCTAGAAAACGTACACAGGTTTTTATGTTTTTCATGCCTACCAGCTACCCCCTGCGATAACTCCCTCGATTGCAGTACTGTTATCATAACGAACTACTATTTACAGTGATATTAGTCTTATAAATGATGTGTGAACACACCAATAAGCAATAATAATGACGTTGATATATAATATATACGAGTAAATTGTCATGCAAGAAAATCAGATGTCTAAGTTGCTTGGTGACGCTGGACAAGCCAAATTGACCAAAGGTCATTACAAATATATATCTGTGCTGTAATTAGCACCGGTACCCTAAATGATGTGTTAGGAACAGGTTGCTCGTCTTATTCCAAAAACAATTCACACATTGTTTTGTAAGCAAGTTAATGCTTGCAAACAGTATGTGGTGACATGGAAATTCGCTTGTTACAGTCATAACGTAAACCTCTTTATGACTAATTTACTCTATGTAAGAGCTCGCAGTTTACATTTGGAAAAGAAGACAAAAAGCGTGTATACCAGTAACATGTAATTTGGGTGAATTTGATACACATGTTTGGAGAAATGTAAACATTAAGCTTTGTAGTGACGCTGGTCACGTGATATCGCTGAATACGTGATGACGCTGGACACGTGATGACGCTGAATACGTGATGACGCTGAACACGTGATGACGCCGAATACGCAGTTATGAGAATGTGTTTTCATGTATGCAATAATATTAATAACTGTAACAAATAGTCATTATCTTTACATTATACTAAACTGCCACATGCCATTTCTAAGGCGTCAAATCCGAGGGGGTTAGTGGGGTTGAGCCCCCAACATTTTGGATGGGGTTCGAGATCGTATTAGCCCCCCGATATTTGGGGAAAGGGTGCTTTTTGTTGTTTGGTGAGTGTCAAGGCGACTGCAGTTTGAGTAACTGATCAGTTTCTTGATGAAGCTGCACATGCTGCACAAGAATCATGAGCCGGAGCAACCAATTGTGCGGACCATCTGCTGAAAACTTTCTCGGGAACAATTAAATCATCTACCTACACGCAGGTCACTGTTGTGGGGAAGAAGATGGAGAAGCGGCGACAATGTGCATGGGCCTTGGAGAAACAGCTACTGTGCAATACTTGCAATCTAGTTGAAGGAGCAGGATGATTTTTTTATATAAATTATATGGCTTCCACAATCAACGTTCTACCAAACGCTAGTATGCTTACGCCGTGCCTACGTTATTCTGACGAATGTCGCATGACATGAGAAAGGCCCACCCTGCCCTTGTATGTAGCACTTTCGTTAGCGGCGTAAAACAGCTTCGTCAAAACAAAGCGGACACTGTTCTTCGGACGTCACTTGAAAAGGAGTCAGACAAGGAACATGATCGCTAAGAAGTTGCATATCGCAGGACAAAACTCAAAGCGTAGGACGGTCGTTTACAGTTATAGGTGAAATATAAAGAAACAGTTTCCAATCCCAGTTGCTACCATGAAGGCGTTCGCGGTGACTAATGATAATAATAAGAAATTGAAGAAGGGAAATACATGTAATCTTCAATACATGCATGCTAAATTGTGTGAGGAAATTCCAAATACCAAACTCATATCCTGCTTGTTTTGTCAACCAATACCGAACCATGTTGTTATGGTACGCTTCAAAACCAACAACATCTGCTTACGCAACATACGACAGATAGGTCCTTTGAAACTAAGATATGGCTGGTATACTAACAAGTCCAGACGTTTTGTGTTATCATGCGTATCAGGAAGAGTTTATAGATGCTATGTTGCCGAGTAGCGACGAATGGCCATTGTCCTGTCAGATGGCAAGTACGTAAAGCGGATATAGCAAGTGTGCTTGAGGTAGTTCTACGAACTCTTCATCGGGGATATGGTTGTATTACGTGAGCATGTGACACGTGAGAAAACAAAATGTCCTCGAACTGTAGGCTTACACACGCACACGCACAATATCAATATCGCAATATATCAACACTCAGTTATACGTTTCGTCCTCATAGTATAAATATCATCTTAAAATTGACATAATATTGGAATATCTTAATAATACCAAATCATAATAACCGATATCTAGACCCAAATTGTTTTTTTACAGTAGAACCTGTCTTGGATAACCACCTGCTTTCTCGGTTCCTCTTGAAATTCACCATATTTTCAATGTTTATTGACCTGTCACGGGCGACCACCCGTCTTGAGAGACCACTTTTGCTAGGCTGAAGTGGCGGTCATTCAAGACAGGTTCTACTGTACATTTCAATTCTGCAATTTCCCCATAGCAAATATGTCACCCGAGCCACATGACGTTTATTGCATTTTGCCCTTAAACTCTTCATCTGAGACTATAAATACCTTCCGTAACAAACTAAAGACTAATTTATTTGAAATTACATTCCCACTCTAACCTTCGGCGGTCCATTGCTCTAATGACGACTATGCTTGTTCCTGTTAACGATTTTGCCCAATGATGTTTGTATGTTGCGCCTCTGAGCTCAGATTCCTGGGGATTTAGACGCTATTTGTCATTATTATTATTATTCCTATATATATATATATGTGTGTGTGTGTGTGTGTGTGTGTGTGTGTGTGTGTGTGTGTGTGTGTGTGTGTGTGTGTGTGTATACTATTGTTATGCACTGGTAATAATGCATGAGTGTATAAATACAGTGTGGTACGCCACGTTCAATGGAAGAAAATCATTCAGGGGTGCCAATTATGTTCAATCAGAATGACTGACACAACAACAGTTTCCAATCTAACATTCTAGAAGTGTTGAGAAACAACCCATCTTACTTAGAGTCACTATCAACCCCTATCCTCTTAACACTATCCTGCCAAGTGATTTCGGTTTTCTCTTTCTACCACACATGTTTACGTTGCTCTCTTTGTTGGTATCAAATGGAGTACCATGGTGTACCTGTATCAAAATACCATGTTGTACCTGTTTCAAAATAACATGGTAGTAAGACAGCAGATATAGGTCAAATTCATTGACATATATTTAAATACTAAATAATCTTGAAGGGTTCGAATACGATAAAATAAAAAAAATTATATTTAAATACAAACATGTATTTCAGATACTTTTCAGAATTATTTTTATAAAACCGCCAATATAAAAAATAAAGGCAAATCTTATATTATATTGAATTTTTATTGAGATAAGTTGTTTATCAACATAATTTGACGATGTTATGTACAAGACTGACATAAGATGTCGCTTACTGACTGGCAATCTTTGATATTTGTACCAAGGTGTACCTGTATGAAAATACCATGTTGTACCTGTTTCAAAATAACATGTTGTACCTGTTTCAAAATACCATGGTAGTATACCTGTGTACAGTATATATCAAGCCACTGGCACTGGAACAGAAGAGGGGGCGTTAAAAAAAAAAAACATTGAGGTTCTCCAGACAACTCGATCTGCACACCCTTGAGGTCTACTGAAAAAACCATCTTAAAGCACTCTGAAAACCTAAATTTGCATCAAAAATACACCCCATTTACCCAATATTGAAGGCTAATCCTCTCTCCAGCCCCCATACACCACAAAATGCACACCCATTCCTAAATGTTGGGGCCCTTGGGGAGCTAAGCTCCTAGTCCGCAAATATTGGGGGCTAAGCCACCCCCCGCAGGTTCCAATGCCTATGTAAGTAAAACACGTATTACCATATTTAATTTATTTCCTCCATGGATGTTAATTGATGTATATTTGGATAGAATTTCAAAATGATAATTATTCTGAATTTTACTGTAGCAGTAATATATTTAATGTTTCCAACAATATTTTTTTTGCTATCCCATTGTGACAGGTAGTCTGTGCTATTTAAGACAATGACTCATTAATGTACACGAGTATTTTATGATTAATTTCCTGACTACTTGTATGCTCAATAGTCAATTTGTTGTATTTATCATATACTTAATTGTTCATATTGTATGCCCAATAGACTTTATTTTGTATTTGTTTTATTTGGTCATTCAATCTGCTTGATATTTATGTAAATTGCCTGTATGATTAATGTATTTGAATGTATGATATAATAAAAATATATGAAGATTAACGTGCACCTCTATTAATGAGTATGTAATGAACATCTACAGGATATAATCTATAGGATATGTCCTAAAGAAAATAGCCTATAGGATATTTCTATAGGAAATATTCTGTAGTATATTTCCTATAGGAAATATTATATAGAAAATTCTATAGAAAGCGCAAAAATCCTATAGTATATTCTATAGAAAATATTATATGATATTTCCTATAGGAAATATTCTATAGAAAGCGCAAAAATACTACAGCATATTTCCTATAGAATATTTTATAAGACTGCGCAACACAAGCCCCTCGTTTTCATTGTGCGTATGCAGAAGAGGAGGAAGACTACAAGTGTGGGGCGAAAGACAATTAAGTGGTGGAAATGTCGCGGAAACACAGCCAGAGCATATAGAGACAGATTGACAGCAGAGTATGAGAAATTGCGGCCAACAATAGGAACTGTGGATGAAGAATGGAAGCACTTTAAGGATGCTTTCATTGGATCAGCAGAGGAGCTACGTGGCAGAACATCTGGCAAGGGAGAAAAAATCAAACATGGTTGACCAAAAAAGAAAAGAAAGCAATTGGAAATAAGAGAGAGGTATGGAAAGAAATAGAAGGGATCAAGGGGAATGGAGGACAACCAGGCATTGCTATACAGCAGGTGTATGGACAGCAAAATAAGGCAGCTAGGAGAGCTGTGGATAAAGCAAAGAGATAAATGGAAGAGGAGCTATACAAAAAGCTAGATGAGAACAATGTAAAGAAGGTGATCTATAAGATGGCCCGAGAGAGGGATGAGGTCAGCAAATATGTAAAAACTGGAACAGTGATTAAGGACAAGAATGGAAAGCTAGTTACGGACAAGAAATATGTGCTACATATCTGGGTAGAGTATTTCAAGACTCTGCTGAACCAACAAGAAAGCAAAGAACTAGATCTGCCAAGTGCAGTAGAGGGAGAAGTAAAGGTGAAGGATAAAGTGGATGAAGAGGTAGAGAGAGCAATGATAAAGATGGAGAATGGACGGACGACTGGTATGGATGAAGTACGAGTGGAAATGCTGGTGGTGGCCGAACACGTGGGAATCTGGTGGACAAAAAGATTGTTGAATACATGCATGAGAGAGGGAAAGATCCCAGAGGAGTGGAGAACAGGGATAATAGTTCCGATATGGAAAATAAAGGGAGATATGCATGACTCAGGGAAATACAGAGGCATCACGTTGCTGAGCCACATGCTGAAGATGTAGGAGAGAATATTGGATGGAACGATAAGAACAATAGTGGAAGGAGAGATCGGAGAAGAACAACAGGGCTTCAGAAGAGGAAGAGGTACAGCTGATGGAATGTTTGTGCTGAGATAGCTGATCGAAAAGAAGTTGGAGGAACAGGAGAGTATGGCTGTGGGTTTTATAGACCTGGAGAAAGCTTATGGCACGGTACCGAGAAAGATGGCAATGGCGACACTGAGATGGATGGGAGTCCCAGAGACAGAGGTCAGGATGGTGGAGGGGACATATGAAGAAACGAGGGACAGAGTGGTGTGTGGACCTGGAATCTCGAAAGAATTCAAACTGAATGTTGGCTTGAGACAGGGGAGTGCCTAGATCCCACTACTGTTTATCGCAGTGATGGAACTGATAAGTAGAAAGACCAGTACGAAAGATATTCTCCAGAAACTACTGTATGCAGACGATCTAGCGGTGGTAGCAGACGGGGAAACGGATTTACAAGAACAACTGATAGAGTGGAAGGATATATTCAGCAAACACTGCCTGTACCTGAAAGTGAATCTGGAAAGACAGAGGTGCTGTGGGTTGGGCAACAAAGCAAAGAACTGGAAATGCACCTGCAGGGGAAGAAACTAAAACAAAGAGACAGTTTTGTATACCAGGGCGGAGCAGTATGTGGAGATGGCTCCTCAGAGAAATTCGCAGGAGAATACAAGCAGGGGCGAAAAGATGGAGGAAAGTAGAATGTCTGATGGGAGACAGGTACATATCGCGAAAACTCAAGGGAAAGGTACTATGCACATGTGTGACACCAGTCTACCTGTATGGCCTAGAAACTATAGCAATGACGGAGAAACAACAGGAGAGGGTACACGTGTGCGAAAACAACTGGGTTAGGCGAATTACGGTGGTAACGAGAATAGATAAGCGAAGAGTGGAAGAGCTGAGGGAGGATGCTGGTGTGAAAGAAAGTTTCAAGAAGAAGTTGGTGAGAAGTCGGTTGAACTGGGCAATACATGTGGAGCGAATGGGAGAAGAACGGATGGCAAAGAAAGCAGATGCCCGGAGAGTGGAGGAAAAAAGAAGACGAGGGCGACCGAGACTGAGGTGGGAGGATTGCGCGAAGAGAGACCTGGAGGGATGGAAAGGGGAATGGAGGAAAAGAGCAAAAGACCGAGGAGAATGTTGAAGGATGGTAGAGAAAGTAGTGCAAGTGCAATGAGGAGGAAGAGAAAGAAAATGTCGACGTATTCAAGCCAGCATCACCCCTGAAGACAGGGAACGACGAGGAGAACAACATTATATAGGATATTTTCTATAGAAAACTATGCGAAAAAAATCCTATAGAATATTCTATAGAAAATCCATATTTTTTAACCAAATGGAGTCTCAATATGTTTTGGTGAGCCTCAACAAGGTGCAGTTGAACGTCATAAGCGAAGCTGATATACATCAAATAATTTGTTCGTGTGTTTTACAAAAAAATCATCTATAATTTCCCATGGCTATACATGACTTTTATTACTGTTGAACTAAATAACTTTACGTTACCAATAAATTTACCAGTAACTGAAGAATTGACACAGACATCGACGGGCGGTCTAGCGTAGTTTGTGTAATCGTATTTGGTTAGCCAATGTATAATTGCAGCGAAATATTCTATATAGTTGCCAATCTTCTCAGCCCTGATGATATCCAGCATGGTGTCTATAATTTCTATAATAGGAATATGCAAACTGGTTTACATAAAATAAGTGGGTGTGTAAACATGCAACTTTGTTGTACGCGATAAACACAATTCGAAAAAATCATGTTTCGTTTTTATGTTAGATTATTCCATATATGAATGAGTAAATTCAAAGTTCAACACCTGATAACACAGGCTATACGTGTACATGTGTATATCATAACATATTTGGTTTTATGCAAAAAACATGCCAATTAATTAATATGAAGTATTTTTACACAAGTTTGAGTTTGTAACCATCAAATAACCACCAAAACCGAGGTTGGCATCCACCCACAACTATTGTATTATCCCTTGAATGATGGACTTAGCATGCATTCCCGCTATTAACAAAAAGTGCCATTAAAAATATAACATCATATGTTAGCTGACCTACTATCTGCGGATAGGCACAAATTCGAAACTATTCTTTTGATGGTGACCTTGTTCAACCATAGCTACACAGTTAGAGCACCATTTTATAACGCCCCGCCATACCTCACTATGAAGGACATACAATAATGCTTTCTAACGGTGTTTAAAATGGCCTGGTGTAGATAAACAAACTACGCTACGCAACCATTGTGATTGTAGAACGTTTGTGGAACGGCGGAATTTTGAACATTCATATTTTGATGGTAATCTTGTTTAACCTTCACTCCACACCTACTGCACCACGCGATAGCTCCCTATTGTATCCCATTTTTACGGGGAGACAGTAGGCTTTCCAACGGTATGTGATATGGCGTTTGGTAAGATACATGCAACAATTTATATTGTACAACGTTTGCGCGTTGGCGCGATTTCGAACATTTCGAACATTTGACGGTGACTCTGTTTGATCGTCGCTCCACACATACTCCATCAACTGACAGTGACAACTGACGTCACATATCATGGGGTGAGATTGTTCTTTCAAACAATATAGGACATGTACATATAAATGAAGTAGTTACAGAATCATAGTGACTTTATGACTTTCACGGTATTACAAAATAATCGAATATTCATCATTTCACGGTGACCATGTTTGACATTAGCTCCACACTTATCATATCAGGTTTATTCCAAAAAATATATGACATGGCCATTTTTAGTTACGTTTAGTACATATGCAATCATTGTAATGTTAAGACGTTTGCAGGACACAATTTCGAAAATTCATCATTTGACGATGACGTTGTTTGACTGGGGCCGGTTATGACGCGTACTTAAAGTTTCGCAATTACTTAGCGTCACGTGTTTGCGTAAACTCCTATGTTTGCTCACGCAAACACGTGACGCGCCGGTTTCATGAAGCGTTCTTAAACTACGCAATTACTAACTCCTATGTTTGCGTAGCTAAGTATGGAGCCTGTCTGACCTATTTCTTAGCTAAGTCTAAGAAAGAGCGTAAAGCTGTCACGTGGTTAGATGAATGCTAATCAGTGGGTATTCCCCAAAATTCCCCTTCCCATAGTTCTGTGCAAACATCGTAACCGTGATTGCTTCCGTCGGTATCTTTTTATATAAACATTGCAGACGACAACATGGCAACAGTACAGCAGGAACATGTGAAGCGTGAGCGGAAAGACAGTTTTGCCCACGAAGAAATCGCATGCTTACTTCAGCAATATTCGGAAAATGCATCCATACTACAGTGCAAGCTGAGCAATACTGTCTCAAATCTACGAAAGAAGCAGATTTGGGACAGTATTGCTACGGCAGTGAATTCGCGGGGAAACAATCGGCGGACCGTGGCCGCGTTGCCGTTGAAGAAGAAGTGGGCTGAGATGAAAAGCTCCTGCCTACGCATCGTCTCCGCACGCCATAAACCCAAAACGGGTGGGGGTAAAAAGGAAAAAGAGCCGTGGTATGTAGATATAATTATCGACATACTGGGAATCAACACGGCTCTTGTCGAAGGTATAGAATGTATGTACACAGCCCAAATTCGTGCTTCGTAATTATCATGGTCGACGATCGTGCCAATAATAATTATAAACATGCTGTTTTCATAACAATCTGAAAGAACATTTATAAAAGATATTCTTATTGTAACGTCTTATCACTTATTTGTGTCATATTATGCAAATGAATTGTCAGAAAAGTTGGTTTTCGTGAAATACTTACAGTTTCCGCACGAAAACACACCGCCGCACACAAAGTCAAAGACAACGTTTGGTAACAGCGTTTACCGTGCTAGTGGCTATAACTTTAACCAATGGAAAATATATGCTGACGCACGTGAGGTAATTGCCTTGGATTGCCACGCTCAATTATTGTAAGTCATACACAAAGCTCAGTGGCTAGATCTTCCCAGATTCAAAGCGACGGACTTTTATGTGGGTCTAACAACGACCCGGTAAGTATAATTAATAACGACTGATAAATTCGTACCAGGTCAAAAACGTGTCATTGACATTTATCACAGAAATCTTACGATGAATTTGATAAGGTTTTGTTAAAACGACATAAAAGAATATTATATGTGATATGTGACCCCACCAGCATAATTACTTAGTAATAATGTTATGTAGTGTTAACGAAAACATGAACACATTATTGAATCGTGAATATAATATTATGTACTATATTATATTGGGCGCATTTGCTGAATGTGTGCTGTCTGCAGATCTTCGGTGGTTTAACAACATTTGATTTCCGTCTTGGAACTTTCTTGAATAGTTGCATTGTTTGTTTCATGTGTGGAAGTGGAACTATATGTTGTTTTGTATTACAAGGTGGAGTGGATTCAGCAGATGCTGGTCTGTTTGGCGAGATGTATCTGGTTCACTGGAGATCAAGGTGATTTGGTTTTTTCTCAGTTAAGAAAGATAGAAAGACTAGAGGACATGAAGTTACATTAGAAAAGGATCAGTGTAGCTTAGATATAAGAAAGTTATACTTTTCACAAAGGACTGTAAGTGAATAGAACATATTATCTGCTGATTGTATGTGTGCTAGTAGTGTGAATATGTTTAAAAATATAATCAACACATACCTCAGAAGGGCGGGATACAAGTAGATAAAAGGGTTGGACTCTCAAAAAGCCAAAGGGCTTCCTTGTCCACCTACCATTTAGAGTTAATTCTCTGGGTGGCAATCTTGTAAAATCTTATATATATATTTATAGCAGAACCCCTCTATTTCTGCCACCTATGTGACTAACAAAAACCTTGTCTAACTGAGATGGTGGCCTTATAGACCTTTGCACATAATATACATGTATATGCATATCATGTGTAAAGGTGTTCAGTGTTACTGTCATTATAAACATATTAACAACACATACTATGAACTTATTTTTTGGTATTACGTAGGAATAAATTTGCCAGGAAGGTCTATGATAGCTTATGATGTTTTATCTCCACAGAAAAGAAAAATAACATGTTATTGGTGAACATTATAACTGTTTAATATCGCAGGCAAGAAAACATAATGCAATAAAATTTCATCGCATTTTCACAGGTAATCAGCCACCAAATGTGCATGCCTCCTATACAAATGAAGGAACCGTCGACGTTGAGATAACAGGAAACATTATACTTTGATTATTAACAACGTAACATACGACATTAGCGTTGCCTATGAAAAAGGCAGTCGCCAGCGCTGAAACTGTTTTGAAATTGTGATCCCCCACCCGAGATTCCCACCGCCCTGGACGAATTCCGAAAACAAATATACGAACTACCACAATGGACCCAATATATTGTACACAACATGTCAGCACCATGCATGCAAAACTTACGGAGATAAGTGCCATTTTAACATTCTGACCCCTCAAGATCCCCATCCACTGTAGAAATTGAAAAAAATATAAATCTACCAACCACCCCAATGGGCTCGCCAGATCACATACAAAATGTCAGCCCCATGCACGCAAAACTAACAGAGATATGGGTCCATAAACAAGTTGCTTTGCATCCAGTTGCTTTGCATCCAGATGGCCAAAGTGGGACACTGAATGTCATATCACTGTCTGATCTCCTCCAGTATGAGCATGTGATTCAGGTCAATACGGGTACGGTGAAACAAGCTGCCCAAGCGAATGGACCACGCTACAATACAGGCGAGTTGATTGCATCAACTGCTGGCGAGGTGGTGGCGTCAACTCCTGGCGATGTGGTGGCCGTCGACATCAGCTCAGCGACCGCTTGTTACCCTTCACGGTGGCTCCAACAGTCATCTGAAACACAAGAAACGTAAGGTGGACGATGAATACCACCAACTTGTTTTGGAAGAGAGAGAGAAACTGAAACTTGAGGTTAAGAAATTGCAATGTGAACTGAAAAATATGAAAATGGACATCAAGTTGACTGAGCTGCAGTACTACAAGGAGGCGCTTTTAGTTCGGAAACTTGAACTTGAAATGGGAATACCGCCCAAAGTGTTTGACTCGCTTGAGTGTGCGTCGGGAGAATCAGACATGGCATCAGACAACTGAAAAACATTGTGTCTGTAGAGTGGCAGTCTCTTTCTGTGTCTATTCAATTTCTTTATGAGTATTACTGTTGGAGTATTCTATTATAAGCCAGTGATAGGGGGTAATATTAGTCCATGCATTTCTTGAAAGAATGCTTTATATTCCGATGTATTATGTAACTAGCATGTGGCTGTTGTCATCGGCTATTTGCTTGTGAAGTGTTTTGTTATGCCATTGCCAAAGTTACTGTCAGGCCAACATGTTGATTTATTTTCATAACTATTTATTCATTGCAAGACAAACGTTAAGCTTAAAGAAACTTAACCAATTAATAAATATCAGTACCCGCCGAAATACCGCTGTACCAGTCTGTCTCGTGTCGCTCTGCCTGATACTGTGGGAGCACTTCCGTTGTCATTATCGTTAATAATAATAATAATAAACTTTATTTATACACCATCAAATCCGGGACTAATGACCCCCGTTCATGGGTGTTTACAAATCGGCAATCATCTAAGAAGCATAAAAACACATTTAAGAGATATAAATAAGAAAATAAATAAAATTAGCAAACAATATCCTAGTATATACTGTATATATATATATATACAGTATATACTAGGATATTGTTTGCTAATTTTATTTATTTTCTTATTTATTTCTCTTAAAAAATATATATATATATAAAGTTAAGTATAGTAAAATTACGGGTAAATGCAATGATAAAATAAACGATTAGCAAAAGTGCTGAACAGCTGAACCTACTGGAAATAAAATTAAATACAAATAAAAGCCTAATTTACATTAAATAATTTGATTAGATACTAAAATGTGATTCTGAGATAAATAAGACTAAAAATGTATTAAAACTATATGCATGAATAATGCAAAGGTTAAATGATATCTGATTATATTAGTTTGAGAACAGAAATGTCTTCAATAATTGTCCAAACTGTCTAGTGTTCTCAATCGCACGTAGTTCCAGAGGCAGAGAGTTCTACAATGTCGGTCCAGCACATGCAAACGCCCGGCGACCATAACGTTCTAGGGTCACGCGTGGAACATCCAGAAGCAGACCACCGCCAGAGCGTAGGATCCTGCGTGGTGCGTGACGATGTAGCAGTGACGCGAGATACACTGGCGTGCCTGCGTACAGTGCCGTGTGTACAACCATGAGTAACTTGTACTCGATGCGCTTTCTCACTGGGAGCCAGTGTAGCTGTTGTAGGACCGCAGTGATAGATCGCCGGTCACCTCGTCGAAGTTGCATCACAGCACGAGCGGTTGACCGTTGGACTCTCTCTAGACGGTGCAGCAGACGGTCAGGTATACCAAACAGCATCGCATTTCCATAATCAATTCTGGATGTCACAAGTGCATGGACAAGACATTTGCAGACACTGGTCGTCATTGCCTCTCATACACGAACAATTCTCGGGAGATGGTAGTAAGCACTTCGACATACATTTGCAACCTGCGTCGCCATCGATAAATCAGCATCGATTGCAACACCAAGGTCACGGACGATGGTCGATGTCGTTACATATTGTCCGCATATGTCAACATGATCAATGAGTATTGGTCTGCGCAAGCTCGATGAACGTATAACAATTGCTTCCGTTTTGCTCTCGTTGAGAACCAGTCCGTTGTCATAGAGCCACGCTTTAACTTCACTGATGCAAGCCTCAATTCTGATGAGAGCATTTGTATAAAGTCACCGTAGTGCAAGTATATGCCCCAATCGAAGTCGTCACAGACGAGGAAAAGGACACCTTTTTACGACCAACTCCAGAACGTGCTTGACGAGATACCAAGCTTTGACATAAAAGTGGTGGTAGGAGACTTTAACGTGAAGCTGGATGGAGACAGAAGAGAAATGTATACTACGGTTGAACCTCACGGTTCAGCTGGAAATACGAATGATAACGGTGAACGATTGCTCTCGATGAGCACCGCCAGTGGTATCAACATTGGCAACACCTTCTTCAAACATAAACGCATTCACAAGAAAACCTGGATCTCACCAGATGGCAATACATCGAATGAGATTGATTACATCTACATTAGTAGTAGATGGCGTACATCTCTATAGGACGTCCGAACCTATAGAGGGGCAGATGTTGGCTCTGACCATAACCTTGTGATTGGTAAGATCCGCTTGAATTTAAAGAGAGTCAAGACGGTGAAGACGGTCAGGCCATATGCGACAGATAACTTAAAGAACACAGACACAGCAATACAATTCTACGAGGAAATGAAGAACAGATTCCAAGCGCTACAACACTCAACCGACTTAGAAGAGCAATGACAGCTATTCCTTCGAGCCGTAAAGGAGAGCGCGAATGTAGTGTTAGGAAGGAGAAGAGGGTCCAACAGAGAATAGTGGATTACTGAAGACTTATGGAAACTGATTGATAGAAGGAAGGATATGAAGATCAGAAGAGATCAAGCAGCTAGAAACATCCAACAATGGAGATCATCAGATGAGGAATACAGGAAACTGGACAAAGAAGTAAAAAAGAGCTGTAGGAGAGATAAAAGGAAATGGTTAGAAGATAAAGGTAAAGAAGCACAAAGAGCAGCAAAACGGAATGAATCGAAAACGCTGTATAGGATTGTGAGAGAGCGCGAAAGCAATTCCAACATACCAATATAAGACAAAGATGGCAGAGTGTTTCTAAGAAGCGAGGAACAAGCCACGATGTGGATTGAACACTTCCGAGAAGTACTAAATCAACCAACACCAACCACACTCTTCAACTACGAACAGGAACCAAACACAAAAGAGCTTGATGTCATCACCGATGACATCACCAGGACAAAAGTCTCCAAAGCCATCGATAGCCTCAAGAACAACAAGGCAGCGGACCTTGAACAAGTATCGGCCGAACTATTGTAACATGGCCAGGACGGGGTTGTAGACGAGTTAACCTACTTATTCAATCTGATCTGGTCTGAGGAGGAAGTTCTTGATGATTGGAGACGAGGAGTGATCGTGACGTTACCTAAGAAGGGGTGCCTGAGCGATTGCAATAACTGGCGAGGAATAACATTGATGTCAGTACCTGGAAAAGTGTTCTGCAGTGTGATCCTAAACCGGCTGAAGACAGAAGTTGATCAACACCTCCGGGAGGAGCAAGCTGGTTTTCGAAGAGGAAAGTCATGCTGTGAGCAGATCTTCACATTGCGAAACATCATCGAGCAAAGCAGAGAGTTCCAGATACCTCTTTTAGTCAATTTCATTGACTTTAAGAAGGCTTTCGACAGTGGTCACAGAGATTCGCTATGGCAAATACTGAAGCTATACGGCATAACAAGCAAATATATAGACATTTTCAAATCGCTCTACCGAAACACCAACTGCTGCATCAAGACCAACGATGGCTACACAGACATGTTCGATATAGAGACAGGTGTACGTCAATGTTGCATCCTGTCCCCTTTCCTCTTTATTGTTGTTATCGACTTCATCATGAGGAAAACGATGAAAGATCCGAACTTTGGTGTTAAATGGATAAATAATAGGTTGACAGACCTTGACTTTGCCGATGATATTGCACTGCTCAGCCACACGCCAGAGATCCTGCAAGAGATGACCAATAATTTAAACGAAAATGCAGAGATGGTCGATTACGAATCAGCTATGGGAATACAAAAACATTGTCAGTTGGTGATGGATCTGACCCCCACATTGTGATCGGTCAGCAAGAGTTGCAATGCATCGAGAACTTCCCTTACCTCGGAAGATACATCTCTAGGAAAGGCGACGCGGAAGTAGATGTACGAGCGAGGATAGGCAAGGCATCAGCAGTGTTCCAAAGACTACGTCCAATATGTCCAGTAACACCATCAGAAAGGACACAAAACTACGTCTTTACATGTCAATCGTAATAACAACAGCGATATATGCCTGTGAAACGTGGAAGAATACGGCAAGGATATAAAAAAAACTAGACATATTTCACCGACGATGTCTCCGGTTCATATTGGGCATATCGTGGAGAGAGCACATCACCAATGAAGAAGTGATGAGGAGGGCAGGTCTAGATAGCCTGCATTACATAGTTAAGTCTCGACGACGAAGACTAGCGGGACATATCCTACGCCTACCAAGAGAGAGAACAGCACATGTAGCAACGGAATGGGTGCCTGTGGAAACAGAAGGAGAGGAAGTCCGACTAAGACCTGGCGCAAGACATTTAAAGAAGATCTGGCAGAAATGGAAATTATCTGGAATGAGGCAAACAAAATTGCGAAAGACCGTAGTAGTTGGAGAAAGCTCGTCGTCCGATGTCCCGAAAGGAACAGGAGGAACTAAGTCTAAGTAAGTGTAGTTAATAGGTACCCTCAACTCATCCAGCGTACTTCGGAGAAGTCGAGGAGGTCTCAAAAATAGTTTACTTTTATATCTGCAAGAATGTCTTGGAAATGCCGGTTGTTCAGGTCACGAGCACGAATGTTCACGATAACAGCCAGGTATTTCTGTCATTAGAAGGTCTTATAACCTATACGGTGCCACACGAGACTAGCAAAAAAAACGTAACCGAGAATGGCATCCAAGGAGAGGTGGCAGCGTGGAGCTTTCATAACGGAAAGACGACAACGGGTAGCGGTAAATGGGAAGCTATCAGAATCGGCAGAGGTCACAAGTGACATACCTCGGGGAAGTGCCCTTGCCCCCATTCTATTAATATACGGTATAAACAGTGGACTGAAGATCTTCGCTAATGATACAAAAATATATTGAGACGCAAGGTGTGAAATGGACAAAAAGATATTATAAGAAGACATTAACAACTAACATCGTGGTCAGAGAGAAAAGGCAGTTACATTTCAATCCATAAAAATGCAAATATCTGACATTTGGCAAGCTGAAACTAAACACCACATACACGATGACAAATAAAGATGGAGAAGTGTCAGAAATCGACAGCACATCAGAAACACAAAAAGATATCGGTGTAACGTTCGACTGATCCCTAAAATTCCGACAGCATATTGGCACCATTGTGAAGAAAACAAACCAGATGACAGGCCTCATCAAGCATACGTTTAAACATTTGGACAGTAGCAGCTTCCGACTGTTATATACAACGCTAGTGAGACCACATATCGACTATGCCGATTTTATCTGGAACCCGTACTACTCTGTAGATATCAACACCCTTGAAAGAGCACAACGGAGAGAAACCAAGCTGGTTCCAGAAATAAGAAACCTGAACTATGAAGACAGACTGAAACATCTTAACTTACCAAGTCTGGCATACCTAAGAAGAAGGGGAGACCTGATCCAAGCCTACAAAATCATCAATGGCATCGACGACATCAATCAAGAGGACTTTTTCATGATCACAACAAACCGTACACGAGGACTCAACAAAAAGTATATAAGACACCCAGCAGACTTGTTATTAGGAATCACTCCTTTACACAACGCATCTTCCTAGACATGAACAACCTTTCTCAACAAACAGTGAACGCTGAAAACATCCTCTCCTTCAGAACAAAACTCGACAAAGAATTGAAGATGGACAGTTTAAAATTTTAATAAAAGCACGAAATGACAAGACAAGCCACGTTCTCAATACCACAAATACAATGCATAAAGGCGGGTGTACACAAGGCTGTTATGTCTTACTTTAAAAAACCCGAAGATCCGGGCAATTTATCAAGGCAAGTTATAAGCCTACACAAGGAACGTTTCTACCAAACATTACAGAGTGTCGGCAAGCGCCCTGATCTCGACTCCCTTCCCCAGCGAACATAAGCTGTCAAAATCGGGAGCGTCTAGAAGTGTTGATCTGTGCTCTGGTGTACCGCAATGTAGCGTGCTGGCCGGGACCCCTGCTTTTTACTATCTACCGTCTTGGGCTCCATCGTGTATTCAAACGCCATCAGCTTTATTATCACATATATGCTGACGATACTCAGCTATATGCTGAATTTCCACCTGATCAGCCAGTGCACGTTACAACTGCCATTGACAGCATAACGCGATGTACCGCTGACGTGAAATCATGGATGGCATTTCACAAACTTCTTCTAAATGAGAGTAAAACAGAAGTCGTCGTCATTTCTGCTGTGCGTAACCTTAAACATGTTCAGCCGCCCATTGACTTAGCCATTGGTGTATGTGGCTGCTACATCACGCCGAAACCATGTATTCGGGACATCTGCGTTACTATTGACGACACTATGTCAATGGCGGGGCACGTACGCCGTGTTTGTCAGGTGGCACACTACCATATTCACAGCATCGCCAGGATCAGGAAATGTTTGTCTACCGCTGCGTGCAAGACAATAGTTCATGTCTTAGGTATGTCTCGCGTCGATTTCGGCAATGCGTTCTTTATGGTTTGCCTGAGATGCTGCTGCATATGCTGCAGATGGTCCATACAGAATTCTGCAGCGCGGCTCATTACTGGGACCCGCAGAAGAGATCAAATCACACCAGTTCTATTCAATCTTCATTGGTTGTCAGTTCGCCAACGAATCGAATTCAAGATTCTCCTATTCGTGTATCGCGCTGTTCACCACCTCGGCCCAGAGTATCTGGCGTCACTGGTGACACCGTATTCACCGATCCGATCATTGAGATCCGCCGATCAGGGTCTATTGACAGTACTACGGTACCATATTGAGCGGTATGGTCGGCGGTCCTTCTTGGTGGCAGGACCGACATTGTGGAACAACCTACCTCCTGCTGTCAGAGACGTTAACTCACTGGCAACATTCAAGACATTGTTAAAGACACAT
Organism: Paraescarpia echinospica; assembly: GCA_020002185.1. Classification (NCBI taxonomy): domain Eukaryota; kingdom Metazoa; phylum Annelida; class Polychaeta; order Sabellida; family Siboglinidae; genus Paraescarpia; species Paraescarpia echinospica. The sequence continues at coordinate 39,732,265 of CM034535.1, read as the reverse complement.
CTCTTCCGTACAGCGTATAGAACACTATGTTGCTAGCTGACGTGACATTTAAGTGAAGTTGACTATTTATGAGTTGTAACTAAGTTGATAATTTTTATTTGTTTTCACTTTGGCTTGTCTTCTTAATGTTATGCATATTTAATTTACTAAGTCAATTTAGTATTGTATTCAATTTATTTATTTTACTGAATTAACTCATTGATTTAACCTATTATTTAACTTATATATATATATATATTTAGCGTATATATATAAGCTTTAAATATATATATACATATATTTAGCAATATATATATATTTATTTACTTGTGTTTATATTGTTAGCGCCTTTGAGCAAGTTTTTAACCCGGAGACATGGCGCTTTATAAATTCTTCCTATTAATAATAAATAATCCCTATCCATACTACACTGCAGAGGTGAATGCGAACAACTTCGAATAAACATATTAAAGGACAACAGAAACAAAGAAGTTTTATTCCAAACATTTCAAAATGTACTACATAAGTATGCATTAATGGTGACAGAAACCTACTCATTTATGAGAAAAACTTATTTTGTTCGATGCCTAAATCGGCAAACAAGAGCACTGCATATCGCCATCTTGTTTGATGCAAGTTCCGAGTGAGTGGTTTGAGTCGCGCCTGCCTAATCAATGGATATTTTCGATATTGTTCGATTTATTTCATAAATATACATTTCTGGGCGATAGCAAAACTAAGGATCCTTATTATACATGGTAGTCCTTGTGTATGTGAACAATTAAGTTGTTTATGCGTTCGAAAAAAATGAACTGATCTTAATTTAGCGAACGCCCAGTACCACTAATGGACAAATTTAACCAATTATTACACACCGTAACTAGGTCAGCCCACTGTTGGTTTTCCCATAGGCGACCATGTTAACGTTTTGTCTGATTATAAGAAAACGTGACCTATAAAATGTCTTAAACTTCTCACCTGCTATTATCATCATCTCATTCAATTCAATAGCTTTATTCCGGACTCGACAATACACGCACATCTATATATACATGATACATACACATACATGAAACTGGGGTCCATATGTTATTGTCCAGCATACATTAAATATTATAAATATAATCATGTACTGCTGTATATATTCTGTAGTTATAAGTCAGGTATTCAGGTACAATAACTTATTCCAGTGTTTGCGTATTCACTGACATGCCGATATATTTTAACAAAAATGGTATACTTCCAGCTCTCTTAAAATGCCTGTATGTGTGACACTCGTCAATATTTACAAATGCCGGCAAGAATTACTCCGCAAACAGGTCACACAGGCAAATTGATGCCAAATATCCTTCCGTTTGTTTAAATCATCTAGAAATCCACCATTTTACAGTCAACACCTTCTTCAATCACACATGAAAATCTCCCTACTCAAATGCACTTATGTCACAGCATGTGAATTTGGTAAAAAATATTTTTTCAAAAATACACTGCATTTTTCTTCGTGTGCAACAGACAGGAAGTCTAACTAGAACATGACCCCTAACGCTGTGCTCATCAAATCACGGTGATGTGTACTGTAAATTGTGTATTCTTATGTTTGGGCTGTGGTTACTGGAGTGTTTCATTCCCATTTAAAACTCTGTAAAACATCACATTCATGCTTAGACCGGCATTGATGACATTACGTATGCAGTCGATTACGATTACTTGTCAAAGCCACGTTTACCTCAATTAGCAATGACATAAATTACTTTTGCAATAATGCGCAATCACCTCTTTAACCATGACTGCATTAAGGAATTTGCATTTTGCACAAATGTTTTATATTGTTATTTTTGGTATGTATAGATCGATTTAAACGTGATCCAAATGACCACAACCACAACAAGATATGTGGACACATTTAATAAGTGTACACCAATATGATCATAATATATGACATGCATCAGAAACTCTATATGTGCAGATCATACGTCATAGTTGTGCTGTGCCTAGATTCGGTAAAACGGTACATTTGCACATACAAATGGATACAACTCATATTTAGGCCTACTTGGTTTAAAGGCATGATAGAATACGTAAGTGTGCGTTTACTGCCTATAAACTGATAACCGACTGTGGCATGGTCTGAATCTGTGAAAATATACTAAATCTTTGCCCTAACAGAGGTAAAGAAACATTCCCTGCCAAGTGGAAGCAGTAGGGACCTTTCGTCGACCCGGCGGTATGCATCGCAGATAGTTGGCCCATCAGTTAATGCAAACAAACGTTACATATTTAATATTCGAAAATGGCGTTTGTTATAACGTAAATTTGAAGAAAAAAATTCGCGCTTACAAACTAATGCTGCGTTCACACAGAGCGTAAACAGTTTAACTAAGCGACTGAAATTCACGTGTACCACAATTACCTAGCTCGGAACAATTGTAGAAAGGATGCGTGGCGTTGCGAACATAAACTGGTTTAAAGTTAAGTCTCTTAAGATCTTCTGTGCGAACACAGCATTATGAAAAAGGCTCGAACTTACCGGCGCTCCTCGCGATGCTTTATAAACGATCTATTTACGTTACGAACAGTTACGTTAAGAACAATATATCCACGTTACGAACAATCGATTTACATACGTCGCAAGCCTAACATCTGGTACGTGCAAACACACGCATGCACTCACTCACACACACACACACACACACACACACACACACACACACACACACACACACACACACACACACACACACACACACACACACACACACACACACACACAAAGCGTATACACTTCTTCTATCCAACTGAAATTCTGTTTTCTGTTTCTGCTGATACTCTGCATTGTAGAGTAGCCTTTAAGGCAAATTTGCCACTCTAAACATTGTTAGAACAACTTTACAGCCACACAAACAACATTTAAAGTGTCAGACGGCGACAAAGCGTGGCAGTGTGCTTTCAATGATCCGTGTACGATGTTGTGTAGTTGGACGGAAAGAAGCCACTTTTGAGGGTGCCGCCTTGCATTATTTCGCCCTTCCACCACTGCGGGTCCTTCTTGTCGATAACCGTGATTATATCACCGGCATGGATGGAAATTTCCTCGTCGCTCTGCGCCTTGTAATCGAAATTCGCTTTCACTTGCTCCTGTAACCGCAGAGCGGGATGATTGGTCGCCGAACAATACCAGTGCAACTACTGCCATCGATAGTACTATTTTTATATATAATCGTGTCAGGGCAAGTACTTATTATCAGTGTTAACCTAAACACATTTACATGCATTTGACTTGGAAACAATGCTTCAACGTCAGCAACTAAAGTTTGCAACTGTCAATGATAGTTCCGCAACTTAGCAAGGAATTTCATGTTGGTTCATTTTGCCAATCAAATCGCTTTCCCCTCAGTGTCTCACACGCCCATTCAAAGGGGTTTGGGTACAAAACGTGACATTAACTAAAAATAAACTGTATTTGTAAAACATATTTGTTTTGGAGCCAATGCAACCCCTTTCAGTTCTATTCTTATTATATCTTAGATAATATGTCCAAACCGGCTCAAAAGTATGAACAGGAGTTAATAAGAGCAAAACAGCGTTTACAGGAGCTAAGAATAACAAGAGATTAGTGGAAGAAAAACGAAATAGTATCCCTTCTGGATTATCTGGAGTGGTACGTTTACCTTGACCATGTCCAGCAGGTATATGGTCTGGGTGCGACAGACGGACGCTTGGCTGTGATGTCTGATGAGTTCGTTCAGTGTGTCAAACTTGACGACCCATAAGAAGTATTTGTTAGCGGCGTCCCGCAACAGCCTAAAGTGTTCTACGGAGTCGCCAATCCTACGATACGGAAACATAACTTGAAACCTTCTACAAGAAAGTCAAACAAGTAGGACTACTCTTGTATTTGAAAACGTGATACACACGTATACTTGCGCACACACGCACGCGAACGCACGCACTCGGGCACGAATGCACACACACACACACACACACACACACACACACACACACACACACACACACACACACACACACACACACACACACACACACACCACACACACACACACACACACACACACCACACCATACATACCACACCACCACACACACCACACTATACATACCACACACACACACAAACGCGCGCGCGCGCACACACACACACACACACACACACACACACACACACACACACACACACACATCTTACCAGGCCTATCAACTCACTTTACAGTTAAGGAGAAGTCGCCTGGTGACGTTTCGCTTTCTCGAACAAGAAACGCTCCGTCTTTTTGTATGTATCTGCCATTAGAATCTACCTGCTGAAGAAGTTCTTCCGCGTCCAATCGGCTGATTCTGCCGTGGTACCATCTGAAACAGGAGTCGTCGAATGTCGTACAACTTGCACACAATGCGCAATAAAGTATACAGTGTTTGATTGTTTATGTATATAACCATACCATAGGCCCTGGATGCAATGAATGCGTACGCATGCACCTCCCGCTGAGGCCACTAAAAGTAAACTAACTGTGCTTGATTATAAATAGAAAGCACACAAACTGTTTATATACCTTTGGTCAGAACAAACAAACAATTCTCTGTTAAATATACAGAATTCTCCGACACTTGCAATGAAACAAGAAGTTACAGTATACAAATTCAAGAAGAAAATTAACAAATTGTTGTTGTCCCTTATCAAGAAACTTAGTTAATTCCAATAATATCAACAGTTTTATCTTAATTATATTTATTTATTTTAATTCTAGAAATTATACAGGTTTTAAACAAACTTGAATCGTTAATATGTTGAATAGTTATATTATTGATGAATTTAATAGTTAAATTATTGATGAGTTTAATAGTTAAACAGTTAAAATTAAGGTTTACTGTTTAACATTATGTTTGTAAAATCATATCGTGGTTCAGCTATGTCCTTGCGGGTTTCTTAGAAATCTCCTTCGTTGCACTACACTCCTATTTTCAATCTATATTACTTTGTTTTGTATCTGTGCAACTTACATAAACTTATTAGTATTACTATTATTACTAAATCGAGGCGTAAGATTTTTTGTAACGATGTCCAACGCGACACCCCTCAACCACGAAAATGTTCATCACTACCCCCTATAACCACCACCCCGAAAAAAATAACCACACTACGTCTATATGCTAGTATACAGTTATTCATACTAATGTGTGCTCGGGAAGGGACAGGCGTGACATAACGAAGTATTGACAAGTTTCAACGTAATACTAATTTAAATGCGGGATATAATCCAACCTCATATTTTAGTAGAAGCGCCTCTTCATTTTTGTCCCATGGTACTCAGTGGCGTATCAAGCGTCTCGGAAGGGGGTGGGACAAGGGGTTACTCACTTACTTCGGAAAAGGTAATAGGCTATATGGGTAAACAAATACATAGAGACAATGTCCAATGCCTTCCTATAAACAGACAATTAGTTGTGTGGATGCTGGTGAAAATGAATACAGGTTAACACGCATGTTCAAAACAGGATTCTGCCGACATTTTACTAAAATTGTATATGGATATTTTGCTGCTTAAAGGGAAGCGAAAGGCACTTATTTAGGCCTACGCACCAAAAAGACTTTTACACTATCACGCTAGTGGTTTACTCAGAATTTATTCTTGAGAAGGGACGTATGCTAGGTTCAGTTTTACTGGTGCTAAATGAGCGTCCACTGTTTTTTTAATACAAACGCAAACAACTGTTCTGGTAAGTTACTTACGAAAAAGGTTTCATTGTTATGTAATTAACGGGCACGAAGCCAACTTTTCCATCGATTTCCGCTTTATACCAATTCTTGTCGTCCTCCATGTTAGTAATCTGGAAAGAGAACATTCTGCAATAACAGACAGGCACTAACCAGTATTGGACCAGCAGAATAGTGTACTCTTCCTACCAGTGTCCGATATAAGGCTCAACACGTCAAGGGCCAACCGGACCTGTAACCTGAAAATGTCGCTGGCCCGACAATACATGTGAAGGCCCGGCTAACCTTATGTATTATAAGTTATTCTAGTATAGTATATTACATATAAAACGTATACCAGAATAACAGCGTAGAAGGCATACTGCGCGCAAACTGCGTTTAATATGTCCAAAGCAACTAAACGTTAAAATTGACTACGAAATATTCAAACAGTAAACACAGAATAGAAGGTAATAGCGAAGGCGGATGGGGGCTATCGGCCTAACCGCATGTTGTTGGAATTATTTAATGATGTCGTCTGGTTCTTTATAAGAGACGCAAAACTTAATCAAGATCAGCGAAGACAGAAAGTAGGACGAAATACCTTTAATTCAGCAAACATCCGTACATTTGTGTACTCGGAGATCGAGTTTAATAGTGTTTTTGGCTCTGCAGACTGATTCCAGATACTGGAACAGACACGACTCTTTAAGACTTGTTTAACATACTTGTGTCTGCCGTGACACCTCTGCCTTTCCAAGTGCATTCGCACCGTCTTGTCTACATCTTTCGTCGCACTTCTACCTATACACGCACATCATTAATAATCAATCCAACAGTTCATCAATGTACACAAAGGTATCCGCATGCATAATATCCTTCATCTCCATCATGATGTTCGACCTATCTTTCTGGTGACCAACCGCGCGACTTTTATCCACATTCATCTTCAACCCATGCTTCTGAAATACATCATTTCAGTCAATCGGGCCTGTGACTTGTGACAGCTGCGGGCCCGACAGAAGATTCACAGGCCACGGGCCACGGGCCACGGGCCACGGGCCACGGGCCTGGCTACGTCGAACGCTGCTCAGTAGTCTGTGTTGTGTTACGTGAGATTTGAAAGCAGTTAACAGAAACTAGTTCTTGAAAATAGCCTGTCGTTGATAGTTTGACCGTGTTGGTGACATTATTTAAATTATATAAACATTGTGTGTGTGTGTGTGTGTGCGTGCGTGCGTGTGTGTGTTGTTAGAACTACCTAGAAACCTTGGTTTGTGTGTTGTTGCATACTTTTATGGACATGTAACCAATTGTTAGAGAGAAACATTGAAATGCTCTTAATTTCGAAGTGTGCAAATGCACCAAACTATCATTGTATCGGGATAGACTATATGGAGGCAGTACTGTGGAACCTCAGTATTGGGTCACCTCAGTGGTTGGGTCATCTCGCAATTAGGGTCACGTTGGGTCAGTCCCAAATTATTTTCATAGTAAAGAATAGGACATTTGTCCCGATAATAGGATCACCTCGCTATTCGTTAATAGGGTTAGTAACTGAGTGCAAAATGGCCAGATTGCCCACAGATGAACCCCGCAATTAGGTTCAGTCACGGCCGAGCAGCTACCCATCAGATTCGAGACACCGGCCAGCTACCCCTTTGTCAGACTCAAAAGCATTGCGCCAACAATGTCAACAGTAATTAAAAGCCACGATCCTGGTGTGTTTACGCAGATGCCTGTAAACTTCAGAAAACAATAAAAGACGCAAGTCCGTCAGTCATCTTAAGCATGTAACACTTTGCATTGAAATTCCTAGTGGATGAGTGGATTTACAGAAAAAACGGGGTCTTCGGCGCTGCAAATATGATCGTGTGCGCATGCGTCAGGTTATGTATCTTCTTATTTCCCGCTCCTACGTTTATACGTAATATTAAAAATTCTAAAGACTGTCATTGTTAAACTTTTACAGAGGTGCAATAATATCACCATCATTATACTTACGTATCAATATGTTTGCAATCAATCATTCCAAAGTCTTATTTCGGCAAAATGTTTTGCTTAGCAATCACCCGTAGAATTTAAAACAAAATGGCGGAAAAGTAAACAATAAGTAAAGCGCGCGAAACACAAATCACCCCCAATGCAACTCGCATAATCATGGTGTTCTAAAAAACTAAACATCACAGTTTTTGTATATTTAAGTATATTTAATTTAAATATACATTAGTTATATAAGACACATAAATTATATATTCTTAAATCCTTCTCCTCTGTTTTGCCATTTCCTGAACTAACATGCCTTTCTTCGGGTGAATCATTATCACCATTGTGTCTTCAACATATTTCAAGCCCTGAGTCGGCCCAGGGCTAGAAAAAAACTAACATTTACCCTATCATTGCTTCTACCTGTTTGTGTTTGTACTGGCCCCAAACCCTGTACTTGCACCTGTTCAGTTTAGTATTAAATTTTATTAAATAAATTTTTTTTTAGGTTTAGGTAAAATTGTATGTATTAAGTATTTAACAAGTATGGCAACTGGTGGTACACCAGTGTTATCTCAAACATCAAGGTAGCTCATCTATCTCGTCTAGCTTTAAGGCAACATCATCAAGACACAATTAAAAAAACCAGCATAAAGCAAACAAGAAATTGGAGGCTGACAGAGATCAAGAAAAATGTGTCTGCCCTGACTGCAGCTTGGAAGTTAAAGATAACGAGGACGCCATTAAGTGTGACATCTGTAAGGGATGGTATCACAAAGTCTGTCAAAGTGTGTCTGATGCTTTGTATGCCATATTAACCAGCGATGAAAACCAACAAATCAGTTGGTACTGTAAATCTTGCCAGAGAGGGGCAAAGGCAATCATGTCACACATCCTTACCATGCACGAGCGTCACGACAAGTTTGAAAAGAAATCGACTGCTATGGAAACTAAACAAAAAGCATTGCACACCAGAGTCAAGAACTTGAGGAGACAGTCTCAAAAGTATCCAATCTGCAATATCAGGCACCACATGAATCACTAGGTGCAACATACGTAGAACCAATCATAAACAAAGATGAAGTGGTCGCCATTTTGTGCACCCAAATAAATTACCGAATGACCAGAATGAAGAACATCGTGGTATATAATGTGCCAGAGAGGACCAGCACTCTGAAAGAAGACAACACTATTCATGACAGGAATCTAATGAAGGAAATGTCAGGATACACTACAGATGGTAAATATCAACCTGAAAACCTACAAGTAAGGAGATTAGGGAGTAAACATAGAAAGGAAATGGAAACAGAGGGAAGTTACTTGTAACCTTCCCAGAAGAGAACAAAAAGCTTTAGTCATGAAAAACCTATACAAACTGAAAAACAACTCCAGAGCTATGGAGTCCAAGGAAATATTCTAAACTGGGTTGCAACTCTGTAGACAACGTGTAAGGGTCAATAATTCGTTTTCAGATTGGCATGGTGTCATCAGCGGCATTCCACAAGGATCGGTGATTGCCCCCCTACGTTTTGTTATATTTATTAATGACTTACCTGGTGTTATAAAGAGCTCCGAAGTATTCCTGTTTGCGGATGATATGAAGCTCTTCCATCCAATTTATACCGAAGAAGATTGCACAAGGCTTCAACAAGATCTTACCCATGCAGAACTTTGGACATACGAATCTCTCTTAAAGTTTCCAGCCAGACAAATGCAGCCATATGAGAATATGATCATCAACCATAAGAAATGACAGCTACACAATGGGACCTAATCATGTAACGCTGGGAAGTACGGATAGGGTGAAGGATATTGGCGTCACTTTTGGCTCATCACTTAACTTCGAGGCACGTATGTCGGAAAACATTAATAAAGCCAATTCAATGATGGGGATAATTCGTCGCACTTTTGATTACATGGATGAACAGTGTTTTTCTACTGTTTTTAAATCTCTCGTCTGTCCACATATTGAATATGCAAATCAAGTATGGGCTCCGTTCTTAATGAAACACATTACAGCTCTTGAAAAGGTTCAACGTAGAACAACCAAATTAATTCCCGGTTTTAAAGATCTTGAATATAATGAACGTCTGCAAAGACTAAAATTACCAACTCTGGCATATCATCGCCTCAGAAGAGACATGATTGAAATGTATAAGATTTAAAAGAGAAATATGATATAGCAGTGACATCGAATTTTATAACTTTGAGGAATAATGAATCGTACCAGAGGGCATGACCTAAAAATATTCAAAGGACGATGTCGGTTAAACATAAAAAAATATTTATACACCGATGCACGGACGTATGAAACAGCCTCCCACAGTTTGTGGTAGAGACTCCATCAGTCCAGTCCTTTGTGGGAAAATTAGAAATTTTTTGATAAAACCACCCAATTAAGCTCGATTACACAGACCAGTATGCCACAGACCAGTAACCAGTATACTCTAGACAATTATAAGAGGCGCAGCACTTAAGATCCTCAGTCATTTTAGTAACACTTTGAACTCAAATTCTAATCAGATGAGTAGATTTCCCAAATAAACATATCAACCAAGTCTGTCTTGATGCTAACGGAAGGGTGTCATTAATTAGGCGCCTGACTGTTTGTTTATCTACCAAAGCTGAGCTCAATTGGATAGGTAGGTTCGGGTGGCAAAACGTAGAAGGGACAAAAGCCGCTTAATTGGCAATGACATTGTTTCTATAGTTAGCCAAATTAATCAATAAATGAAGACTCCTTGCTTCCAGGAGAGACATTTATTTTGTTCTGTACTTACAGTTGCATACATAAATAAAGTTTTTATTCAATCTCATTATATCATGTTCTCTCTATACATGTACACTGTACTTAACATTTTAGGAAAAGCAAGTGCACTCTGTAACTTTATCCAGAAATAATCCAGACACTACACTGTACTTGATATCAACGATGTGTTTGCTTAATATGCATTGCTATTAAAACCAGAGCAATTTTCTCAATTTGCATGATTTTCAGTCCCCATATTCAGTATTAGGGTCACCTCACTATTAGGGTCACTTGTGACCAATCCTCTAGGTGACCCCTAACACCGAGGTTCCACTGTATTTGTATCGTCGATAATACTGGTGAACTATTGATAATAACGGTAGTTGGAAAAATTCAACAGGGCTACCTGTGCTCCTGGAATGTTATTCCGTTTTATTTATTTTGTCAAGCTAACAAAAAATCGTACATCACAGCTGCGTCATTCTCAGATTCCCCATTCTGGATTATCGGCATGCCTCCATAAAGTTCATAACGTATGGTTTAGGATTGTGTTTTTCTACCCGTTGTTCCATCACATTATCGCGATACTAGCGCACTACTTATAACAGTATCATAATAGTATTGCAATAGTAATGAAATTATATCGCAACACTATCGCAGTAGCAAAGCTATTCTTGATAGTTATCTTTACCGTTAATCTTAAGAGTAAAGGTGACTATGCCTATCACTGGTTACATCAGTGAAAATGTAGGTCATTAGAGACCGTTGTTATATATACTCAGAGTTGCGTTAATGTATAAAAAACAGTGTGGCATACATGTGCAGATAATACAATAGAACATTAACATGCCTTTATTTTTGTGCCTTTGCTGAAGCTTAATTCATCTTCCGATTGGCTGGAGAAGTCATGCTTTCCTACCGCCTCCATTTTGCTGCAACATAAACAACGTAATAGCGACATTCACGGGGTGGATCCAGAGATGGTAGTCTGGGAGGAGGGGCAAAAACCTCCAATTTCACACTCACACACACGCACGCACGCACGCACATACACCATTGAGGCTTGCCAAAATACCAACGTTGAGGTTCTCCAAAAACCTCCAATTGCACTCTAGAGGCTCGCAAAAGCGGAGGCATTTTCCAAAGGTCTGGGGGCTTGTCAGGCTAGAGAGGATACATTCCACAGGTCATTATAAAGGTCTAGGGGGCACGTGTGCCCTGGACCCCTGGATCCGCCTATTCAGTCTCATTGCACCAACAGTCTTCAGTTGGTATTCAGTTAGATTACTCCAAACAACCCCTTCTGTTGGTGCAGTGCAGTGGGTGCATGGACATGACGGAAATATAGATCATCTAAAAAGAATAGCGCAATAAATAATACGTGTATTTAAAGTCTAATTGGATTGGCTGGAGCCGCTAGATGAAAGGTGCTCACAGCTTGTTAAAAAGAATGTGGGAGTAGGTTCCACCCTCCTATTAGTCTGGGATAGAATGAGTACGTATAAATTATGCGTACATGTATTTGTATGTATTTGTTGGGATCGTTGTTTTGGGTACGGGTGCATGGAACTAGAATATACTGAGGCAGAATAATATTCAGGAGGTTACGTTTTATGTTGTTGAAGAAGGTAAGTCGGTGTTGCAACCGTCTTCTTTCTAGTGTCAGTCAGCTGAGTTTGTTTAGGAGTTAGGTTATCCTTGTTTTGTGGTACGGTGGTCACTTAGGATAAATCTAGCTGCCCTTTTTTGGGTATAGGAATTCCAGGCTACAGCTCCATACTCTAGTTTTGGCATTGCTAACATAGTGTTGGCTGCTTCCTTAACTTTCGATGTTGCATGGTGAAGAGTGGATTTTGAGATACAGGCCGAAGATAAAGCTGAGGGATCCATCGCTTAACTTTAGAAGTTTAACTGCTGCTTAGAAATGATTAGATATTATAATAAAATTATAAACTATTTTTTCGGTAACGTTTACACAGCTGTATATTTACTGAGAATTGTATATAGGTACTGTAAACATATGTTTTTCGCAAGTACTGAAAATACGCGTTTGAAGTAGAGCACCTTCCGGCGTCACTTGTCAAAATATTTAGAGCATGGTTTCTCTTGTTCTTGATCACGTTTAAAACTGTAACATTTGACGTTAATCGCGGCACAATATCGTGAGTGTCGTTGCAAGTAAGTGGAGGGGGACTGTATGATTCATGACGAGACTTGCCATGCGTACAAGAGCACAGTTGATTAAACAAGGAGTGCTCACTTATAAAATAGTCCATTTTAGTTTTACAAAACATGTTAACAAAATGTTATGCACGCACGCACAAAAATCATTATACACACGTTAATGTGTGAGAAAAGCAGCATGTAAATTCTAAAACTCTCAAAGGTGTGAATGAATTTGTTGGGTGGGAAAAGAAAAAAATGCGCGAACTGTAATCCACACATGTAACGTTTTCATAGTGGTGCAAAATAGTTAAGAAATTAATATTTTCAATAAGTGTGCCCTTTTCACAGATGAAAGAACCGTTTTGAAACTGTGACATCCATTAAACAAATAAAATAAAAATTCTTTCCCAGTATCGAGGCCTCGTTAAAATAACCCTCCTCATTGCATGCACAATACTAGTGGACATTACAGTATATACATGTATATGTAAATGTATATATATATATATATATATATATATACTGTTTCGTAATCCCCTCAAGCAGCAGCGTATTTACTGTTTAGCGCTGGAGTTGGACCTGTGGAGATGCTATTTGGCATATTGCTTTGCATTGCTGTCGTATCGATGTAAACAGTGGCTCCACTATTTGGTAGTATAGCAAACTAATATGTAAGTTTGACCCCATCTTGCCCTCCCGGAGATCTCAATACTCCACTACCCTCAAGTCAAAATGAAACATTGGCTGTGCCAATAGGGCGAGTGCGTAATCGTTGGAACCAATCAGCTAGCTGACGGTAATAAATGGTTACTGTCAATTTCATTATTCATTTGAGTTAAGGTTATTAATATAGGCCTACATAATCACGGTTATGGTCAGTTAGGGTTAGACGCAGAAGTAGACAATAGTTCTGGTTAGTTATGGCTATGGTCAATCTTCCAACAATTACGCAGTGACCGTACTCGTGCAGCCTATTTCCGAGTTATAGCGATTTCCGCCAATCGAAACAGTGGCTCCCTCTAGCGGCCCCCTCTGACACGTAGACCAGGAAGTGCAGGTAACAATTTCCATATTAACAACGAGTCATCATTTTGTTGGAATTTCTGTCCTTTCAAGTGTCCTCGGTGTGCCGGTGCAGATAGGACAGAAAATGCGAGAATACAAGCGGCAGTCGTTGTGAGCGGTCGGTCAGCCGTTAATTAATCCGAGTAACTACCGTGTGAGCTCACACACGGAAACAGTTCACTTACTCATTGACGTATCTAACAAGTATACATCCACTTAATAAGTTCACCCCGCCGGAGTAGGTTTATACTTACATGATTCCTAATCAACGCGTGTCACGTAAGTTGATTGATTTGTATCGCCGCTTGTGTTTAATAACATCGGCGACGATCGTGAGTACTTCCTCGTTGACCCTGTGGCAATGCTGTCGTCGCGTCCCGTCGAAGGCCTCTGACGGTAACCTCGGCGTCGCTTGTATGCACGGAACCCACTGTGCACTCAGTCGAGTCGCCTACTGTGACTACGCGCATTACAATCACTGCTCATATCAGTCACCACTGAATACTCACTGTCGACACCGTAACCTAGTTCTGTTATGTGAAACTTGCTCACAATGTACGTGGGTTCGTGCGTGTGTGAATACACGTTTCACTGCCATAGATAGAAGGCCGGTAGGGTTGGGTGTGCGGTGTACTGTATGCGCACCTCACCCTCGGGCAAAACATTCCGTTTGTGGAAAGTTGATTCTAAATACCATCCCATCGACAGGGACAATCTCCAACACTACCCGTCCTCCTCTACTCGACACGGCAAAATATGTTCCTTACATACATCTTAGATGTGTAAAGAAACTAGGAGAGACCGGGTCTAATCCGCCTCCGGGGTAAGTCCGCCAACACGATTTTATTCCGCGCATTTGCGGAATTTAGTCATTTTGGTCAGGCGACGTACTTAAGTCACATGATCACCAAACTACCTACAACGGGAAGCGTTTTTGCGATTCACTTATGACAAACTGAAGGCACTTTTAAGCCACACCCAGCGCGCTCGTGATTGGTCGTTAGGGCAAGGAGCGTTTGAATATGAGTCACGCGCGTTTCATTTTATTTTTCGCACAGGTAGGCAGGGCTATAACTAAGTATACAACCTACGTATACGTACGTTCATCCAGATTATATTATTTAGCGTTCAGTTTAGACTGATACTGATTAGGACAGTCGCGCAATCCATTAATTGTAAATGTTGTCACACAGTTATTTTAACACATTGTGAATATCAAGCAAATAGGTACAATGTGGAATAGCAATTACTTTTGCATTTATCTAATAAAATTCTAGAACATGCACACAACTAATAATTAATGAATTCGACTTTAATCGAGCTAGCATATTAGGAAAGATTATTCCCAATATATAGTAATGTAATCACGGTCTTCAAGCTTTATTATGAATATTTGCGATGGGATGGGTGTAATATTACTAGAATGTTGTTCATTTGGAAGAAGGATAGATACATGTGGAAATGTTTATAAATGCTAGCCAACTGATTGTTGGCTAATTGTGTCGTAAGTTGTATTCAGCACAAGTAATCTTACAAACTGCCAAAACACATATTTAGTGCAAAAATAATTGAGATTTATTTAAAGTTAGTTAAAATATTTTAGCAAAAATAATAAATGTGTTCGTGTAAGATGTATAACATAATGTATACTAAATATAATCCAGCACGAATTATGATATATTCGTTCACTCACGTACCCATTTGGCATGTTTACTTCTGAGCTCGACTCCACTGGGCTTTTGCTTACATCCGTGTGCCCATGCAGACATTCAGAAATGTACACATGCCTACTTAGGTATAATTAAATATGTAAATATCATATGGTAATAAAGTTGCTCTTTGCTCAGTTCGTAAAGTGAAAGAGTCCCAGTAATGGTGCATAATGGCAATCCAATTTATTTAATAAAACATTTGAAAACGTGTGTAAAATAATTTTACTCTTTTTGTCATAGGAATGTGCACATTCCTATGACAAAAAGAGTAAAATAATGTTTCCTTATTGTTCCTTTATATAGTTGGTTTGATGCTAGTAATGAAACAAAGATGATACTGTAGCACACTACCCAAGTATGCAATCCACATACACTACATTAATTCAAGTATATTTAATGCATACCATACTTTTGTTTTCAAATAATTTAAATTCTAGTAATTATATAATGCATGTGCACTGTGATCATGTAATATAATTGGGTTTGTTTAATACACACTGTACACACGTTTTCAAATGTTTGATTAAATAAATGGGATTGTCATTATGTACCATCACTGAGACTCTTTCACTTTGCTCTAGTTCACTCAGCTTTATGATTGAGTAACTGGCTATAGACAGTGGTGCATATTTGTGTACGAATAGTTTTTGTGTATTAATTGTAGCATGGCTAAATGTTTTCAAGAGAAGTCGAGATGTGTTCGATTGAACAGGTCTGTCAGGGAGTAAAATGTTAAGCGCTTTGAGCAGTCCTAAGGCTGCGCTATATAAGAACTTACCTTTAATACGTGTAAGTTATACTGGCTAGATATTCCGAGCACTGTGTAATGCCCATATACCAGAGCTATTGTGTGGATCTTACGTTGTTGCTTTCCCCAAATAGAAACGTACCTATGTTTCCTTGATAATAACATGATTTTCCGAAGTTCTTGGTGCATTTCAAACATCACGTGTTACCATCAAAGGGATCGCCAGTTGATGATACTGGATAATCATGCCTTTCATCTGGCGATAGAAGCCCTTGATTTTGCAAAGGTACGATGGTATCCTGCCTCATTGCTCATACACACTACATCCCTTGGATCTTTGGATGCGCAATCACTCAGGTCAAAATAATATTTGATAACGTATGATATACTAGACGCTGTTGGTGAAGCTTAGGAACACTCTTTGAAGGAAATAAAAACAAGGCATTAGCTAAAATCCGTTTTCTATGTGTACACAAAGTTTAACATTGTATGCAACATTTCAGAACATAAACAAATACAGGAACATACGTTGATAGCATAAATTCGATTTAAAACCCGTCTCTGTAACTATTCCCGCGGAAAATAGAAATGTAATGAGCTAGGCGATCACGTGGTATCGTGTCGTCACACATGACACATACTCGCATCAGGACGACCCTTTCAATGCATTGAGAGCATGTTTACAAGGATAGCTTTTGGAACGAGCGTCAGAATGAGTTATTGTGCAATATTCCGATGTAATACAAACACTAGTCATCATAAAGGAACAAGCAGTTATCTTACCGTTGCACAAAAAATCCAATTTTATTCAAAACAATGAATGCGAATTGGCCCTCAACTACAAGAAGGCGAGATTTCGCTGACCTTCAGCTCGTTTTCAGAATAATTATATCAATTGCAACCAACGGGAGATAATCTACACCAATAAACATAAATAGCAAACTATATATTGTATCCAGCTACAGAAAGTAACGTGTATAATCTCGTAATATCACTAGAATATCGATATATGAAGGAGGAATTGTACAATTTATCATAACAACTTAAATCAGTCAACGAAATTCTGTTGACGTCGGTAGCTCAGTCAGTAGACGCGTTGGTTTCGTGTCATTTCTTTTTTGTTTATGTTTTCACGAAGTAATATAAACCAAATCATGTATATTTCTAAATTGTATTTATCCAGACAAATATAACGTAATGGATATATAATTTATTAATTTTATATTTATTAATTATATATATGGCAAAAAATAGGGTCATATTGAAACAAATTGCAACAGAAGCAATTTTTGCAGTTTTGATAGCAGACATGTATGCTAGATAACATATCAAAAGACACAGAGGCACACGGGCATGCGGGCACGCGGGCACACGGACACGGGCACAAAGACACGGACACACACACACACACGCACACGCACACCACACACGCACACCACACGCGCGCGCGCGCCCCCCCCCACACACACACATGCACGCACCCACACATATAGACTATAGTGTGTGTGTGTGTGTGTGCGCGCGGCTGCGCGCGCGTGCACACAGGCACACAATTAAATATAAACTATGCAAATTTTGGTTCATCAGCCAAATCGCCAGCTGATTTTCAAAACCGGAAATAGAATGAGTTTGAGCACGCATCCACGCACGCACGCACGCACGCACATACATACAATACATACACACTTCCAAAAACTATATATTATGTTACGTTAGTCCTACTGGGTGCACGCTAAGCGCCGACAATAACGGTTACATGCTGCAGGTTGACCGCAGCGGATGTTCTGGCTTAGAGCTGGCAGCAGCGGCTAGACGCTGACAGCATGGTGGAAGATTCGAACCCGAATCTCTCGTTTGAAGCTCTAAACGCTGTGCCACCGCGCCCCACTTCGTTATATACACGTAGAGCCGGGGTCGACAACCTGCGGTCCGCGGGCCAACTGCGGCTGTTTCATGCGGCCCGCGAGCTAGAAGCGAGATTATACACAGTGCGGCCCGGGAGATGATGACAGTTGGCGCACCTTCCAAGGCAGGCACCTTCCATGGCTACGTCACCCCACAATAAAGTTTCTGTGGCAAGTAAGTGAAGACTGTGAACTACGCTCGTGTTCTAAGCCAACGAGGGTTTCAGCATTTTATTGCCTATATAAATGCGTAATATTGAGACATCTATACGTCTGCTAAGTGTGCTGGCTGAAATGAGATGCACCGCGTGTTGGCCTACGAGGTAAGATATGGGATTAGCTTGTTGATGGAAGAGAGGATGCAGTTGAAAGCCCTGCGCGGGCTGGAAATCTGACCCTGCATCCGGCCCGCAACTATGTCATTTGACCCGCAGCCCGTCCCGCATATTACAACTCAGCGCGCAGCCCGCCCCGCCCCGCATATTTTGCCACATCCTGGCCCGCAGCTCGCCCCACCCCGCAGTAACTTGGTCCGCAACCCGGCATGCAGTAATTTGTCAAAAGTCAGCCCGCACCGCCCCGCAGCCTACAACAGATGACATGGAATATATAATATTTATTAATCATTGTTGTTTACAATATTAACAAGCTGATTATACAAAATATGGCTATTTTATAGTCTTTAACCATATCGTTCACTTAAGGCTGCTGTTGACGAGCAAAATTAGTTACAAAAGTCAGCCCGCAGTAGCCCGCTTGTAGAAATGACTAGCCCGCAGACTGCCCCGCCCCGCCCCGCCCCGCTGTGACCTGGCCCATACCCCGCCCCGCCCCGCCCCGCCCCGCCGCGCACAAATTGAAACTTAACCGGCACCGCACCAAATAAAAAAATCCAGCCAAAACCCGCACCACGCAGAGCTTTAATGCAGATATATCAGAATTCACTGACCTCCACATTGATGTACAATTTTGTATTTTTGTCGACATCACGGCACACCTGAATCTGTTGAATGTTCAACTCCAAGAACGAAAACATCTCATCAATTAGATTTTCCAGTTCGCCTCCGCTTTCGAGATCACGATGCTACGGTAGGAGACACAACTGCAGAAAGCCAACAACATTCACGTCTCATTACCCCAAGAACAAAACCATGATAGTACGGACACATACGTACGGAGAATTATGAGACGGGAGCTATAACATGAAATGTTGGCGATCTCAGGGCTCGCAGTGTTGGTTGCTCTTATTTTCAAACCCATTCCATGTGGAAGTCGACGATACGTCGTTAGCGAATAGTTATGCAGTTGGAGCTCATCGAACTGCAGTGCGGCTCTATATCGCACTGAAACAACCGCCATGGAGTTATTATGGCATGTACAAGCCGACGGAACCGTATCTTGGTATGGCCAAACACACCAAGCGCATATTGGCATCTGTTTAACACAACATGTGTGAGGAACTGTTTTCGAAAATTGAATGGATGAAATGGAAAACGAGGACTTTGCTACCCAACGGACGGACACTTATATGACGCAATGAGTCTCGCAGGAACAAGTTTGCAGCCAGACGTGGGGCACTTGGCGGTGCAGCAACAGCACCAGGCGTTACACTAGTCAAGACACCCATTGAGGCTCCTCAGGACACCCAACAGCACACCGCTTGAGACTTCGAGCGGAACTCTTTTGCCTCAAGCGGGGGGGGGGGGGGTTCTAGTCCAAGTCACTTATATCGCCCTCCATTCCTAACGGTTGCCGGCCCCTGCGTTATATGGTCGACAGCAGATGCTATACGCTTATGGTAGGCAGCTATACGGCTATGCGCTATATGGTCGACAGCAGATTTGTACGCGGTACATGGTCGACAGCAGCATCTACACACTAAGGACCGACAGCAGTAGTTACAATGCTAATTCGCCACTAACTAATGCGTCATAGTTTCAGGTGGTCGGAAACAACATCGAATCACTGACTGCCCAGAATCAACTTCGCTTGATAAGCCACGGTATCAGAATGTCCTTTCTGACAAAAACATAAGGTACGTTTTTGAAATGACAAATGTATGCGGTCTATGAGATGTCATGCCACAATAGTAATGCAATTGATGTATCCAGTACGTCGCGGTTTTCTTACATCACAATCAAAATTATGCCGGTCTCGTCCATGTTCCATATTCGTGCTGGTGTGTACGTGGACATCTCCAGCTGTGATGTACAGCTCGAAGAATTGGCGTACCTTAGGTCGGTTGAAACCTTCAGCCTGCGCAATGTTGGGGCGCCTACAAGTAATCGTATTTATCCTGTGGTTTTCAGCTGCTATTTTAGGTACAAATACCCTACGTGCCAGGCATGAATTAATTATAGTTGTTAATTGTTAATGTATTAATTTAATTAACTCAATTAACTTAATTAATTAACTTTCTCAAGAAACAATTTAAGGAATTAACTTTTCTGCAAGAAAAAAGTACCCTGTCAATGAGAAATACTGGCAATGCTTGACGGAACTCGCGTAGCTTTCGGCAACTTTTGAAAAAGTTGCAGATTGGGCTTTTCTAATATATCCAAAATCTGATAGTACATGCACGCACTCATGCACGCACACTCACGCACAGACGCACACCTACACACACACGATTCAGAATAATATCAGATGTAACAACATTCCTACCGATCCTAACTAAGAGGAAGGCGAAGCCAAAGGGGAAGTCACAATGGAGAAACAACACAAGCAAGATCGCTTTGACGAAGCCAAAGACAAGACGCCTCAGCACCAACAGTGAGGAAGAGGATTGGCCATCTATCATCTGCGGCGAGCCGTTCGTGAACAGCAGATCACGAGAAAGAAATAGTGCATCCATGATCATGTTACATATTTATTTCATAACAAAAGTACTGATGGCTGGGGTTAATAACCTCTAGCTAACATTATTTGTACACCCCAATAGAAAAGTACTGATGTATGACCTCCAGTATCAATGTTTCAATGCCCCTATTGTCTTGCCACTGGATTTGTACATAAGCCCAGTCACCCATAGGAGCCACTGGAGATTGGGAGATAACCGAATCAATGATTTTATATTACATGATTACAATTCAAAAGTAGTTAAAATACTTGAAATTGAAGTACTTTTGGGATGGATTTTTGTTATTTCGCAAATGTACTTGTAAGTACAAGTACAAGTACTCAAAAATGTACTTAATGGACGTGTAGCGCAGTCCTGAGAACTAGATACTGCGCTATATAAGAACGTACCTTTACTTTTATTTTAAGTACAAAAGTACTTAAGTAAACAGTACTTTGGCACAGCCCTGATAGGTATACATGAATTACATTATAACCGCTGCGTGATATCTCACAAATCAAACATTAATGCATACGGTTGTCACCTTAAAGACTTTGCCTTATGTTTTTGTCATAAAGAAACACTTTTGTGAGCACAATTTCAACAAAATATACAACGGAATGTCTGAACGCACGACGTGTTTTCTTATGGCTTAACGGAGGTTTAGCTAGGTAGCAGATCACGTGATGGATAGGTCAATTAACTTAAGGCAAAGCTTGAAGGAAGTAATGCGCATAATTTTGATTGTGACGTAGGCAAACCGCGATGTACTGGATATGTCAATTTACATATCCATCACGTGACCTGTTGCCTAGGAAAACCTGCGTCAAGCCATCAAAAATGGATACCGAAAACCCAGTGCGTTTGTGCATTCCGCCGTATATTTTGTTGAAATTTCCCAAACGAATTTCTTTATTACAAAAAACAGAAGGCAAGGTTTATAAGGTAACAATTGTGGGCGGTTGTGTTTTATCTATATGATGTCATGCCGCAATAGCAGTGTAAATCACATAAGCCCCTATATAACCGTTATCAACATTTGTTGGCAAAGGCAAAGCTTGACGGAGATCACGCGCACAATTTTGATTGTGATGTAGGCAAACCGAGACGTACTGGATATATAAATTAAGACTCAACGAACCCGAGGCTACTTCATAAATCCCAATCGTCCACTGACTTTGGCGCCATGCAATTTCCCGTACAACGGCCTGTTTCGCACTAAAGCGCAAACAAGAAAAGATGGAGAGGAACGAAGACCTGAAGGCTGGAAGCCTCATTTCCACCCGTAACCCCCTGCCTTTCGAGTGTCCTAAGAGTTGCAGACGAAGTGTCGGATTCCCATTGGCATGAAGAGCTCATCTTCGTTCCCAGAGACCGCCGATGATGAGTCTGCCTTTCAGACTCCGTCCCATTCCGAGGGATATCTTCTTCGACTTACGCCTATCTCCCTCGTTCGCGAGCGCCCCCCGCACGGGAAGTATAACAAACGCAGAAAACTCTGACGTCATTATATCGGGCTTCCTTAAAGGAAATAAAAATAAGGCATTAGCTAAAATCCTTTTTCCATGTGTACACAAAGTTTAAAATTGCATGTAACATTTGACAACATTAAACAAATACAGAAAAATACATTTGTAGCATAAATTCGATTTTAAGCTCGTCTGTGAAGCGATTCCCGCGGAAAATGAAATTTTAATGAGCTAGGCGATCACATGGTATCGTGACGTCACTTATGACACACTCGCATCAGGCCGACCCTTTCCATGCATTCAGAGCATGTTTACAAGGATAGCTTTTGGGTCGAAACGAGCATCAGAACGAGTTATTGTGCAATATTCCGACGTAATACAAACACTAGTCATCATAGAGGAACAAGCAGTTATCTTACGGTTCCACATGAATCAAATTTTATTCAAAACAACGAATGCGAATGGGCCTACAAGTCGACTAGGTTTCGCCGAGCTTGGGCTCGTTTTCAGAATAATTATATCGAATGCAACCAACGGGAGATAATCTATACCAATAAACATACATAGTAAACATATATTGTATCCAGCTACATAAAGTAACGTGTATAATCTCATAATAGCACTAGAATATCGATATATGAAGAAGTTGTACAATTTAAACTTAAATCAGTCAGAGAGTTTCCGTTGGTCCCGCTAGCTCAGTGGGTAGGCGCATTGCTTACTTATCGTTTATTTTACAATCGGGCGACGCCGGTTCAATCCTGACAGCTTGCAAACCTTTGATTTTCTATACACTTTTTTGTTTATGTTTTCACGAAGTAATATAAACCAAATCATGTTATACTATAATGCACTGTTTGTAAATATTTTTTGAATTTTTGTAGTAATTATTTATTCGCCACAAAAATGAAAATATGGTCATTATATATAACAATGTTTCTAAATTGTATTTATCCAGACAGATCTCAATCTGTTTTCACATATATAATTACAATATATTACCGTACAATATATTTACAATTAATAAATTATATATCCATTACATTATATTTGTTTGGATAAATAAAATTTAGAAACATCGTTATATAATGACCATATTTTCATTTTTGTTGAGAATAATTAGTTACTACAAAAATTAAAATTATTTACAAACAGTGCATTATAGTATCAAATGATTTGGTTTATGTTACTTCGTGAAAACATAAACAAAAAAAGTGTATAGAAAATCAAAGGTTTGCATGCTGTCAGGATTGAATCGGCGTCGCCCGATTGTAAAATAAACGACAAGTAACCAACACGCCTACCCACTGAGCTAGCGGGACCAACGGAAACTCTCTAACTGATTTAAGTTGTTCTGATAAATTGTACAACTCCGTCATATATCGATATTCTAGTGATATTATGAGATTATACACGTTACTTTATGTAGCTGGATGCAATATATGTTTGCTATGTATGTTTATTGGTGTAGATTATCTCCCGTTGGTTGTATTCGATATAATTATTCTGAAAACGAGCCCAAGCTCGGCGAAACATAGTCGACTTGTAGGCCCATTCGCATACGTTGTTTTGAATAAAATTCGATTCATGTGGAACCGTAAAATAACTGCTTGTTCCTCTATGATGACTAGTGTTTGTATTACGTCGAAAAATTGCACAATAACTCATTCTGACGCTCGTTTCAACCCAAAAGCTATACTTGTAAACATGCTCTGAATGCATGGAAAGGGTCGGCCTGATGCGAGTTTGAGTCATAAGTGACGTCACATCTCGGCATCCCGAAAAGCGCGCAAAAAATATGCATATTCAAAAATGTCCGGATGCACACCATAAAATGTGGAATTTCTAATTCATTGAATTTTTTTGATTTTTTTGGCTTGGTGGACGTGGAAATAGATAGCAGGATGTAATATAACATGAATTCGAGCAATACATGTTTTTATTCCCTTTAAACGAACTGTTACGTGAAATCGTGGCAGCATTTTCTGTTATGAACATCCCTGATACCTGTAACCAAACAATAATAAAGGAATATACCTGCATATATATACACATATATATGTATGCATATATGTATGTATATATATGTATATATATATACAGTGTATATATATACATGAATATATATATGTGAATAATACCATGTATATAAATGGTATTATTCATTACACGTTTTATAAGTATACATTTTGACCTCACTCACAGTAGTTATGTATTGTCATATTGTATGTTGTGTAGACCCTATTTGTCTCCCGTCAAATAAATGCATTCCGTTTTCTTCCAAAATGTGTGTATGGGGGGTGCGTGCATGCGTGCGTGGTTGAGTGCGTGTAGCGTACTCCATTCATCTAGCAAAGCATTGCGGCTTCCTCCAATGTTATCTTGCACAACAGTTGTTAGGCTTTAATTTAATTACAGCCTAGATAATAGGCCCAACATATACATAGAGCCTAGTGTGGTGTTCTATTTAAGGCAGCGGTCCGCAAACTTTTTAAAGTGCGGGCCAAATGTTGTCCGGCTATCTCTTTATGGGCCAAAACTTGGCCTAGTACCGCCTTGAGAGCCGATATACTGAAGGTCGGGAAACAACTTTCAAACGGTATCGAAGGTGTTCTTTGTGTGAGGTAGGGTGGAGCATGGAGCCCCCCTTATGGGAGAATGGGCATAGTTATTTATAAACTTGTAATTTTGACGTCCTGGTGCTGCCATAAGTTTGCCACGTGGTTATGCTACATATTACCAAAGAATGAGTTAAATTTTAAAACAATAATTTTAGTAATCGTTAATTTAAAATATTGTCCTAATAGGGCGTATTTGCCCCATGCCTGGGGTCAAGACGTTCCCTTGTGTGGGACATGGCGTCTTTTCAACTGGTGTGTCGGCGGCAAGGCTATCGATGACCCGGCGGTAGGTGGCAAGTTTGTTGGTGATCGCGCGGTTCGACGCAATATTACGGACGATCCGGCGGTCGGCAAAGCTATCGATGATCCGGTGTCTGATGTGGCAGGACGAACTTTCTGAATATCGCGGTCATGTCGTAAGCAGTGGTTCTTCTTTCGTGATTGATAACCATCCAGTTGTCAGCCGCTGCGTTTTATGAACTCTTCAGAGCCTTTAAATACAATCTATTCACAACCATACATTGACCAACTCACGCGCGGGGCAAGGTGCCCCCAAGGACTTCTTGCCCCGCACTGTAAGGGAACTTTTTGCCCCCAACATGCATGATCTAGACAAATGCCAATTCCCGCGCTAATACCAATCTTCGTCTCATTTTATAATAATGAATGAAGCTATATACACTAATGATAAATATGAGAACTACTGCACGACGCTAAGCGTAATCCCAAAATTTCAGTGA
>CM034535.1:39551034-39705580 GCA_020002185.1 Paraescarpia echinospica | reverse complement strand
TGCAATTCCACACTGCTCTGAAACCTTCATGTCAGCACTAATTGTCAGCCTAAGTCTTTTTCTTTTACAGTAGTACTTAGTACAGTTCCCCCATTGTATATTCTACATATTCGTTCCCATGTCCTGTGTGAAGGCATTTACATTTCCCAAAATTGAACAACATTTGCCACTTTTCAGACCATTTGATCAACCTGTCAAGATCATCTTGTAAATGCTGTCTATCACCATCACTTTCAATCCTTCTAAACACTTTTGTATCATCTGCAAATTTCAGCACCTTGCTAGCTATATCATCGTCCAAATCGTTTATATATATTAAGAATAATATAGGTCCCAGTACTGATCCCTGTGGAACCCCACTCAAGACTGATTTCCAGTTTGAAGCCTCCCCATCAACAACTACCCGTTGTCTTCTGTCAATCAGCCATTTTTCTATCCAGTTAGTTATACCATTTCCTACGCCATGGGCTTTTAGTTTAAGCAGTAATCTCTGATGTGGCACTTTGTCGAAAGCTTTTTGAAAATCTAAGTAGATGATATCTACTGGTGATCCATCATCTACCCACTTAGTGATATCTTCCAAAAACATAACATATTTGTTAAGCATGACCTCGCTTTTAGAAACCCATGTTGAGATGGGTTTATCAAATTATGTTTAACAAGAAAATCCACCATGTGATCTTTAATTAGTCTTTCTAATAATTTACAAATCACCGATGTTAAACTAACTGGTCTATAATTATTTGACTTGTTTCTCGAACCTTTTTAAATAACGGTATAATGTTTGCTTCTTTCCATTCTAAAGGAACCACTCCCTCTTCTAATGACAAGTTGAAAACTGTTGCAAGCGGTATGCTAATTTGTTCTACAATTTCCACTAGTAGTTTGGGTGGAATACCATCCACTCCAGGTGATTTATTTTCCTTCATAGCCCTAATTTTCTTAGCTACCATTTCTGGGGTTACAATTAACTGTCTTAAATATTCTGATTCTGCCCCCTTGAACTTAGCCTCTGGTACTGGCAGTGAACTAGTGTCTTCTCTAGTAAACACTGAACTAAAATACTCATTTAGGTCTTCAGCCATTAAGAATCCTTCTGATATTATATTTCCAGCACTATCTTCTAGAGGGCCGACCTTATCCTGAACTTTCTGTTTGCTTCGAACATACGCATAAAAACTCTTACTGTCATGTTTTATATTACAAGCTAATTTATGTTCATAGCTTCTCTTTGAATTTCTAATTTCAGCTGTAGCTTGGTTTAGTGCTTCTTTATAAAGGTTGTAGTCTTCGTCATTGCCAGTACGTCTATAAGACTTCCACATCATTTTATTTATACTTAATTTTTCTAATGGCTTCTTTCGATAAGTATTTCTTTCTGGTCCGTTTCCCTTGTTTTTTGAAGGGAACAAATTTATCTACGATGCACTCTATTTCATTCTTTAAGATATTCCAGCATTCTGTTGCTGTCTTATTCTTCAGTGTATTACTCCAGTCTATCTTTGCTAAATATTTCCTCATTTCCTTATATCTTCCTTTGTGGAAATTTCTCCTCAACTGCTTTTTATTATTTCTTTCTGATTTTACTTTAATGGTAAAATGTATCTGGTTGTGATCACTACTTCCAAGAGGCTCACATAATTTAACATTGTTAACTAATTCATTCTGTGAGGACAAAACTAAGTCTAACACATTCTCTCCCCTGGTTGGTTCTAGCACATGTTGAGAAAGGAAACTATTTTGTACTAAAACTAAAAACTTGTGGTCCTCACTACCCATACTCTGTAGATTTAAGTTGTTATGATAAATTGTACAACTCCGTCATATATCGATATTCTAGTGATATTATGAGATTATACACGTTACTTTATGTAGCTGGATGCAATATATGTTTGCTATGTATGTTTATTGGTGTAGATTATCTCCCGTTGGTTGCATTCGATATAATTATTCTGAAAACGAGCCCAAGCTCGGCGAAACATAGTCGACTTGTAGGCCCATTCGCATACGTTGTTTTGAATAAAATTCGATTCATGTGAAACCGTAAAATAACTGCTTGTTCCTCTATGATGACTAGTGTTTGTATTACGTCGAAAAATTGCACAATAACTCATTCTGACGCTCGTTTCGACCCAAAAGCTATACTTGTAAACATGCTCTGAATGCATGGAAAGGGTCGGCCTGATGCGAGTTTGAGTCATAAGTGACGTCACATCTCGGCATCCCGAAAAGCGCGCAAAAAATATGCATATTCAAAAATGTCCGGATGCACACCATAAAATGTGGAATTTCTAATTCATTGAATTTTTTTGATTTTTTTGGCTTGGTGGACGTGGAAATAGATAGCAGGATGTAATATAACATGAATTCGAGCAATACATGTTTTATTCCCTTTAAACGAACTGTTACGTGAAATCGTGGCAGCATTTTCTGTTATGAACATCCCTGATACCTGTAACCAAACAATAATAAAGGAATATACCTGCATATATATACACATATATATGTATGCATATATGTATGTATATATATGTATATATATATACAGTGTATATATATACATGAATATATATATGTGAATAATACCATGTATATAAATGGTATTATTCATTACACGTTTTATAAGTATACATTTTGACCTCACTCACAGTAGTTATGTATTGTCATATTGTATGTTGTGTAGACCCTATTTGTCTCCCGTCAAATAAATGCATTCCGTTTTCTTCCAAAATGTGTGTATGGGGGGTGCGTGCGTGCGTGTGTGCATGCGTGCGTGGTTGAGTGCGTGTAGCGTACTCCATTCATCTAGCAAAGCATTGCGGCTTCCCCCAATGTTATCTTGCACAACAGTTGTTAGGCTTTAATTTAATTACAGCCTAAATAATAGGCCCAACAGATACATAGAGCCTAGTGTGGTGTTCTATTTAAGGCAGCGGTCCGCAAACTTTTTAAAGTGCGGGCCAAATGTTGTCCGGCTATCTCTTTATGGTCCAAAACTTGGCCTAGTACCGCCTTGAGAGCCGATATACTGAAGGTCGGGAAACAACTTTCAAACGGTATCGAAGGTGTTCTTTGTGTGAGGTAGGGTGGAGCATGGAGCCCCCCTTATGGGAGAATGGGCATAGTTATTTATAAACTTGTAATTTTGACGTCCTGGTGCTGCCATAAGTTTGCCACGTGGTTATGCTACATATTACCAAAGAATGAGTTAAATTTTAAAACAATAATTTTAGTAATCGTTAATTAAAAATATTGTCCTAATAGGGCGTATTTGCCCCATGCCTGGGGTCAAGACGTTCCCTTGTGTGGGACATGGCGTCTTTTCAACTGGTGTGTCGGCGGCAAGGCTATCGATGACCCGGCGGTAGGTGGCAAGTTTGTTGGTGATCGCGCGGTTCGACGCAATATTACGGACGATCCGGCGGTCGGCAAAGCTATCGATGATCCGGTGTCTGATGTGGCAGGACGAACTTTCTGAATATCGCGGTCATGTCGTAAGCAGTGGTTCTTCTTTCGTGATTGATAACCATCCAGTTGTCAGCCGCTGCGTTTTATGAACTCTTCAGAGCCTTTAAATACAATCTATTCACAACCATACATTGACCAACTCACGCGCGGGGCAAGGTGCCCCCAAGGACTTCTTGCCCCGCACTGTAAGGGAACTTTTTGCCCCCAACATGCATGATCTAGACAAATGCCAATTCCCGCGCTAATACCAATCTTCGTCTCATTTTATAATAATGAATGAAGCTATATACACTAATGATAAATATGAGAACTATTGCACGACGCTAAGCGTAATCCCAAAATTTCAGTGAAACATTACAAACACATATAATATCAAACATAAAGAAAACTTAAAATGCAGATCATTTCTAAACATGTATTTCGCCTGTCAGTAATTCGGGGGAGAGTCGTTTAGTGGCAACATTGCATTTGTCCACCAGAGACAGACATCAAGCGCGTAGTCTTGGAAACAGAAGGGTGCTTCTTACCCCCTTACCCTACGGGGGCTCCTTGTCCCACCCTACCCTACCTACCAACCATTTCTGAGCTATCTCAAGCAGTACTGGAGAAAATCGGCACTTTTATCGCTCATAAAACTCACAGTAATTGTCCAATTATGATTGCCTAACAATAATGGCTCCACTCAAGAGGTTGTCTTTCACGATGAAACATTTTCCTTTCAAACCAATAAACCGCTATAATATCTTAGAGAAAAAGTAAACGTAAAATTTGAAATGTAAATAGTTCGGCATGAGTTTTGAAGGGCGACAACTTTTTGTCGAAACATTCACTGCTCCATACACATTGCTAATCAGCGTTTGTCTTCCCTGAAGCTGCATATTCAACGTGGTCAAATGCTCGAAAATGAATGTCGGAACGAAATGCTGAATTTGTAACTCAATGCCCGAGCGATGGGAACCATCCGCGGGCCACGGTTTCCAGATGGTTGATTTAACATATTTTGAGGGCATACACAGACTAAATGTGATATATATAATTATATATATAGATGTACACTTTTTAAAACACTAACCAATACTCGACAGCACCATACGCAGATGAACATTATTATTGTTTCGTATACATCGTTGTCTCCTACTAGTGCCAAAGACATATTAACGTAGTTATTCTGAACACGTATTTGCTGTTAAAGGGAATAAAAACATATATTGCTTGAATTTATGTTATATTATATCCTGCTGTCTATTTCCACGTCCACCAAGCAAAAAATTCAATGAATTAGAAATTCCACATTTTATGCTGTACATCCGGACATTTTCGAATATGCATATTTTTGGCGCGCTTTTCGGGATGCCGAGATGTGACGTCACTTATGACTCAAAGTCGCATCAGGCCGACCCTTTCCATGCATTCAGAGCATGTTTACAAGTATAGCTTTTGGGTCGAAACGAGCGTCAGAATGAGTTATTGTGCAATTTTCCGACGTAATACAAACACTAGTCATCATAGAGGAACAAGCAGTTATCTTACGGTTCCACATGAATCGAATTTTATTCAAAACAACGTATGCGAATGAGCCTACAAGTCGACTAGATTTCGCCGAGCTTGGGCTCGTTTTCAGAATAATTATATCGAATGCAACCAACGGGAGATAATCTACACCAATAAACATACATAGCAAACATATATTGTATCCAGCTACATAAAGTAACGTGTATAATCTCATAATATCACTAGAATATCGATATATGAAGGAGTTGTACAATTTATCATAACAAATTAAATCAGTCAGAGAGCAAACATATATTGTATCCAGCTACATAAAGTAACGTGTATAATCTCATAATATCACTAGAATGTCGATATATGAAGGAGTTGTACAATTTATCATAACAACTTAAATCAGTCAGTTAGTTTCCGTTGGTCGCGCTAGCTGAGTGGTTAGGCGCGTTGGTTACTTGTCATTTATTTTACAATCGGGCGACGCCGGTTCAATCCTGACAGCATGCAAACTATTGATTTTCTTTACACTTTTTTTGTTGATGTTTTCACGAAGTAATATAAACCAAATCATTTAATATACTATGATGCACTGTTTGTAAATAATTTTTATTTTGTAGTAATTATTTATTCGCCACAAAAATGAAAATATGGTCATTATATAACGATGTTTCAAAATTTTATTTATCCAAACAAATATAATGTAATGGATATCTAATTTATTAATTGTAAATATATTGTACAGTAACATATTGTAATTATATATGTGAAAATAGATTGTGATCTGTCTGGATAAATACAATTTAGAAACATCGTTGTATATAATGACCATATTTTCATTTTTGTGGCGAATAAATAATTACTACAAAATATAAAAAAAAATATTTACAAACAGTGCATCATAGTATACTAAATGATTTGGTTTATATTACTTCGTGAAAACATCAACAACAAAAAGTGTAAAGAAAATCAATAGTTTGCATGCTGTCAGGATTGAACCGGCGTCGCCCGATTGTAAAATAGACACCAAGGAACCAACGCGTTTACCAACTGAGCTATGAAGGCCGACAGAAATTGGCTGACTGATTTCAGTTGTTATGATAAATTGTACAACTCCTTCATACATCGATATTTTAGTGATATTATGAGATTTTACACGTTACTTTCTGTAGCTGGATACGATATATGTTTGCTATGTATGTATATTGGTGTACATTATCTCCCGTTGGTTGCATTCGATATAATTATTCTGAAAACGAGCCCAGGGCCAAGGCCCCAAGCTCGGCGAAACCTAGTCGATTTGTAGGCTCATTCGCATTCATTGTTTTGAATAAAATTGAATTCATGTGGAACCGTAAGATAACTGCTTGTTCCTCTATGATGACTAGTGTTTGTATTACATCGGATTATTGCATAACAATTCATTCTGACGCTCGTTTCGACCCCAACAATATCCATGTAAACATGCTCTGAACGCATAGAAAGGGTCGGCCTGCTGCGAGTGTGAGTCATGTGTGACGTTAAGATACCACGTGATCGCCTAGCTCATTGAATTTTTATTTTCCGCGGGAATCGCTACACAGACGTGTTTAAAATCGAATTTATGCTACAAATGTATTTTTTAAATGTTCTCGAATGTTACATGCAATATTAAACTTTCTGTACACATGGAAAACGGATTTTAGCTAATGCCTTGTTTTTATTTCCTTTAAGCAAATTACGAATGTTATTGATATCGGTCTTCGAGTTTGGTGCTGCCATTTAGCGAATACTGTAGACTAAAATACTTTAGGATGAAATTGACTGGAGACAATGGGAATAATATGTGCACATAGCAGGCATGGGGCAATTAACTTGTAAAGTTAATTAAATTACAATTGATTCTGATATTTTCCAATTAAATATTAACAATTAACTTTAACTCAGTTAACATTTCATTTTAATACAAGACAGAAAAGCCATGGAACAAATGTTTTAACAGGGCAAGCATGATAATAAAGCATAGTTACATTTATATAATGTACAATTATCTCATAAAACATTTCGAGAAGTTAAGTTATATATATACTGTATTGCCAAATAGTATTAACTATTCACATTTACCCCTTGTGATTTGGTCATAAGGGATTATGTCCAGAAACCCCTGGCAGTGCCCATAATACTGTTTGCTCAGAGGGTGGATTAGCACCTGTTAGTGTCCTTAGGTCAATATCCACTTTATTCTTTAGCCAGGCTGCAAGGTACCACTAATTTATTTGATTGTGTGTAACTAGACCCAGCTCAGAACAGTATCTTACAAAATAGAACTGTGACACTTGGTCACCCACTGAACATCACAGTTCACCTAGCTCAGTCACAAACTGACCATGGCTTGACATGAGCCTGTTCAAACAATTGCCTGGACCTAACTAAATGCTATCTTTGGTGTCAGTTGGGTCAGACTGTTTCTAGTGTGCACTATGATCATCAAAGTTAATTACATCTACTGACAACAGGCCAGTGACAATCACCCCAGGAATGCATACAATAATACCCAATAAAACAAAGTTAAATTAACAAATTAGCAATTAACAACTGTAATTAACACATGCCTGGTACATAGGGTATTTGTAAATAAAATAGCAGCTAAAAACCACAGCATAAAGAAAATTACCTGTATACCATAATATACCTGTTTCAAAACACCATGGTATATCTTGTTTTTTCCATGGTATATTTTTATAAGGATTTGTAGGAATCTTGTTACTGATATTATTCTGAATCGTGTGTGTGTGTGTGTATGACTGCGTGTGCGCGTACGATCAGATTTTGGATATTATATTAGCATTAGCAAAACCCAATCTGCAACTATTTCAAAAGTTGCCGAAAGCTACGCAGAAGAAAAATTAAACATAAGAATTGCACATACAGCAAAACGTAACACACATAGGACTGATGTTTGTTATATACATGAACCCTGTGAAGGGCCGCTTTACTCCAGTCACTTAACAAACAAATGCACACATTCACCTAGACAGGACAGTAACAAGACACGTATACAGTTGCCTGCTAGGTTCCAGTTCAGCTCAGACGCTGCGAGAACCACCGCTCACACAGCCCATGACACTGACAAGAACATTAATGTAATTACAAGCAGTATCAGATACACTTCTGCATTACTTATCATGATTACTGCAAGTCTTCTTAGTTGCATATGTAATAAACAGTCTTTTTCTAGTGCTGGTCTGGGTGTATGCCAGACAAGAACTTCAATGTATGTGCCTTTAAAACGAATGACAACTGCAGGCGACTGGTGATCATTCTCCTTCTCACAAACACAAACACACGCACACACACTTGCATACATGCACAAACACCCTGTGTTTAATTCTATTTTGTACACTCCATATTTCACCAGCACACACGCATTGCCGCACAAATACTGCGCCACTACAACTAAAACTGTTCACAATTTACAAGACGTGCTTCCTCCAGATACTCGTGTGTACAGACATCAGCAGCTGACATGCGACCTTACGATCTAAAGCTGCTACTACAGACGGCACGCCAAACTAACATCTCACAAGTTGTCACCTGGCAAAACTATTAACCTTGCAAGCACAAGCTTTTTGGCTGTTTTTGAGCTACATTAATATTATTACAAATGCTACAAAGGTAATGAGACAATAAACCAACATCAATTATT
Source organism: Paraescarpia echinospica (assembly GCA_020002185.1). Classification (NCBI taxonomy): domain Eukaryota; kingdom Metazoa; phylum Annelida; class Polychaeta; order Sabellida; family Siboglinidae; genus Paraescarpia; species Paraescarpia echinospica. The sequence goes on along the minus strand of CM034535.1, from coordinate 39,696,927 downwards.
AAACCATCTGATGCTCTCACTGATGTACATTAAGCCTGTCATGCAAATAGGGTTTATCAAGTGACCAGTATTAACTATAACATATGAGTTCATCTACGTTGGCACATGGCAAAGTCCGAAGCGATGATTCATGTTCAAGCTATGTTTACTGGGCACACACATATTCTATTTGGAAGCCGGTACAAAGGCAGGGTGATTTCCTTACACAAGACGACTGATGACTCAACAATCAAGTTTTTCCATTACTCATGTGGGGGGACTGTAGCTGCACGACATGTCACACATGACCGCCCATGCGTAATGCTCACTGTTAAGACCAACTCTGTAGCCATTCTGTACTCACTCACTGTAAGCATTTCCTAATGTATTATTCACCCACTGACCGTGAGTGAATTCTCTTTGTTTATGGATAACTTTATTACTGCATGCCCTCTGACGTCCAGTATATACGTATTTACAACCCACAGTAACCATTCCTTGTAGCAGTACACTGCCTAGGAGTGTGGAACTGTTATAAGAGGCCGAGTAGGTGGTGCATTTGGTTGTAGTTAAGTTGTAATGACCTGTTCTCGGGATCAGCAACCGGCCACAAGTCAGACTCGGTTAACTCTCCACATGCCTCTTTGCTACAGCCACAAGCTGTACTCTGGCGAAACATCTAAGGCGTTGGCTTCCACCCTTAAGTCAACTAAGTATGTACACAAAGCAGTTGCCTTACTAAAAAATACATATGTGGATGCGATGAAATGGTTGATAATACTGCCTGTACTGTATGTAAACGGGGAGTTGTACCAGACCTATGGAGCAATTCAGCTGTCATCTAACAGCACAGATAGGTAACTAACTGGCAGTGTTCCCTGCCACAAGATGAGTGCAAGTGTACACAAAGTTTCTACTTGCCCCACTAGGTTTAAAAGCATTACAGTAGACTGTTCCCTCCCCATGGGAGGGGTACAAGCTTTACCGGTAAAACGTCGCAACAATGTGATCACCAAAATCATGTAGATATGTTGCGACCATTTGCACTATGGAATCAGCCAGTCTTCTCACAGGCAATGAAAAGTAGAAGATGACAAAAATGCAACATCACAATCGACAAAGAAACAACTTCTAAAATACAAGCAATGCAAGGTGGTCAATAAGTTATCGACATGAATCCAGAACCTACCACATCCAGCCGCTCTGATGGTTAGAAATCTGAAATAAATCGCGAGAGTACGATCAAGAAAACAGCACATTCAAGTGAACCTCTAATTCACTACCACAGTCGGCGACGGTTGCAGTTTACAATTTACACTGTACAATAGGTAGAAATTATTACGATAAATTCTGAGCTGTTCTCTACTTAATAACTAGGTCACACTACTAATTTCATGATCTGTTCCGGAAACAGCCCAATCGGTGCCATGTGACTGGCTGCTTCACCTTGCATGTGAAGTCATGCATGCTGCTATGTATAATTATGTGATTACCAAAGCTGGCTCAACAGCACAACCTACCTATGCCTGGCAAATATCAAGTCGAGTTGAAAGACAATAACACATTATTGGCCGAGACATTTCTACATAATGTAGTTTTTTAGTCAACATGGTCACCGATTATCACTTTCTTTCCAGACACAGTTGCTAAGAAGAAACGGGCCAAGCGCTTAAACATCTGTAACATCAATCCGTCGTTAAAATTAAATAACAACGCTGTTCTAGACAGTGGCAGGGCTGGGGCTGTATTGTCGGGCCAAATCACGATATTATGTGTTCACGGCTACGGTAATGCATAAGTTACAGTAACTCTATTACTCTCTCCTGACCAGCAACACTGTAAAAATATTATGTTTGCCCAGTTAGAAGCAATGTCCATGATTAAATAAGGGGCAAGCGCAGAGTGGGTGCGCTCGAGGTGGGTGGGTGCGACGAGGGGGTGCAGTCAGTCGCCCGTGTAGGGCACTGTATAGGAGCTAGGAAAGAGGCCGCGAACAAGTCTGTTGCCCTGCCATGCTTCACCGAGCCACCAGTTGGGGTCTTTCTTGTCGATGACGGTGATCACGTCACCCGTGTGGATCTCCATCTCCTCGTCATCCTGGGGTTTGTAGTCAAAGTTGACGCGTACTTTGTCCTACAACGACACATGACCACCTTACAAAACTGGGACTTGGTAGCACGGTTGAATGCAACGTAATAAAAAACTAACATGGATCTTTTTTATTTAAACACATTTTATTTAATGTAGTACAATATCTGGATGTGGGGATTAAGGTGGCTGCATCAGCTATCATATGCTTCTTTTGAATTAATCATTTCTAATATAAATTTTGAAGATAAACTAATCATTTTTTCTCAGAGTTTGTCTAAGACACTAAACAATATTCCAGACCAAAAAGAATTGATTTTTTATGTTGTTTAGAGATATTTAGATGTGTTTAAAGATAATAAAAGTATGGTTGTAAGTATAAACATGTTACTGACATTCACACAGGTTTTTTGTAAACAAATGCATATTAAGTTTGATACAGATCATAAACATTTTGCTACAATATTGAAAGACAGCAAAAATCCGTACTGCATTTTTGGCACGACCCCTTCACCAAACATAAAATCATCCCGTGCAATTTTGGGTAAACACAAGTCGAGTTCATATGCCAAGTTATGGCTTTGTAAGTATTGTAGTTTAAAAAAAAAGTAACATTAAGTAATACTTCCTGGTTGTTACTGATAATATAAGTGTCACCAGATGCTTGTTTTTGTTTAGAAATGTGACTTTTTTACTGGCATGTGGCTTATTTCAACACGATTTGACAGACACTTCTATTATTGAGATTTACCCCCAAGGTTTTCCCGCTTAGTTGTCTCATGATACTGTGTTACGAAACGCCACGTGTTGAACTTGTTGTGATAGACAAGATTGATTGACACCTGCTGGGGTCAGTCACGTGTCACTGCAAATGGCGGCTGAGGTTGGGCATTATCAGAGAATAAACAAAACTACCGCCAGTATTTGGTAATTTGACAGTGTGATGCATTTAGGTAATTATAATACAACTATATGATCTGCATTCATGGTGAACGAATTTATGTTTGAACTGGGCTGATGCACATGTGATTGTCACTATGGAAACATCGTCAGTTTTCAAGAATCTGAAAAGGAACTTTCCACAGACATACTAAAAATACTAGTTTTTAAAGAACGGATTGGTGACATATGGTGATAGTGCCTTGGTTTTTTTTAATAGTACACATACTGACACCTACTAATGTTCTATGAAGAAAAAATAAAGCAATCAACTGACATGATAGCCAGCCCAGCTACCTTAAGTTGTAATATTGTAACTTGTAATAATGCAGCAATGCAATTCTTCATATGTTTTGTTATTGCACGGCTATTATTAAACAAATAGTTAAGCTACAGGTTAGGTTTAACTTATATTCTAAAAATGCAGCATGTAATTCTTATGTTTTCTAATGAACTACTGTTATTAAACACATACATGTAGTCAAATAAGCATTTGAAAAAATAATGATCTACCCGGGGTACCTTGAGATATACCAGATAGACGTGAGTGTCTCTGTAACTGTCACAACTGTAATTTCATTAAAATTTCAATGAAAATGTCCAATGGACCAGGTTTCGTTGAGCAGTACAAAAATAATGGCAAGACCAAGTCAACTTATAATAAATCAACCATTGCAGATCGGGAAAAACAGAATCTACATATGATTATGACAGTGGTGTTACCTTGACCATGTCTTGTAGGTAGATAGTTTGTGAGCGACTGACGGAGGACGTTCTGTGATGTTTGACAAGTTCATTCAATGAGTCAAACTTGACAACCCACAGAAAGTATTTACCGGCTCCATCTCGAAGGACTTTAAAATGTTGTACACTGTCGCCGAATCTGTGAGAATCAGATAGATACATTGAGTGTTAAAATGCTTGCAATTTTTTTTCCTTACATGAACATCAACAAGAATACCAGGTACACTAAAAAACAGGTCTGAAGGAGATCCATAGCCAAAGAAATTAAGATGCATGAAACAATATGGAAACATAACGAAAGCAGCAACCAACAGCCGGAGAAGTGATGTTTCGGTACATTTTCTATTTTGTGAAGAGAAGTAAGCGAAGTTAGCTTCAACAAGATGCAATTTACTTCACAAGTATACATTACATAATATATCTTCATACAGAAACACAAAGAAAAATTATTGAATAGTTATGCATTTAATGAGTAGGTATTTAAACAAAATAATTACTGGTGTTAGGTTATAAACTATTACTTCTTTTTTTATGAATGGCCTGCCATGATTTGGACATGATAATTATGTATTCCAAGTGATGTCACATGAATAAATCTGTACTGCTGTGTTATACAATATTATTGAGGTTTTCTATGTGTAACAGGGCAAGTAATTATAAGTGTTACACTTATTCTTGGCGTTTTTCAACAATTGTATACATCTGTAATTTAATAATTAGCTACTTTATTATGTCTGTTGTTCTTGAAATAAAATTTAATTCATTCATACACACCAGGGTTGGAGTCAAGTATGTCTGATAAAGCACAATTCTGAGTACAGTATATTAGTCTGTGTACTTTGAAACATAAACAAATCAAGTAAAATTCAAGTACATTAGATTAAGTCCAAGTTAAGTACATTTCAGTAGTAATGCTCAACAATAATATAATCCAGGTATTCATGTAGATAAGTATTTAACTATTATTTTACATTCTGAATTACTCAAGTTACGTATGTGAAATGTATTTGATATTTGGGCAAGTTCAATTGACCAACTACAAGTCCAGAAAAGCCAGGAACGGAATGAGATTAATCCTAAGAGCATACACTATACAATGGACACTAAACATGGCATTTCCTGAGCCCTGAGGCTAGACAGGCTCTTGTGTGTTATATCTGCAGCCGTTGACTCTTCAGGGTTAGCCTTTACTGCCACCAGAGGGCGTGCAAAGCCAGAAGATATATCGTCCACTAATCTCCGGATACAAAGAACTGCTGAGTGAAAACTAAATTTCAGGAGACATGTCGGGGAAACCACTGAAAAAAACTGGCTCGTAAACCAGACAACAGTGAATCCCTCAGAACCTACATACTCACTTTACAGATAATGAGAAATCTCCGGGTGCACTTTCACTTGGCCTCACCAAGAAGGCGCCATCTTTCTGTTTATATTTGCCATTGGCGTCCCGCTGCAGCAGGAGTTCCTCGCCTTCTCCTCGCGTTATTCCACTAATATACCAGCTGAAACAAACACCAACACTGTCACATCACTGTGCTCCACACAAGCCATAACATACATTTCATGGGAACGGCATTTTGGAGTCGCCAGTTCTGAAATGGCAATATGTGTACACTTCGTTTATCTGGAAAACTGTTTAATCTGCACATATTGTTTTGTTAAATTAATGGAGGAAAAACTCAGTTAGCTAAGAAACAACAACATATTGCCAAATGGATAAATGAAAAAATATTTTCTTAAAGTGAATGCAGACTGAGGAGCAAAGATTAATGACGTCTCTCAGTACAGTCATTTTTTTGCTACATTCCATATCACCTTAACCAGGTGTTTTTTAAAACTGTATACTGGTAGATTATAAAGACACTGTTGTTGACTTACCGTAAAATAAAAATGGAAGTTCTTACATAGCACAGTAGCCAGGCCTCAGGATTGCTCAAAATACTTTACACAGTACTCCTAGGCAGACCTGTTCAATCGAACACCATCTCGACTTCTCTGGGAATTCTATAAACTATCACAAGATATGACAGTTATCATTAGCTCTGTCTATGCCAGAAGCCTGTCCCAGATAAGCCTTGTAGTTCCCAAGCAGATTCGCTTTTATACTGATGTCATGATTTTTTGTCTGCACGGTCTATGTTCATTTTGTATTTGTTATACTTCATTCATCATATAGCGCCAAAAACTACATATATCAAATGAAAGCTAATAAAACTATCTTTATAATGGTGCGACTTTTGTAAGTGGTGGTATATCTTAACTTTACAATACAAATGTTTTATAAAGGTTTGAGTTCATACAAACTTAACAGAATTACAGACACAGTCATCTTTAGATGCCATTATGACAATTATTAATTCATTTTTGATAATATCAATTACTGAAATCTTCGGAATTAAGTCCTGATTCCATTGGTATCAAATGTAATTGTGTAAACCAGCCTCACATGGATGTATTTAGCTTTAGACTACCATTGAATACCAACATCGCAAAAGTTTCTAACTGCAAAAATTGTGGACAATCCGTCCTCTGCGCCCGTGGAACCTGTTGAAATAACCGCCATCGTCACTGTGAGTATTCACGTTCAAGTCGCATCCATCTGTCATAAACATTGTTACCAAGTTGTATTTGACTTCGATCTAGTGAAAACTGCTGAACTACTGTCCAAAACAATTGTTCGAATCATCAGAAAAAGCATGAACTTCGCTACCACCACGCACAGCATCATCGGCCGATTTTTGCCAAAAATGAAAATTGTCAGTGTATTTATTCACTGAAAATGCTAAAAATTTAGTGCTGCTTCGATACTCAATATATCGAAGTATCGCGATACTTGTGAAAGTTCGATACCGATATTTTGTGGCATCGTGATACTTCGATATATTGTGTATTGAACTGCCAGTAGTGCTGGTTCGATACTTCGATACTTTCAATACCTTCGATTAGTTCAATATATAATATCGAGTCTATTCGATATCTACGAAGTCGAAGTTACGGATATAGTGCAGGACCTACACAAGTAATTGTGTGTGCATATGTATATAGTTGTGTTTTCAGTACCAATTTAATCCAAATTAACCACAGACGTCTGTTTTAAATATAAATAAAATTAAAACATGTAGGAATATTTGGCCAGATACTAACTTTGTGCATTATAACATGGTACACTGGCAAATCAATAACAGTCATATATGGAATCCCTTAAATAACCAATAATTAACAGTAAATATACATGTATGTATAGGGACACTGATTTTCCGTTTCAAAAAAGGCAAATTCCGTTTCAAAATTCTGTTTCAGAAAAGGGCAAATTCCATTTCAAATGACATATTTTCTGTTTCAGAAAAAAGCAAATTCTGTGTCAAATGATGCATTTTCTATGTCAAATGACGCATTTCCTGCTTAAAGTGAAAAAGAAGCCAATTTCTGTTCAGAAAAGTAATATTTTACTTCAAAGTTAACTGTGAGAAATAATACATTCTGTCAAATATTTAAAATATCACAATGTTATGATCTATGCATCTAAATAATACTGTTATATTATAATATTTGCAAGACAGCAACAACCATACATAAACAATTTAGATAATAAAATAATTCCTCTCACACAATAACATAAATGACTGATTGTTTCTAATACAGCAGTGCTTAATTTATAAGTTAACAAATAAAATTACACAAGCAGTCATATTAACAGTTTAAATCACTGATGCTGTTTCACTGACAATTTTTTATGACTATTATGACGCCATCCAATGGAATTTGTGAGAACTACGAAACGTTGACTATATCACTGAGCCAGCGTAACCTAGGCTGTTGTTATTCCTTCGAGTTTTGTATTTGAAACCGGAATAGGTACACTTATGTGTGTTCTAACGATGTGACAATTACATTTAATTAGCAACATGTCTTCAATGCACTTAGCGGACAGCCAGATAACGATCGTGAAACGGTTTACGTTAGCACCTTCCGCTCGCGTCCCCGTTTATGTTGGTTGACACAAGGTACAATGGGCGCCATGCCATGACACTTCGTAGCAATTTACCTTGCGCGTTTAAAAAATTCTGTGTCATAAATCCACCAAAATAAATGAATACCGTTGCAGAGTAATCATGTTTGTTTCAAAATATCGCCAATAAAGTCAGTATCGTTTACGGTGCGTCCGAGAAACTACAACACATGGTTTATGAAACGGCAAATGACAACGCATGTTCTGTTATTACAGACTTGTCGCGGTCGCCAGCGGGTGAACGTACATAATGTGTCAGTCACCGAGGGCTGACTAGCTGAATATTTTATCTCTGCACAACAAAGCAGAGCGCAAAGCAGGTTCGAATCCTGTGCTGCTGTATCGAACCTTAGGCAAGTTCGTTCACTCTTCGTTGCTCCAGTTCACTGAGCTGTATGAATGATTACCTGGCTGTAGACAGTGGTGGATATTTGTGTAGTCTTCGCGCATTAACTGCAGTGCGGCTGAATGCTTCCCAGAGAAGTCGAGATGGTGTTCGACTAAACAGGTCTGCCAGGGAATAAAGCGCATTGAGCAGTGCTGAGGATTGGATACTGTGCTATATAAGAACTTACCTTTTTGCAAACATTTACTACCCATAAGGCATGATACTTACGGAAATGGCATCATTTCTATATAATTGACAGGTACGTAACCCTCTTTTCCATCTAGCTCAGCCTTATACCAATTCTTATCTTCTTCCATGTTGATTATCTGAAAAGAAATTAATTTAGTCAAACAACAAATATACATTTAAACATTTTCACAATTATATAAATAAATAAAACAAAATTAACATCATTCATAAATTTATTAGCAACGCTAAAGTAATTATCAAAAATCCAAATACAAATTAAATTTACGAGAATGAGAGCAAGGACTCTGGACAGCGTTCACATTGTCACTTACCAACGCATTGTTTACATCGCCAATCACAAAGACGTGGTATCAGCGTTCACATGCAAATTTAACATGGTTGGTGCAGATGGTTTATTTTTTATTGGTGTAATAGTGTATAAATAAATGTGTGAGATTGTTTATCCAGACAGATAACAATTTGTTTGCACATATATAATTACAATATATTACCGTACAATATACATACAGTTAATAAATTATATATCCATTACATTATATTTGTTTGGATAAATAAAATTTAGAAACATCGTTATATATAATTACCATATTTTCATTTTTGTGGCGAATAAATCAGTACTACAAAAATATAAAAATATTTACAAACAGTGCATCATAGTATACAAAATGATTTGGTTTATATTATTTCGTGAAAACATAAACAAAAAAGTCCTTTGGACTAATACGTCTATATGTGACCCCGGGTGACCCATTGAGTGATAAGTCGGAAAAATTGTAACATTGTTTTCTTACATCCTTGTAAAGGTTTGGTAGAGTGCTTTACAGTTTCAAAAAATATGACTGCTACAAAAATTGGCAAAGTTATGGAGCATTGAACATGGTAGGGGTCAAAAAGTTAAAATGAAGAAAACGGCTGTTGAAGTTTTACATTATATATGCAAATGGACTGCATGGAAATATTACATGCACAACATTCAAATGTGGCACACAGTATGTAATATGTATGTTATGTTGCAATGATACACTGAAAGCACACATGTGCTGCTACAAAGATTTATTAAGTTATGCCAGACTATGTCTTTATGTGTAAAACTAAGAGGACAGATTATTTGAGAGCAAAAGGTAGACTCACTGTTTGACACAGTTTAAAACCTATAGGCAACTGTCCAGTTTAACAGGGGTCTAGTGGCTTAATGCTGTCTGTTGACACAAGCTACTGCCAGTGACCAATTACAGATTAGTCACAGTTTCCATCAAACAATAGCAGGCAGAGAAGCTTAGCTGCACAGGTGGGTGTAATACACAACAAGTGATAAATATATGACACATATGGAAGTACAAATGTGCTGCTACAAAAATGTATAAAGTTATGCCAGATTACGTCTTTATGTATAAAATTAAGAGGACAGATTATCTGAGAGCAAAAGGTAGTCTAAAGAAAATAAAAAATGGGTCAGCTGGACGGTGATAGACCGTTTGAACTTGAAGCCTTTGTCAAACTTTTGTCTCGACTTCAGCAACTTAGTGATTGTTCAGAACACCAGACTGACCACATACCTAAACAAAGCGAATGTAATAGGTGAAGAACAGGCAGTGTTCAAATAGGGGTATTGGTTGAATTGTATTTGTCTCGATGCAAAAGGCTGTATTGTGCCTTCATCGATTATAAGAAAGCATTTGATTTAGTAGACCAGTCCTCCCTGTGGTCTAAGATAATTTCATGCGGTATTAATGGTATTGTGTTGAAAGTTGTATACAACATATACAAAAATGCTAAATCATGTATAAATGAGGGCCAGGCTGTGTCAGCCTTCTTCTCATGTGTAGAGGTATGGCAAGGAGAAAACTTGTGTCCTTTGTTATTTGCTATTTACCTGAATCATTTTGAACACTGTTAGTCACAATTATAACGGACTTGACATGGCAGCTGGTTAAATTTACAACAACCTTAGTGATGATGATGTAGAAAATGTATGTTCTACTATATGCTGATGACACTAGAATGATTAAATCAAATACAGATTTCTTGCTTGTGTATAGCGGAACTATGTCAACTCTTCTAATGGTTGACATTTGGTTGTTTCAGGTGTCAACTATATTGTGAATCTGTAATTATTATTCTATATTGATACAATTGATTTACACAGTACCATGTCTACACAAGGCATGGCAAGCGTAAACAGAACAGTAGAATGCATTTGATATAAATAAAGTGTAGGATATTTCACTCTATAGTTGTCCAGAATATTAATTTTCTATGTTTGTCACCTACAGGTTTCTACAGACAATACATCTTTAACCAACAGACACCACAGTCACAACATTTTATAATAATTAAATGAACATCAAAATAAACACAACTTGCAATTATAGAAAATCAATAGTTTTGAAGATACAGTTTAAAAGTGTTAGGCAACTGTTCAGTCTAACAGGGGTCAAGTGTGTCTACTCTGCATGGGTGCTGTGACCAATTAAAGATTAGTCAAGGTCTCAATGGACTGGGCTGTAGAGATTAGTCACAGCTGTTGACTTTGTGGCACAATACACATCTAATGTTGGGGGTGGTCTCAAGGGTCCTTCTCATAACCACATCACTAGATAATGTAAACCTTTTGCACTTTGGGGGCCCCTTAGGTGCCCTTAGAATGATCCAATCAAATACATATTTCTTGTATATAGTGGCAGCACCCTAAGATACATCTATGCAAAATTAGAACAAAAGTTGCTGAACAGTTTTTGAAAAAATAGGCCAAATGTTACATTTTTACCAGTTTTACGTTCCTTGGAGGCCCTAGGGAGCCCTTAAAATGATTCAATCAAATACAGATTTCTCGTGCATAGTGGCAGTGCCCCAAGATATGTCTATGCAAAATTAGAGAAAAAGTTGCTGAACGGTTTCTGAGATACGGCGGCTAATGGAGGACGGCGGACGGAGAGTGATGGCAATAGTCCCTTGGACCTTCGGCCAAAGGACTAAAAATGGGCCAAGTGGCCCTGAAGTCCTTTGGACTAATAAGTCTATATGTGACCCCACCCCGGCTGACCAAATGAGTGATAAGTCAGAAAAATTGTAACATTGTTTTCTTACATCCTTGTAAAGGTTTGGTAGGGTGCTTTACATGGTTTCAAAAATTATATGACTGCTACAAAAATTGGCGAAGTTATGGAGCACTGAACATGGTAGGGGTCAAAAAGTTAAAATGAAGAAAACTGTTGAAATTATATATGCAAATGGATTGCATGGAAATATTACAAGCACAACATTCAAATGTGGCACACAGTATGTAATATGTATGTTATGTTGCAATGATACACTGGAAGTACAAATGTGCTGCTACAAAGACTTATCAAGTTATGCCAGATTATGTCTCTATGTGTAAAACTAAGAGGACAGATTATTTGAGAGCAAAAGGTAGACTCACTGTTTGACACAGTTTAAAACCTACAGGCAACTGTCCAGTTTAACAGGGGTCTAGTGGCTTAATGCTGTCTGTTGAAACAAGCTACTGCCAGTGACCAATTACAGATTAGTCACAGTTTCCATCAAACAATAGCAGCCAGAGAATCTTAGCTCCACAGCTGGGTGTAATACACAACAAGTGATAAATATAATGATACACTGGAAGTACAAATGTGTTGCTACAAAAATGTATAAAGTTATGCCAGATTATGTCTTTATGTATAAAATTAAGAGGACAGATTATCTGAGAGAAAAAGGTAGTCTAAAGAAAATAAAAAATAAACACAACTTGCAATTATAGAAAATCAATAGTTTTGAAGATACAGTTTAAAAGTGTTAGGCAACTGTTCAGTCTAACAGGGATCAAGTGTGTCTACTCTGCCTGTGACCAATGAAAGATTAGTCAAGGTCTCAATGGACTAGGCTGTAGAGATTAGTCACAGCTGTTGACTCTGTGGCACAATACACAACATCTACTGTTGGGGGTGGTCTCAAGGGCCCTTCTCAAAACCACATCACTAGATAATGTAAAACTTTTGCTCTTCGGGGGCCCCTTAAGTGCCCTTAGAATGATTCAATCAAATACAGATTTCTTGTATACAGTGGCAGCACCCTAAGATACATCTATGCAAAATTAGAAAAAAAGTTGCTGAACAGTTTTTGAAAAAAATAGGCCAAATGTTACATTTTCACCAGTTTTGGGGTCCTTGGAGGCCCTAGGGAGCCCTTAAAATGATTCAATCAAATACAGATTTCTCGTGCATAGTGGCAGTGCCCTAAGATATGTCTATGCCAAATTTGAGAAAAAGTTGCTGAACGGTTTCTGAGATACGGCAGCTAACAGCGGACGGCGAGTGATGGCAATAGTCCCTTGGACCTTCGGCCAAAGGACTAAAAAAGTGTAAAGAAAATCAAAGATTTGGTGTCAGGATTGAACCGGCGTCGCCCGATTACAAAAGAAATGACAAGAAACCAACGCATTTATCAACTGAGCTAGCGGCACCAACTGAACTAGCGGCACCAACAGAAATTCACTGACTGATTTAAGTTGTTATGATAAATTGTACAACTCCTTCTTCATACATCGATATTCTAGTTATATTATGAGATTATACAACGTTACTTTCTGTAGCTGGATACAATATATGTTTGCTATGTATGCTTATTGGTGTAGATTATCTCCCATAGGTTGCAATTGATATAATTATTCTGAAAACGAGCCGAAGCTCAGCGAAACCTGGTCGACTTGTAGGCCCATTCGCATTTATTATTTTGAATAAAATTGGATTCATGTGGAACCGTAAGATAACTGCTTGTTCCTCTATGATGATTAGTGTTTATATTACATCGGGTTATCGCACAATAAGTCATTCTGATGCTCGTTTTGACCCAAAAACTATCCTTGTAAACATGCTCTGAATGCATGGAAATAGATAGCAAGATGTAATATAATATGAATTCAAGCAATAGGTGTTTTTGTTCCCTTTAAGCTGCATAGGCAAGTTGTTTACAGCCTCCATTAACACAAAACTGACCTAAAAGAAGCGAAGTTTTTTGTAATAGGTGAATTCAACAACATATTAAAGGTATGTTATCACCATGTGGATAATTCAATACTCTTCAAAATAACACTTATCTGTAATTATAGAATACACCCATGAAATGTTTTTTGGTGAATCACAGTTACAGATCATTAAGGGTTATGATGGAAGTAAAATGTTTACATGTTTAGTAGTGACTATATGCATGCCAGTGAAGATACACCTGGAAATAAAATATTCGAGTAGTTGTTCATAAGGTATATATACATAGCATGCATTTTGACTTAAAAACAGTAGCAATTAACGACATAATACTGATTGAATTGGAGCTGCATATAACTGGATTTAAATTGCCCAGTGCAGACCACAAATTCAGAAACATGGGACAGGGGTCAGTTGCTAAGATTGTCTCACTCTCTATACATAAGTCTTATATACTGCTGTGTTGTAACCATGCTTTAAGGTGATAGGCCAACCTACAGCATTTAGGAGCATTTTTTTACTGTTGAATAGAATGGCAGTAAGTTGGCAAGATGCACAAAATGTGGCACTTGGCAAGGAAGTAAACCATACAGTAATATTGAAGTTCAATTAAATTGTTGGAAAAGTTGAATTTGCATTATGTGACTGATGCCTGGCTAAATGGATGCAATGGTGCATTGAAGTTAGTTCTTCTGCCAACTATCCTTTTCACATAAGCCTATAGACTTAGTGGCTGCCAGCACACTACTGAGCCTGAACTACCATGCAGGTGTAAAAAACATCCTGATGTATTTGAACTTGAGCCACCAATTAACTGTCCACCAAGCAGTAGCAGAGCAGTTTTATAATAATAATTACATTAAGTGGCAGTGATCTTCCTTTTGTCATTCATGTGATGTTTCTTGTTTATTGTGATCAGGATGGACAAATGGTTGTCATACGTAGACAGATACAGAGAGAAACTGACATTTTCTATAAAAAGAACATGTTTGCCTATCAATGGCATGTATTTCCTATTCTGCCGGGCAGAAACTGTTTCTGCCCGGCAGAAATCAAACAACACTGTAGATAATTATTAATTAAATGTTTTTTGGTGAATCATAGTTACAGATCATTAAGGGTTATGATGGAAGTAAATTGTTTACATGTTTACTGTTCACTTATTGCACCATGTCTTGCATATAAAGGAATAATTATAATAGAAAATTAAATGTTGTTGCACCTATTTTAAAATACATACACATTGATGAGAAACCGGGAATAACTTTTCTGTGGCCTAAGAATAACTAATTTCACAATCTTCCTGCTTATAATTACATAACAGAAAAGACAACCTCCAAATAAAACAACTGATTGATTGATTTACATAGCACAAGGCATGGCAAGTGTAAACAGAACAGTAGAATGCATTTGATATCAATAAAGTGTATGATATTTCTCTCTATAGTTGTTCAGAATATTAATTTTCTATGTTTGTCACCTACAGGTGACAATACATCCTTAACCAATAGACAGCACAGTCACACCATTTTATAATAATTAAATGAACATCAAAATAAACAGAACTTGCAATTATAGAAAATCAATAGTTTTGAACTGCACATATTAACAGGGTCTAATACCTCTGCTCTGCCTGTGACCAATTAAAGATTAGTCAAGGTCTCAATGGAACAATAGCCAGCTAGACCAGCTTGGCTCCAGAGTGGGGCAGTAGTGAGGAGTCCATTACACAAGATACTGGCACTCTGCCAAACTGAATCGGCAAGCTCAAGCAGATACAAGCAAAATGTGACCTTTTTTGGGAGGCCCTGAGGTGCCCATAGAATTATTCAATCAAATACAAATTTCTTGTGTACAGTGACATGACCCTAAGATACGTCTATGCAAAATTAAAGAAAAAGTTACTGAAAAGTTTTTGAAAAAATAGGCAAAATGTAAAATTTTACCAGTTTTGGTGCCCTTGGAGGCCCTAGGGAGCCCTTAGAATGATACAGATTTTTTGTGCATAGTGGCAGTTCCCTAAGATATGTCTATGCAAAATTAGAGAAAAAGTTGGACCTCCGTCCCAAAGGACTAAAAAGTAGGTGCCACAAGTAAGCTTAACTCAAGTTATCTTAATATTTTAAGTAGAATACCTGTTGTACGCTGTGGATAATTTTTATGAAGGAACTGTCATGATCATGGTTGGAGAAGTTGAGCTGAACTTGCAAAACCTCAACAAACTGGCAATAATTTATGAAATAATTTTAAATATGGCTCCTGATGAGTCATTCATAAAAATGTCAAAGTGAAATTGCACTTATTAAGCAACAATACCAAATTTAACTACACACAACATCATTGATCAGCACTTTGACGTCATCAGCAATCTGATCTTTACACGACTGGGTTTTCCCATGATTAAGGAAGTGTTATTTTTATATCAAGTGGTAATTCTGATTTTGACAACGTTCCTGTTTAAGGTCGCTCGGGTGCCTATCGTGTCAGTTGATTTCTTTACTTTTTCTTCATAGAACATCAGTAGGTGTTGGTATGAACATATCTACTACAAAAGAAAACATGGCATTAATGCCATATATGTCACCAGTCTGTCCTTTAAAAACTACTACTTTGTGTGTCTCAGTGGAATTCCCCTTCAAATTCTTGGAAATTATAATGATGTTACCATAGAAACGATGACGTCAGTTTCACACCAGCGCAGATGTCCGTGAGTGTAAATTCGCTCGACATAAATGCATATAAAATAGTCTGGTTATTCTGATACCAGTATCTTGTTTTATGAAGATTACATAATTGCATCGCGATGTTAAATAACCAATGCTGGCAGTAGTCTTCTTGTTTTGCGACCGGATGCCGTTCCACACTCGACAACGCCACCATTTGTCAGTAACCAGGGGTTGACCCCTGACCAATCAGGTGTCACCAAAACATTGAATAGCACGTGGGGTCGTAGGCCAGTAATAAATACAAAGTCATTCAACATTTAGTTATTACAAATACAGATTGTAGGGCCTAGTTGGTGGGAAAACATGGGAATATCTCAAAAACAGGTGTCTCCATAAAAAGAAACCCTGATTGCCAGTGAAAAATAATGTCACATTTTATGCAAAACCCGCCTATCTGGTGACATGTCTGTTATCAATGACAACCAGGAAGCATTACTTCATGTAATTTTTTAAAACTGCAATAGTTACGAAGCTATAACTTGGCAAGCAAGCTGGCCTTACATGTCTGCCAAATTACACAGAATTGATTTACAATCGGCGAAGGGGTTGTGCCAAAAATACACTACAAGGTTTGGCTGTCGTTCAACATTGTTGTAGCATTTTTATGAAGCTGTAGTACGCCTAATATGCATTTGTTCACAAAACAAACCCGTCTGAATTTCAATAATATATATATGTGCTTACAAACACGCCAAAAAAATTCAGGGTATTTTTCAAAATAAAATATAATGAAATTTTTAGGTGATTTTTGATATATTTTTTGTCTTTAAAAGTGTAGAAATGTCACTAAACAAACTAGAAACTTATCGTAAATTTCCGTGTACAACACACATTTTTTCTTTCACTTTTTACTCAAAAGTGTGTATTATACATGGTGCTAAGGTTAAAAAAAAAGTTCTCTGAAAAATGTATCAATGTTTGCAGACCAGGATAACGCTGCTGGAAAACTAGTAATATTATCAAAGTGCGCATGATGTCACAATCACGTAAACCACCACAGCAACACAAATGACAGGCAAGAATCGCAGTCCCGTAACCGCCTCTCTAGCCCTAAACTAGCAGCGAGAAATGACAAAGACGAGAGCCTGTATGTCTGACATCGCGAATAACACCAATGAGCAGGAAGCGTACGAGACCGGGAAGAGCAGCCCGGGAAGAACACGTGTTGCTCCCTGAGCGCCAAGGCATTATGATTGGCGTTCCTGAATCACGTGAATGATGTCCGCGTCACGGGTCGAGTGTCAACAAGTGTGACTCCATGTTTAAAGTTGTGAATGCAAGTGTTGTGAAAGTAAATAAAAACGAGTATAGCGCATCTATGCTTCGCTGTTGAAAGTACCAGGTTTGCATGTAGCATTTCAGAATAGAACTTGGTGTTAATTTAAAAGTGAAATCAGAACGACACAATGAAAGTTCTAGCAAGCACTGATAAAAATCAGTTGCGCAATTGTCATGCTACAACACAAGTTACATAGTGCTTACACACTGGTCACTAGTGAGTGACAAGCCAGCAGCAATGCCATAACTTGTGTAGGTGACATGTTTATGATTCTGAGATGGATTCATGGATTCCAGCAAAATGTTAGAAGCGGAGAAATCAGGGATTATGTCAAAAGTCGGGGGTGCGTATTATACAGGGTGATATAGAAATTCTATCAAAATTTAACAGTCAGGGTGCGTATTATACATGGGGGCGTATTATACACAGACATTTACGGTAATTCTTTTTGGACTAGAGTATTTATTTTGAAAACTTTTATTAGAAATGGCTAATTCAAAACAAGCATGTATTTGCCACCAGAGCCACCTTAAAGGGAATAAAAACATCTATTGCTCGAATTCATGTTATATTAAATCCTGCTATTTATTTCCACGTCCACGAAGCCAAAAAAATTCAATGAATTAGAAATTCCACATTTTATGGTGTGCATCCGGACATTTTCGAATATGCATATTTTTGGCACGCTTTTCGGGATGCCGAGATGTGACGTCACTTATGACTCAAACTCGCACCAGGCCGACCCTTTCCATGCATTCAGAGCATGTTTACAAATATAGCTTTTGGGTCGAAACGAGTGTCAGAACGAGTTATTGTGCAATATTCTGATGTAATACAAACACTAGTCATCATAGAGGAACAAGCAGTTATCTTACGGTTCCACATGAATCAAATTTTATTCAAAACAACGAATGCGAATGGGCCTACAAGTCGACTAGGTTTCGCCGAGCTTGGGCTCGTTTTCAGAATAATTATATCGAATGCAACCAACGGGAGATAATCTACACCAATAAACATACATACCAAACATATATTGTATCCAGCTACATAAAGTAACGTGTATAATCTCATAATATCACTAGAATATCGATATATGAAGGAGTTGTACAATTTATCATAACAAATTAAATCAGTCAGAGAGTTTCCGTTGGTCCCGCTAGCTCAGTGGATAGGCGCGTTGGTTACTTGTCATTTATTTTACAATCGGGCGACGCCGGTTCAATCCTGATAGCATGCAAATCTTTGATTTTCTATACACTTTTTTTGTTTATGTTTTCACGAAGTAATATAAATAAAATCATTTTATACTATAATGCACCATTTGTAAATATTCTTTTTATTTTTGTAGTAATTATTTATTCGCCACAAAAATGTAAATATGGTCATTATATATAATAATAATAATAATATATTTTATTTAATATAGCGCCAGATCCAATTATAAATTGTTCGTGGCGCTTTACAACATGTAGAACCCAGATAGAGGTATTAATGATGGCTAAATAAGCATGCATTTTTAAAAGAAAATTTAAATATTAGTAAAATACGAATAAATACAGTAATTAAATAAATATATTAAAATAATGATCATAGCTACAGTTCTATGTAGAAATAAGACATTGTCAATTCATTTAACTGAACTAATGTACACGTAAGTATATATAACGATGTTTCTAAATTGTATTTATCCGAACAAATATAATGTAATGGATATATAATTTATTAATTGTAAATATATTGTACGATAATATATTGTAATTATATATGTGAAAACAGATTGAGATCTGTCTGGATAAATACAATTTAGAAACATTGTTATATATAATGACCATATTTTCATTTTTGTGGCGAATAAATAATTACTACAAAAATAAAAAGAATAATTACAAACGGTGCATTATAGTATAAAATAATTTTTTTTATATTACTTCGTGAAAACATTAAAAAAAAAAGTGTATAGAAAATCTTGGTTGCATTCGATATAATTATTCTGAAAATGAGCCCAAGCTCGGCGAAACCTAGTCGATTTGTAGGCCCATTCGCATTCGTTGTTTTGAATAAAATTCAATTCATGTGAAACCGTAAGATAAATGTTTGTTCCTCTATGATGACTAGTGTTTGTATTACGTCGGAATATTGCACAATAACTCGTTCTGACGCTCGTTTCGACCCAAAAGCTATCCTTGTAAACATGCTCTGAATGCATGGAAAGGGTCGGCCTGATGCGAGTGTGTGTCATAAGTGACGTCACGATACCACGTGATCGCCTAGCTCATTAAAATTTCATTTTCCGCGGGAATCGCTTCACAGACGGGCTTAAAATCGAATTTATGCTACAAATGTATTTTTCTGTATTTGTTTAATGTTGTCAAATGTTACATACAATGTTAAACTTTGTGTACACATGGAAAAAGGATTTTAGCTAATGCCTTATTTTTATTTCCTTTAACAGTAAACATACAAATAATACTGTCTCTGAAGGGAGGCAGAAAGTTTTATATACCTCAGAACTTAATCTTCAGCTTAAAGGATGGTTTATTCTACTAATGTTTTCTTCACCTGTGGTAGTTTTTACCAGTACTTACACATGTTAAAAATGTATGTGAGAAGAACTTGCCAACTGTGTATCTTTACTACCAGATGCAGTCTTTGTTCTCCAAAATTTTGATATGACTGGGTGAAGTGTAATTTTACAGTTTACTATCATTCTTCAGGATAGTTCGTTTTCAAATCAGAAACTTTCATTTTTCATATCCAAGATGCATTTAATTTATCTGGTAGAGGCTTTCGTCAATGTATCATGTTGATTTCATCAGTACCGATGATGCTGAATGATGTCATCGTACACGTGAGGCAGTTCGTAATTGCCCTCATCTCTGTTGATGGTGTTCTGGTTTTCCTGATCCAGATGGCTTCCTTGATATGCCGGATTCTTCTGTTGGGTTCCTTGTCTACAATTTTAATTCCTTCCCAGTCTATGAGGTGGTTTTCAGTTGTCGGATGGTCTGTAAGGGTGGATTTATAGATGGTAGACATTAATCTTTTTATCCCGCTCATTATGTATTTCTCATTTTTTGTGTTTATCAACATCCTTTCTGTGTTCTTCCAGTCGTGTTTTGAGTAGGTTTCCTGTCTCCCCAATGTACTCAGCACTACAATTCTTGCACGGTATTTGGTACACCAGTTCTTCTAGCTCTACTTTGCACCTGACGGTACTCAATATACTCTCTCTGAGAACCCCCCCCCTCTACGTATGGGATGACTACTTGGCTCTGGTAGTTTCTGTCCTTAGTCTTTTTGTTGGTCTTTTTCTTCTTACTGCTATCTGTTACCTTTTTCAAGGCCCAGGACGGATAGCCACGTACTCTTAGAGCTCCTCTCAAGTGTTCCACCTGTTCCTTCTTGTCCCCGTTCTCTGAAGTTATCGTCTCACACCTGTTCATAAGGGTTCTGACAACTCTCAACTTCTGATGTTTGGGGTGGTGGGCGAAAAGTTCAGGTATTGGTCAGTGTGCATCTTCTTCCTGTACACTGTAGACTTCACAATGCCATCTTCCTTTCTGGTGAACTTGCATCCAAGAAGGGCATGCTGAATGATGTCATCGTACATGTACCCATTAAAAATAAAATCGACACATACCTCAGACGGGCGGGATACACATAGATAAAAGGGTCGGACTCTCGATAAGCCAAAGGGCTTCCTTGTCCACCTGCCACCTAGAGTTAATTCTCTGGGTGGCAATCTTGTTAAATCTTGTTAAATCTGTTGTTCTCTTCGGGTTTTTTTTAACGTGAAAATGATGCTACCTGTGGGGCCTTCAGTGTTCATGTGTTGTTTAAATTTGTTTGCCGTTCCTGTGTGTACCAGGCAAATTACATCATCCACACATCGCTTCCAGTTTCTTAGTTGGCAATCAACTGGTGCTGTAGCTATTATTTTCTGCTGCATGTCCTCCATGTACAGGTTCACAACAATGGGGGATACCCCAAACTTCTGCTGTAAATTTCTCCTCGAAATTTGAAGTATGTCATCTCCAAGACAAATTTCAACAACTCCATGATGTTGTTTGTTCTCTTCTTTAGTGTCTTG
The DNA here is from genome assembly GCA_020002185.1 of Paraescarpia echinospica. Classification (NCBI taxonomy): domain Eukaryota; kingdom Metazoa; phylum Annelida; class Polychaeta; order Sabellida; family Siboglinidae; genus Paraescarpia; species Paraescarpia echinospica. The sequence continues at coordinate 39,675,493 of CM034535.1, read as the reverse complement.
TCATTCTCTAGTCTTTTTCTAATGATTTCACAAGCTTCTCTGATTGGGGTCTTCGTGAACAGCGACACAACGTCATATGATACAAATGATCGCAAAACCTTTCTGGTCAATTCTTCGAGTTTCCTCATGCCTTTGACACATTCTTGTTCATACTCTGTCCTAAGATTACTGAACATTCTTCAGGACAGTTCGTTTTCAAATCAAAAACTTTCAGTTTTCATATCCAAGATGCATTTGATTTACCTGGTAGAGGATATACTAAACAACGTTTACCATATCCTCTACCAAATTTACATGTACGATGACATCATTCAGCATCATTGGTACTGATGAAGTCGACATGATACTTCGACAAAAGCCTCTACCAGGTAAATTAAATACATCTTGGATATGAAAAATGAAAGTTTCTGATTAAATTTTACAGTATGTCTGAATATTTCACCAAAACAAGCTGGCAATGTCATGGTGGATACCAGATAGGGTTTAATTTGTCATGAAATGGGTAAGATTTTGTGTCCTGCAATGACTGTACACACACACACACACACACACACACATTCTTTCATGTGCTACAACGGAACAGTTATAAATGTACGCGTAATTAGAACAATTCTATGTTCAGACAGCCACAAACTGCTTAGGAAATTCTGTGACACAACACATAATATAGCATACCTTAAGTTTTGCACCTTTGCTGAAACTTAATTCATCGTTTGCTGTTGCGACGAAATCATGCTTCCCACACGCTTCCATTTTTACTGAAACATATTAAATCAACATTTGATGACAAAAATATAATAATATACATGCGTGTACATTACATTAGTTACTAAATGTAGAGCTCTGATCTATATTATCATGGTTGTTAGTTATGTTAAAAATAACCCGTTTAATACATCTATTATTGGTATGAAAAGGGTTAATGACAATTTTTAAATGCAAATTGACCAGTCAGTACAAAAGGAAAGAACAGAACTGATATTATTGGATTCATTTAGCAACAGTAGCTGGCCATGTTATGTAACTGACACATTGTTCTATGCAAGTTACACAACAGTCATCAGAGAGAATGCCGAACATCAGTGAACTGACAGAATACACAGAGTGAATGCAAGTATATCCACATTCTGTGCAAACATATCACATCCTTCCATCACTGAACTGACAGAATACACAGATCCAGTGTTTCCTCTGGGTAAAATGATGGGTGATGTGGTAGGTGCGAAGCTTTGCTAGGGGGTCCAAGATTTTTAAAACTAGCTTAAAATGATGCATTCTGAGGTATGTTTACTCTTGAATATAGAGGGAAGATATAAAACAACAAGACAGCATGTAAGCATGTTTACACTATTTGTAAATGTAGTAATCATTATTAATAAAAGTCAGCAATCATGATTGTTTCATTGTGTTGTGGTGTGGTTTCCACTTGACCACTGGTACTTGGTACTGGTACTTGGTACTGGTGATGTTTTCTTGAACTAGCCCCAGGCCTTGTCACCACGCTGACAGAGTCAATGACAGGGGTATCATCTGAACACTCTTTCCCCCATCATCACTTTTCAATGATTATCGTATCATAATATTATGATGTTAAATTGGTGGCTTCTGTTCCAAAGATTATACATTATTTGTTGCCAGCATGCTATGCAATTAATTAAACAGTCATTTCTGGAATGCCACAAAAGTATGTTTCTATTAATTGCAAGAATGTTTCTAAAATTGTGTCCTTTTTCTAAAATCGTGTTTACAAGTTGTTTAGTATATCCACATTCTGAGCAAACATATCATTGCCTAGCCCAAGGTATTGATAATCCATTAGTGTACATGGTTTTCGGCAATAGGAGTCTTTTACGATATGAACTTTGATGGTTTATATTCGTAAGTACTTTACTCAAATCAACTTTCCCAAAACTGTTTGCACAACTCTATCAGAATATATATATATATATAATATATTTAGCACAAAGATATCACATTCCTTATTTTGTTAAAATCGGCATAGAACATTAGCTGAACAGACTTGTGGGCACAACATTTGTGTTGAATCCGGACCCACCTTGATTTTGCCGTTATAAGTTGAGTTTTGCCTAACTTTTATGCCTCAGTTAGTTAGTTCCATCATTCAACATTATCCTAGGCATATTTACATTTAAGAATATTGCGTCTTAGCACCCTTTTGAGGCGTAAATAGCACTCCGGTTTATATTGACACACGCCGCTATATCGCTCATTTTACATATGCGGTGCGGTAACGTACTGCCGCAGCGGCACAGACTAGTGCAAACCGGGTCACTATTTGTGCTTCATATTCCCACCACCGTCAAAAACCAGAAATTCAACATCAGCTACATGAGCAGTCTGATTTATTGTGGGCGGATACTATAATAGTAAAATTTAGTGCAAAAGACAAGTATAGCCACCGTTTTCATCGTTTTTCTCCGAGTTCCACATGTCTCCCAAACGCAGTGAACGTCTACATTTCTAGTATATCGAAACTCCACAATGTGTCACCATTAGAGACACTGGGGATCCCACAGGAACATTCCATGATTGGACAACTGACAAGTGATATCATCCAATGGAGGTGAATCCTAACCGGCTCCGAGTCACATAAAGACAATTAAAAGATGTTGCTATAAATCTGCGATTCTGTAGGAACTTTGTGACTTTGTGGAGTCATTTTGCACCGCTAGCCAACAATGAATATATCACTAAAGAATAAAAAAATGGGCCAAGTGGCCCTGAAGTCCTTTGGACTAATACGTCTATATGTGACCCCGGCTGACCAAATGAATGATAAGTCGGAAAAATTGTAACATTGTTTTCTTACATCCTTGTAAAGGTTTGGTAGGGTGCTTTACACAGTTTCAAAAAATATGACTGCTACAAAAATTGGCAAAGTTATGGAGCATTGAACATGGTAGGGATCAAAAAGTGAAAATGAAGAAAACGGCTGTTGAAGTTTTACATTATATATGCAAATGGATTGTATGGAAATATTACATGCACAACATTCAAATGTGGCACACAGTATGTAATATGTATGTTATGTTGCAATGATACACTGGAAGTACAAATGTGCTGCTACAAAGACTTATCAACTTATGCCAGATTATGTCTTCATGTGTAAAACTACGAGGACAAATTATTTGAGAGCAAAAGGTAGACTCACTGTTTGACACAGTTTAAAACCTACAAGCAACTGTCCAGTTTAATAGGGGTCTAGTGGCTTAATGCTGTCTGTTGACACATGCTACTGCCAGTGACCAATTACAGATTAGTCACAGTTTCCATCAAACAATAGCAGGCAGAGAATCTTAGCTCCACAGCTGGGTGTAATACACAACCAGAGCCACCACTGATTCATGGTCAAGTAGATTAGCTCAATGCACCAACTAACACAATACACAACCCTGTGAGTGACAGTGTCCAGGGTGGGGCCTAAGCAGTGTCCTCATTGCTGAATAGATCAATTAAACCTGCCAAGTGGGTGACATTCTGCACAAGTGTTCATTAATCCTTAGTGATTGTTCAGAACACCAGACTGACCACATACCTAAACAAAGCGAATGTAATAGGTGAAGAACAGGCAGTGTTCAAATAGGGGTATTGGTTGAATGGTATTTGTCTCGACGCAAAAGGCTTTACCGTGCCTTCATCGATTATAAGAAAGCATTTGATTTAGTAGACTGGTCCTCCCTGTGGTCTAAGATAATTTCATGCGGTATTAATGGTATTGTGTTGAAAGTTGTATACAACATGTACAAAAATGCTAAATCATGTATAAATCAGGGCCAGGCTGTGTCAGCCTTCTTTTTATGTGATGTATAGGTATGGCAAGGAGAAAACTTGTGTCCTTTGTTATTTACCTGAATCATTTTGAACACTGTTAGTCACAATTATAACGGACTTAACATGGCAGCTGGTGAAATTTACAACAACCTTAGGGATGATGATGTAGAAAATGTATGTTCTACTATATGCTGATGACGCTAGAATGATTCAATCAAATACATATTTCTTGCTTGTGTATAGCGGAACTATGTCAACTCTTCTAATGGTTGACATTTGGTTGTTTCAGGTGTCAACTATATTGTGAATCTGTAATTATTATTCTATATTGATACAACTGATTTACACAGTACCATGTCTACACAAGGCATGGCAAGCGTAAACAGAACAGTAGAATGCATTTGATATAAATAAAGTGCAGGATATTTCACTCTATAGTTGTCCAGAATATGAATTTTCTATGTTTGTCACCTACAGGTGACAGAATATTAATTTTATATGTTTGTCACCTACAGGTTTCTACAGACAATACATCTTTAACCAATAGACACCATTTTATAATAATTAAATGAACATCAAAATAAACAGAACTTGCAATTATAGAAAATCAATAGTTTTGAAGATAAAAAGTGTTAGGCAACTGTTCAGTCTAACAGGGGTCAAGTGTGTCTACTCTGCCTGGGCGCTGTGACCAATTAAAGATTAGTCAAGGTCTCAATGGAACAGTAGCACTAGGCTGCAGTGTTTAGTCATGGTGTTGACTTTGTGGCACATTAAACAAAATCTACTGTTGGGGTGGTCTCAAGGGCCCTTCTCAAAACCGCATCACTAGATAATGTAAAACTTTTTCACTTTGGGGGCCCCTTAGAATGATTCAATCAAATACAGATTTCTTGTATATAGTGGCAGCACCCTAAGATACATCTATGCAAAATTAGAAAAAAAGTTGCTGAACAGTTTTTGAAAAAATAGGCCAAATGTTACATTTTTACAAGTTTTGGGGTCCTTGGAGGCCCTTAAAATGATTCAATCAAATACAGATTTCTCGTGCATAGTGGCAGTGCCCTAAGATATGTCTATGCAAAATTAGAGAAAAAGCTGCTGAACGATTTCTGAGATACGGCAGCTAACGGCGGACGCAGAGTGATGGCAATAGTCCCTTGGACCTTCGGCCAAAGGACTAAAAAAACGGGTTCACGGCACATTGTCATGATGATTGTGATTGTTGATTTGGATTCCTGTCCAATATAATGTTAACGTCCTTCCTCATTAAAATGGATATGTTGTTAATGTAAGCTAATTTTCTGCGATTTTTTGAAAAAGTATATAAGTGGGCAAAACACGGAAACAATCCAGGAAGTGACAGGGAAAACCTAGCCCTGGCACACATAATTGTCACTCAGGAGTCAGGGCCAGGCCCCAACGGCAACGGCGAAGTGAACGTCACTAGCTACAAGTACAATCTACCATTCCGTTATACACTTCCGGCTTTATTTCCCCATTTGCCAACAGTTTAAATATAACAAGCAACAACACGGATGGATTACTACTCACCGATAACTAGTCACAAAGTCATGGAACAACTTGTAAAACCGATTCGATCACTCGTTGACACACCATACAAGTATGGCGGATAGTCAACATGCACATAACGGGCCAGCGAGAATTAGTTTTTAAAAAGTATTCTGCTATCAACTTGAACGTAAGAATAATATTGTTCACTATGAATTTGTATACCATAGGTCACACGTTCATGCTATGTGAAAATGTGTTAACTAAATATAATTCCTATAGGCTATTTCCCATGAGCGCTGTCAACTACTCGGCCAACATGGACGTCGCCGATAGAGCACATGCGGTTAAATCGGGAAATAAAGTGGGCGTGTCGGCAAATCAAAAACGTGATGGAATTGTGTACACATATATCCTGTCGTGTTGTGCTGCAACAGTTGCTGAATCGGGTATGAATACCAAAAATTATTAGTCTTTGATTGAACATTTGCAGACTACCCACTGACACAGTCTATAGTTACTTATACTATAATAAGTATAAGGGCTCAGCACACTGTCACTGTCAGTTTTCCCATTGGCGACCATGTTAATGTTTTGTGTGATTATAAGAAAACGTGACCTATAAAGTTTCTTAAACTTCCCACCTGCTGTTATTATTATCTCATTGACATGCTGGTCGATTTTAGTCAAAATCTAATATCTCTAGCTCTTGCAAAATGCCTGTATGTATGACACCCGTCAATATTTACAAATGCATGCAGGCAGTAATCCGGCTAAAGTGTCAACTAGCCAAATTGCTGCCAGATACCCTTCCGCTTAGTAAAATCAGCTAAAAAGACACAATTTTACTGTCAACAGCTGCTACAATCACATCTAGAAATCTGACTACTCAAATGCACTTATGTCAGAGCAAGTGAACATTGTAAAAAATCATTTCTCAAAAATATAATGCACTTTTTTCGTCTGTAATCAAGCAGGAAGTTCAACAGTGTGCTGACCCCAAATAGGCATGGTGATTTTGGAGAAAAATGTTGAAAACAACACACTTTATAGGCACCAATGTTACAAGCACTCTGCAATTTTAATTTTTGTAATCCCTCCAGGTGTTTGTGTTTTATGTACATTTCAAAGATGCCACCAAACTTGGCAAGGCACCAGAAAAATCAGCACTTCGCTGTTGGACAATTTGTAATCCAGCACAACGTTCTCAGGTGGCACTATGAACTCCTGATACAGTTTTCCAGAAAGTCCAATAAGTGTTTTATAAGAAAATTCAACACAGGCAGTTGTTACGTTACATTCAAATGTATATTGATTTTTTTACCTTGTGCCCTATTTACAAAGGTAAACATCAACAAAAAGTCACCTTAGGGTGTGAAATCCTCAAAGGCCAGACGTCTCAAGCAGTTCAATTACATAATGTTACACAGCCTAATTAGCAGACATTCAGAAAATAATGCCACTTGCTTAATTGGCCAAAAGGTCCAGTCAGTAGACAGATATGATAACAGGCTCCGGCTATGGCCTACTCCAGCTAATCACTGTCCTCAGACTTCATTAGGGTCAATGACAACATATTCACTTGTGTTTAATTAGCTGAAGTAAACAAAAAACGATTGATGAATCACCCTGCTGCAATGTTATTGGTTCATTTTCATTCAGATTTTCAAATTGAGGCTTAACTACTGGCATACGCACCCCACCCCCCTTATAAGACATGTGTTCCGTCACTGTGATTTTGACTTGCAGACTAATGAGAAGTCTGTAATATCCAAAAACGGTTTGTCCCATTCAACTGTGGTTTTGCCATACACGTATTTTCAGTAATTGTTTCAAGATATTTGAAGTAAAACGCATCCTCCGACATTGTGCAATGACTATAGCGTGCTTTCGTTGCCAGGCTCTCTACTTGGGCTCAGCACACTGTCAGTTTTCCCATTGGCGACCATGTTAATGTTTTGTGTGATTATAAGAAAACGTGACCTATAAAGTTTCTTAAACTTCCCACCTGCTGTTATTATCATCTCATTGACATGCTGGTCGATTTTAGTCAAAATCTAATATCTCTAGCTCTTGCAAAATGCCTGTATGTATGACACCCGTCAATATTTACAAATGCATGCAGGCAGTAATCCGGCTAAAGTGTCAACTAGCCCAATTGCTGCCAGATTCCCTTCCGCTTAGTAAAATCAGCTAAAAAGACACCATTTTACTGTCAACAGCTGCTACAATCACATCTAGAAATCTGACTACTCAAATGCACTTATGTCAGAGCAAGTGAACATTGTAAAAAATCATTTCTCAAAAATATAATGCACTTTTTTTTGTCTGTAATCAAGCAGGAAGTTCAACAGTGTGCTGACCCCATAAGTATAGTGTACACGGAGACACGGTTCCGACGCCATCTTGACTTGACCTAGATCAGAGTTGCGAGTAAATAAACGCACGTGGGTATGAGAACAAAACAAAACACAGGATACACGACTTTGGTGTCGCTCATTCAAGTGATTAAAGCCAATTATTTTATGATATGAAGTAACTTACTTGAATACAGACGACTGGTTCGATTACATTTTGAATGTATGCCATGCTTCATATATATTATGTTATGATTGTATGAAATGAATGTTTGTTAGGTCACAATATTCTGATGATGCGAGTAAGCTTTGCAGTAATTTAATCAAAATTGTTTGTTATTATGTCAACTATAAATTCATACCGTATCATATACAAGTATATGAGAGGAGCTATGCCTATGGGGCAAATATATGTTAGATGATTGTTTAATATGGCAAATGTTTTTGTGATTGAAAACAATATGGATATTATATGAACAAGTTTATTCAAGAATAATGTTATCACTTGTCAATAAAATAGTAAGCCATCTCCTGGTCTGGTAAGCTCAAGTGGAGGAGATGAATTTGGAATAAATGACACTACACAATACAATATATATCTGTAAATATTTTTTACAATTTCTCTATTTTCATCATGGTTGATTTAAAAAAAATGACCAACCCAATATTTTGACAATTTCTTTTCCGCATATTTTGCTGGACAATTCTTTGTGAAACAATTAATACAAATTAATGGCCTTATCATTCAATGTGTTAAAATAGAAATATGTTCTACCACTTGTGGATAATATAATTGCATGGTTCATATAATTGTATACACCCAAATAGAAAGACAGAAATACTGTTCACTATTTTCCTTACAGTCTTATTCACAGGATATGAGGCATAACGATGTTTGTGAGACATTAATTTAAAGGAAATAAAAACAAGGCATTAGCTAAAATCCGTTTTCCATGTGTACAGAAAGTTTAATATTGCCTGTAACATTCGAGAACATTAAAAAAATACAGAAAAATACATTTGTAGCATAAATTCGATTTTAAACCCGTCTGTGTAGCGATTCCCGCGGAAAATAAAAATTTAATGAGCTGGGCGATCACGTGATATCTTAACGTCACACATGACTCGCACTCGCAGCAGGCCGACCCTTTCTATGCATTCACATAATGTTGGGGTCGAAACGAGCGTCAGAATAAGTTGTTATGCAATAATCCGATGTAATACAAACACTAGTCATCATAGAGGAACAAGCAGTTATCTTACGGTTCCACATGAATTCAATTTTATTCAAAACAATGAATGCGAATGAGCCTACAAGTCGACTAGGTTTCGCTGAGCTTGGCCCTGGACTCGTTTTCAGAATAATTATATCGAATGCAACCAACGGGAGATAATGTACACCAACATACATACATAGCAAACATATATCGTATCCAGCTACTGAAAGTAATGTGTAAAATCTCATAATATCATTAGAATATCGATCTATGAAGGAGGAGTTGTACTATTTATCATAACAACTGAAATCAGTCAGCGAATTTATGCCGACCGTGGTAGCTCAGTTGGTAAACGCGTTGGTTCCTTGGCATCTGTTTTACAATCGGGCGACGCCGGTTCAATCCTGACAGCATGCAATTGATTTTCTTTACACTTTTGGTTTATGTTTTCATGAAGTAATATAAACCAAATCATAAAATGCATAAAATGTGGAATTTCTAATTCATTGAATTTTTTGATTTTTTTTGCTTGGTGGACGCGGAAATAGATAGCAGGATGTAATATAACATAAATTCAAGCAATAGATGTTTTTATTCCCTTTAATGTTATACAAAACAACGCATTTATATTAGCATGAACTAATGATGGTGTAAACCTACGCCATATTTCATGTTATCGGGCAGAACTGTACGAACCTATTCGTAATAGTCAACTCCTGTAAAGCTGTCAATACATAACAAAGCTCTGTGATGTGTATACATTACAATTTTGTTACGTTTTGCCATGCTGTGAGCCTTCAATTGTCGGTTGTGGCACCTGTCATTTATTGTTTTTTACCATTCCATAGTTGTAAACTTTCCTATCAAAACAACTTTTTCTAATAATATTTAACAAAATTGCACAAAATTGTATCAACTTAATACTATAAACAGCAAACTGTATAAACGTATAGGTACTTACGAATATATATGTCTCAAAACGCTTGTAACTGACATAAGAAAAGACACATTAACATAGAAATGGCTATCTATATTGACGCACGTGTCTTTATTTACTCGCAGTCTTGTTTTCAAAAACTTAATTAAGATGGCGGATGCCCATATATGGTAGAACTGTGTCTCCGTGTATACCTAAACTGGTATCGTTTACAGCATGTGCGCGCGCATCGTTCTCTCACATTAGCTATGCGCATGTCTTTAATAAGTTAATGGAAAACAATTAGCAGACGGTTTTCAGACCTTGATTGTGAGCAAAATAGACATATATACCTCAGAAACTAGTTGTATATAATTGGTATATACACATGCAAGTGTGCAAATCAGAGTAATATTGCAGGCCTGGTTGTCTTAATTATGAATCTGTACATATGCAAAGATGGTACGTTGTTATATTTCTTAAAAATTAACCAACTTCCGACCCAAAAAAGTCAATGAGGTGTAGCATGTATTGTCACAAAACTTTTTGTAGGTGTAAGCTTGTCCCTATAAGTATAACACAAATAACTTTCACCATTCTTCTTGAGAAAGAAGCATGGAAGGATATTGAGAGTTACTTGTTATCTGTGTTATAGGACTTGTTTATGCCTAATAAAAGTTTCATAACAATATCTTCTACCCCACATTTACTTTTTAGGGTCGGAAGTTGGCTAATTTTATAGAAATATAATAACATAGCACCTTTGAGTGTGTGTAGATTCACAATTAAGACAGTCAATCATGTCATATTGCTCTGATAATACACACTGGTATGCCTAGATACCAAATATTTACAACAGTTAATTAAAGCTTGTATACTTAGCTCGCAATCAATGCCTGAAAACCCTCTCTTGAATCAATGATTTATTGAAAAATTTGGGGCACCCAAAAGTATCCCATTTTTGTTGTGAAGGAAGCACGGAAGGACATTGAGAGTTATTAGTTATTTGTGTTATAGGGACAAGCTTACACCTAGAAAAAGTTTTGTGACAAAGTTTTTAATAAAATCAAAACGCTTTCTCATTTTCATCTTTCGAGGTGTGACTTTTCCTCTGGACCAACGAATCACAGGTATTTTAACTAGTGGGGTGGTCTGCCCAAGTGAAATCTCTATCCCATCCTCACACCTGGTGAGGATGGGATAGAGATGGACCAGAGTGGACCAGGCATTGGCTCGGGTGTTTCATTTGTTGGCTGAGAAAGAGGCTGTGTCTGTGTATCGTCATCAATGTTCCATGTTCACTGAGTCATCATCAGCAGATTGAATAGCCAAGCGAAATGCAGTGAAGTCTTCACCACAAAACTGTATGAAATTATCATAACATTCTCTCTCTGAAGGTTTTTGTACTTTTCAAGAGTTTTTCGAGCACAGAACGGATTGTTTTTGCAGCAGACTTCTCATTTTCAAAATACTGGGAGAGAATGTGTCCTTTTTAAAGATGTCCATCCGGTACCAGGTTAAAGTTATCCATCAGATATTGACGAGCGACTCCAGGCTTGGATGACGGCAATATATACTTTTTTTGTTTCTTCTACATATTTGAAGACCAATTTCTGAAGAGGCAAGCGAAAAATTTAATACCGTCAACAATCTAAAATTGGAAAAAAAACATTTAAAACCATCACAGAATCATCAACACAAACCTAATTGTCAGATCGCTGGAATCTGGTCCATTCGTAGAACCGGCTTGTATTTTAGAGCAGAATGCATGCAACAAAATCATAAAACATTGGCATATCAAAGTTACAATTATCACTTATCTTAATAAATATAAATTCTCAGGACTTTAATACTGTCGATAATCCTCGGTAGTTTGCAGCAAAGTGAAAAATAACAGTGCAAATTCAAGTTATTTTCACCTGAAAATCCGTTCACATTGGGCCTTTCCAGAGCCGACTCGTGCTTTTATGCGAGGAAAAACATGATGAGAGAATCAATAAATTTCCTCCAAATTCAGCACACACATCGCAAATAGATTAACAAAATATATTATTGGTTTCATAAAGTATTTCACTTTCCTCCAATGTGATCGTTGTTGGTTTTATTTCTTGGAAAAAATTGGCAACTATATTTGCACAAAAAATTCATGAACTTCCCCGTGGCTGATTAAAACAATTCGAATGCGAGGCTGCAGAGGAAGATGTGAATTACGTTATCAAAACAAGAGCACTTTGCTGTCTCCGCACACGACGCAACACAACAATGCACAATCAAAACAGCAATATGCAAATGTGGTTAAATCACCGTCAATGATTAGCGTTAGTACTATGCATTCATAATTAATCATTATTAATCCATGCATCATTGATATGTCACATTGATTAGGCGTAAATAATTAATTGCCATTGACATTGTGATTCACTGATGAGTCATTCACTGATTGTCAATTCACAAAAACAATTGATACGGACACAGTCACAAATTGCACATTTGATTAGCAAACAGTCACTTCTACTAGTTAAAATACCTAAATCTAAAGTCAGTATACATAATAAAAACATGAACATTATCAACTATCCCTGCTGTCAGTTTATGATGTCTTAATTGTTAGTTGCAATTTGTGTAGTAGCTGAGTTTCCAGATCCCTAAGTACCCTATCTGGTCGCTAGGAGTGCCACTGGTTTTTACACAACTGAAGTGTTCAGATTTAGACGCGATGAACTGGCCATTAGAATATAACTAATCCTATACAACACTGTTTGAAAGCAGATACCTACTTGTTATTCACAAGAGATTGATTCCGTAAAAATGTGGTGAGTATACCTTCACTGCATTTGTCATTTCTTTTGTCATTAATAACTTGGGGGTGACAGGATAGCCGAGAAATACTGGTTTAAATACCGGAGATTTACCGAGATTGGACTGCGTGAACAGTATTGTGGACATGGGCAGCAGAGAAGCCATTTTGTTTACATTTGTCAAACACCCGTTAATATCACTGAAATACATCGAACACCTCAAAACAATATGGGCTAGAATGTCAAAAGATGTACCAATGCAAAAATTGGGTGTCTTCGCACTTTGAAACGCTCTTAAAACATACCATCACATTTTTGTTCAGAATTAATAGTTACGTGAATAGACATCCATAATTCGAGTTTGAGTTTGTATGATTACCTCGAAAATGCTGTTTACTGCGATATCCAACTTTGCAGTAGTTAGTCAAAAAGAAGGAATATGGTAATAAAAGTATTCGAGCGCTTAATGTCTCTACCAATAAATGTAGATCCGAAAACAAGCACCCTTTTTGGCTAGGTTGAGACGTAAATGCGCAAGAATGTATGTCAAATGTGAAAAAATGTTGCGTCATGTTTAAGAGATGTTTACTACGACATCCATTTTCTCAAAAACTATTGATTCTAGAGCTTAAATAAAACATGATGTAGATAGACCATCACAATGGTGTCACAAAATGTCATTAAATCTGCATCATTATTGTAATTCTGGCCACAACGTCGTGCAGAAGTACTATGTGTTTACTACGACATCATGCCAAAACGTTTACTATGACATCCACCTATAATAAAACGTTGTAATTCACTTTGTCTGGTTGTCACTTTTACCTATTTACATTCGAGTATCCAAACTTATGACGTTGGACATTCAAAAAGGATAGCTGGCTGTTGATTACTTTATTTTTTCCTAGGAGTTAAATTGGGACTACATTAAGTTAATAAAACATACTGAATGTTGAGAGAACATGTGACTGTTCAAAAGTTACTACACAGAATCGACATTGGCATGGTATTATTTTCCGTGCACATGCACATTAAATCCAAGCTAAAATGTTGACGATGATGTAGTAAACTTAATATGTTTACTATGACAGTTTACCTTTATAAAAGTAAATCTAAGATGATGAATGTGCATATTTAACTTCAAATACTGGGTAGGTGCCTACATCAGAATACCGGTACTACCTGGAAATTAGATAATGTATCAGTGTATTATGTTATTTTATGTTGTTATTTACATTTATGTGTTCGCAAAACATGCCAACAATATTGCTGGCTGGATAATAATAATGAATATAAGTATAACCAATGTCACTGCAACCACGCAGTATGGGTAGACACAATGCTGCAAAATGCAAGAAATGGTGTAATAAGCAAAGAATTAGTCATAAAAAGAAGGAAGCTATGCATGTTCTTTGGTAGTATCATGTATATACCTTAGAACAAAACTTAGAACAAGTATTGACAAAGGGAGAAGGCTCGGAAGAAGGTCTGTGAATCAATGGCACATCACTTAAATGGACTACGCCAAAAATTACGATTGTAACTATGGCGAGGAAGTTCAAAGTGCATACTACAATAATGAACAGATCACTCTTCACTGGTGGTTCATTATCGACAAGTGATAGCCCACTATATTACATAAGTTATGTTGTGGTCAGTGCTGAGTGCAGCCATGCAACACCAACAACGTACACCTTTATCAAAAAAGTGATATCGGAGATCAAACAACTGGTTTGGAATGTCACATTGGTACACTACCTCACTGATTCCCTCACCAGGCAGTTTCATTGGTATACTACCTCACTGATTCCCTCACCAGGCAGTTCCATTGGTACACTACCTCACTGATTCCCTCACCAGGCAGTTCCATTGGTACACTACCTCACTGATTCCCTCACCAGGCAATTCCATTGGTACACTACCTCACTGATTCCCTCACCAGGCAGTTCCATTGGTACACTACCTCACTGATTCCCCCACCAGGCAGTTCCATTGGTACACTACCTCACTGATTCCTCCACCAGGCAGTTCCATTGGTACACCACCTCACTGATTCCCTCACCAGGCAGTTCCATTGATACACTACCTCACTGATTCCCTCACCAGGCAGTTTCAGAACAAACACACTATCAACCTCACTGTTCATCACCAATTCTTGTTTGATGTCGCTGTCAAATGGAATTATTTCGAGTCAGGTAGCAGAAAAGGATCCTGTGACAGAGTAGGATGGAATGCCAATGGAAATGCTGGTTTGGCATTTAAGCGAGGTCTCACCTTTCACAGCGCAGAACCTTCTGTTAGTTGGACTTTAAATAAACCAATTCAAAGGTGACATACTTGATGGTAACCGTGGATGAGGTGGCAGAGGCCCAGTAAGAAATGGAAACCTCCAATGAAATACAAATTCCTAGCACCACACATCTACACAAAGTAATGCCTGTAGGTGAGGGTCGATATTCACATGAATATGTTTATGTTGGTCCTAAAATCTGGAATACATTTATTACAAATAACTATTTACAATATTGTACATCTATTCATATGTTCAAACAAAGGACCAAGCGTCTAATTCTAGCAAACATATGCTAAATGCTGCTTTAATGTAATTTTGTCATGTTAAGATGTACCCTGTGTTCAGTGTTAGGTACTCGTATAATGTTGTCGTGTTAAGATGTACCTGGTGTTCAGTGTTACGGTACTCGTGTAATGTTGTCATGTTAAGATGTACCTGATGTTCAGTGTTACGGTACTCGCATAATGATGTCATGTTAAGATGTACCTGATGTTCAGACTTACGGTACTCGTATAATGCATTATTAAATAAATTGTTAGTTTATTATGAAGATTTTTTTTTTTTTTTTTTTTACACGAATCATAGATTTCATTGCATATATGACATGAATAAGGAACACAAGCAATGTGTTGCTTCGTTCCATTTGATACGTAATGTATACATGTTTCATGTTACTGCTACATCTGTGATATACTTAACATTATGTATCAATAAAGATTATTATTATTATTATTATGAAAGACATCTCGTCTCAAAGAATATTGCTACATAAACGGCAAGTTACACCCGGCTCTGGATTGACAATACATCCAACCAGAACACTTCACGGAGTGAAACAAACCAATATGACGCTGTTCAGCAGCTCCTTGGGCAGGTGGACGACACCACATCTGAAGAAGCAATCAATTGGTGACTTTGCAACAGCAAGCCGTATAGTGGTCAGGTGAAAGACATCGATAACAAAGACAGAGAGTACTTGACCTCCTTCGTGGTCCTAGGAATAGATAAAATACTCTCCTTCAAATGTCCAATAAAACCTGATGAGGTTTTGGGTTGAAGAAGAAAACGTCTGTATGAAAATATCTAAGCCCAAGACGGGTCGATCTGGTCGTGTTTATCTTATCAGCGAAACGGGTAAAAAGCTTCAAGATTTCCTGCAGGAGCCAGTGTAATGATGCCATGGAATGGAACAAATAACGATGATTGTTAGACGTGTGCATGTTTGAGAGATCCTAATGTAAAAAAAACAAATTTTTGAAGAGGACGTAACGTATTAATTAAGAATTCATGTGTTTGTTAAATAACGATGTTTATTGCAACATCTGCATGTTTTCATTGATAACATTAGTGTCACATATCAAACTACGACCTATGAGTGTTTAGGTAACATAATCTTGAAATGGAACTTGACTTTGTCAAGATTAATCTTAACATTTGTTTGCACTGGTCCATGCTGATCAACTGTTTGCTAGAATATCCAGTACTTTTTGGCATGTGTTATGTGGATTATAATTAATCCTAATTGAAAGTTATTGACGATATACTAATTACCGAGCTGTACAACTGATCCTATTGTGAAGAACTTGTTTTTTGATGATAATATACCATGTGTTTACTACAACATTCACTGTGTTTATTACAGCATCCAGTGATGTACTCTTTATGTAATTTATAATTGATCTGAGTGCTTTGAATAATGACATCATTACTTTATTTAGTGCAGGTGCAGACATAATATATATTGCCTTTCCGTGTGCATTTAAAGCACAAAGCATATATTCTATCATAGCAATATATAAATTTATGTTCATGGGATACCATAATAAACGTTTACTTAAAAATTGTAAGATAAGTGTTTATATGTTGTATGAACATTATCTTTCGACAAAGTGAACATGATGTAAACGTGTTTACTACGACATCTAGACAGGTCACCTAAATATGTACCACCATGTCCAGTATATGAACCAACAAAAACATTGCATTCACTGTTTTCATTTCGTAAACATACCTGTGCATTTAAAAAATATAAGTGTAATTCTAAGTTAGCCTCAAAGAAAAATAGCGGAATTAATAGCGGGTCTATTTCTTCTGAACTAGACAAACGCAAGACACATATATTCATTATTTTTTCTGAAGGCCAATGTACTTTGTGACATGAAAAACTTTATTTCAGTTGTTGGATGTCTATGTTGTATCCATAAGTAGTCATTTTGTGCCTAAAATAGTTGGATGTCATAGAAAACTTGGGTGTAAAAGTAAAAAAATGTCATCCTGTTCCAATGGACACCACAGAAAAACCATAAATGTGGTGTTGACAATATTTTAGGTCTAGATACTAGAACCTCTTCGCTTCCCAGAAATCATAATATAGAAATTTCTTAAAAAAATCATGCGTTGGTACATATTTTAAAATTCTAGCCCATACATGTTATGTTAGCTTGACTGGGATTCCATCCAAAACAAGAGTCAATCGTCATATGGCCTTGATATTAAAAACAACTAATTGATTGAAAGTATTATATTCCAGTTTGAATGTCATATATCATGTGTCCTAATGTTTCATGCCATTTTAACAAAATGTGATCAAATGTTTCCATAACATATCTATGTGCTAAATCTCTTAACACCTATTCCGTCAAATTTGTGCAGACTGTTAGAAAAGTTGTTTTGAGTGAAGTACTACTGTGAACTATTTACTAATGCGATATTTCAGTGACATGATTTTGGACCTGGCATGAATTTTCTGATCGTAATTATGTACACTTTTGAAAAGATCAGTTATATCTTGAAAGAGGTCATCTCAAACTTTGTTCTTAGCAGCTCATGTTTATGTTACTTTTAATTTGAGATAATTAATAATGCATCTAATTTGTAAGGCATGATCTGTTTTGGTCCTAATAATAATGTTTAATGAGTGAAAACTGAATACATGTCAATTGTAATTGTTGCAGAATGGATGGTAGCCAGATGGAAGAGAATTCCATGCAGAAGACATTGCATGTTGCTATTAACAGATGCCTTGATCAACCCAGTTCATTGATTCTTTTATACACTTGTGTATCTATAGAACAATAAAGTAATACAACAATATTAAATGGTCACTAGAACAAAATTAACTATTTTTGAAGTGATCCTTATGTATTTATATAAATACATTTATAATATTAATATATCTATGTGAAGTACGGATCGAGGAGTTCAGCAATCAAACTTAATGATATACCATACTATTGTTCTAAATTGAACATGAACATATGTTTTTAATTTATGTAACCTTAGTGATAATAGTACTAAATACTATTTATCATGATTAAAAGACACAGACACTATAGTAAATAGATTTTTCTAAAGACAACTTCCTGACACATCATATTTATTGAATTATTTCATAAAGTTACAAGTAACTTTTAGCGATGTAGTTCTGTATTATTGCAAGCTTACTGTATCATCTTTAATTTGGTATATAACATTATGTGTCCTGTTGGGTTCACCTGCCATAAAGCTGTTAAAGTGGGTGCCCTTAAATGCTAGTGCATGGCAAGGTTGAAACAATTGCATTCAAATCGTCTGAAGGGTAGTAGCTTCATAAGCGTGCTGATGTAATACATTTTATGCCATCACTCTGCGTCTGCCATCTGCTGTGCACTGTTAGCTGCCATATCTCGGAAACCGTTCAGCAACTTTTTCTCTAATTTTGCCTAGACATATCTTAGAGTACTGCCACTATGCACAATAAATCTGTATTTGATTGAATCATCCTAAGAGCCCCCAGAGCCCCCGAAACTGGTAATTTTTCACATTTTGCCCATTTTTTCAAAAACTCTTCATTAACTTTTTCTGATTTTGCATAGACATTTCACGTCGTAGTGCCACTATACACAAGAAATCTGTATTTGATTGAATCATTCTAAGGGCACTTCAGGGCCCCCAAAAATGATAAATTTTCCTACTATTTCCCTACTGCTGGAAGCCTCCTGCAGCTACTGATCTCTATTTAAAACTGGATAGTGGACTTTGCCCTATCTCTGATCACTGGGGTGGCTGAGTGGAATGGCCAGCTGTAAACCTATGTATTGGACTAGCCTTGGCTCACTGCTTGCCATTGTCCCAGTGTCAAACGGAATGCCTCCATGTGGGCTGTAACTATAATGTGTAATGGGAATCCCTACTGCACTGGCAGAACCTGAGAAACTTTAAAACAACAATAGACATAATTATCAATGCAATGTAAAGATATGATCTAGGATTAAAATAACTTAGATATAAAATAATATATAAAATAAAATATCTTAGGTATACTCGAAAACGTTAAAGCATATTTAGCCAAAATTATAAGGAATATTATTAAGATGTTTTATGAGACATGTTGCAGCTATTATTTCAGTCCAATTCAATCAGTATTATGTCATTAATTGCTCTGTTTTTAAGTCAAAATGCATGCTATGCATATGTACCGTGTGAACAAATAAAGTTTTATTACTGTTTATCTCTTTCTTCTTTCCATTCTGGGGGAGGGAGGTAGGGGCAAAATGAGAACAGAAAATGTGTGCACATTTTCTTAAACAACCTTTAACTGTGCTACATGTGAGATTGCAGCTCACCAACTCTCCTGCAAGGTTTCTACAACCACTGGAAATCGGCCTAAATAGCAGAATATTTGGATAAAATTCTACAGTATTTTTAATAACACATTAACTAATACATACAATCTTCACAAAATGGTTTACTCAAATATTTTATTTCCAGGTATATCTTCACTGGCATGCAAGTAGTCTCCACTAAACATGTCAATATTTTACTTCCATCATAACCCTTAATGATCTGTAACTATGATTCACCAAAAAACACTTCATTAATAATTACAAAGGACTTCAGGGATTCTTGGCCCATTTTTAAATTTTATATTAAAATAATGGATATGATATAATGCAGACCTGGGGCCGAGTACATTTTTATGAGTACAAGTACGAGTACGAGTACTTTGATGATGGATGAGTACGAGTACATTGCTAAAAGCTGAGTACGAGTACAAGTACGAGTACATTCTCATGAGTACGAGTAAAAGTATGAGTACATTAAAAAAATTTAAATATTAAATAATAACGTATTTTAAAATTATTAATTAATCTAATTTATATAACTCAGCACAAGTGAATATGTAATGGCAGTTGATAAATTTGTTATGAGGAAAACTAAAAAACCTCTATTTCATCAACAATGAAATTCACTTCATTGGCATTCATTTCAGTGGCATCCTATGAACTTATCTATTTGCCATTGCACCGAATGAACATGAGTTGTTCACAGGTTGAGTCTTTCAGGCTGCACTGTTCAGGGCAGAATACTTTCTCCGCTATGCTAAATACCCTTTCAACTGGGGCTGATGAGGCTGGCATGCTGAGATGGTGAGGGACCAACTGAGCCAGAGTTGGAAAACTGCAGTGGGTCACTGTGAGGTCACTCGACTTCTCTGGATGCTTCCCAGAGAAGTCGAGATGGTGTTCGATTGAACAGGTCTGCCAGGGAGTAAAGTGTTAAGCGCTTTGAGCCGTCCTGAGGACTGGATACTGCGCTATATAAGAACTTACCTTCTTCTTCAATTTGTACATGGCTGACTGAGGTATTCGTTCACCTCACGTTCATCTGCTGACGTTATAAGTTTGCAATTTATATTTTCTGATCGTAGACTACTAGTTGTTGAGAGGGTTAGCAAATGTCCACATAACAGGCTCAGCATCCCTTTTGGACTTTTTAGCCAGGCTGCTGGCATGGGATTATACTAGTGTAGGAGACAGTCTGACTTGAGCCACCTTACTTCTACAGAGGAAGACTGGCAGTTCTTGTTCTTAGCAGTTAGCACTGTCAGCCAGTGCCAAGTGGCATGGTCTCCATACTACATCAAAGGCATTTCCTGTCTAACTGGTGGGTTAACTGCTAATTGACTCTTTATGGCATAATTAAACAAACAGGTTTATGGCCTGAACTGCTAGCCTACAATTATTGTTTGCTTAACAGGGTGTTTCTGACTGGGAAAAGGTGCTGCCTGTTGCCATGTTTGGGTATCATAGTCATTGTTATCAGAGAATGAGGATGCACTGGGATATGTAGGGATGGTAAGGTTGTATACTATCAGAAATAACAAAGTATTTAAAAAATAGTTGAACATTTAAATATTTAAGGAAAATCTCATTTTATAATCAAATATATTTATTTTCCCCTGTACATATTGAGAAAGTACTCAGATGTACTCGTAAAATCTGAGTACAATGAGTATGAGTACGAGTACGAGTCCATGACCCATAAGTATCATGAGTACGAGTACGAGTACTTCAAAAATGTACACGAGTACATGAGTACCGAGTACTTCGGCCCCAGGTCTGATATAATGTATTTTATTCCAAAGTAACAATATATATGATCAATGCGTAGTTTTGTGGAAGCAAGTCGAAATTCGGCCAAATTTTAACAATTTCTCGTCCGACTGGTTTAGTGCCGCTGTCTGTAGACATCAATATAGTCTATACTGGTGTTTACTCCAGATGTTCCATGTTAATACTGTCAAGTTTGCTGGTACATTATGCTTGCTATACATTACTTATGCCCCTCGGTCCATGAGGAGCATAGACCATCCACGACAGCTCTCCAGTGCACCCAACTTTGGGCAATCCTCTCTATTTCTTTCTAGGTTATGCTTTTTATTTTTAATTCCAGATTTTGTTAGGATCAGGAATGCTGTCCATGCCTTGCCCACTCTTGCTGCAACTTCTACCTCTGTACCACCTTGTTTGTCTATCATGCTCCCTAAATAGGTAAAGGAATCCACTTCCTCCAGGGGCTAACCTTCTATAATTGGGTTGTCGTTCCTACTGTGTATTGTCATGATCTTGGTTTTGTCTCCGTTGATCTTCAGACCTATTATTGCTGATGTTGATTCAAAAAATTTCGTTTTGTCCTGCATCTGCTTGTGGGTGTGTGATAGCAGGGCCAGGTCATTAGCAAAGTCAAAGTCCTCTAGCTGAGTTCATGGTGTCCACTGTATGCTATTTCGTCTCCCGTCCATGGTGGTCATCATAATCCAGTCGATCATGAGGACGAACAGGAAAGATGACAGTAGGCATCCCTGCCGAACCCCTCAAAACTTAATCTCGAAACTATCTGATAGTCGTCCTTCATGCACCACCTGTCATGACATTCTTTGATAGGTACTCTGGATCACGAAGATTAACTTCTGGAATTTCATTGTGTCGCATCAGATTCCAGAGTGTCTGTTTGTCCACACTGTCAAATGCTTTCTCATAGTCAATGAAATTGACATACAGTGACATATGGTCTCGGAGCTTGCATTCACTGCTTCTTTCAACCTCTTTAATATTACTCTGTTCAGCACTTTTCACAGGACTGATAGTGACATTATTCCTCTATAGTTCTTGCATTCTCTGAGATCTTTCTTGGGGAGCTTAACTACGAGTCCCTTTCTCCATTCCTCTGGAACTTTTTTGTCTTCTCACACTTTCTTGAAGAGGCTGTGCAGTATTTTCGTGGATGTGTTAATATCTGCCTTTATTGTCTCTGCTGGTATTTCATCTGGCCCTGCTGCCTTTCCGTTCTTTAGTTTCTTGATAGCATTCTTGATTTCTGTTCTGCTTGGTTTATCACAGTTAAAGGGTAGTCTCTGCTGAGGAATGACTGGGGGATCTTCTGGAGTGGTTTGGTTTAATAGTTCTATGAAGTGCTCCACTCATATCTTTAGTTGGTCATCTACCGTGGTGAGGGCTTTTCTTTGCTTGTCTTTAATTGGTTTGTCCCTTTGCTGATACTTGCCTGTCAGCTTCTTTGTTGTTATCTCGTATATTACTATCGATCTTTCATGTTTCTTTTTGCCGCTACCTCCTTTACCAGGTTGTCCACCAAGCTTCTCTTATCACTTCTGAGTAATGTGTCAGCTGTCATCCAGTCTTTGTGCTGTTTTTTTTTCTGCCTACTGTCTCTTCACAAGCACCAGTCCATATCTGCTTGGCTTGTTGCGACTTAGTGTTGCTGTCATATATGTCGTATGGTATCTGTTTGAGAGGTTGATCCGGTACTTTTCTATCATTACCTTGTCCTTCAGTAGATCTATCTTGTAACATGTTCTTGTGCTGCTGCCCTATGTAGTGTGCCTTTTAAGATGGAGCATGAGTGTTGCCACCAACCGGTGGTGATCAGAATCAGCATCAGCCCCTCTCTTCACTCTCACATCCTGCACCGACCGTCTGAACTTCTGTCCAACACACACATGATCTATTTGGTTTTTAGTAACATGATTAGGTGGTCTCCAGATTGCCTTGTGAATGTCTATATGTAGGAAGACTTTTCCTCCTATGATATGACCAGGCTGTTCATGGAACATACGTCTGCGAACCGTTCTCCATTTTCTTTCATCTGTCCTAATCTATGCTTGCCCATGACATGCTCATAACCAGTGTTGTTTTCTCCTATCTTTGCATTGAAGTTGCCCATGAGAATGGTAATGTCCTTTGGCCCTTGCTTTTTAAGTACATTGTGTAGCCTGTTGTGGGAGTATAGCACTGTACCACGTTAATATGTATATTCTTCTTTTCGTCATTAATTTGACAGTAATAATTCTGGAAGTGATCGCCTCTCAGCTAATGAGTGCTCTGTGTGCCTTCCTAGACTGCATTAAGGCCACACTCTCAGTGTGCGGTGCATCCTCGTTGTCATGTCCTGTGTGTAACACCATCTCTCCTGTTGTAAGTCTCACTTGGCCAGACTGTAACCATCTGGTCTCACACAGTCCAAACAGGTCTGTTCTGTAGTTCTTCATCTCTATTGCTACCTGTGCAGTTTTTACTGCTTAATACGCTGTTCTGACGTTCCAAGTAGCAATCTTTGTGGTTTTCTTGGTTTTCAGTAGGGAGTCGGTCATACAGCTTCCTCTCGGCTTTCACTGTACTGCGTCATATTGCTTCTGTTTGAAGGTCCAACCTCTCCCAAGCCATGTTGCTCTCTTGAGTTTGTCGTAAATGTTTCTGCAACAGTTTTTCTTTTACAGTTGATGTTGTTGGCCCAAAGCAAACCTCTTAACCTCGGAGAGAGGGTGGTCCCTATTTGTTTGGCCTCTATCTTTCGACCTGTCCAGCTTGGGTAACCCTGTCAGGAGCCAAAGCTCCTGCTGGCTTAGCTCTCCAGGTCACTGAGACACACAAGTCATCTCACCGCAGCAAAGTTTGGACCATGAGACAGCTATCACATTGTATGTATTAACAAATGGAATAGTTCATGTCTTTGTAATCTTTTATACAATTTCACTGTCTCTTACCATGGCCTTCTGGATTGGGTTTTGCACCGTCTCTGGCCTGACCACACCAAAACTAGAATTAGCGCCCTCTAACAAATGAAATATGCGATCTGGCGACTCAGCTATCGATATGTATATGATATCAGTCAGAAATATACAAGCTACACACATAGCCAACTATCACAGTGTAAACTATTTAACAAATGTCACAAAGCAGTGGAGACAAACATGTATATGTTATTAATATTTGATAATTTTAGTTTGAAAATATTACAACAGTTTACTTGTCAACTTATGCACCATTATACATGTATGTTGCTGACTATACATGCTATTGAGAGTCTTGCTTGTTGCCACTAATTTAATTGCAAAATTTATGTGTCACCATTTGAGGCCTGTTGTAATTGTTGCCTATATCCCTAGGTTAACATGCATAGCATCAGTTGTATATATTAGAGATTTGTTAAAGTAACATTCTTTGTTAGCAAATCAGTAAATCTTAATTCAATATACATATCTGTGACACACGCAAAGATACAAGGACAACAGCAATTTTATTGCAGTCAGCCAGGATGCAAAAATACTGTCAGTATTTCTTTAATTGATACTCAGAAATAATTATTTAATTGCCAATGCCAACCTATGAGCACGTTATAAACAGAGTTAGAACACAGAGGGTATTTCAAAAGAAAGCACTACTTGAAGAAGAGTTTCATATTCTTAGTTATATGGCAATCAGCCATACAAAACATTGCCTATATTTGTTTGATGCATACACTTGCCAAGCTATAGAGTCCGTACTTATACATGCATAAACAATCAGAGTAACTACAATATGTTTATATATTATACACTAGTTAGAATCATAGCACTGTGTCACCTGCATTACTCATCAGGCTCAAATAAACCAAAATTGTTCACAAGTTTTCAAATGGTGATCGGTAAGTGGATTTGGACCATCATCCTCTTAATCGGCTCTCTATCACTCTACCGTGCAACCATTGTGCCATTGCTTTTCACATAGTAACAAAGAAACATAATGTTCTACATGTTCTTTCATTTTGCAACCTTTCCTAACCTTAGGAATCCAAATTAAACATCAACGAAACTACAGGAATTTTAAACTGTTGTTGTTGATCTCACTAGTGACCTACCCGCTTGACCTTACCAAGACGAGACTCCAGATCCAGGGCGAAGGTGGCTCCCTGTTGGTGAAGAACCCAAACACGCCCCAGTTGCAATACAGAGGCATGATAAGAACTGCATATGGGATTGGTAACTAATTAATTTTTTCTGGCTAATATTTATTATATATTATTTTATTTTTTGAGAACATAGTATTTTGTTGTAAAAATATGTCTATGTTTTTTGTTTATGTCTGTGTTGGACATCACTGCTCTGCCATTGTGTCATTTACCTAGTGAATTGGTGGATATTTTCTCAATATGAAAAATGATTTGTACACACTGATTTTGGCAAAACCATTGTGATTTATTGTAACAATGCATTATAATTTTTTAACATGAATTGAAATTTGGTTATGTCTAATTTGTTAGTATTTTGATAGTTGTTATTGTAAGTATTGTGTAAAATTAACTATAGTCGAGCTAGCGTATGCATGTGTGTATGTGGTTATGTTAACGTTTTTCTCCTAGACAGTTTATATCTGCTGAACTGACAGGGATTCATCTCTGACCCATCAGAAATAAGACATTTTTCATTTAACTCTTAAAAATACCCCGCAGGATAAGGTACCTTAAGTTCGTACAGGGTGTTAGACAGATGTTAATCAATTGTTTGCAATGTTACACATGGTTTCTGTGATTTTTCTGAGCTATATAAGCCAACTACCAATCAGTTTGCGATGATTTACATAACTTGCAACAATCATAGAAAACACTCAGCACTGCGTAAAAACTGCTTAAATTACCATCATCAGATAAGCGTACTTAAGAAAATTGCCTTCTGTGTGTATGTAGTGCCAGAGGATGAACAGTTTTTTTTGTATTTATGATGATTACGTTTTTTAAAAGTAATGAAAAATATACATTCAGTCGCTAAATATATAATCCATTCAGAATCTGCATTGATGTCGCCAAACTTACATATGAAAAAACTGATAACTTGAGGAGTACCAGTATTTTATATTGCTTCTTATTGTTTATTCATTATTGGAATAATGTGATTTATTTTATTGTCTTAGTAACGTAATATATTGTGAGAACGTTGTTGAAATGACTGGTGATTGTTTCAGCTCGAGAGGAGGGTTTGCATAAATTGTGGCAGGGGGCACCACCTGCCATCTACAGACATCTAGGTGTGTATGTTTTAAAATAAAATTGGTGATATACTGGTTACACATGTAAATGAAAAATCTTGTGATTTTCAATAAATGAATGGCATCCTTGTCCAATGTCCACATACCATCTGGAGTTTTACTCAAATTGAACTTTGACCTATTTCAGTGTACACTGGATGCCGGATTGGTCTGTATGAATGGATCCGGGAGAGTGTCTTAGGAAGGAACGCAGACGGAACCTACACATTCTGGTAATGTTTTATTTTAAAGGCACCTCCACAATTTGATTTTTTGCTTGTTTCAATTCAAATTTATTTTTGCAAAAATATAAACCTACCTAGTCTGCAGCACGTTAGCTCCTTTCTGCAACTTTTTATATAATTTTGGTCAAACCATCAGACAAACTATTAACTTATTTGATGTTGAATCCAACATAAATTCCCAAATTCAGAAGATTTTTGTTTATTGCAATCTCGTAACATTGACAACTCTTGTTCTCCAAGTTGTCCTAGCAGTTTGCTTTTAATGATTAAAAAAAATATGCACTTTTATTAAGCCATTTGCACATATTACATAGATAATTCACACATTACATATTTGGACATCAACAATCCGAATATGTGATGCGCTAAATCAGTTGAGGAAGCAGCTTTGCCTCTTGCTTGAAACAATGCATCTTTCTGTCTGTTACATAGGTTACTGAGGCAGTAATGCCTAATTACTGCACCTGGTAATGGAAGTCTTGCGAAGTCAAAATAAACACATTTTATATACCATACCAGCGATAGAAATAAGCCAGAATATTTACTTGTCCGCTGGACAAGTAAGTTTTGAAATCTACTTGTCCGCCAAAATTTTAACTTGTCCGAATGGTCGTGAATGGGGAATTGAAGCTTCAGAAAAAATGTAAGAAGTCTCTTATTTTTATGACAACAACACAATGTTCCTGCTGTTTCGTTGCATGTACATATGAATGACTTGTTATCAAAGACACAATTTGATTTAATGTTAAAATTTTGAAATTGCAAAATTATATTTGCAACTATTTTCCGGTCCATTACTATTCATCACGAATATTAAAAGTAGACACATTACATGATGTATACCAATATTTTAGTGATGCTGATATGAACGCTTTTATTAATAACAAATAATTATTACGATGATAGGAATGAGACAATTGTTTTCCTTGCTATTTGTTTTATAATGTTGCAAAAACTGTTTATATTTAATATGGTATATATAATTATACATATAACACTGCTGTAAAATATTGGCATCAGTTTGTCATTGAAGATGCCACTGAAGCAGGAACATGACAAATGCAAAGACAGGAAATGTTGTCACAAAAATCATAATAAATTATAATATAATGTGATAATATTTTGTTAAACCTCTGTGAACTTCAATATTAACAAAGTTCTGTATTTTACAAACGAAGATAATATTCAATTGATCATCAGCAAACAAACGCACATTTTTTCCTAAATGTTATATTACCATTTCAATGATGATAAAAACAGTTTTAACGGTGCCTGAATTACATTTACCAGGTGGAAAATAATTTACAGATTTACGCCGTAGTTGGCGGAAGCCGACATGTCAGTGGCAGTTGGCGCCCCGTCCCCGGCAGCGCGTCTTGCATAATTCGGTTTCGAAAACTCGCAATTTATGGTTAAAATAAATGTTACATAGATACAACAACACTTCTGAAATTTCATTAATATTCCGTTTATCAACCAGCACCATAGATTTACCGGAGAGCCAGTTACAAGTTTTGAAAATTGTCACCAATCTGGATCGGCTAACGTTCGATGACTTGGTCTTGGATTCAAAGTTGGAAGACTGCTGAGTCCGCGTGGGTTAGGCGTAATAATGGTTAAAACTATATAATTACTCAAATAACAGGTAGCGATATAAAGTCTACTATTTCTAAAGTTCATAAAATACGATCCGTCAGTGGGAGCAAGTTGTATGTCGGCCAATATGAACGATTTACGATTGTGTGAAATACAGCCTTGATCAATGATGGCTGATGCCGAGTCTGTCCTGCGCGTATGACAGAGCTAGGTCGGTGCGCTCACCGGATGACCCTGTTAACGCAGGCACTAAACTCGGTCGAACACTGACGTACAACACACTGGTGGCGGAACGACAAGACGCCGACACACTAACAAAATTGGAACGCGCGCGATTGCTAGCGAACTTCATTACGTTTGAATTTCCTCAAATAAAAAGTTTGCAATGTTGCACGCGTCACTATTTAATGTAAATTTTCACTTGTCCACCGGATAACCATGTAGAGTCGTTTTACTTGTCCGGGCCAAAAATCACTTGTCAAGTGCTATTTCGAACACTGCATACCATATCTAACCTGCTGAATGTACAGAATGCTTGACAAAATTGAGATGTGGTAGAATTTTGTTAAATCTAAATAATATGTGTACAACAAAGTTTATTTCTCAGAATGAGGGAACTGTTTCATGCCAGATATGCCAGGTGATGCCACTGTTCAGTTGTTCTGATTCTTACATGTAAATTGTGTGTGGACACTTTATTATCATAGATAGCTTCTTGAGTGTTGTTTTCCTTCAGAATGACTATAATATTTTCAGGAAGGCATTGCTGAGTGGACTGATGGCAGGTGGCATTGCTCAGTTGGTGGCGAGTCCGACTGACCTTGTGAAGATACACATGCAGATGGAGGGAAGATTAAGGCTAGAGGGACACCCTCCCAGGTATTGCTACCATTTCTCATGTACGACTATACGTATTCAGACGGAGGGAAGAATATCAGGCTGCCATTTCCAACTGACAAACAACTGGATTTCACATTTGTTTGTTAGCAACTTCTCTAAATCATTGCCTAAATCCCTATGTCTGTAGGTCTTGCTTATCTGACCTACAGACTAAATTGTGATGTAATTTGTAACATAGTTCAGGTGTGATGTAACAGAAACTAGAGGCTATTGATTATGATTTTGGAACACTCAAAATTGTTAGCCTCACACCACGTATTGGTGGTGGTGGTGTTGATTTGAAACAAGACAAAACGCACTGCGTTTTCTGGACTATGCAAACTGATGATACCAGCTGTAACAGTGATCATTGATCATTCCCAGTCTTGAGACAACAGGGATCGTGATTGAGAACATCATGTGGTTTGTTTCAGAGTAAAGAACACATGGCATGCAGTCAGCAGGATCTTTCACGAAGGCGGTATACGTGGATTGTGGAAGGGTTGGGTACCGAATGTACAGAGGGCAGCACTAGTGAACTTAGGAGGTGATGACAAATCAGCATATAATATGTACATATATATAACATTCCAGAAATACATGGTGCAAAATGGCTTTAGCTGACAGGTAGTCGGTTGGACTGGCTGACTCACAACCAATTAGTCCCAATATTTGTCTTACTAGTCCTTAAAAATAAATACAATACCATCATACTATGTCACATATAATACACTATGATTCACAGTGTATCATATGTGACACATAGTAAAAATGGCTTTATTTCATAAAAAACAAGCCGTTTCTCATTTCAGTTAAATGTACAATTAAATGTGTCATTAACAGAAACAAATGTGATTTCATAGAACCAGTTGCAAAGTAAAAGTTATCAGAAGAGATGACTGTAGACTAATCGTGGGCGGCAAACGGCAGTGTTGAACAAGACGACACTGGCAGAAGTTGAAGCCCGACGGCGATGAACGACCGGACGATGTCGCATTGTCGGTCGATGGACTTTTCATTATCATTTCCTTTCCCAAAACCGACTCGGCAACCAGAAGCATTGTTGACGTTTGGTAGCTTGCTAACATATACCGATATGGGGATAACGCAACTGCGATGGGATAGCACGTGATGATGTCTCATTGTAACCCGCGCATGTATTTTTCTCCCTGTTGCTGATCACTCATGGTCGCTAGGCGGCACTACCTATCCTAACTGGATGTAAACAACTGCCATTTGCATGCTCTGCAGTCAGTAAGAATATTTAGCCGCATGTGATAACATGCTATGATATTGTCCGATGGGACTGTTCTTCTAAACATGGACTAATCTGATCACTCATACTACTCATCCGGGGTGATCGGACACCTCTCATTTCACAGCCTGCGAATAAAAAGGCAAGGAATTACCTACTTTCCAATATACAACAAAGGTGTTTGATTGGCAGCAACATCTGCTGCTTGAAAGCTAATTAGTAATCTAGAAATCCAGTATATACAGGTAGAACTGATTTAAATATAGTCGGCCGTATTCCACGATAAATCTAACTATAATTGAGCTAACGTGTGTATGTAAAAATGTATATATGGTGGTGTTTTTTTTTTCTCCTAGGCGGTTTCCATCTTGAACACAAAACATTCAGGGATTAATCTATGCCCCTTCAGAAGAAAAATATCGCCTTTACTTATGTCAATATTTGTTGTTGGTTAAATTAAAGCGATTCTTTCTAAGCTAATATACATTCAAGATGTACTGTATCAAAACGTAATAATTTCCCATAAATACTTTCTTTACTACTTATATCTTGCATATTTATGCATAATTTGGGTGTTCCCTATGCAAAAAGCTGATAACTAATTGTGTTTACACGAATCATTTTGAGCTTGCTGCCATGTGGATGATTAATTATGCAGCCCGAGTATAATGAATGTTCATGCCCACACAGTGAAACACAGAGACTGGTGACATCACACACAGTCAACATGTCAGAGGTGAGTTGTTGCAAGCAATGGGTTTTCAAATCAGCAATTCATAGACATAATGTATATTGACAGCCACTTTTAACAATGTAGGAAGCTTATGCATTGTTTATTTATCCTGCTTCTAATGCCTTCCATCGAGTAACTTTGATTAAGTATAATTACAACATTCGACCCATCAATCCGACTGCCCGCGTGGGGGCGACGGCAGCTGTCGGTGCGGGTTTGGTCGGTGTCTATGGGTCTTGCCTTTCCAGTCAGCCGTTTTTGAAAAGTCCCCATTTCCCCACTTATTTGAACCAAAACATGAAAATGTGAGATTTTTTCTAAAGTTACAGCTACAATTGTTAGTAAACATGGCTGGCATGTCATTCAATGTAAAAGTTTTAGGTTTGTTAAAAAGTACACAATACAGTGTTGCCATGGAGTTTTGCGATACATGAACTTTGGACACTAGCAGATCTGCACTCTAGTTTATTTTTTACATGTTACTTTACCGTTACTGTACATTTTTGCAAGAATGGCCCATATGTATATATACAACATTAATTATTAGAGTAAGAATAAAGGAAAACATACAGTGCACTCTGGATAAGGTCGAACCTCCAGGGACCCATGACAATACTGATAAGTGGAATTTCTGATAACTAGAAAGTAATCAGAAGGTCCCCTTATTGGGACCTATGCCTAGGATCGAGGAAAAAGATTACAAGGCTCTCTTGTATTTCTTTTCCATTTAGCCAGCTGTACACTTGGTATTAAGTCTCATAAACTAATATCTAAACTGAATTAATCTGCACAGTGTTGAATTAGTTAACTCGTATTTAGGCTCAGTTTCCTAAATTCAACTTCGTTTATTTGCAGGAACATTTTGACCATCAACAGTTTGAAAATAGCATAGTCGATGGAAAGAGGAAATTGAAGAGCTCTTCTCAACAGTACCATTAATTGG
This sequence comes from Paraescarpia echinospica, assembly GCA_020002185.1. Taxonomy (NCBI): domain Eukaryota; kingdom Metazoa; phylum Annelida; class Polychaeta; order Sabellida; family Siboglinidae; genus Paraescarpia; species Paraescarpia echinospica. The sequence continues at coordinate 39,643,339 of CM034535.1, read as the reverse complement.
ACAATGGGTCACATGACATAAGATGCTGCCCGATTTTGTTCTGCCCCATTCTGTTCTGTGCGACATCTACTGGGAAGTTGTACCTCACTTCGAGTTTCAAATGGATGTGTGCATCTGATAGATTTGTATATCAAAATGCATAATAGTGCTATTAATTGGACAATGTGTTAACTGACACAGTAGGGAAGAAGATGTCTGACTTTGTTCTGCCACATTAGTGCTGTGTGGCTTCTGCTGGGAATATGTACATCGCTACATGTTTCAAAAGGATTTGTGCAATTGATCAATTTGTGCATCCAAATGCACAACATCCTGTCATTATGTTGCAAAATAGTGGTGCATAATAAATTAATGCTTATGCTCATCATGTTTAGATTGTGTTCTACAGCATATTCTTCAAAATTTGTTGAAACACTGTTGGGAGTAATGTATAAAAGGTTGTCGACAAAGTTGCTTTTATAATAATTTTGAAAATTCATAAAATATAAATGTTCCACAACATTCTAAATGTGTTTGAAATCTTCTTGAGTTAAATACACCAATGATGACTGAAAACAGGCAGAACAAATTGCACCCCCAGTATAAATGTATCTAGCTGAGGTATGTCCCTTGTTGTTACATTGATGCACTATATTTTAGTATTTTGTCGACAATAATGCTATTATGTTTTTTATAGATCTACATTTTTGAAACTAAAATTAGACCCTATGTAGATAGGTAAGTAGATAACTACCTATGGTATTTTAATATTGTACATTACTTCACGTGATGTATACTGTTCTATTTATACTGCTTATAGAAATAGCAGCTGGAATTATGGTGCAAACAAAATGGTTTCATTATTGAAGTTTTTTCAGCTTCAATAAGTTTCTGTTATCTAAACATTTCATTAAAACTAAACTTTAAAATGTATAGCCAAATGTACCTAGTGAAAAAGGAACATGATAGTACCATAGGTGAGATTTTGTATGTTTTTATATTCTAACAAACAATCATCAATGCCAATCATTTAATATGAATATGTCATCAATGACAATGTCATACGACGGCTTCATGCGTGGAGAGCTCAATCCATCTGCCATGAGCTGTCGCTATGTTCATTCTCCGTTTATTCCATAAATTTGTCCTTCTTTTCTTTGCTGAATCTGTGACATAAACAGCAGCTGGTTCACGTTTCCTTTTGATAATTTTATCGGTCATGACTCATTCACATGGCGGTAGCTAATCCAAATACACACATGTTGATGACGTTTTTCTTGCATAACTCTTAGTAGCTAATCAAAGTCTGACGGATAGTCCCGAATATTCATGAGCATGCCTTATACGGATCGTGAAGACCGGGCCAAAAAGGAAACTCCATGTATGAGTTATTTTATCGATGTATTGTCAGGGCCATTAGTGATTAATAAAACATAATTCTAATGAAATAAAGGCATAGAATTACATGAACTATGAAATAATCATATTAACATGATTACTTAATGATTGTGTACATTACAGAGATTAAAATTCTCAAAGAATCGCTTTAAGTTTTAGGGTTTGTACCATATGTTAGAAATATATTGTTAATGACATTATGTGTATTTTTATTCTACTGATCTAAGGAGTGCCAATCATTTAGGGATCTTTTGTGTAACTTGTGTTCATGCAAAAAAGCTTTCATATTTTTCAACACAACAAAAGTCATTTATGAATACTCTGGCAAAACTACTCCTGCGTCTGCCATCTGGAGGATGGCCATTTTTGCCAGTATTTTTAATATAAAGAATTGGAGATGACTTAATAAGGAAAGTGGTAAAAGCAAATAAGAGATTGCTTGCTAATATTTCCATTGATGTTGCTTCAGAATTGACGACATATGATACAGTTAAACATCACATTCTAATATACACAAAGTTAGAGGACAAGCCATTGACACATGCACTGTCGAGGTAAGGTTCTTATTGCCTTTTAAAAAAAATGAATGCATTGAGATAATTATCATATTGATTTAAAACAACAACAGTAAGACAGTTGTTGTTTCTGTATATTTAATAATTTTATTTCCTATTTTGTATCACCAAATTATCATGTCGCCACAAATCACCACAATTAACACATATCACCACAAGTTACTAGACATCACAATTCACCACAGGTTACCATAAATCACCAGACATCACTGCAGGTTACCACACATCACTACGAGTTACCACACATTACTAAAAGTTACCACACATCACTATGCATTTCCACACATCGTTATCACACATCACTACATGTTTGCACACATCACTACGAGTTATCACAAATCACTACAATTACCTCACATTATCACAATTAACATACATAACCACAAGTTATCGCACATCACCACTAATGTGCCGTGAATCTGTTCAGTGTTTGCTCTGGCCTTGTGGCGGCAACAGTCGGAACTCCGGCAGATGTTGTTAAGACACGCTTCATGAATCAAGCCTTGAAGGATGGCAAGTAGGTTGGCAGTACTTGTTGTAGCTTGCTTTTTATGTTTTTGTTTGCTAAATTTCGCCATCTTGATGTACCATGTAGTTGCCCTTCATCTTAGTTTTTGTTATACTATCTTGACATTGTGTCTCTTCTCTGTCATTGTAATGGCACATCCTCCCTTTTGGCTCACAAAAACAAGTGTCCCTGTTCTGCCAACATCACAGAACAGTTCACATAGTACCAATACATGATATGGTACTCAGCATTTTGATCAATCTAAGGTGGCTTCCTTAAACCACAGCCATTGCCGCCAAATTCAACTGGTGTAACAACTTGACAAGGCTCCCAAGACATTATATACTGCATTTCCTGGTTCAGATATCAACAATGGCGCCAATGTGCATTAATAATATTTTCAACTCCATAAATGACATCAATGTAGTGATTTGTTTCGCCCATGATACATGGCGATGACCAAATTGCCACCCACTCATGCAAAATACTGTACATTTTGTGGACTTTGCAAAGTTTTGAGATCATCCCTGTTTGGCATAATGGAAGCTGAAGGGAATGGCTTTCACAAACACTGGCCTCTAAACGTTTGATTTAACAAAGCTTGAAATATATATCTACATATATGGGTATTTGTTTAGAAAAGTGTCATATTGGCTTTTCAAATTTCTAAAATGTCAAACTGTTCCTATTTTTTTAAGTTGTTGCATATTAGGCTAATGTAGCATCGTAATCGATTGCCATACACAGCAGAGCTTAAATATTTTCTGGTGGGTTGGAGGAGGTTAAAAATAGCACTGTAAATGGAGCCGTCAAACGGAATGGTGTTTGAATGTATTGGTAACCTATAATGAAAAGGCAAAATTATACCGATGGCAACACGGTCACTTTATATTATCCAAAGATCAATGTAGAAACAAATTGAACAATTTGAACAAATAAGTAATGTCAACTGACTGTCATGGTTAGTAGCAATGCATTAGTAAGTCATCTCATTTGTCATTAACTAATGAGTTATTTCTGAAAATATGACTCCATGTGAACTTCTTCTTCTGGGAGAACTTGCAGATATCCTCGTTTTGAGTTTACAACCACTGGTGGGAGTATCTTTAGTACATTATCTATTGGCACTTCTAATTCCTAACAACCGTCCACTAAATACGATCGGTATTCATTCAAATAAGTGACTTCTACTTGTCCATCATCGGTGATGCCATCCACCTGAAACATATCATAGTAACTAATTAGATGTGAATTCAGGTGTTGGTAGTGCAAATGACGAGGCACTTATAACTGTAGTGGGACTCACGGCAGTGAACGTTTTGTGTAGCTTTGATACTGACTTCAACATAAACCTTTTCAGCATTGCTTGTCCATCTTTGGTCACCGTCTCTCGCACACCAGCTGTTGCTCTGCTAATGTCATCTTTGCAGAAGAAAGTGATGTTGTGCTCTTGCGTTTCTGCTGTAATAATCGTAGTGTTTCTTCCATTCATATATGGGCTGTTTACGGTTTTGTTTCTTGTTATTTTTGATAGCCGACCTTAATAGATCAATACTTTTCACCACAATTAACATTTTCAAAAAATTTGCTCAATTCCAAAAAACCGTGTGGAATGCCTGCGTACCCTTATTAAACTTCTGCTCTTTGCATCTTTTTCGCAGCTGGGCTGTCAACGAGAAGTGCAAAGTTAATTGCTTTCTGACATGCACTTGACTTTACCTCATGGTTTCTGCCATTTTTCTTCTAGGTGTCAGAATGGCCCTATCATCATTGGCATCCGGATTGTTTGCCTTCAAGTGTTCTACTCGTTTTCGGTACTTAAGCATCTTTTTTCTGTAGTTTTCAGCTTAGCCGATAGTGCCACTATCTTTTGGTATGATGCTGATTTATCTCTTCTCTTGGTCTTTCTGCCATGAGCTTGCTGTCGTGATGTCCTTCCAGGTTCTCCGCTACCACACGGGACTTATTCGATGTCTACATTCTGAATTATTTCCATGAGATTTGGCGGCGTTGTGGGAGGCATATTATTGAGTGCAATCTCTTCGTTTGCCTTGACTTGTGTCACGATCGCACTCCTCTCTGCTGTCTTTTTGTTGTCATTTCTCTAATACTTCTTCTTGGTCGCTTTTCTCTTTCAGTCACGTCGGCTATCAATTTTACGCTCTTTTCCTCTTTTTCATCTGTGCCATGGCTCTCTCTCTCTCTCTCTCTCTCTCTCTCTCTCTCTCTCTCTCATTCTCTCTCTCTCCATCCCTCTCTCTCACGCTCTCTTCGTTTGAACTCATTGCACTTGACAGGATAATTTTTTATGTTGTCTCGATAAGCCTTCTGCTCTGTTCGTCGTTTTCTGAGACATCCAACTAATAAGAAGGCCGAGCTACTGATGTGAAATAAAAATAAAATTACAAGCTCTGCAAAATGTATGTACACGTTTAGTGGTTAGTAACTAAATACAGTGTGTGGGTTTGGGTGGGTGTGTGGGTGTGTGTAGGTGTATGTATACGTGTAGGTGCGAGTGTGGGGGTGTGTGTGTAGATGTACGTGTAGGTGCGTGTGTGTGTGAGTGAGTGTGTGTGCATGTGTGCGTGTGGGCGTGCATGCATGCTTTTGTGTGTGGACGTGCTTGTGTGCGAGCGTGTGTGCGCGTTTGCATGCATGTATATAGCCTATAATAGTAATATTTGACGAACTTCAGGCAATCAGTCTTAAATCTAACTGATCATGCCTAGTTTACTATTCCGTTTAACTCACAACGACTCCGTTCACACAATGCATAAACAGAGTCGTGTAAAACGGAAATGAAATCTAACATTTAGCTCCTTAAAGCATATTGTGCACAGAATTCATTTTGATAAAAGCTATCTAAACACGTCTTGTAGTATTAATACGCTCATTAAGGCCAGACACCCCAGGTGAAATGGTGTTTTTTGACAAAAAATACTGAAAATGGTTTCCAGATTATTATACCTTTGTATGCATATTATCAATACAGTTCACTTCTACGACAATTACGTACCTCTAAATGAGTTTTAGTCATGGATCAAGCATGTCGATATCATGTAATGAAATCAATTATGCAATCTTTGACAGCCATTTTCTCAAAAACATTTTTGTTTTCAAATTTCTGCATTTGGAAACGGGATATCTCTGGGAATAATTAAGCTATATAAATAATGTTTTCAGTGTTGCATTCAGCATATTCTCCTGTGTGCAATGATCAGACACTTTTGTTAAAATCAAGAATAGTTTGAAAGATATAGCCATATTTGTTGGCAAAAAACAAGTTTTTTTTTCGTATTTTACCAGAAAATTATTTTAAAAATAAAAACAACATTTAAAAAAATGCTCTGATCATTGCACAATAGAATCTATAGAGAACATGGATTTGCAAGAATTATAACTATATATGGGTTCAATAAAAAAATGGCAGTGTTTCCAAATTTGCCAATATTTGCTCAAAATGGTGGCCATTTTGTTTGTTACCATGGAAATGGGGGGTCTAGCTAAAAAAAGTTCAATATATATTTTACTCAGTAAGACCCATTTCATGCATTGGGCAGAAAAAATTGAACTGTTTGCACAAATAAAAAAATAATCATATCTACCTGCCGTGTCTGGCCTTAATTAAGTAATTTACACAAAGCGTCGCCCTGAAGTACATGTGCTACGAAATGGAGTCGTATTCCGTTTTTATACGCCTGGAATATGATGTTATATAGCTAACTCTGCAAGCGATATCTGAACAACTTACATACAATCCCTTGTGTGGCATGCTGAATAAAACATCACCTTACGGAATAGTCATACAATAATTTCATTAGCTTGTTGTAATTCCAACTTGTGGCAGAATCAGCGTATGCAAAAAATAGAATCGTATTGATAAAGTAAAATTCAGAGACAGACATGGTTGGTGCTCTAGATACTTATTTAACAAAACAATCACAATAGTATTGTAACAAGACCTGTAGAAATATCTATTTGTTGCAAAATAGTATTAGTATTATACGTACTCCTTATCAGAGATAAGAAAAAGCCTAAATGAATATTGACTGGACCCAGTGTGACAAGCGATTTTTTTAAATTTTGGGGTAAGTAAGCAGTAATAATGCAAATAAAGTATTGCACTATGTGCATAATCTGATATGGCACGTGTAGATATGTTCTTTGTGTACTCTTAAGAAAAAACATGTATTTCTATACAGAAAATTTGCTGAGATTTGGGCCAACAACTGAATTTCTGCCAATTTGACACTTTTCTAAACAAATACCCATAAACACTGTATCTAGGAGTTGATGTTTCAGTGTTGTAGGTTTAACTAAAATTAGCCGTTGCAACGTCAAAATGTTACCAAGCAAAAGTAATTAACCTGGAGACTGATAGGTATATGATGTGTATATGGATCCGTGTATATACCGTCTTTTTCTTTTTGAAATTTGCTAACGAAAAAGGAAAAAATCAAACAATTTTTGTTTTTTGTTTTCATATTTGAAGTACGAAAAACTAATACAATCTACTATTCAGGTCTGTGTATATGGAAATCCGTGTGTATTTCTAGTACATGTTAGAAAAAAAAAATAACGATAAAACAAACGCTGTAGTCGTATTTCATTTTCTGTTCTGATGCAGTGAAAACAAAAAACGGTTTATTTTATCCTTATATTGTTTTTTTAACATGTATTAGAAATACAGCGAATAGTAGATTGTATTTGTTTTTTCATACTTCAAATATGAAAACAAAAAACGAACATTGTTTGCTTTTTCACTTTTTCATTCACAAATTTCAAAACGAAAAAGGAAAAGACGGTATATACACGAACCTATATGGCTAAATATGACATTGTTTTCTCTAATGGTTTATAATCTTTCCATTACTTACGTCTGCCCTTATTTTACAGAGGTGTCCTATATAAATCTTCGCTGGACTGTTTAGTGAAGACTGTTTCACATGAGGGCATGCTTGCACTGTATAAAGGATTTCTACCAACATGGGCACGCATGGTATGTTTCTGTCTCTTTAATGCTTTCTTTTTGATCCAATTTATAATATTTAGGGACCTTCCATGAAGTACGTCACTCTATTTGAAGACAGGTTTGAGTCCCCCCATTCCCTTGTCATGCTTAGTAATGCTGATATGTATACCCACTAAAATTATTACAAAGGCCCTTATGATGCATACATCTATGACAAGTATTACATTTGTTGCATGTTTTTATTGATTTGTTGTTTACATGTACACTATTCGTCTATAAAAGTAATAAAAACAATTGTACATTGCTCGTTTTTGTTAGAATACTGTTTCAATCTGCCCCTAAACTGGGTGAACTATTAATCCTCTATACACTGAATGCCCTTGTTTCTTTTACATGTTTTACATGATTCTATTCGTGTAACTACTGTTATAATGCCACATTACATTACGGCCACAGTGCACTATGTGGCCGTAACGGTTTTAGTTGGTACAGTGCCAAAACAAATTCAACGATGCAACTTGACTAATATTCTCAGTATAGCGAATTGAAAAAAGTAGGCTTTCTATCGAAATGGTGCTGTCTGTGCAATTTAAATGACATATCTTCAAAACGGTTATTGTAGTAATTTTGCTGGCATATTATTATTAATAGTTTGAATTGCTAATGGTTACTTTTTATATTAAACCTGCAATATCAGTTCGATTGTCATCCTCCTCACTTTTCTGACTAATTTCCCGAAAAAGCAAAGCTATCAAGTATCCCCTATAACATCCTAGTTCGTTGGTGCACTTGTGCTACTTCGTTTTGTTGAAATTAATAAACAAACTGCGAACTATTTCGAATTTGGTTTCGAGTCGAAGGAGCCGTTTTTGTTGATAGTACAGGGTTCGCAAGTGTTTATATAACACGTTCTTATTTTATGGCATTTATGCCGGCGATGGGACGTCCTCGGACATATGCCACCGACTCAGCGAAAAATGGCCAAATTACGCATACAACAACAATATTCGCGCCAGACGGTTTATTTGGGATAAACCAATATGGATTTGTAGAACGACACAACTTCACAAGTCACAAAAGAAATAGCTGGAGTAACTTAGTAAGATGTACTGTCTAAGAACAGATGCTGCGTTTGCAAAACTTCTTCTAGAGACAGGTTAGTAATTTCAAAGTAGTCGGCCTCAGCCACGCATATTTATTCGTATGAATATAATATGAATTATTATGTTGCTTATTATGTTAAGAAAACCACCACCCCTGTGAAAATGTCCATAACAATAACATGTATCGATAGCTTGCGACTGATTTATGTGAGAGAGCAGAGAATTACTGTTACTATACAAAGAATTGCAGCCCATGTTTTGTTAAGTTACAAATTCTTTTGTATATGTAAATTATAGAAGTTCTGTTTTTTGTTGTTTTTTATTTTGGTCTTTCACGAAAAAAAGCACATCCAAAACATTACAATTTATCAATAACATGCTATCAGGAAATTGTATGTCTCTTACAACAATATATTTCGAATGGTGTTAGGTTATGACAGATACTGTAGTGCTAGTGAAATGTTTGTTAACAATAATTTACCTAACTGTACTGGTTCAGTTCCCTGTATATACATTTTGTTGACGGGTGATTTTTATTCTGTACATTGTAACTGTTGTTTATAACACAACTATAGAACTTACATGTTGCATGGAGTCTGTGAATAAAGCAATTATTATTATTATACTTCTACATTCATACATTTTGTAGAACAATTTTGTAAATTTATTTTCCGTTTCATTTAATTAATTCACTTCATCTTACTTTGCATGATTCAATTCAAATACAGTCAGGGTTGGCAGCTAGGTTTCTGACAGGACAGTTTACAAATTGTTTGCACGTTGATGATACTGAAGCCACAGAGGCTTCGCTTCAAGGAACATACTTTTTCAGTCAGAAACCTCTAGTTAATAACCACAGTTGCAAGTAGTTGAAAGGCCATAATCATTTTTGTTTGTTAAATCAAACCAGGAAATCCATAACAAAATGCCTTTGTTGCTCTTATACGAGACATGGCTAACTGCTTGAATCTTCTTCTAAAAACTTACAGTGACTCAGCCAGCCTTTAGACAAGTTTAGCCAGCTTGCAGTGGAACCTTGCAGTCCAGCTAAAGAACAAAGGGTATATTGATCCTTGGATGGTAACGTGGTAATCCACCCTCTGAGTAAACAGTAGAACTGTGTGGACACTGCCATGGGTTCACTCACTGCCAGCCAAATGTTCTCCTCATTATTTAGCTGTCTTAGGTGAATGACACATTGAGATCACAACTAAGGCATTGGGTATTTTGCATGGTTTACTACTGAATTCCTCAAGCTAAGTTTTGTTGAACTATCAGTGAAAAATTGCAATTTTTTATTTTATTTTATATTTTTCGAATAAAATTACTTTGTGACTTTGTTTCCTGTAACCTTCTTTCCAGCCCATCTGTGTTCTACCTGTACTTAGTTAATAAGTTGACACTTGTAAATTGTCTATTTGTTTGTTACGTACTACACTTTAAAAAAATATATACAATAATAACTTTGCCACTCTCATATCATCGTAATTGTTTAACAACTGGGCAAATGACCTTTTCACACTTGAGTGCTTGACAAATGACCATTGGGCAAAAGACTGTGCAACATATTTTTACCTAATTAAATAAAATTAATGAAATTAAAAAGTTTACAAGTTACATACCACACACACACATATTATTATATAATATTGTATATATATATATATTGACGGGTAGTAGTGCTGTCAAACCATGTTCATTTTCACAAAATATTCTGACTCATTCCATATTCCAATTCATGACTTTGTTTGACAGCTTCAACACAAAAAAGCGAACTACCTCAACACCACTGGTTGTAGCAAAGGCAGCCCAGGTGTCCATTCACTTCCTGCGGCTGGATGCAGCTCAGGACAGTTAGAACAAACGTAAGTATTATTAGATGCTGCTATGCAAACGTGATATATACATACATATAAATCATAGCATAATAATTGGAAGATATCCAAACATATGTGATTGGTTTTAACAATTATGTTTTATTCTGACCAATCTTATGTGGGTACAGTTACACCATCTTTGGTTGATAGGGCTTTTGTGAAACTTTCAATTATTTGCAGTTCACTTTTTGAATTTAATGTTCTATTTATAAAAAAATAATTTGAAATATTTCTGTTGCAAACATAAATTCGTATATACAGTGCAAGTAAATACACGTGAAACAGTATAGCCACACCTTCGAGTGATTGTACTTTCATAATAATCATGCCTATGCAGTGACAAAAATGTTTCAATAGCACCCCCACCCCCCCCATCTTCCGATATCACCACTCCAGCAGAGCGGCTGAAGTTATAGTTATGACAGCTCGGTAGCAACAAAATTTAGAGTACACCATTTGGTTCGGCCACCAGTGGAGGTTTTTGTGCCCCCCCAGGCTCGATTTCTCGATCCACCCCTGTATGTGATAGTTTTGTTTGTCTGCATTTTGCAGTAATGGGTGTCCTCGTTAAATTGCATATTGTTGTTAGAAATGCATGTGAATTAAAGTAGACACTGTAAAGTAAAAACATTTTATTGAAACTATTTGATGAGATTTACTACAAAATTAAAAGCACAATACAACTACAACTACAATCACTGCACTTGATATGTATAATGTAATAATTTTTAATATCACATACACATCACATGCACATAAAATGCAAAGCAACAATAGAAACAAAAATTAGGAAGAGGTTGAAAAAATGTCAGGTACATATAAAAAAACAAACAGTTACTTTTATCATGATTCTTTGTTACAAAAAAACAACACTAGTACATGTGATATAAAATGCTAGTTGTAGTTTATACATGCCTTATATGTTTACAACTCATAAAACTAGTAACTAAACAATCATGTGTATTTAACTTTAATATTTAAAATGTGCAATACTTGGTGTGTTTACAACTCGCAAAAAATAGTGACGAGACTAGACAGGGTCATCGCCATGTGACTAAGAATTACATATACAATCACTACATTCTACATTGCTCCAGTTTACTCAGCTGTGTGAAGAGTACCTGCTACAGACAGGGGTGGACAGTCTTCGCATATTAATTTCAGTGTGGCTGAATGCTTCCCACATAAGTCAAGGTGGTGTTTTCGATTTAACAGGTCTGCCAGGGAGTAAAGTGTAAAGCGCTTTGAGCAATCCTGAGGACTGGATACTACACCATATCAGAACTAACCTTACACAAGTGTTGTTTAATTATCATGAGAAATGAAAATATAATCTAAATTATTTGTGAAAATATAAAACAGTGATAAAAAAGAATAATTTATAAAAAATGATATGTGGCATGAAAAATATATAACAGTCCTCATGATACGTAGATAATTTAAACAAGTAAAATGCTGCTGTCAGTGTATCAACAGATTGTTGTTGAAAACTGTGAAAAGGCTTTCAATACCATTACTTCATCACAAACTTGTGTGTTACATAACAAGTACCTGGTGTATGTTGCAAGAACTCAGTTGGCTGCCACTGACTATCAGCAACACAAAGACAATGAAACCCTACCACTGCAACAATGCTAGATAATTAATGTATTTTTTATGGACACTGCTAAATGTTATAGTTGAATTGAATACAAATACCTTGTATTATTGACTTTTGATAAATGTGTTGTCACGTATAAAAATATCTTACATGTCAAAGCCGTGCTAATTGTCACTTTATCTCCGGGATAGGTAGATGCAGATGTTCAACAAAAAGTCAGGAAGCTGGTATGCAGTACCATCAAAGACAGCGAAAACATACAGTGATGTCATCGATATCTAAACTGATGTAGTTCACCGAAGAATGCTCGACACTGAACCTCTCTCACAGCGTTGAAAGTTGTTGTCCGAAGACTCATGCCATATCTGCCAGACCCTGGCACCCACTGTTCCATCACCAACTGCAGAGCTAGTCAGGTGTCACCACATTCTTATGTCAAGCAACCTGCATTCTACATTGGTTTCCAGTCAGTCAAGCTAACTGACTGATCTGGAAGCCAGTGTACACCCCATCGGCACTGGGGAATCTGTCACGGATGCAACACACGACACAATTGGGATCACTCGGTGGACATTCACATGACAAACTGTTAATATGCAGCATATTGCATGGCTGTAGAATCTTGTCCGAGATCCTGGATATACAACTGCCCAGTATGCCATATTAACTTGGAGACCTAGTAGTACTAAGCACACTAGTTCAATCTCCTGTAAAGAAATGCATATATTCAGTAAACAAAAAACAGGCATCATAGTAGTGCTGGGAGTATATAATTATGGAGTTGTTCATCGTCATAATCAGTAAATATAAAATAATGTTTCATGTATGATCTGCAGCATTTCACAAGAAAAGAGGCAGCAAGAAATGTTCTACTACAGCTGCATCTATACATGTTGATATCTTAGGAACAGTCGGTGTTTACCGGGGTTGTTCCGGGTGGAGGAATGGGGTGGGTTGATACAGCATGCAGACATTAGTGGAATATGCTATACAAGTGCAGAAGTCAACCTAGTTTTTCATGTCTAAGATGTTATTATTAAAATGTGTATGAAAATAAATGTATATTTAAATGTGCACATTAAAATTTGTTGATAACTTTTACGTGATTGATTGTTATAAATTTGAAATTACCTGGATTGATCAAATGTGGCCCTCCCACAGACTATGTATCCTCCCTGTGTCTGCCTGGCCCGGGTGACCGCCTCTAGCCCCTCCTCTGCCTCCTCTCAGTCTCATTCATGGGTTGCAGTGTGGCATCTAGTAATATAATAATTCAAGTGACGTATTATGTATTTATATATTGCTGTGGTGAGAATATATACATATATTGGTAAATACAGAATAATAGCTGGCATATGTCAGTTGAAAGATATCACAGGATACCAATTAATGCATTACATACACTATAGCCAGACATCAAGGACCACAATGAAAATAAGTGCATGCATTTTCTTGTGTAATCCTTATATATATATATATATGGTGTACTCTAGCTATATTGATATTTTATGTATTTACACGTTTACATATTGAAGAAAATCACCATCATGGTTGTCATATAAAAATCTTAATTATTGTGCATAAAATACAATGCAAATCAACAATATTCTGCAGTAATAATATCAAAATATGAGTCACTAAACAATGTTTTAATAATTACGATCACCAATATAATACTCCCCTGTTTGACGTTCTGTTGCACGAAATTACGGATGTTCCCTGACTAAGTTACTTGCACGATCAACAGGGGCCTGCTGCCAAAGCAATGTTTCTTGTCATTACGCACCTCACGCCATCTACTCTCTATATGTATTGTCGGAATAACATAGCTTAGTAACAAGATCCTGCGTTACCAAATACAATACATATCAAATATTATGCTCATTGACGTTGTCACTCTCTCAGTGTCTGACAGAATCTCTGGCTGATATCATATATGCCAGTGGTGACTGTCTGAGAGTCAGCCTCGAGTTGAGTGTACACTTTCGCAAGTTGCAATTCTCATTGAATTAATACACGGCTACGCGTTCTTGTTGCTAACTGCGATAGTGTAATACGTACCTTCGTACAACCTTTTTGGAATCTTCATCTTGATACGCCAAAGCACGTGTGTGTTGTTATTGTTTTCGTATGCGTGGGATGCCGATCTCGCGTAAAGCACGTTACCGAAATAGCGCAGTAGGTCGACAGTGCGATTGGCTTTCGCCAGCTATACCCGGTAACGACAAATCTTTTTTTAGGATTAAAAAAACAAGTACGCATTTTTTTATTAAACCGACTGTGAGCACTAGTTAAACTATTCACACATTACACATCTGGACATAAAAGAACAAGATTGGCGATGGGCAAACGAACTGATTATGCACCTTTAACTCTTAGATGATTAGGTCCAAAAAAACACCTTTTCTCTTTAAATGACTTTGATGTTTCTGATGCTATAGCTGATAGCTGTTGCTATGATAATGGCTTGATCAACTGATAATAGACAGCAGATAGTTGGTTGGTCTCATTCGTTTTAAGTATAGAAGTTACCACCTAACTGTAACGAAGCTCGCATATGTAGCTGTATACATGTTTGTTAAGCTGCTCCTCCTATAGACCCTTTGCAAATTAGGTGCCTAACTTTCAGTTCATCTGTGACGTTTTTAATTTTCTGAAATTCTCAGTTTTGTAAGGGTTTATACTGGTTAAGGGTTGTACCTGACCTTTGACGATTGGTCACAACTTCAGTTACGTCATGCATGTTTTCTGCATGTTTCAGGCGCCCTGGTCATTCACGTTCTGGCTGACATATGAACAGATACGACGACTTGCTGGAACAAGCTCCTTCTGAAGCAAACAAGCACATTCTGAAAAAAAGGAAAACTGTTTTTAAACAGAACAAATTTTAACAGAACATGCTCATTCTTTAGGGAACAAGCTCCTTTTGAATAGAATACTGGGTAAGCTTCTTTTGAACAGAACAAGCTCCATCTGAAAAGAACAAGCTCCATCTGAACAGAACAAGCTCCTCACTAGAACAAGCTCATTCTCAACAGAATGTGCTCCTTCTGAAGTCTATGATCACCTTCTAAAGAGAATGACCAACCGCCTTAGTAGATCATACACTTTCTCAGTACAAGTTCTTAACATGGCTTTCCATACATACATGGAGATAGTTGTTGATCTAACATGTTTCTACGTGGACAGTGTCTTTCAAGTTTTATTTACTGGTTTCTCTGTACGTGTAATATTATTTGTTTTGTGTATGAACATGGATATCTGGTGAAAGAGGCAGATGTTTTTTTGATAAGTGTGGATATTTTGTGGTGAATGTGGATACTTTGTGATGCCTGTTAATATTTTGTTATGAATCTTTGAGATGATTGTGGATAATTTATGATGAATGTGGTCTATTTCATTCAGATATGTGTCGAATATATATATATATATTACTGCTCATTCTTTAGTAGAAGACATCATAAATCATATATATTCATCATTTGTGCAGCCATAGTGTCCTGTAGTTAAGGAAAGGCCTCAGCATGTAGATTCCAGATCTGCCTTTCTTGCGCTATCCTCTGCCAGACGGTGCCCTTCCAGTACTCCTCTAGTTCATCTCTCCACCGACTCGGCGGTTTTCCTCTAGATCGTTTCCCTTCATAAGGTCTGCACCCTGCAAGTGGTGATATGAGAAGTATCGTAAAACAAAACATTAACAAACAATATATAAATAGTGACACTAATTGATATGTAATCGTAAAGAATATCAAAGTGTAACAAAATCAACACACACATGCATATATATAAATATGTGTGTATATTGATTTTATTAAACTTTAACACACACGCATATATATCTATATATAACATATATATGCGTGTGTGTGTTGATTTTGTTACACTTTGATTTTCTTTTTGGTTACATATCAATTAGTGCCATTATTTATATATTGTTTGTTAATGTTTTGTTTTACGATACTTCACATGTCAGTACCAGGTACTAAAATACAACAAAAACAGTTTCATTCAACAAGGAATGCTTCACTGAAGGACACTATTTTTGTGTCATAATAAATTTTTCCATAATGTAAACAAAATGTTATCCTGTTGTGTTTTCAATCACGCTTCTGGACTGCTCATTCAACTGACACTGCTTTGATGTTTCTTACTGGCTGACTGAGATTCAACATGGATGATGATGCCCTTTATACAGGAATGATTTTAATTGACCTTCAAAAAGCTTTCGATATAATAGATTTTGGCAACAAAATTGAAAGGTATAGGTGCTGATAGGCCGTCAGTGTTATGGTTTGAGTCTTATCTGTCAGGAAGAAAACAACTGGTATATGGAAGGTTTTCTGAGCTTGGTGAAATTACATACGGTGTATGCTTTTTATCATTTATGTCAATGACATGGTTCAAAGTGTAAACTGTGATCTTTTTTATTTGCTGATGATTCTACCTTGCTGGTTAATGGAAAATATTTAATAGAGATGTTAAGGTTTTTATATAGGAAAGGTGCTTTCTTTGGAGAAAAGGGGACAAGAATGTTGTGCTCAGTGTTATTGCAGCCACATTTTGATTATGCCTGCAATGCATGGTACAGGGGATTAGACACAAAGGTAAAAAATAAACTGCAGACAGCTCAAAATAAGATAATTATATAGCTCTTTAAATCTGATTGTAGGTGACATATAAGTTTACGTGATTTTAAGAAATCAAATTATCTAGGTGTAAATGGAAGATTCGACTGTCTAGCTCTTACCTTAATGTATAGTGTTTTCAATAATTCAGCTCCCTCGTACATGTGTGATATAAATAAAATTAGACATCACTACAACACACGTGGAAGCACTGCTTCCTACGTTGTACTTCATGTCAAGGGCCAGGGTAGCAAATCTTTTAAATTTAATGGCATTAAATTATGGAATGAACTTCCACTAAAGGAACTTCCTTACAACAAAAACATATGTTTCAAAAAGAATGTAAAACCATTTTAATTAATTGAATGAAGGTGAAAGAAGAGAGTGCATTTGTATTTTAGTGTTTATTATTTATTTATTTTAGCTGTTTATTACATCTTCTTATGGACTGTCTGTTGTACTTATTTATCTATTTATGTATTATATATCTTTTATTTAGGTCCATTATGGAAATAAGATGATTGCACTTGCGCAATCTCTTTCTGATTTATGGCATACAAGTCTGTGTACTGTGATGTGTTATAAATAAATACTACTAATACTAAATAACGTGACAATATTGACGTGAATGCCATATATGGCATATTATTCTAACACATAATATATAGCAAAAAAGTAAGATGTGTAGCAAAAGGCTATATGCGTCATTGTTTGGTGGATTGTGGTGATAAACGATTATACTTCCTGTTGGCAATATTATATTATTGATATTATTTCTATTTTTATGAAGAACGCAAAGCTTCAGTTTAAATGATAATAGACATGTTATTATGTAAAACGTTATTGACATTATGGTAAATATAATTTTGTTTAAGGCATTAGTATTACAGGGAACAATATATTTTTGAATCCAGTTTTGTTACAATTACAAACAAGCAGACAGTTTTTGTACACTTATCGACTTGGAATAAGCATTCGGCACTGATAATGGGTAAACAACGTGCCCAAAAGAAATCGGGTCGCGTCAAGAAACAAAAAAAAGTAGTTTTGACATTTGATGAAAAACAAAGAGAGTAAGTAATGGTTATGTCCTGTAGCTTTTAGAAAACAAAAAAAATAACATGGCAATTAGAGTAAATGTTCGCTAAAATATCCCGTCTAACATACTGGGCGATAATATGCTTCCTACAAAACGATTGCAGTTCCCATCAACACAATAAAAATGGACCAAAGACGGGCGGCTCACTTTTGCCGCAGCGATTATACATCCAGAGAAACAGGATGCGTGTCAGAAATTTAAAAAAATACAACTAACAAACAGACTCAATTTGGGACGAAAAAGAACCACTGAGGACGACAAGCACCCTGGCAATGACCACCCGCAGTGCCAGTATATAGAAAGGTCGGCTTGGCGATAATGTTCTGAAAAATGCTGACTAGTTGAATGAGACTTCATAAGATCATAACATATAACCACAATATATACAGACTAGTCGGTTAATAGAACATTGCCGAGTGCTGGAAACAACTAGAACAGACGCCTCACCATGGTCCAAGTCCATATAATAATAGGCATATAAGCCATATTCCACAAAAGATTTACGACTACGGTCACCTATCCTCGGTAATCCCCTATCCTTGCAAAGCATTCAACACCAGCAAGAACTGTTACAAATTTCCTTATTTCTCCCGAACAATAAAAAATTGAAATTCCCTACAGCGATAGAAATAAGCCAGAATATTTACTTGTCCGCCGGACAAGTAAGTTTTGAAATCTACTTGTCCGCCAAAATTTTAACTTGTCCGATTGGTTGTGAAGGGGAATCGAAGCTTCGGAAAAAACATAAAAAGTCTGTCTTATTTTTATGACAACACAATGTTCCTGCTGTTTTGTTGCACGTACATCTGAGTGACTTGTGATCAAAGACACAATTTGATTTAATCTTAAAATTATGAAATTGCAAAAGTATTTTGCAACTATTTTCCGGTCAATTATTATTAATCACGAATATTAAAAGTAGACACGTTACATGTTGTATACCAATATTTTAGTGATGCTGATATTAATGCTTTTATTAATAACAAATAATTATTACGATGATAGGAATGAGACCATTTTTTTCCTTGTTATTTGTTTTTATAATGTTACAAAAACTGTTCATGTTTAATATGATATATATATATATATATAAAACATATAACACTGCTGTACAATTTTGGCATCAGTTTGTCATTGAAGATGCCAATCATCCAGGAACACGACCAATGCGAAGCCGGGAAATGTTGGCACAAAATCATAATAAACTATATAAGCTGATATTATTTTGTTAAACCTCTATGAACTTCTATGAATTTAGTTACGTTGTAACGCGCGCAGACCGCCGTAGTTGGCAGAAGCCGACATGTCAACAGCGGTTGGCGCCCCGTCCCCGGTTAAAATAGATGTTACATAGATACAACATTTCTGAAGTGTCATTAATATTCCGTTTATCAACCTGCACCATAGATTTACCGGAGAGCCAGTTACAAGTTTTGAAAATTGTCACCGATCTGGATCGGCTAACGTTCGATGACTTGGATTGGAAGACTGCCGAGTCCGCGTGGGTTAGGTGTAATAATGGTTAAAACTATATATTTATTGAAATAACAGGTAGCGATACAAAGTCTACTAATTCCAAAGTTCATCAAATATGATCCGAGAGTGGAAGCAATTTGTACGTCGGCCAAACTGAACGATTTACGATTGTGTGAAATACAGCCTCGATCAACAATGGCTGATGCGGAGTCTGTCCTACACGTATGACAGAGCTAGGTCGGTGCGCTTAGCGGATGACCCTGTTAACGCAGGCACTAAACTCGGTCGAACACTGACGTACAACACACTGGCGGCGGAACGACAAGATGCCGACACACTAACAAAATTGGAATGCGCGCGATTGCTAGCGAACTTCATTTACGTATGAATTTCCTCAAATAAAAAGTTTGCAATGTTGTCATTATTTAATGTAAATTTTCACTTGTCTGCCGGATAACCATGTCGAGTCATTTTACTTGTCCGGGCCAAAAATCACTTGTCCTGGACAAACAGACAAGTGCTATTTCGAACGCTGCCCTACCACATGCAATAGTCAACATTACAGAATGACATAAATTCAAACAAGCCTTAATACACGACTAATAATTCAACTACCATGCACACCCAACCCTAATCATTCATATGACTCCAAGGCAAAGGAGTGTTGGCCAGTACTCAACCAAGACAAGACAAAACAAGGCTCCGGTCCAACATGGGTGATGAGGATTCTAAGAGTGGTCGGACAAGGGGTTGTGTAGGCAGTTGTTTTGATGTTTTGAGGGCACGAGTAGAGATTGCATCTGATGAATGCTAGGGTACAGTTTGCTGAGGCTGTCATCTGATGGGTATGTTTGTTCCAGGTGAGATCTTTTGTGATACATACTCCTAAATAGGGATGACTGTCGGACAGTGTCGGTTTCCTGTAGTGTTGCATTTCCCACAGTATAATTAAAATGTTTTTTATTTGTGTTGTGCATCTGCCAGTCATGTTTCCATTTTGCTAACTCATTTAGGTCTTTCTGTAGTTCTTATGAGTCAGACTGATTATTTATTCCTCTATAGAGAACACAGTCATCTGCAAACAGACAGACTGTGGAGTGGATATTGTCAGATAGATAATTTATATCAGGAAGAGAAGTGGGGTCATTACGTGTCAAATCAAATACTTTTAGGCTATTTTTGCACGACCCGACTCCAATTTTGATTAAATTTAGCACAGTTGCTGGCTCACATAAGAACATAAAAACCACAAATTATAAAAAATCTAAGTCAAGTATTACTGAAGATATAGGTCACTGAACATTGGCCCGATTTGCATAATAGTCATTACATTAACGTCCATAACACTGCATCTAATAAAGTTAGAAAAGAAAGTAAGATATCATTGGAAAGCCAGTAAATAGGTGCACATCAACATTGCAAAATTATGCTTTTCATTTAAATATATACAACAATAATTTAACATAATATGACCTCTGAACTACAATATCCAAAAAAACTGTATCCTCCAGTTTTTTTAATTATACAGCGTACTACATAATTGCTCAAGAGTCCCTGAAAATATTAGGATGGGCAAATAATAATGTTCAGAGATACAGTAAATTTAGTACAGCTGGGTGACCTATTTTTGGTCCGCAGATCAGTCGATATCACACTGAATTTCAGTGTAACCTTTTCAGATTGCATAACAAACATACTAATGGGCTCTCTTATAATTGAATGAGTGTACATACATGCTGTAATGTCTCATTTAACATGGTCACATTTTTTACAAGGCCTCTAGTTTTCTTTTTGGATATCCTGTAGGTGCGATAGGTGGGTCAATATTGGTAAGGAGATCACTAAGTCAGAGTGTGATACTTTGTTACAGGTAAAACTATGATGGTGTTGGACCATATGGGTGATAAAGATTAATTGGAATAACATTTGTATCCATCATGGGTGGCTGTCACATATTCTTTGGCGTCTGTCAGACTAAGGCCAACACAATGCGCTGTGACAAGTTCATAACTTCTACTCTTCATTGAAGATGTAGAATATGGTGCTACTTCCTAATGATTATGCCTTAAAGAATAGTACCTTCGGTGTTCTTGCTTTAGCTGTTTACAAACAGCTAGCAAGAAGAGTTGCTTATTCATAACTCTTCTGTGGTTGAAAATACCTTCCAAAGTGCAGAATTTGATAGCAGGAATATATAGACTGATGTGAACTCACAGGACTACACTGGTGCAGTGGTGTAATGATCATATATGGTCTTTGTAGACTGACTTTTGCATCAAGTCTGTGGACAATTGAACAATTCCATTCCATCCACATCATCATCACATACGCCCTTCCCGTGTGATGTTGCATAAAAGTAGCACTTCGCATATTTCTCCAAATCCTACTAGTGGTGGTAGAGGTTCACAAAGTGATCGCAGTTCGTATCGTAACTAGCACAACCGTCAGGAAAGTTGACGATTCTTTGTACAGCTGTACATTTTGCAGTGATAAAAATTATGATCTGTTTTTTGGAAGAGGTGTACAACAATGGTATCGCGTATGTTGCAGTCAGAAATTACAACAATTGTGACACACATTCATTTCCTACTTCACGATTGAAGCAACATAATTGGTGTGCACAGTGCATCTACTTATCTAGTGGCTGTGCTGGTTAGTATAAAAACTGCAAAAAACCTCTGCCACCATGAACAGGATTTTGAAATAAGTGCAGACTTCAGTATAGCACTTATTTCAAAAACGACATGTGATGGTGTGGATGGAATGGTCAAGAGACCAGACCAAAAGCCAATCTACAAAAAACAATGTTTTATGCAGTTCTATGAATCAGCCCATATACCAGCTACTGAGTTGTTTTTCAACCACAGAAGAGGATTCCCGGAAGAGTACTACGAAGCAGCTATTTTCGTACAAGCTTACAAGCTATATGGAAGATACATCATCCCTGAAAAGGGAAGAGGTTGTGACAGCCCAATGTGTTGGCCTCATCTGGCAGATGCCAAACGGTATGTGATGGCCATCTACAATGGACACTGGTGGCTAGCGCATATAACAAATATTCTGGCTGATCTTCCTTCACCCATATGGTCCAACACCATCAAAGTTTTACCTGTAACAAAGTGACTCTTTGAGTTAGTATTCTCCTCGCCAACGTTGACCCAACGACTGACACTGGTCGCACCTGCAGGATCTCCAAATAGAAAACAGAAGTGAGGCCTTATAAAAAGGGACCATTTAACATGCTTTTTATGTGATCTGAAAAGTTTATGCAGAATTTCAGTGTGGTATTGTCTGATCTGCAGACCAAACAGGTCGCCCGGCTGTACTAAATTTACTGTATCTCTGAACATTATAATTTGCCCATCCTAATATTTTCAGGGACACTTGAACAATGATATAGGATGCTGTAGAATTAAAAAAAAAAAAAACCGAAGGACATTATTTGGGTATTGGAAGTCGAAGGTAATATTATGATAAATGATAATTTTATATGAAACATGTAATTTTACAATGTAGATATTTACTGCCTTTCCAATTGTCTTACTTTCTTTTCTACCTTTATTAGAAGCAGAGTTATGGATGTTACTGTAACGGCCAGTACACGAAACGTGTCAAAGTTCAATGACTTACATCTTCAGTAATACTTGACCTAGATTTTTTATAATTTCATCAAAATTGGAGTCCGGTGATGTTTTGAGTGATTGATTTGACATGGAATGACCCAGTGGTCCCAATACTGTGCCTTGTGGTACACCTGATATAACATTTGTCCACAGGTGGAATGTTTGCCACCGACCAGCACTCTCTGTTCTCGGCACTTGAGAAAGTTACAGATTCAGGCATGTGTTTTGTTGTGGATGCCATAGCTCTTTAATTTATTTAGGAGTTGGTTATGGGGAACAGTGTTGAATGCTTTTGAGAAGTCGATTATTATCATTATTGTCCACTTGGGATTTATTATTTAGAGAATTCGCTAGATCGTATATGGTGAGTATTAACTGAGTTTCTGTTAAGATAATTTTGGAATTCTATATACATTTCATCAACTGTGTTCTTGGATGTATCCCTAAATACAAACTCAATGCTCCATTTGAGCAGGTCTTGTTTCACAGTCTGCATGTTAGCTTTGTGGTACATGTATATTTTGCATGGTTTTGGCTTGATGACCCTGGGCTTGCAACTGTTTATGATTATTGGGATGCCGTGGTGATCGCTTATTCCTGGTACTACTGTAGATATTTAAACAAAAGTGGGGTTAGTTGTGAAGAACAAGTCCAAAGTGTTGATTATTCTGGTGGGTTCGTGTCTTAATCTAATTAATCATGACATTTTTCACTAACTATTTATTCCCGTCGTATGATTGGTTTGAATGATTACACCAACCCCAATCATATCTGACTCCAACCATACCTAATTACTAAGGACATTTCGCAATAAAGTTATTCCCGTTGTATGATTGGTTATAATGATCTTGCTGTAGTAGTAGCTGTACATAATCCTAACCCTCCATAACTGACTCTAACCATAACTAATTACAATAGTAACTTTAGCCATAAAAAATACTTATTTATTCATCTCGTCTGATTATCATGTTATCTATTTATTCCCATTGTATGACTCATTCCAACGATTACAATATGACTAACCCTAACCATAAATAACTGAAACCATAACTAATTATAACAACGACATTGAGCTTAATTAATATTGTTACAACATTTCACACTATTTATTCCCGGTGGCTAATTGGTTGCAATGATTACGAACTCGACCCTAGTGTATAGGATGGTTCCCAAAGATGACTGATTTACGCTAGTAAAATATACTGACGGTAGTGTTTTGAAATTGAGTAGTGTTTTGAGCATATGTAGGGTATCTGTATTTTGACTGGCAAAATGTCCTATAGGCACATCACGCCAGTGCGCATGGTGGCTCTTATGGATTAATTTTTTACATTTTGGGCTACACTAATCTGGAATGAATTTAGTGATGTACTTGATACAATGCTTGGAGGTAGAGAATTCCACTCTTTTATTGTGACTGGGAAAAAGCTGCTGTCGAGTGCCTGATTTGTACTAACTGTTTATTATGTTTACGTGAGCACATTGATCTAGTGGGATATATATGAGGTTATGTTCCATTTTATATAATATGATGTCTTTGAGTTTTTCTTCTTGATTGGAGGGTGTCCCACTGGAGATCTTTAAGGAGTTGTGTTACCGTTCCTGGCTCTCTAGAATAGTTGTTCTTACAAAATCTGGCGGCTTGTCTCTGGGTTCTTTCTATTAGTTTGATATTTCTTAGGCAATGTGGATCCCATGATGCTGACGCATACTCAAGTATAGGGCGGATAAGGGTTGTGTGGGCTATGGACTTGATTTGGGTTGGGCATTTATTTAAATTTCTTCTAATAATTCCCAATGTCTGTTGTGCTTTTTTTGTGACTGAGTTGCTTTGTATTGTCCAATTTAATGCATTTGATATATGTATGCCAAGATAACAGTGTGATTCAACAGGTTTAAGTTGTTGTCCGCAGAAGGTGTAGAGATTTGGTATTGGTTTTCTTGAGGCTATTGTCATTGTATAACATTTAGTGGGGTTGAATTTCATAAGCCACGTGTGTTGCCATTTCTCAAGTTTGAGCAGATCGTTTTGGAGGACAGATGTGTCTTGGTCAGTTTTAATCGGTGAATATAACAGGCAGTCGTCTGCAAAAAGGCAAACAGTTGAGGAAAGATTGTCTGGCAGGTCATTTATGTAAAGTAGGAAAAGTAGGGGCCCCAGTACTGTGCCCTGTGGTACCCCAGAAATGACTTGAGTTGATGTTGACTTGGATCCATTTATAACAAACCTGTTGAGTCTCTGTAAGGAAGCTATTTAACCATGATATTGGGCCTGTGATGCCATAGTGTTTGAGTTTGTGGATTAGTCTTTTATGTGGAACTTTGTCGAATTCTTTGGTGAAGTCAAGGATGGCCATGTCTACAGATTTCTTCTCATCAAGTGATTTGCTTATGTCATGAATTGTTTGAATTAATTGTGTTTCAGTTGATCTTTTGGCACGGAAGCCATGTTGGTGGTCAGTTAGAATGTGGTGCAGTTCAAGGTGTTTCATAATGTGACTATGTATGATGTGTTCAAGAAGTTTAGAAACCACAGGTGTTAAGGATATTGGTCTGTAGTTAGATGTTTCTGCTCTACTTCCTTTCTTAAAAATTGCTGTTACATTGGCTTCTTTCCAAGTATTGGGGACTTGTCCAGAGTCAACAGATGATTGGAAAATGTCATATATTACTGGTGCTAGATGAGAGGCATATCTGTTTAAAAACCATGGTGGAATGCTATCTGGTCCTTGCGATTTAGAAATGTTAATTTCGGAAAGTTGATTAAGTACTCCTTTAAGTGAAATTGTTAGTTTGGGGATTTCTCCATGTGGACTTCTGGCCATATCTGGTAGGGTGGAATTTCCTTCGTGTGTAAAGACACTTTGGAACTGATTGTTTAAGGCTTCTGCTTTATGTTTGTCGTCGCTAATGATGTTACCCGCAATGTTAAGGTTTATCCTGTCTAAGTTTAGAAATGAAGCTCCAAAATGATTTAGGTTTCTCTGTTATTGTTGTTGTCAGGAATTGACTTATGTAGGATAGTCTAGCAGAATGAAGGTGTTTATGCATGTTTCTCCTGATGTCACAGAATTCTTTCCAGTCTTCTGGATTTCTAGTTCTTTTTGCTTTGTTATATAGCTGTTTTTTCTTTTGCACATTTTCTTTAAATCTTTATTGAACCAGGGAAGATTGTGTCTAAGACGGTGCGGTACATATTGGTTCATAATGTTGATGTATTTTCGTGGAAACAAGATTCCACTTGTCATTGACCGTCATGTTTTGGTTTTGAGAGAAGTATTCATGTGTAAAGTTGTCAAGAGATTTCTGGATGTTAATGTTGTCGGCTTTATTTCTAATGAAGACTTTACGTTTCGGACGATGTTTGTGTTTGGGTGAGATGTTTACATCAATGATGACTGTGCTATGGTCTGCTATTCCGTCTACTACGTTTATCTTCTTTATTAACCCAGGCCTATTGGTGAAGACAAGATCTAAAATATTGTTGGCATTTGTTTGTCTGTGCGTGGGTTCCTTGACATGTTGGATCAGTCCATGTTCCTCTGTAAGAGAGAGTAATTTATTGGCAGCAGTTGTACTGTATCCATTGTTAGGTGTGACTTGGTGAATTTCCCAATTGATGTTAGGGAGGTTGAAATCGCCAGTAATGATGACATTATGTGTGTTGATCTTGTTACCTAATTTAGAAAGGGCTAGGTCTAGTTCTTCGATTTGAGTTCCATGAGAGTCATTTGGGGCACGATAGAGGGTACACATGATTATTGGTTTCATTCCTGTTATCTGGGTTTCAGTCCAAATGCTCTCACTGTTAGTGTCTAGGTCTGGTAGGTGGCTTGTGATGAGGTCATCTTTTGATATTTGAAATACCCCCCCTCCAACAGTGTCTGTTTCTCTGTCCTTTCTAAAGACGTTAAAGTTGCTTGGGAATATTTCTCCATTTTTTATTGAGGAATCTAACCATGATTCAGTGCCACAGATGATGTCTTTGTGTAGATTGTTTAGTGCTTCGATGTCTGAGGCTTTCTTTTTAAAGCTTTGGCAGTTTATGAGGATGCATCTGAAGTTTGGTCTCTGTTATATAGCTGTTGTAGCGGCATTTATGGTATATCGTGTTGATACTTATATGTTGACAACGACGGCATGTTGCAAGAGACGGAACTACTTTATTGTATATGTACGCGTAGCAGGGCATATCACAACAGTCTCTTTTTCGGTCTATATGCTTTCTTGCTATTAGTTGTATTGTTGTTGGTGGTTTCTTTTAGGTTATGACTGTTACTGTCCAGAGGATAAAAGGCATTTCCCGTTGGGATTTCTGTATCTCTGAAGAAAGAATTTGTGAAGTTGCAGTTGTTGCATTCGGGGCAAGCCCACGAACATGAGGAATTTATTAATCGTTTGTATTCATTGTCATCTATTGCAAAGCATTGTGTGTGGATCCAGTTTAGGCAGTGGTCGCACTGAATTGTTTTATGGTCATTTAGGACATCCCCATGGCAAATGCCACAGGGTGCTGAGCAATTTGAACAGTGCCATGGTACATTTAGGTTTCTGTGAGTGTTGTTAAATTCTTGTCTGGATATCCTGGCGCATTTGATGTGTGTTGATTTATTACAATCGTTACAAGTTAGGATGAGTGCATTAGACTTTAGTGATTTCTTACATGAGTGACATTTAGAGGGGCCTGGATTTAGTTGAACATCTCCTGATAGCATGATGCATAGAAGTATGGAGAATTTTGTTGTTGTCCTGGGTTTGTACGGTAGAGGAGTGATCAGTAATCGATGTGGAGGTGCTGGATTTGAGACATTTCAATTGGGCTATGGTTTTCCATATGGGACTGTAAATGTAGTAGGACGTGACAGAATGGATGTCTTGTCTAGCTTTGGCGTTGACATAGGTCTCGTTTGTGTTGCTCTGGAAACTCTCAAACTTTTTTGAAATTGGGATCATTTAAAAACCTAAAAGTGATCTGCAGACATAAAATCATGAACAGGGTACATCTAAAAGTGCATCTTGTATGGGTATGTCGTACGGAGCCTGCCATATCACCAACTCGAGTGGTAGTGGTTAAGAATTGATAAAACGGTCAAGTAGTTATTAAGAAACACACCCACACCTAGATACACCCACACTTATAACGTACTGGGATAATATTAAAAAATAAAAGATAAATAATTATAAAATATCTGTCCGTATAAAAGATTTAGTGATTAGTTGTTGTTGTTGCTGTTTTTCGACAGCCTACAATCCGGATTTGTAATAGTATGATACGTAAGCTTTATGTGAAAGTATATATTTACATGTGTGTATGTTGAATCAGCTCACACTGGTTCATGAGTCAAACTGAAAACCCAACTAACACGACACTTCCCTGTGTGCAGTCTGACTATGGACTGGTCTATGCACTCACTTATTGGTATACAGTTTATTGTGTTTACAGTTTATTTCAGCTTGATTTCTGATAGTATATAAACAGAACTAGTAATGATAATAACAGGTTTTACTTTGTCACTGGGAGAATGCACCGATTTATGAGTTGATTTGGGGTGGTTTGGGTATAACCCGTTGTTTACTAGTTCGCCATCTTGTTTTGTAGGTTTTAGGTTGGTTGTTAGGGAAGATAATTTGTCAAAAACTTGGTTTAGGTATGTCAGATTGCAACTACAACAGTGGGATTGTATTCCGATGTAGTTATACGAGTGCCTCATTCATTTATGAACGAAAGAAACGTTTGGAAATCGTAAATAATATCGGTAAATTTCGGAACGATAAAACGGATTCGACTACACCTGACGCATGCGCAAGATCCAGTGTTTTGAACTTAACAGTAGTGTTTGCAGGGTTCGCTGAAAACACTACAGTAGTGTTTTGAAAGTACGCTGAAAACACTACTATAGTATTTTCAAAGTGGTAATGTTTTGAACGTTCTACACCAGCAAGGCACTGTTTGAAAGTTTATAGAGAGGGAGCTTTTACCGTTTTAGCAGATTCGGCTCTGCGCATGCGTCAGGTGTAGTCCATTCCGATTTTTCCGCTCCGCTGTTATCGATTATTTTCACGATTTCGAAACGTTTTTATTACTGTTAACTGTGTGAGGTACTACTTTAGATATACCAGAATATAATCCCATGGTGATATATGCGATCAAATCACGCTAAGACACGTTTTGACAAAGGTTTAGCCTTAGCTTCCATAACAACCAGTTAAAAACAAGATGGCGAATCTGTAAACAATTTACACAAAGCGCGCCAAAACCAAATCGCCCCTAAAACAACCCCAAATCAGTCCATTCACACAAAGCTTACGTAATTATACTGTTACAAATCCAGATTGTACGCTGTCAGCAACACACAAGAAACCAACAGCAAACACAATATACAATACATTTTTGCATTTTATTACTGTCTTTTACATGTACTGTGATCTTATATTAGCTGTGATATATAACTTAATCATAAAAACAATACCAACATCTATAGTGGAATATAATCTCTTGTTTTTGCTTTTGTTTTACTGCATTAACATAACTGTACAAGCAAAGCAGCTTGTGCAATAGCTGCTCTTATGATGGTGCCACCCAAAATTGGCACACCAGTGGTAGTTCTGATTAGTATCATTATTGCATTCATACCCAAATTCCCGATACACCTGGACCATACCCAATTCACGGACGATCCAAATGGTCTGCTAACATATGACAGGTCTTGCTGGACTGACACAAGTATTACACTGGCACTAGCTTTCACCAGAGACTCCCGTAACAAGTACCACACCAAACTGGCTTTTGCAATCCCTACATCGGGACACAAAACATGTTATCTTGTTCTACTAATCCTCTGGGTACATCCAAACAAACCCCGGCCCAGTCAGACACCCCTGTGGATTTTGTAAAAAGCCTGTTGCTTCAAATCACCGAGCAGTTTGCTGCGACCGGTGCAACCAATGGGTACACATTAAATGTTGTGACATAAGTCCAGATCAATATAATCTCCTCTGTAACAGTTCCTGTTCCTGGCACTGCATGAAATGCGACCATCCTAACTACAGTCATTCCTTCTTCCAAGACCACTTATTGGAATGTTCTCACAACCGATATAACGGCCTTAGTGACACAGACCAAAATAACCAAAACATTGACCCCCACACACAGATCTCTCAAACAAACTCGAATCGTACATCCCAAACCTGGGATCCAACCTTTGGACCAAACCCTCAAAATGCATCAACCCCTGAACGTCATAAGAAAACCAAATGAAACAGCGGAATTCTAATGAATACCAACAGTGTCAAAAGCATTGCAAAGACAACCCAATTAAAAACAACTATTCAGTCAAATAATCCTGACATCATATTCCTAGTCGAAACCAAAATAGACGAAAACTACCCTACCTATTCGTTCCTACCACCTAACTATAGTGCCATCCGAAAGGACAGAAACACCCATGGTGGTGGAGTTCTCATAGCCTTCCGCGATGACATTGTAGCAGAACCACTTCCAAAACTAAACTCAAGCTGTGAAATAGTATGGACAAAAATCCATTTCACACGAAACAAATCCATATACTTTGCATCCTACTACCGACCTCCCAGTGACCATCTTAAATCCCTTGAAGCTCTCCACGAATCCCTAACAAAACTGTACAGATCACAAAAAACTTCTAATGTAGTTATAGCAGGTGACTTCAACCTTCCTGATATTAACTGGGGCAAGCAGCAAACCACCGACAACAGAACTGCCAGCAAGCATAACAAACTGCTAGAAATAATTAGAGAATTTGGATTACAAAACATGGTCAACGATCCCACACGAGGTGATTCTGGCAATATCCTTGACCTCATACTCACTTCTAATCCATCGATAATTGCTAACACTCACACCACTCCCGGCATGAGTGATCATGAAGCTGTGACCTTTAACGTAAACCTAAATCCAATCCGTAACAGTAAACCACCACACAAAGTGTTCCAATATAAATCTGCAAACTGGGACAAGCTTAAAGATGACATAAAACAACTAACAACAACATACTTTGACACGAACCCAAATTCAACATATGTCAACACAAATTGGAACTTTTTCCGGAATAATCTTACTTCATTAGTCAACAATAATATTCCCAGCCGCAACACCAAAGCAAAAACCCACCTCCCCTGGATAACACATGAAATAATAAGAATGCAAAGAAAATGCAACAAAAGCCACAAAAAAGTAAAACAAACTGGACGTAATAATGACTGGGAAAGGTTTAGGCAACTCCGAAAACAAGCCACTAAAGCTGCAACCAAATCCTACTCAGACTATCTAAACAATCACATTGGAGACAGCCTAAAAACAAACCCAAAACAATTCTGGTCATTCATTAAAGCAAACAAACGAGAATACATTGGCATCCCTACACTGCAAGCAAACGACCAACCAATCACAAATGATCACGACAAAGCAAATACACTTAACAACCAATTTAGTTCCGTGTTTACTCAAGAAATCTACCCCATCCCCCAACTAGCTCCATCCATCTATCCCGATATGCCCTCCCTCGAAATCGGGATAGACGGAGTAATTAAGCAACTGAAAAACGTAAACCAAAATAAAGCTACAGGCCCCGACGAACTCCCAGCCAGAGTCCTTAAAGAGACTGCAGTGGAAATTGCCCCCATCATCACACACATTTTCCCGCAGTCATACAACACTTGCAAACTCCCAGATGACTGGCTCCAAACACTAGTAACACCAATACACAAAAAAAGCCACAAATCAGACCCTGCTAATTATAGACCAATTTCGTTAACATGCATCCTCTGCAAAGTTATGGAGCACATCATTCTAAGCAACATGTGGAAACACTTACACAAACACAACATTGTCATCCACTTCCAACATGGATTCCAATCAGGTCTGTCTTGTGAATCTCAACTCATCCAGACAGTCCACGACTGGATGACTGCTATGGACAATAAGACACAAATAGATGCCATCCTACTCGATTTTGCCAAAGCCTTCGACAATGTCCCCCATAAACGCCTCCTATCCAAATTAGCTTTCTATGGAATAACTGGAAACACACAAAACTGGATCAAATCGTTTCTATCCAACCGCAAACAGAGAGTCTCAGTCAATGGAGCCCTGTCGGACAGCACAAATGTTACATCTGGTGTACCACAGGGCTCAGTCCTAGGACTTGTCCTATTTTTACTCTACATAAACGACATAACCGAAAATTTCCAATCTTCCGTACGTCTCTTTGCAGACGACAGCATTATATATCGCAAAATCACATCCGAAACCGACCACGAAACTCTCCAATCTGACCTGATCAAACTCCAAACATGGTCTAATAAATGGCAGATGGAATTTAACATATCTATATGTGTGCATCTCCCAATAACAAACAAAACCAAACCCAGACTACATTCATATTCACTCTTTGGCATACCACTCTCTACCGCCTCTAGCCACACATATCTTGGAATAAAATTAGATTGTAAACTAACCTGGGCTAACCATATCACTGACATAGCTTCCAAATCTTCAAAAGTCCTAGGCATGATCAAACAAACCCTTGGACCATGCAAACCTGAAGTAAAAGAAACAGCCTATAACATGCTAATCCGACCCAAACTCGAGTATGCCTCTCATATGGAACCCACACACTGCCACCCAAATTAAACACCTTGAAAGAGTACAACACTGTGCTGCCAGATTTGTCAAAAATGACCACAGACGCCAGACAAACGCAGCAGACCTAATAGCCACCCTTGGATGGTCAACTCTTGAACGACGACGCATTATCAAACAAGCCATGACATTTTTACAAAATACTAAATAACAATCAACATCACACCCCCACCAGGTCTACTAACACAGTCAAAAAACCGTTGCCACTACATAGCCCCTAGGTGCCGCATCAATGCAGCAGTGTTCTCTTTCTACCCCCGAGCAGTTCGAATCTGGAATATGATTCCACCACCGATTACTGAACTAGAAAGCCCCATAGCGTTTCAAATAGCGATCATGAACCTCCCTTTCACCACACCCAATCATCTAAAGTGCCTATAAAATAAACAAACAAACTACCCACAATGCATGCGCACAAACAAGCACCATACAACTCCTGCGTTAGCTCAAGTTTGGGCTGTTTGGAGTAAATCACCTAAGACCTAAGATACGTTGTTCCATGGGGGTCCGTCGATCTCGGCCCATGTTGATCTTGGACCATGTCGATCTCGGCCCATCTATTTTTTGTTAAATAGATTAATGTGAAGTACAAACTGTTTATTGTAAATTAGTGTCTTGTAAAATGTATGTGTAAAGAAATTAAACTACACTGTACTACCAACATCGATCTCGGCCCACCTAATTTTTTAGGATGACGTTATTCGTACGGCAGCCAGGGAAATAGCAATAGGTGAATTAATCACACCGTTGTGTTATGTTTTCTCTGTTTCATGGACTATATATATATATATTATCATACTCATACATACATAATTACTAATTATATAGAAATCACAACGTAATCATGTCATAATCTTCTATGTGCCATGTCTGTCACAGGCGTTGGCGATCATAGCCGTCCAAATTGCCCGGTCGTTTGTAGTTTGTAGCAGTTCTGTTGTGCTCCATCCACACCATGTTGAGAGACTACCCGGTATCTATTATTTTTATTCTCTGGTGTACTCTGGATCTTTTTTCTTCTACTTTTTCTTTTGTTACTACATGTTCTAACTTTTTCTTTCTCATGACATGGCCTATAAATCGTGCTTGTTGTGTTCTGACTTTGTTGACGATCTTTCTTTTTGATTTGACTGTCCTAATGATGACTTCATTGCTTTGTTTTGTAGTCCATGGCACTCGCAGTATTCCTCTTAAGAACCACATTTCAGTGGCTTCTATGGTTTTTTGTGAACTTTTGGTTATAGTCCAGGATTCACATCCATACAGCAGTATGGGCTCTATGTAGCATTGCAGTACACGTTTTGTCACTTCAATTGATATATTTTTGTTTGTTAAAATGTTTTTTATGTTGTGAA
This sequence comes from Paraescarpia echinospica, assembly GCA_020002185.1. Classification (NCBI taxonomy): domain Eukaryota; kingdom Metazoa; phylum Annelida; class Polychaeta; order Sabellida; family Siboglinidae; genus Paraescarpia; species Paraescarpia echinospica. The sequence goes on along the minus strand of CM034535.1, from coordinate 39,609,470 downwards.
AAGCTCTTTTGGCTTGTGCAATTCGTCTCTTGATCTCATCGTTGCATCGACCGTCGGATGTTATTAGTGATCCCAAATAGTTAAACGTTCGGACTTGCTTCAAAACAGTGCCATATGCTGCCGTGTTGCATGTTGGAGTGTAATTTTTCTTTGAGATGACCATGGTTTCTGTTTTCTTTTTGTTCAGAGACAGACCTTTGTTCGCACGTTCCCTTATTACTGTATCTAGCATCTGTTGTAGATCTATTTCATTCTCGGCAATCAGTACCGTGTCATCTGCATATCGTAAATGATTCGTGTTGTATCCCCCTACTTGAATACCCGGCATATCTTATAATGTATGTAAGATGATCTCACTGTATAATAAAAAGAGATTGGGTGATAGGGACACACCCTTGTCTTACACCACGTTTTATTTCTTGAAATTGACTGATGTCATTTTCTATTCGTATTGCTGCTGTTTGTTCCCAGTAAGATTTCTCACAACTCTCGGATCTTTCCCATCAATGTTCAAACTCTCCAGCATTGATATTATTTCTTCATGACGAACTCTGTCAAATGTCTTTGTGTAATCAATAAAACATGCAGATCTTTCTGCACTTCCAATGCTCTCTCAATCAGTGTTCGTAGTATGTATATTGCATTATTTGTACCTTTATCTTCTACAAATCCACATTGTTCTTCAGCAATTTCCGGCTTTATTTTGTTTCTCATCCTGGTCATAATAATTTTAAGCAACATCTTGGTGAAGTGACTCATGAGACTAATTGTACGGTGTAGTTCACATCCAACTGCACCTGGTTTCTTTGGTATTGCTACAAAAATGGATCTTGATCAATCAGTTGGGATTCTTCTGCTGTCATATATTTTTTCAAGAAGTCTGTTACTATATCAATACCAAATTCATCTAAACACTTAATCATTTCAATGGTAATATTATTTGGTCCAGCAGCTTTTTCATTGATCTTATGGCTTTTCGAACCTCATCCTTCAATATAGGAGGACCATCAAAGTTCTTCTTAATTGATGGTTTTTCACCCCTTTCATCATCGTACAGTTCACCAATATATTCTGACCATCTCTCGAGTATTTTGTCTTTGTTCATTATTATGTTTCCTTCTTTAGATTTCAGGCAACCTGTAGCTGAACATGTTCTTTTCCTGTGATTTCTCTTATTCTAGCATGCATGGATTTTGTGTCGTGCTTATGCTTCTGTTCAATTTCTTTGCATTGTTCATTAAGCCACTTCTCTTTTGCTAGATTTCATTTGGCCGTTATACCCTTGTTCATTGCTATATAGGCATCACGATTTTGTTTAATTTTCTTCCTTTCGTGCATCAACTTTAGAATATCGTCAGTCATCCATTTTTTCTTTGCTTTTCTGCACTGCCTAGGAATAGTTTCTTCTGCAGCCTGTGTGATTGATTCCTTCATTTGTTCCCATTGGTCGTCCACATCTTGAATGTCATTCAGGACATTGAAACTGTTTTGAACTGCTACATTGAATGTCTCTTTGATCGCTGAATCTGATTTTAGTACATTAATGTTCCTTGTTGCTCTTTTCTTCAGTTTCAGTCGGAACGTGGCTCGCACTGGCACATTGTCGGAATAGCAATCTGCCACAGGAAAGGTCTTTGCCACCAGTAAGGCATTTCTAAATCTTACTGACCAGGATATAATCAATTTGGTTCCGTGTTCGGTCTCCTGGACTTTGTCAAGTCCAAAGTCTTCTTGGGTGTTGTTGGAACCAGGTGTTTCCTACAATCATGTCATGAGATTTTGCCCACTCTTTTAGTTTATCTCCTCTCTCATTTCTGCTCCCCAGTCCATGTGGTCCAACTATGTCTTCACATCTTTGCACACCAACTTTAGCATTAAAATCTCCAATAACTATTACAATCTCCTGTGATTTACAATGTGATTTTGCCAATTCAAGATCATTATAAAATGTATCGTGCTCTTCATCAGATTTGTCTGTGGTTGGTGCATACACTTGTATGATGTTAATGTTAAATGGTTTGCCACTGATTTTCACCAAGAGGATGCGATCCAATATGGTCCATTATCCAAGTAAGCATTTTGCATTTTGTCATAATACCAAGTGGTTTAGTATGGATAAAAATGTACAAGTTGTCAATTATACATACATATCATCATTGCATTCAGGATGTATTATTCACATACTCTTCACATATGTGACATCACTGGTAATAACCAATAATTTAAAAGTACTGCTAAAATCTCAACTATTACAGAACATCATGCTCAGTAGCAATCATTGTAGAACATCGACAAAATACTATAAAGTTTGCAAAATGTACACTCAATACTATCTATACCCATATATAATATATATCGATTTGAATATATTCTTAACACATTTCACAAATGTGACATATCTGATAATACCAAAAATCAACTGATAACACTAAAAGCACACGCATGCACACACTGACACACATTTTAACCGAAGCATGAAAGGTCTGTTAAATAAACAATTTTGCAAGGTATCGTAAGATAAGCAGTTCCTTGAACCACTTTATTTATCACAGGAAGACCTGACATGCAAGATCTGCTCGGTTTTTCATTCGAAACATTCATGGTCCAATTAAATATCTTTGTTGTTGGATGTTGGAAGTTTTGTTTCTATGCTCTTTGTACAATGGGCAGGTGTTAATAACAGACACAGCTTCAGCTTCACAACTGCTGTCACAACAATTCACGATGCAACAACAGCAGACATCAAAGACCAAATGCAAACGGATTCTTTGATATGTGAAAAAGTAATGATCAGTTATAAATCAAGTTTTTTGGTATTGTGTGCATAATACACTTTATTTTTACAAAGCAAACATTATACATTTATGCACACAAATTCAGGATTTAATTACAGCCTGGAAAAAGCCCTATGCCAGATTGCATTTGTTTATGAATGATTTGAATACACATTTACCTCTAGTAAATTAATAGGGCATCAAGACAATTTTGTCATGAATAGGTTATACGTAGGGCATAAGCGGCCATTTCTTGAAACAATAGCAGGGATCAATATCTCCCATTAAACTACTGATCGCTGCAGAGCAAACCACATATTTAACATAACAGTGGTTGTCTCTGTTCATATGTTTGAAGATATATATACTATTATGAATCCATGACATTTTGGCAACAGACATTTTGGTAATAGGACATTTCAATAATAGAACATTATGGTAACAGGACGTTTTGGTAATGGACGTTTGGGTAATCGGGTATTTAAGTAATCGGACATTTTGGTAATAGATATTTTGGTAAACTATTGAAAATAATGAGAACTGTTTGGTTATTTTAAAGGTGTCTTGTAGACATATATATATAAATTTGCAATGAATTTGTAATAGGACATTTTGGTATTTTATTGATATCATATTTATTATTATTCAAAGGCATGTATTGTAAGCTTTCTTTAACTTAATTGCATATACAGTAACCCTCGCCTAAGTCGGTTATTTGCTCAACTCCGACAGAATTCTGAGGAATGGTTGATTTGTAATATACTTCCCATACAAACCTTCGTCTAAGCCGGATTGTGTAAGTCGGATCTTCGCCTAACTCAGACGAACTGAGTCGGTCCATTTGATCTGAGATAACGTGTTTTTCCTTGTCTAAGTTGGATTATAGTATTCGACAAAAATCACTTGGTTGCTTGAAGTACATGTACCAGATGAACTAAAAAGTAAAACGGCTATTCCAAGAAATTGATCCAGACAACCACAACGTACGTAGGCGTCATGTCTTCACTCATCTAATACAACTAGCATCACCCAACCAATGGACGCTGATATTACCAAGAACATGATGCTACATTTTTGGTATGTCCTAACCACCAGGAGATCAGAAGGATCAGAAGAGGTCGCACCATTTTCTCAAAGGTATTGAAAGTCAAGATGATGGCGACGACGAAGTAGTTACTTCTTTAAGAAATGTATGGAACAAGCTCTGAAAGGTGTATGGAGATGGTGTATGTACAATGGATGACTATATTGGCGTGGATGAGACAGCAGAAACTTCGGCTACACCAAATGATGAGCACATCATTGAAACCGTACGACACCCCGACGTAGACGTTTTACTGAGTGATGACGAGGCGACAAAGTCTCGGTGTCTGAAGATAACGTAACAAATCTCGGTGTCAGTGACACACATGCTGCTTTATGGACGCTAAGACACTATTGTTTGACACTCGGCAACAGTGAGATCGAACATTTGACCGACAAGTGCGAGGCCATTCTCGTGAGACAGTTGCAACAGAGCTAGACTTACGCAGAGCAAGATGACTTACATTTACAATTAATAATTATTTAGGCTATAACGATAGAAATTCGTGCCAGAATGAAGCACATAACTGTTTTAATACAGGTCAATGGTGTGTGTTGCTTGTGGACATCAACACTTGTAGAATTACTGCAGTATCCAGTCATGTTCAAGCGTTAATGACAGATACCTAAGGGTTTTAGACAGCTGCTTTTGGTGTTAGCGCTGGGATATGTAATTTTTGGTTATAGTCGGATTTTCGCATAACTTGGATTAAATCACTCGGTCCGATTGAATCCGAGCAAGGTTTACTGTAGTATATAGCGTCTAAAGCTAGGCGTACACCAACCGATTTTCGGCACACACCAACCGACTAGTTGGCGTTAAACCCGTTGGCTGACGTCAGTCGGTTGTAGTGCGTCGGATTTTAGCCCGACGGTCGGCATTATTCTGCCGATTAACGCCGATTCGAATTTTTAATCGGCGGTTGGCGCTAATCGGCAGTCGGCGTTAGATAAGCAGGTATCCGGTGACAAGCCGGCGCACATCCGATGACGAGTCGGCAGGTGTGCGCATGCTTTTTTGTCAACATGACGGTCGGCGGTAACTTGGCCAATAAGAAATCATAACGCGATCATGTGATAGCCCTCACTATATGCTGCGTTCCAATCACCTCGTGTATATCGTGAATACGACTTGGCGAACTCCATGGAAAGTTCACGGGCTCCTCGAGTTTACCAGTTGTAAATTTATGCAACTGGGTCAAGTAAGGGTTACGAAGTCGTATTCACGGTATACACGAGGTGATTGGAACGCAGCAATAAGCCCGGCATTCTTTTTTAGAGTTTTCAAATCGGGCGACAATTTTTTATTTTGTACTTTCATATTTTATTGGCTGGCCTGGCAGGTAATCAACGTTTCAGATAGTGGTAGATCGCTTTTATTTTATTGCAATTGACCATCATCGTTTTTTATCGCTTCTCTTTAAAACCGGCGCCACAAATAAACTTAATTTCCGTCTGACTTTGTTTCCGGGCCGCACCGAAAGGAATCGCCATCTTGTCTTGTGAAAAACCGAAAACGTTACTGCTGGTGGCTCCGCTACCGGGCGCATATACAGTGTATAAGCATTAAAAATCCGCAAAGTGGCGCTAGCGGTGAAAAACATTTTAAGGAATTCGTTGGGTGCGACTAATTAAGGCTTCAACATATTGTTAACTGGACCGGTTAAATATAAGGCTCTTTGTACTGATATAAAACATAGCTTGACGCTATACGTTTCTTTGCTGGAGGATTTGCTAAATGCTCAAACCATACCGTCATGAAGGCTGTCGGCGAGGTTCCGACTTCCACTTCCTGATAGCCATTCTCGGGTATGAATTCTCGTGTAAATACCAAAGGGAAAAACATGCATATTTTGTAGTGGATTTATTCTTATTTATTTACTCTTTTGATATTGATGACTCGAAATGACGAATCCATTGGTGGTTCACATATTTCAAGGTCAAGGAATCCAGTTATTCCACTAGCCTCGATTATCCAGGCGCCGTGAGGTGGTAGTAGTGTCCCACCACAACGGCCTGGATTATTAAGTTCCAGCCAATGTTACCGGTAGGGAGCTTTACCCCAGATTCGGGTAGAGACGATGATTGGCTCTCTCTTAATAACAAATTAAACAAGGATACACTTTTATTAGATAATACTATATTATAACAACTACTCAACATTAAACTTATATTGAAACATGTCACACACAAAATAAACTGACATTAAACTGTTTTCATAGTTTAAGGGTAGCCACTACTCGAAAATGCCCATATAACCATTATGCCGTATCTCTTTTAATATTGAATATATCATAACCAGATTTGGAGCATTGATTAGAAAAATGAATGGTATATGATGTGTGAAATATGGGCACGTTTGGTTGTGTATTACCATGGCAATGAACGTTTCAAGTGAGATGGATTTTCACATCCTTGAAAATTATTCTGAGCTAACAACTGTATGTGTGATCATGCAACTGTCAAGAATCATTAGCTAGAATACTCCTTTGTGCAATAAGGTGGTTTTGGGCAAGGATATCTGACTTCAGTGACTGTTGTTCAGGTTTGAGCATTTTTCAAGACGTCATGAAAAAAGCTCAAACCTAAAGTCCCATCTTACAACAGTCATTGCAGTCAACTTCCTTGCCCAAAACCACCTTATTGCACAAAGGAGTATTCTAGCTAATGGTTCTTGACAACTGCATGATCACACATACAGTTGTTAGCTCAGAATAATTTTCAAGGATGCATGCCCCTCTATCACACTAGAAATGTTGATTGTCATGGCACTGCACAAGCAAATGAGCCCACATTCCACATATCATGTACTATTCATTTAACTAATTAGTACTCCAAATTTGGCTAAGATATGTTCAGTACTAACATAGATATGGCCTATGGTCGTTTTCAAGTAGTGGCTACCCTTAATGCCTTTTAATCACATGCATATTCACTAGGTGACAGCTCTCGTGGCAACATTAAGAAGGGCCATTCAGAGCCAGACTATCGTTCTGGCGAAGTCACGCAGCCAGGCGAGAGTCGGTTAAGCAAGACTACCTGATGTGTTGCGTCCGTTTTATTCATCTCGAGTTTTACAAGCACAGCTTCAATATGGCGACGGTGTATTGAAGCAGATTACTTCAACATAATGTATCACTATGCCGTGATGCTTCTAAAACAAGGAGTCCCATATTACAACATCCCTCTGTATGAGATAATTAAAACTCGCATGGATTATTGATGACTTATATAAATATAATTATGCGAAGTTTAAAATAAATTGTTACGAGTCCTTTAAAAAAACATGTAAACAATTAATGTCTGAACGTTACATGTTCATAGAAATGTTCGTTTAAAACATATCTTTATAATGAGATTAATAATTCTCTAGAGCAGTCATTGGGGTATTTGGGTAGACAGCCCTTGTGCTCAGGGGAGTATTATGCCCCATTAATTTTGCTGATATTGTGCTGGGACTCTGATACAATGTCCCGAACGAGTGCCAGTGACACCCTTGGTGACTTCTTTCCTCTCACCTTGCGGCTCTGGTTCACTGATTGTCACTGGTTGATCAGAAGCGTGCTGCTGAACGATCTGCTTCGAACACATTAGCTCATCGCTGAACCGAACAGTTTTGTCTTGGTTGCCACAAGCTCACGAAGATGTGCGTGGTTACGTCTTAGGCGAGTGCCATTTGGTGTCTCTACCACATAGCTTCTTAGTTCATCACATTTGATGACAACTTTTCCAGGACACCACGTTTTCTAGGATTCTGACCTCTTGACCTGTATACAGTGGCGGGAGGTAGCTCTTTCTGCTCGTCTTATCGTGTTGCTGCTTCATTGCGATTTGTCGTTGCACGCACTCACGATGCTCTTCCAGGCTTGGTTCAGTGCGACTTGGCAACAGGGTGGTTAATGGTCGGCCGAAGAGCATCTCGGCAGGTGATGGTAGTTTAGGGTCAATTGGAGTTGCACGGATGTTCAGAAGAGCAAGCTGCATGTCGCTAGATTTTTTCAGTGTTCCCTTGATGTATCGAACGTACCGTTCCGTAAGACCATTGCTTCGAGCATAGTGTGGGGAGCTGTGATCCCCCAAATCTCCACGAACTTCTTGAATGCTTGGCCTGTATATTGTGGGCCATTCATTGGCTGTCAAGATTTGATTAGGTCGTCCGAACATTGCGCAGTAGTGGCTTAGTTTCTCAGCCACGGTATGGCTGGTAATTGGAACTGTCATCTTGTCGACCATCGGGTATTTGCTATATCTGTCCACTGTAAGCAAGTAGTGGCGATCCCCGATTTGAAACAAGTCGGACGCGATATGTTGTCATGGTCTGGCTGGCAGATTGTGTGGTAGAAGTGGGTCGCGTCTGTTTGCGTCTTGCTGCTCTTGGCAACTTTCGCATGATTTGCAAGTGTTCTCAATTTCTTTGTTGATTTTCAACCAGTATACGGTCTCATGTGCAAGCCGTCGCATCTTTTCAACACCCTGGTGACCACAATGCAACTGATTGAGAATATCCTTCTGCATAGATTGTGGTACCAGGATCTGGCGTCCTTTGAAGGTGACACCTGTTTCCACGGCTAGCTCATCGCGACAAGACCAGTATGCTCTCGGGTCGACAGGTAGTTCCTTGATGTTTTCTGGCCATCCTCTGTATATCACTTCTCCCAGCTCATTGAGGATAGGGTCAGGCAACGTTTCCTCCTTCAGTAACTGCTGTTTAGCTGTGGGGAAGTTGATGAGTACGATTGTCAAGTGTTGAGGATCATCAGTCTCCAACACCAAGCCGTCGATTCTCAGGTCTAGGTCAACATCAACGTTGTTGATTGGGTTAGGCAAGCGACTCGGTGTATCTGCCAGGATCGTTTGCTCACCTGGCCGATATTCAACCGTGAAATTGTAGCCTTGGATCTTCAGCAACATGCGCTGTAGCCTTGGTGGAGCCGCATGTAATGGCTTTGTGCATATCATCACCAGCTGCTTGTGGTCTGTGACCACGGTAAACGGTCTGCCATACAGGTAGGTATGGTATCGCTGGATGTCGTGTACGATTGCAAGCATCTCGCGCTCGATGTTGCTATATCGAGATTGACACTCGGTTAGCATTTTTAACCCGAAAGCTACAGGTCTCTGCTTCTGGACAAGTGCTAACCCCAGTCCTTTTTGTGATGCGTCAACTTCTAGGTGAACTGGTGCAGTTCGATCGTAGTATCGTAAACATGCACTCGCAGATATGGCATGCTTTAGCTCGTCAAAGCTCTTCTGGTGGTCTACATCCCACACCCATGGCACATCTTTCTTTAAGAGTCCTTGTAGTGTATGTGCTCTTTCTGCAAAGTGTGGAATGAATTGTGAAAGATATGTCATCATCCCCATGAATCGGTGCAGGGTTTCCAGATTTTGAGGTGTCGGCATGTTCTGTATGTCATACACCTTGTCGTCGTCAGGTGTGATGCCATTGTCAGTGTTGGCATGTTCTGTATGTCATGCACCTTGTCGTCGTCAGGTGTGATGCCATTGTCAGTGTTGGCATGTTCTGTATGTCATGCACCTTGTCGTCGTCAGGTGTGATGCCATTGTCAGTGTTGGCATGTTCTGTATGTCATGCACCTTGTCGTCGTCAGGTGTGATGCCATTGTCAGTGTTGGCATGTTCTGTATGTCATGCACCTTGTCGTCGTCAGGTGTGATGCCATTGTCAGTGTTGGCATGTTCTGTATGTCATACACCTTGTCGTCGTCAGGTGTGATGCCATTGTCAGTGTTGGCATGTTCTGTATGTCATACACCTTGTCGTCGTCAGGTGTGATGCCATTGTCAGTGTTGGCATGTTCTGTATGTCATACACCTTGTCGTCGTCAGGTGTGATGCCATTGTCAGTGTTGGCATGTTCTGTATGTCATACACCTTGTCGTCGTCAGGTGTGATGCCATTGTCAGTGTTGGCATGTTCTGTATGTCATACACCTTGTCGTCGTCAGGTGTGATGCCATTGTCAGTGTTGGCATGTTCTGTATGTCATACACCTTGTCGTCGTCAGGTGTGATGCCATTGTCAGTGTTGGCATGTTCTGTATGTCATACACCTTGTCGTCGTCAGGTGTGATGCCATTGTCAGTGTTGGCATGTTCTGTATGTCCTGCACCTTGTCGTCGTCAGGTGTGATGCCATTGTCAGTGTTGGCATGTTCTGTATGTCCTGCACCTTGTCGTCGTCAGGTGTGATGCCATTGTCAGTGTTGGCATGTTCTGTATGTCCTGCACCTTGTCGTCGTCAGGTGTGATGCCATTGTCAGTGTTGGCATGTTCTGTATGTCCTGCACCTTGTCGTCGTCAGGTGTGATGCCATTGTCAGTGTTGGCATGTTCTGTATGTCCTGCACCTTGTCGTCGTCAGGTGTGATGCCATTGTCAGTGTTGGCATGTTCTGTATGTCCTGCACCTTGTCGTCGTCAGGTGTGATGCCATTGTCAGTGTTGGCATGTTCTGTATGTCCTGCACCTTGTCGTCGTCAGGTGTGATGCCATTGTCAGTGTTGGCATGTTCTGTATGTCCTGCACCTTGTCGTCGTCAGGTGTGATGCCATTGTCAGTGTTGGCATGTTCTGTATGTCCTGCACCTTGTCGTCGTCAGGTGTGATGCCATTGTCAGTGTAGGTGTTTCCAAAGAATGAAATGCTCTTGCTTGATGAGGCATTTTGCAGAGTTGAATTACCAACCCTTCTTCGTGTGCTCGCGCCATCAGCTTGATGAGGTTCCTATCATGGTCCTCATTGTTCTCGTCAAATACACATCGCTGATCCCTGTGACCCCATTCAGGCCTTCCAGGATCTGGTCCATTTTGGCTTGAAATATGTTTTCAGAGACATTCAACCCAAAGGTAAAGGTAGTCTTCGCCAACAAAATCTGCAGAATGTTGTACAAAATGTAGTGAGCATTTTCATTGAGATGAATCGACCAGTATCCGGCTTTTGCGTCTAACTTGCTCAACACTGGCTTTAGCGAGTTCTGGGTTGATTTCCTCCAAGGTAGGTATTTTGTGAGGACATCTGCATAGCTTTGCATTGAGACATTGTGGATCGATACATACACGGATTGAGCCATCTCTCTTCATGCTATATGCCAGACTAGAACACTAGTCTGTATGCTCCTCTACTATGCATATGACCCGTTGGGAGACCATGTTCTCGAGTTCCCATTTCAGTTTGTCCTTCATGTGGATACTGCACTTGCGAGGTGCGTCAATGCATGACTCTGCGTCGTCCTTCAAGAGGAGTTTTGCTTCCCCTGAGAAGTTCCCGATAGTATCAAACTGCAGTGGATAGGCACATTTTAAGTCATTTATGTTATTGATGACTGGTTGTGCATTTGGACATTCTGTCGTCTCAGTGGTGCGCTTTCCTTCGTCTGCTACGCCGTCCACGTTTATGGTTACCAGCTGCAACTGCTCGCTGGTTGATAGGCCAACAACTGCTGGGCCTGGTACATCAACGACATAAAATGTTGCCTTTATTCACTTGTCGTCTTTGTAACTGCAGTATATGTCTATCTTCCCATGACATTTGATGGTTGCTCCATTGTACGCTGTTAGTCTGACGTTGTTCGCTGGGTCCAATACATGTGACGTGTGTGTGCCGTACATCTACTGGAACGTTCTCATTGGTAAGGTGTTCCCTGATGCATGTGTCGATCTTCAGCCGCGATGTACAGACCTTTCAATGGATCTCTGGCGGTTTTATCTTCAGCTTTGTGTATGCCTCGTCGCGAGTTGTAGTGTCTTGTTTGGTGCTGTCAAGGCTCTTTGAGCTTAGTGTAACCGAGTTGAAGTCTTTTTGGTATGTCTCACCATCGGTTTCATAGTCTGTTTCTACTGAATTAAACTCTGCCATTCTGTCCTTTTCCTCTTCTCTGGCTGTATCTGTCTCTGCTACGACTGTCTCTCTGGGAGCTGCATTGACGTATGTGAGTGCTACTGCTACTTGCGTGACTTGTGTGTTTTCCTCGACGTGTCTTTCTACAGCATTTCTCCCGGTGGCCTTTGGTTCCGCATGCATTGCATTCATCGTGGTAGGCTGGGCATTGACGGGGTTTATGGCTGATTCCACAGTTTCTGCATTTACGTCCATGCATGTGCACTGCATGTATTTCTTCTGAACCCTGGGCCAATTCCTGTAGCTGTACATTACCCGCGATTATTGCTTCGTATTTTCGTCCTTCAGCCAGTGTGTCTGCTGTTGTGTATCCTTTCGGTTTTCCCAACAGGTCTTTGCGAAAGCCATCATATGGGATGATGGCTATGTTGAGTTCCAACATGCTTTCGTTTAATTCAACGTCCGAGAATTCACATTTAAGTGCTTAGGGTGCACATGCTTGTGACAAAATCATCAAGCGTCTCATCAGGCTTTTGTCGATATCGCATAAGAAGCAGCCTGTGTATTCTGAAATTCACGCTGGTTTTTAGTTGATTGTCAAAGAAATCCCTCTTTTGGTCATCAGTCAGATCGCTGGCATTTAGTCCAATATGCCTCTGCAGATTTTTCTCGCCTGCGCTATATCTGCTGTAATGTTCTCATCTTCTAAGTAAAGGGTCATTTTTTGTTTAAATTACCCCATAGCATCAGCAAGATCTGCGCTAGACCAGTCCATGATTGGTATATGTGATGCCATGTTGTTAGAATAGCAAGCAAGCAATGTCAATGTTTGTTTACATCAGCGAGCATCCATGGCAGTCATCTCCTTGGATACTGCATATGACAGAAATGGATTCCTTGACCATGGAAATGTTGGGTTAGACACTAAAAATATGTTTTTATGTTGAAGCTGAGATATCTGGATAATGGATTTCCAAGGTGGCTGTTTTTTAAATCAAGATGTCGGCTAGGTACCACGTTGATAGCGATGGGTACCTAGCTTGAAATGAATCTATAAATCATAATCTACATACAATCGTGTGTGCCAATTTTCATGCTTTTGTCAGAAAGTGCACAACCGTATCCCACTGTACTAATATGATAAAATTAATCTTTAAAGTAATACAAAATCTATCGGTGAGTAAAATCAGTCTGCCATGTCAGGACCGACATGTCAATCAATTAAGCCATTTAGAAATTAGGCTGGTCACTTTTTCAGACAAAGGATTCGGCTTCCTGCCAGCAGTCAGGGATGGCCTATTAAGTTAGTGCTTATTTGATCAACTTTCAAGGCAGAAAATTAGGGAACATGGCTACCCACAAGCAGTCGTATTAATACCTGGCTCTATGTTTTACTTTGGAATACATTGTTACTTAATAATACAACAATAGTTCACGTTCATTTACATTCAAAAATGATTATTAGCCACCAAGTTTTCTAACTAATTTTTATAAAGAGGTACACCTTTAAAGATTATTTGTTGGTTTTACTGAAATGTCCTATTACCGAAATGTCTGATTACCGAAAAATACTGTTACCAAAATGTTCTGTTACTGAAATGTCTGTTGCCCAATTATCCATGGCCAAAATGTCCATTACCAGAATATCTGGCTACCATACTATTATATAGTTTGTGCATTTGTTGTGCTTACTGGAAGGTTGACAACTGAACATTTGAAGAAAGTGCTGCCAATAATGTTAATTCTCACTCTCTGAGTTGCCGCTTTCACTGTTGTCAAACTTTAGTGTACAACACATGGTTGCACTTCATTGCCAATCCCAGGCAGCTGCAGCTAATGTAATAAGCAATGTTATTCATGGCCCATGAGCAGTTCCTGTTGCCTTCTTTGGTGCAGCTGCAGAGTATGGTCTTTGTTAACTGCTGTGGGCAAAGCAGGTTGTGTGGATGCCACTCGAACAAGCTTACCGTTACCCAGAACCCATCAGTATTCTTCATACGGAGGGATGGTGAACTTGCGGACATTCTAGAGCATTCTTGTCTTTCACAGTTGCCAAAGCCGCATATCTCAAATGCAGAAGGTGTGCATCTTCTGTTGGTGATAATAATTTCAACAGCGTTGACTTATTGTTCTGAAACTTATAAATTCTAAGCTTCCCGAGATCTGATCCTTCGAACACAATGTCTTTGTTGATGTACACAGCAAGCATAAGCTCACTTAAATGATTCATTATGAGCGTGATTTTGATCGGCCAAGTTTCTCAGTGCATACATGTCCATTGTCTTGCTGCGGTTGATCCGCACCTTCTTAGTTATGAAATAGGGAGAGCTGATAGTGTCTCATGCACTGATGCTGTGAAGGAAGGGAAGCGCATATGTTATTACAAAGGTCCCAGTGCGGCACAAATCTTATGGATGGGTAAATAGTCACCTGGTGCCGTTCGAACCCACAGTTCTGGCAGATCTTTCAACAGTGTACAAACAAAATGCATGCATGTGAAAATAATGTCTGTGTCGTTGGCACATGTTATCACAAGGTTAAAAACTTCATTCTGGAAACTGCATATATGGCATGACAAATTACTCTTGTCTGCCTCATGTTGTCTCCAAGTCAGACACATATGTGATTGAATCTTGCATAACCAGCATGCTCATGGTTTATTCTTTGAAGTCGCCACCCAGGTACAATCAAGCCCAATATGGTGCTCACTGCTATTCCTTGTTCCATGTATCACAAAGAAATGTCAGTAGTCCTGCTTTGTTGGCCAACACAGGAAAGAATTTATTCGGGTCAGGAGCTCTATACTCCTCACTGACTCCAAACTGCCTTGCTGGTCATGACCGAGCAGACCAGTGCTGCTGTATGGATAACTTGATGCTTTGGGCACCATACAGGTCCCAGCAGAAGTGTATGCTACACGTACCAGCAGATCTTGAATAAGATTCTGCTTGTAGCGTGTTGGAATGGCTCCAAATGATTTGTCTTTGTGGAATGACTAACACAGAACAGCACAGCATACATAGCATCCACCACCACTCCTGTTTTCCAGTGTTTTTCTGGTAAACCAGGAATGCTGACCACTTTGGTTTCTTCTTATAGAGGCTTAACAAGACTAACCTTTGAATCTCCATACTATATGATTTTCCTTGAACAATGGCTGATAAAACTGGCTGCATTCGTTTGCCAATGGAGTTGACAATATCGACTTTGCCTTCACCATCAATCATAACTATCATAGTATTTCATACGCAGGAGAGCAACAACTTCATCGCTTTAACCTAGAGCATTAGGCTGGTCTTTGGTGTTCTTGTGAATCATGTTCTGTGTGTGTGAATTTTTGTGAAATGTTTTTGGTCTGATGATGGTTGTTTTCTTTTGATCAACTGATATCGAATCAGACAATACCTTGATACCAGTTTCTTTCATATTGGTGAGGTGATCCTCCACATATTGCATTGTCTAGTTGATATATTGATAAGACTGTTGTGTGTTGTCATGAATGAGTTTGTTACGATGACTGCTATAACATTAAGGACCATTTCTGTATTACTTGCCACACATTTGTTGCAATTTTGATTTCAGTGTCATTGAAAAGTGTGTGTGCGGTTTTGTTTCCTAGCTCCAGGAGAATTGCTCTGCACTGACACCAAACTGACTTTATAGGAAACCATTCTTTACTTAGTAGAGGGAAACTTCTAGCTGCTCCACCAAATGATCCATCGCAACATATTTTGTTGCACTGATCTACCAGTAGGGATTTTACTGGCTTTAAAAGCGTTTATGTAGCATGCATGATACCATATCTAACTTGCTACCTACCAGTTTGAAAAACTCTCTAGTTGATGATTTTTTTCAGTATGTTTACAGCTATTTTCGTTGAGATACAAATTCCCACATTTTGTGTGCTACTTGGCTTATTTGTCTGCATCTATGTTTCCACGACAAAGTCATCGCATAGCATTCTGAAAGTGTCGTCCTGTCCAGCTTTCATTGCCAACACTTGTTATTGACATATATTGCACACTTTGTTTAGTCAACTGTAATTACGTCTTCTCATTTTGTTTTCCCTTCCCCAAGAATGTTGACAACAGCCCCATGACGTTTATGCATTTAATACATTATGCATATTGCTATACAGTGAGACTTTTGAACAGTTCCCAGGACAGGAAAACAGCAAGTGAAATGTTATATTCTATTAATATGTCCTTGCTGTTAACACACAGAGAGTTCCTGACAGGCTTCCGCAAACGAAAAGATGCACGGCGAAAAAAAGCCCAGGATGATGCGTTGATTGCTGTGAAGGAGGAGAAACGGAAGTTTAAGGAAAAGGTTTGTGTTTTGGACCTGCTTAGGGGACTGAATGGTTTTTAATCCTTTGGGCCAAAGGTCCAACGGAGTATTGCCATCACTCTCCGACTGCCGTTAGCTGCCGTATCTCAGAAACCGTTCAGCAACTTTTTCTCTAATTTTGCCTAGACATATCTTAGGGCACTGCCACTATGCACGAGAAATCTGTATTTGATTGAATCGTTCTAAGGGCTCCCTAGCCTCCAAGGGCCCCAAAACTGGTAAATGTGTACATTTTGCCTATTTTTTCAAAAACTGTTCAGTAACTTTTTCTCTAATTTTGCAGTCATTTCATGTGGTAGTGCCACTATACACCAGGGCACCTAATGGCCCCCAAAAAGGGAAAATTTTCACATTTTGTATATATTTTTAAAAACTTCTGTAACGTTTTCTCTAATGTTGCATATACATTTCATGTGGTAGTGTCAATATACACAATAAATCTGTATTTGATTGAATCATTCCAAGGGTACCATAGGTACCCTAAAATGCTAAATTAGAGAAAAAGTCACTGAAGAGTTTTTGAAAAATAGGCATATTGTGAAAATTTTTGTGGTTGTTTTATTGGGGGGCCATTAGGTGCCCTTAGAATGATTCAATCAAATACAGATTTCTCGTGCATAATAGCAGTACCCTAAGATACGTCTTTACAAAATTAGAGAAAACGTTTCTGAGATGTGACGGCGGACATAGAGTGATGGAATTGGTCCATTGGACCTTCGGCCCAAAGGACTAAAAATGGCTTTGCACTTGTATTGTAATACATCAGCACAATTTTTGGTTGGTACTGAAATGGTTTATAAATGCTTTTAACAAGTGATGACGTTTTCAATTTGATAAATTAGTTAACCTTATGGGGAAGTTGTGTATTCAATGGAGATATTAATGTACAGCTCAGTTTGTAAACCACAGATACACATAGTACATTTTGTATCCTTTCAGAAACGGGCAGAGTTAGCGGCACGGCGAGCCAAGTTTGATTCAATGTTTCAAGAGAAAGTGAAAGAGACTGAATCAAGAACATACGATCTGAGCAAGCACTTAGTGACTGTGACAGAAGTAGCAGAGGTAGATCTGGAGAACCAAGGAACACACCTGGGACTGAATCAAGTAGGTGACTGGCATAAGAACATTTTTCTCAAACTAATATAGTTAGACTTAATCAACTATTTGTATTATTTATAGATGCAGTTTTAAAGAATTTGTGTTTTATGTCCCTCAGCATGTAATTTTAGTAGGTACTCAATACATTTAGTTAACCCCAGAGTGATAGTGCTTATAAATAAAGGTTTATTGTTAGAAGAAGAGAAGACCAGTTAGTTGGTGGAGAAGAATAATACCACATTGACCATTTACCCTTATAATTATTTCAACATGAGATGTTTCATATATGTTTATTTTATTTATTATGTATGTATTTTCTGAAATTGCATTACATCTACCTTGGGTATTGATTACATTTTTTAATGTATCTGTAACCCCAAAAATTTGAAGTGAGCAGCAAATCCACTAAAAAAAATCTATATGTGTCTATATAAATATGTTTTCTGGCACTTGTGTAGAATCCAGACCCACCTGGATTTTTCTGTTATAACTTGAGTTTTGCCTAACTTTGATACCTCAGACCGTTAGTTCCATCATTCAACATCATCCCAGGCATATTTATATTACGAAAATATTGTGTCTTAGCGCACTTTTGAATCCCAATTAGCCACCCAGTTTGTGCTAGTCTGCACTGCTGCAGTCGTGCGTTACTGCATCGCCCTCATAAAATTAGCGATATAGCGGCGTATGTTGATGCAAACTGGGATGCTATTTACGCCTCAAAACTATTCAATGCCTGGAATAATGTTGAATAATGGAACTAATGCACTGAGGTATCAAAGTTAGGAAAATCTCAAGTTATAACAGCGAAATCGCGGTGGGTCCGGATTCTACACAAGTGCCTGTTTTCTTAACAAATAAACTTTTAAACTAATTTGTTTGCAAGTTATTTTAAAAGGTTTTGTGTAATATGATTACAGTATTACCACTGGATGCCATTTTATCATTTCACATTGATGTGGCACAATTTAGAGCTCTCTTTAATATAGTATATAAAAATATGATAGTTTTAAAAATTAAGTTGGGCAGCACATTCCGTGATTCCAATGTTGTTTTAGGACAATGCTACAAATGAAGTGGACACAGAGGACACAACCAAATACACTAGGTAAGGACTCAACTAAACATGTTTCTGGCTTTGCACATTACTTCAAATTTAGGATATTAAATCAATGTTCTTAAAATGTGATATGTGGCTGAATCGCGAATTGTGGTTGGATAGTGCTTTTGTGTCAATGTGAGTGATATTACACATACAATACTACGCGAGAGCAGGTGCACGTTTGGGTGGTCCACTGAAGTGAGAAGGTGCGACAGCAAACCGCTAGCGGCTACCGAGACAATGGCAGTTAGAACACGAAAGGGGAGCACCTGCAGCAATGCACCAAAAGTAGTCAATGAACAAGCTGTATTCAGTATGAGAGTTCTAAGTATTCTACAAGATAGTGGTGATGATTAAAGCGGCACTGTTCCCCACCGAACTAGCGGACGAGATTAAAGATCTAAAATGTACTCTCAAATCTTTGGAAGAAAAACTAAACGAGAAAGACGCAAGAATTTATGAGTTAGAGAAATGAGCTACTGAGCTAGAAGAGCAACTTGACAGCATGGAACAATATGGGCATAGTACAAATCTACACATAAGCGGCATAGAAGAGACGGACGGCGGGGAGGACACTGTCAATAAAGTGATAGCTGTCATAAATGATTCAATGGCGTGCAGCCTGCTGATAAGCCACATCGATATCGAATGGGCACACCGGCTCGACAAGCAGAATGCGACCAAGACACCAAGAACAAACATAGTTCGATTCAATCATGAACATGTGCGAGATGCAGTCTCCAAACATCGAGGAAACCTGAAGGCATTCAACAAACAAGCAAACACATAGCGCCAGATCTTCGTTAATGACGACCTCACCAATCGACGTTCGGCTCTTGCTTTCGAAACCCGCAAGCTTAAGAAATGTGGAAAAATCATAGACTGCTGGATAACAAATGGGAAGCTCCTGATAAAGACTTGAGTAATAATGTTCGCCAGGTGAAGACCCAGATAGACTTGCAGAAATTCCTGTAGAAACACACACACACACATATACGTCTGCATAAACACCCGTGCACACATCCCACAAAAGCAAACACATGCACACACATGAAGGTGCCTGCCTGCACACATTCACACACATTTTACTCTCTTTATTTTTGTCTTTATTTTCTTAAATATAAAAAACACAGTATAAAATATGTTGATATGTGTGATCCTTTTTTTACTGTTATTATATTTTTGACTGATTATAATATGTAAAGGTGTACATCTTGTAATTCTTAGAAAACAGGTCCTTACCATAGCCATCTCAAATGAACATGGTTAAAAGCATATTCATATATTTGTTCTTCTCTTTACATTATACAACCCTAAGGATTACTGCAAAACTATGTCTCACAATGCTGATATCTTAATTGACGGTTCATTTGTACTAATTTGTTATCTATTTTTGTGTGAAATCATCAGACAAAGTATATTTTTTCTGGGTCTGGTAAAAATTCAAAGGAAAATTGGCAAGAGTGGTCTAGTTCTACACAAAGACAGTAAGCTAATCATACTTTTTGCAAGTGCCAAGTCATGATTTAAGTTGAATCTTTCAATGATATTAGTAAAAGTACATGTATGTTTTCATAAACTAAAATTAGACCGACAGCTAACCCAAACAACAAATGGCTAAGTCAACTAATAAGGCACATTAAGCAGACAATTATATGTATGGTATTATTTTTCTGTTCAGGACAAATGGTGAAACTGGATCACGAAAAGTTCACCGCAGACGTAAAACGTTCACACACCGATTTGATAAACATTTCAAATTGAAAGAAAGGATAAAGCTGAAGAAAAATGATGCTCCAAGACAGAAGAAACCTAAGAGACTGAAACGAAATCATCAATCTTAGATACACAAGTCTGGCTCCAGTGGAATAAAATCATTTTCGCCGACACTTTAGCAACATGAAATAATGTGTTTTGAAGAATAACGAAATAATGACTGTAAGAACAGTTTGGTTGTATTGTTTCATTTCTTAACTTATGGTTTGATTTTGTTACATGATATGTTCTCTACTGTGTTGGCTATTGGGGATAGCTTTACTATTGCAATAGTTGTATTACAAGGCACTATTGCAATACTATCGCAATATCTGGGAATAGCAATACCTAGGAATAGCAATTCGAAACCTGAATTTATGGGTGATGCCATTTCGCGACAGTATATTCAGTGTTCTTTAAGGTGAATCCTTAAAGAACACTGCTTTGGTCAACAATATTGAGGTTTGGTTGATAAATAAGTAAAATTTGAAAAAGCTTATTTATTTGGCACAAATAGCTCTGCCGATTTGTTTTGTGACAGTTCTGTCTATTATGGCCGATAGCTATCGTTAGTTACATTACTATCAATAGTAGACTATCGTCACATAAATAATTGCGATGCCACAATAGGTTTATGCAGATGTACTCTACAGGGTTTAGTATAAAGCAGGAAGACTAAAAAGATATAATTTCAAGTAGTTCACAATAATGTTCTGAGATGTGCATTTCCAAGTCAGTTTCCGTTGTCGTTCATAAATGTGATGGATTCTGTGATGTTGCAAGTAGTGTGATGTGCACAAGATGGCCATACTCGTTCACCAGATGATCCTTACTCGTTCACAAGATGGTCCTTACGCATTCACAAGATGTCCGTCCTTACTCGATCACAAGATGTTCCTTATTCGTTCACAACATGGTCCTTACTCGATCACAAGATGCTCCTTACATGTTCAGATTCAGACTGTTTATTACTAAGTAGCATTTAAAAAATGTACGAGGAATTCTTGGCGTTGTGGTGTCAACATACATGCACGCTTGTCTCCTCTGCCCCCCATCATGCACACGCAAAATATACAATCAGAAACATTATGAAACTATGCTAAAACCAGTATAAATTTAAACTAAGGCCAACTGCCAACATATTTTAAGCCAGTCGCACATCTAATGACATAAAGTGAACTTGATAACATAATATTAATACCGTCTGAACATTACTTAAAAAGTATACATGTAGTTAAATAAATAAATTATCTGACGATATAAAAACTAAGCTGACAGTTAAACAGTATGTATATACATGTAGTCAAGTTAATAAATAAAAAAATAATAATTCATAAGATATACCAGGGGGTACCGACTGATGTAAGCAGCAGCACCCCTGGTGTGCAAGGATGCCGTTCAGCACTCTCGGTTCAACCTCGTTAAAACATAAAAAAGATACTCGGTTTGCAATTCTCAATAATATTTGTGTGCCAATTGTTTTGGGTGGATCAAGGTGAGACATTATTTCTTATACTTCACTGTTACAGAAATAATTTGGGGCTATCCTACGATGACGTAAATGGCAAGGTGAGTGTATTACCGAGGTAACTGTAAAGCGAGGTCCGACTGCATTAAATGAGAAATGATGGACGAGACATATAATGTAAGCAAAAGTATTGATCTTTATTAGTTTTCTTGTAGTACGAATTCTTTCAAAATAACTTCATAATCACATTTTAAGGTTATTCAAACATTGACGATTTGCATTAATAATAAAGGTTCATCAAGTAATATTGAAAAAAGACTATTCTCATATTTCTGGGACCGGTTGGATATTTGGAATGTAATTGCAAATGTGAGGTTGTTCAGTCCTTGTAATACAACTGGTGAGATCGCCCGGCCTCCTAAAAGTACCAATGTGTAATAACTTTTACTCACACATATTGTGTGTAGTTTGACTACCTTGGGTATCTGCTTAAAATCTTGACAACACGGTTTAAATGTTATAAGACAGCGTATAACAATTTTTTTAAAACCTTAATTCACCACACAATGTTACAAACTTGCTAGAACGAACCTAAGATGCTACAATGATGACAGTGTCTGACTGCCACACTTGTTATGACCGGTAGTTGCACAACTGACATATGGTGGAATGTTAAAACATGATCTTTGGATTGCATAAGTCACTAAAACCCTATAAGTACTACATACATGTGATCGAGATGTGTGCTGGCAAGATATCAAGTGTTTGTGACTGAGACAATTGTGAATATCGCTCAGATTTATCATTGATTAATGCAGCATAACATAGAAATAGAGGTTACCCTTATACATCGACTGTGAGATGTTTCCTGTATTGACAACCTTCTTGATGAATACAAATCAATGTTTACCACAGCCCAGTAATGTCACTCAATGATTCAGTTTTATTAAGAAAGTGCACAGTCTGTGACTGGTATGGCAAAATGTCGGTCAATAGGACAGCTGTTGTATACCATAAGTCAACAACACAATCAAATAGAGGCTACAGTAGGTGCATTTAACAAGACTCCTGAGTTAAGTGCAACTTACGGGAAGTGATCACAGCAACTTGAAAGGCTACAATAGGTGCATTCAAAAAGGGCTCCAGGTGACTGTTTCAGTAACATCCTTATGAGCTCATAACCCCGATTTTGTTCTTTAAAATAAATTTTGTTCCTTAACAATGATCTTATATACTGAAGACTGTCAACACCAGGATGTGCTACTGGGATATTTTCACTGGTGTGTTGAGAAAATAGTGTCCTGTAATACAGTGGTGTCTTTTTGCATTTTGAAGTCTTAAATTTAACAACGCATTTTGTTTAACAATGGAGTTTTTATGAGCTCGTTATCTTAGTGAAACAGTCCCCAGTTTCAACTAATATTCTACATAACAATGCATCTCACACAAAATACATTTCAATCTTGTAGCCAAAATGGCTGTCTGTTCCACGAAGTAACAGAACTGCTGTGATGTCATATTGGATGTTATGGCAAGTTATCAAGCCGAAACACCCACGCCCACTCGCAGGGCATCTGATTGGCAGGTATTGGGGGGATATCAACGACCATTCCCCCACCCGCCCTCTTGGCCCAGTTGAATGGTCCTCCGGCATAGCCAAGCATTTGGACAGTGGTAGAGGATGCTGGACTGACTGCGCCCAGCTGTAGGCGTCCAGCCTTGGGCCAGTCAAGGACAATGGCGTAGACAGTGGTGGCACTGATACACATGGTTGTTGAGACATAGTTCTCACACGTCTCTGTTTTCTTGCATGTATACCTGCAGCAATGACACCATGCAATGTCACACGTTTAGTTCAAGTAATTAATTGTCGACATTTACCTATTTGTACATATACTAATTCTCAGATTCCTCTCCAAACTGAATTAGTACATTAAAATGTTGATAATTGTCCAGACTGAAAACCATAAGTACGGATATAAAAGTATTACGATATGGTACGTGGAAAGGATGTAATAATGTCCATCGTTATCATGTTTACAAACATGTATTTACAATATCTGGTTAAGCAATTTAGATGCGACCAACATTTGTTATCAACAGTACATAGCCCTTGAACTCTCTCCCCTTCCTTTATGCTCTATAAATATGTAAGTATTGACAATTGTGAATGACCCCTTAGACCGATTGAACAATTAATCTTTGTGCTTGAATGTCTTATGTAAAATTGTCTTGCCATCAAGTTGATTTTAAATAATATTCCAGAGTTCCAGAATAGGATCACTACAATGTTAGCAATTATATGATAGTTTTTAAATGTGGAAACTATATAACAATTGCAACTACAAACTAAATTTACTTGACCAGTCTCACCATTGACTAATCACACAGAACAATGAATACACAACACTGTCTGGGAGTAGTTAAGTTAACTGACACCTTGTACGGTTGTCCAACTCAATCAAAGGTAAAACAAAAATCATAAAAAGAAAGATTACTAACATCACAAAAAGTTTAAATGTTACGACTATTTTACCAATTCTACTACATACCCTCACCCATCTTTCTACAATTCAAGCATTACATTATGTTACACCTACTATATGACAACACAACAAAATACTGAGAGCATATCTTTTTACACTATTTTATCAAAACTTTTCAACTATCTCACATGAAAATAAAAAAATGTCAACAAGATCCAGAGAAGTTAGTGTCATCAGTCACAGATTCACAGCAGTGTCTCATCTTACACATTTCCTTTCATATATACTACAGATCTTATGAATTTTGGAAGAAATATGACCATATGCAATTTTAATAAGGATTTGACTTAAATATAAAAAAAAATGATGTAGTACATAATATTATCTGATTTTATTTGGGTAGATTTATTTGTTTGACAAATGGCAACACTGTGGGTTGGTTAACCACTGAAAAACATTATGGATCTAAACAGATTTACATAGAATTTTCAATAAAAAAAAACTGATTTAATCCAACAAATAAATTATGGAATGCCTAGAATGATCAGGTGACTTACCAGATGTTAGGAGTAACTGTGTCATTCTGGTGTTTCCATGGTTTCGAGGAGTAGATAGCATCACCGTTGACCTTGAGCCATGACCCCAACTGTCGCAGTCGCTCCTCAAAGATGGGTATAATTCGTCCATCTGACGTTGGCCCAATGTTGATGAGTAGGTTACCACCACAACTAAAAGCAACATATATTATGAACAATCTAACTTTATTGTGAAACAAACACAAGCTTATCACAAACGATATCAATGAACTTTACTTCAGGCAGTTATGAAATATCTCACTTAAAATGTTCACAAAAATAATTATATCCTTTGGATGGCGCTACAGCCAACATTTTGTAATTATAGTTATGGCGGTAAATTTCATTGAACCCCATTAAAAGTCGCCGCATTACCATCTCACTTAAAAAAAAAACATGATCTGGCGCCAGAGAGAGCATGCGCTTGGGTTTACTTAAGTTAGTGTAAGCAACAAAAAAGAATGTGTTTTGTTAAAATACACTCAAAAGTTTAATAATTTGTTCTGCAGAGAAAATGATGGAGTCTATTTAGTTATATATCTCACTGATGACATATCTAATGTAAGATTCAGCAAAATATCAAAAGGCAACAGAAACTGGTACGTAGACGAAACGTTCTGGTGTACACACAAATGCAGAAAAATACTATTTTGAGCTGTTTTGGTATGACAACATTATGAGGTAAGGGGTCACCAGGCAATAGTTATAATCAGAGGGAGAAATAATTTCAAAACTCAGTGGGGGGCAGTGTTCGTGCAGTAGAGTCTGTTGATCGAGAGGACAGTGGTTCGATTCCACCTGCCGCCCTTTCGAAACTTGTGCAAATTTGTTCACTTCATGTTCCCTGTGTCTTTCAGAAGAGATACTAAAAGCCATTGGTACCTTCTTTTATCTGGTGTCTATGCCAGGGGTAGTTAAAGATCACACACAGGGGGTAAATGTGTAACCTGCCATAGACTTACAGGGTGGTGGTCTCTGTCTCTAACCCACTGGATCTTGTTCTCAGTGGCCGGAGTTGCTTCCTAGTTAGGCATGTGAGAGGTGCCGAGCAGGCTGGGTATATGACAGCAACATCATTGACTCCCTACAGGGGTCAAATTCAATGGCAGTAGATAGACAGGTGCCAGATGTCAGTACCCATCTGGCCACAGTTGCTAGGCATAGGGAGAAATACAAATAGAGGAAGCCTACCTGACAGTCTCGGCAAGCTCCTGGGTGAGTTGGTCCATGGTGAGGTATGCAGAAAGGGGTGCATTGCGACGGTAACCCCACGACCCGCTGTCTATCGTCATACAGTTCTCCCACTTGTGCTTCTGCAGTGTTCCTGAAGACAGATGTTGATCAGCATGAAATAACTTATCTCTGTGTAGCTGCTATGGGAGACAGCAGAACAGCAGTTATGCATATGAAATTTGGACCCATGAGTCCAAATCTCATCATAATAATTGGATTCACCCTATGATACCAGTAGCTCCCCTATGTCAAGTAACATGTACAAAGTCAAGGATTTAAAATAAAACATTATCACAGTGAACTACATCCGAGGGATTTCCTTATAGTCTATGTTCTGGAGTGTAACCTTCAAACTTCAAACAATTCCGATGACACGTGATCAAAATTGCAAAAAATGATCCCTTTGCATGATGAATGTATGTGATTACTGTATGGGATAACTACCTGTGATCAGTTACCTGGATTGTACCTGTCCGTACAGGTGTAGTACCCCCCGTGGTGACAGGGCATCCCTCTCCCCCACCGGTCATTGGTCACCACAACGTCCTTCACTGGGCTAAAATAAATTGTTAAATTTTGTTGAAATAACGTTGGAAAATATTGTATTGACAAACTTAGAAAAATACAAATAATATGACATTCATCAAAATAACCCGACCCGACGGTGGGGCAACTTAAAACAGTATGTGCACAAACTCAGAGCTGTCTTAAAAGAAATGTAGCTATTTATTTACAATTGTATGTTCGATTTCAATTTACTAACTAGCAAACCCAGCAAAATAGTCATTCACGATTCCAAAAGAATTTCAGAGTAAACTAATCATGTTTTTTAGTGTATGGAATATAGTATAAATTTAATCTTGCTTTTCATGAGTATGCTCTGTGGGGGGCACCTACAAATTACGTACACAACAAGGTGGGTAATTGTGAGATAAGTTATACAAGAGGAGAAGGAGTGTTTTAATGATTTCATGTGTACTTTTTAGATGACCCCTGCTTAACAAAACGTGTTTTGCCTTAATTTAGTTAAGTTTTGTAAAAAGAATTCAAGTGGGAAAATGAGCAGTTGAGACAATGAATATATATGATCATCATCAATCCCCAGGGGTGCTCCTGATTAAACCAATACCCCAGGGCATATCACCTTGTCAAAATGCTGATGTCTGGTTGAGCCTATTAGGCACCCATCAATGTTGCCATTCTAGTTAAGAGCATTTGGGTTCTGGCTGACATTACTTGTATGTTTGGGAAGTAGAAGTAATTAATATAAATTATACTATGACAGAATGGTCTCACTGGTAATTAATTGGATTTTCTAGAGTTTCCCTTTGGCATGGGGTGTGGGTGTTAACATGGTTCCCACATTTGCAACCGGCAAGGACACTCAAATTAGAATGAACCAGAATTATGGAAAACTGACTCAGTGAACTTCTGTACATTACAAAGGATACCTGCCAGAGATGGTGTAGCCAACTACGACCCCTGGCTTGCAAGGATGGATGACAGGTTCAACAATCACCCACCTGTCGTTGTAGAGCCAGGCGAGGAAGCCAGTACTGTTCCAGTAAGTGTCCGGAGCCTCCCAGTCTCCATCTGACCAGATCACCTCCGGCTTGTAGGCTGTCACAATCTCGTACAGCTCCGGCATGGCTTTGGCCTGTCAGGGAGAGTGAACACTAAGTGTCACCAGGGCACTGTTTCACTAATATTCTTATGAGTCTGATTTTGCTCATTAAAATTAATTTTGTTCTTTAATAGTAATCTTGTATAGTGAAAACTATTAACACCAAGACACACCAGTGGGACA
Organism: Paraescarpia echinospica; assembly: GCA_020002185.1. Classification (NCBI taxonomy): domain Eukaryota; kingdom Metazoa; phylum Annelida; class Polychaeta; order Sabellida; family Siboglinidae; genus Paraescarpia; species Paraescarpia echinospica. The sequence goes on along the minus strand of CM034535.1, from coordinate 39,581,884 downwards.
CATGTGTCACAGAAATAGTGTCTTCTGTGATATGGCAGCTGCTGTTTGCATTGGAAAAAGCTCTTTAAATTTAACAACAGATTGCGTTTAATAATGAATTTTTCTTTTTTCCCATTTCCGCCCCGAGGTCCATAGCCAGTGATGCATTGTCCTGTTATTGCAATGTTCAATTTTTTTTAGAATTGTAACAGGGTTTTGTCATTGTTTATTGTGTTTCAGTTAACTTAAAAAAAATGGGCTAAGACACCCTGAAGTCCTTTGGACAATATGTGACCCCGGCTGACCAAATGAGTGATAAGTCAGAAAAATTGTAACATTGTTTTCTTACATTCCTGTAAAGGTTGTGTAGGGTGCTATACATGGTTTCAAAAATTATGTCTGTTACAAAAATTGGCGAAGTTATGGAGCATTGAACATGGTAGGGGTCAAAAAGTAAAAATGAAGAAAACGGCTGTTGAAGTTTTACATTATATATATGCAAATGGATTGCATGGAAATATTGCATGCATGACATTCAAATGTGGCACACAGTATGTATGTTATGTTGCAATGATACCAATGATACCAATTTAAGGGGCCCCCCCTAAGGGCCCTACACATCCCTTAGAATGATTCAATGAAATGCAGATTTCTTGTGCATAATGGCAGTACCATAAGATACGTCTCTGCAAAATTAGATAAAAAGTTGCTGAACGGTTTCTGAGATATTGCTACTAACGGTGGATGGCACACAGAACTAAAAATTCTTTGGCCAAACTGATGATTATGAAAACCAATTTCCAACACTAGCACAGACTGGAAGTTCTATTGATTTTATTGTTTCATACACTGCCAACGTCATGTCCATGGTAGGCCATATTAAAATTAGATGAATTAAACCACATTCCAGAACAGTCACAGACTTACTTCCACAAATTTGCGAGTGTTGAATCCAGCAGCCTTGTCAGCCAGATAGAGGGGATGAAACCACTCAAACATCGAGTGGTACAGGCCAAAGTGGATGTCTGTCTTGTTGCGAATGCCACTAGCAAGTTCACCTGCAGAAGAAAGATATCAACCTTTCAAACAAAGTTCACCTGCAGGAGGAAAATATCAACCTTTCAAACAAAGTTCACCTGCAGGAGGAAAATATCAACCTTTCAAACAAATTCACTTGCAGAAGAAAGATATAAACTTTTAAAACAGTGTTCACATGCAGGAGAAATACATCAACCTTTAATTCAAGTCAAAACTAACTATCAACCTGTTTAATATATAATGTTCACCAACGAATTACACATTGTACTTATAAGTTATAACTATATTCAGCCAGTGGTGTAATGAGGATTGTCGGCATCCAGGTGCAAAACAAAACATGGTGCCACAACCCCCACAACATTTTTTTTAACATGCTTCCTCTCTGAACAGGTTCTTTTACCGTGCAGTTTGAAATGTTTAAATGTTTTAAAGTTGCTTGCATTACGCTTAGAAGCCGATCTTGTTCCATAGATGCTTGTAGATACATAAGGACTAACTCGATACCAGATTTAGGCATGTGGACAAGCACTGCCTCTGGGCAGTGCTTGTCCAGTAACCCTATCATATTTACTTTCTGAAACGTGTTTCCTCTTAGTGTCAGATCAGATGAAAATATTACATAATTTTGCCGTCATTTAAAACTTACCTTTATAACCTTACAGATCTACCTTAGCTCCCTGGTATATCAATCCGTCTGTTGACAACTTTAATATGGTTTATCGATTCCGATATTGACTAACCATTTCGCATTGATGCACCTCCGAGCTTCGTTTCCAAGGATATATATGCAAAAGAAGTTACCTTATTATTATATTAGTCTCACTCCTCCTACCTGCAATAATACGAATTTCACAGCAAAACACAACTTGTTTCCGTGCATTTAGAACCCATATCAGCATAATAATATCAATATACAGGCCGGTTGGTTGGGCGGTGCGATGGGTGTGAACATTCCCTCCCGTTGAGGTAAAAGGGTTCCGCTTGATGAAGATGTGAGGTTTCACTGAGGTGCAGTCTAAAATGCACCCCACCAAAAGCAGTGTTTGCTGATGCAAAACTGACATACAACTGAGAGAAGAAAAAGGTGGCTATGACGAAAACAAAGTTTTGTGTAGCCCTTGGAGAGCTGCCTAGTCTGTCCTACCCTAAATCCGGCACTGGATTAATTTCAACTGACTGAACCAGTGCATAATGCACAGGTTCAGGAATACAACAGTCATCTATCTTCACCATATAGGGTCATCCATACAGTACGTCATGTTTAGGGGGTGGGGGTCTCTGGGTCAGCATGACAATACCAAATTGGGGCAAGGGTTACATAACAATTAAACATGAAAATGTGTTAGCTCGTTTATCTATCAATATCAGTCTGATAGCAATACTTCCTATGTCAGTTGCAATCAGAAGTGTATGTTTTTAGTGTTATGACCGTATCAATTTTAAAAAGTGCCAGCTGGCTTCTATATTACAATAGTTATGACATGTTGTTAGACTGGTACCGCCTAGATAAGGTGTTCGTAGCACTTACTACATGATCAGAACAAGGGTTTCAGCAGCAGTTAATGAAGCGCCTATCAGAGGTTTTCCATTTACCTGTAAACATTTACCTGAAAACTTCCTATGTTAGAATGAATATGTCCTGTAGTCTCTCTTCCGAAAGAAACAGGCAACACATGGTGAATGAGACTTTCAAAATTTCGAAACCGCAGTAGACCTAGGTGGAGTTGAACCCCGATTGACAGCCCGATGAAACTGCCCGCAAGCTACTGTCCCAAACCCTCCCCTAAACAATCATTACACCTATTAAACGTACATAAAGATCGATAGTTTGTGTTACTGTTTATTATTAGTTCTAACCGCCTTTATTCTACCTGCAAAATAAGAATCAATATAGATATGCAACAAGTGTAAAATTTACGAATGCATAACAGATGGGGGGAGTCTTTTTTAAAATGAACATACTTTTAGGGGAGCTATTTAGGCCAGCATTGCGAAGCATTACAAGATGTGGAGGATCTCAACAATTCCACATTTATCGTGTCGTACTTTGTGAATGTCCACTATGGTGTACAATAAGAGTGTTTTAAAGAGTGGTTGCAGGTCTCTGTCGGTTCCATCAAAATCAATTCAAACTGTGATAGTCATAACTAAAGAACAGATTCGTGGGTATTTAATATGATGTTATCCACTGGATAAGTTGACTGTCAATTCGGCACCCCCCAGACCTGGCGTCCGGGTGTGAGTGCACTCCTCTGCTCCCGGGTCACTACACCACTGTATTCAGCTACAGTTGAAGTGTGATTCTTACCAACAAGATCCCTCTTTGGACCAACGTCCATTGAATTCCAGTTGAAAGAAACTTTTGAAGGCCAGTTGGTGAACCCTTCGTGGTGCTTGCTTGTCAAAACCACATATCTGTACAACAAAATAACATTAATGGTATGTACACATGCATGACAAAACTTCATATATATCAAGTATTATAGATCTACATAACAGTTGGTTAAGACAGACGTACAGACATTAGAGACAAACACATAGACAAACATCATAATGAATGAGTGTTCAAATAATTCTGCATGTACTATCTATATCTATATTAATTATATAAGAGTACATGTAATTCTGGAAGTGATATGCAAGCCGCCACTCAACTGGTCAACATCTGTATTTCTACATTGCAATGCACATTCCTACTTCCACACACAAATGTCCACCGAATAAACTTTCATAATACATGCCCTTAGTTATATAATAATAATCAGACAATTTCTATTGGAAACCAAGCTCAGAGGTGCATCAAAACAAAATGATTGGTCAATCTCAAAATCCATAAGCAGTATTCCAGTTGTCAACAGATGGGTCAAGGCGTTAAGAAGCTATGGTGGATAAGCAAGGTTGTAAAGATAAGTTTTTAAATGACAACGGAATTTTGCTATATTTTCAACTAATCTAACATTAAGAGGGAGCATATACCAAAGAGTTGGTGCAGTAACAGAAAAAGCCCTAGTTCCAATATTAGTGTTGACTCTAGGAACAAAAAGTATGTCAGGACTAGATGACTTCTTAAGAAGTGGTGTTACATGGGCGCATTTGAAATCATCAGGAAAACAGCCAGATCAAAGTGATGCATTTATAATATTTGTTATAGGTCCAATTAGTGTATCGAGACATGCTTTTAGCAGTATTATTGGAAATGGATGAAGTGCACAAGATTTATTTGGGGAGGACATAATTATTTTCTTAACTTCATCAACTGTTGCAGGTTCAAATGATACAAGTAGATAATTTACTTGTGGAAAGTCCACATTGACATTACTTAAATGATTATACGGGAAAGCAGAACAAAAAATACTGATTTATTCTTAAAGTGACTAGAGAACAAATCACATAGAGACTTAATTGACACATGATCAGGTAGCGATGGAGCTGGCCGTCTATGTAGAATGTTATTGATGCAGTTCCATAACTGACACGGGTTATCAGACTTATTTATGACCATATTTGTATAATAATCTGATTTAGCTTTGGCCATTTGTCTGTTACAGAGGTGACTTTGCATAGAACAGCGCGTCCTGCACCACACACGCTCTAAATAACGACGACTCCTTTTAGATAGTATAATTTCGGAAGTCATCCATGGAGCCGGTGGCTTTTCTGACACAGTTTTGGATTTTATAGGTGCATGTTTGTTAAGTAATACATTGAGTATTTGACAGTACTGTTTATATAAGTCAGATAGATGTTCTTTTGGATATGTGATAAGATCGGATATAAGGATATCAGCCTTTAAAGCTGTAATGTCAATCCTGTGAATGGTTCTATATGACACATTGTATTTCGACTCAAATGAGGTTATAGAAACATTAACATTAGCAATGACAGTATGGTGGTCTGATAACGCATCTGAAACAGTAGGAGCTTGAATATTATTACAAGTTGAACGGGTTATCAAGGGGTCAAGCCAATGGCCATGTATATGTGTCAAAAAAGTAACATTTTGTTTCAAATCAAACGATGCCAGAATATCATCAAACGTGGTTGTAGTTGTAGAAGGTATATGCAAATGTAGATTAAAATCACCAAGAATGTAAAATTCTGAATGAATAATTGCCAGATTTTCCAACATATCCTGAAAGTCTTCAAAAAAATTTGCCGGATGTCCTGGAGGGCGATAGATACAAACAAAGTATGCGGAGAAAGAAGAATCTGAAATTTCAGCACAGAGGGACTCAAAACTGGAGTACTGTGATATTAGAAAGCCAACACCACCTCCATGGCCGACTAAATGAGGTCGATGGTGAAAGGTCTAACCAGAAGAGGAAACGTCAGCAATGCATGCAGGTGTATCATGTGGTCTGAGCCAGGTCTCAGTTACAGCAAGAATGTTTAATTTATTTGAAATTAATCAATCACAAAGTGAAAAGCTGTCTTATCTCGTTGAGATTGAACATTTGTAGTAGCCACCCAAATGTTTCGTCTAATAGTCGGCGCAGGATTGAGACTTACATCTCCTGCTAGTAATAAAATTATTGCTAATTTCAATGGTGGCGTAGAGCGGGGGATTGGCAGTAATTTTCTATTATAACAAACACGAAGACATGGCAGGCTATACAAAATTGAAATAGAATGATGGATTCTAATGTGATTAGGAAAAAGCACATTAAAATGATTAGATGTCAATGGTTTGCATAAAACAAAATCTTTATCCCTTACAGCAACATAGCAAGATAAGCAGTAAACACCCAATAAGAATAATGGTGACATAATTATGTTAGCCTATTAGCATATTCAGTAGAAATTAATAGAGCAAAACCGTAGCTAAGGCTAAGGCGTAAGTCAAAAACTAAATTATATTTAAAAGATCAGTAGAGTCAATTTTAACAATAAAGCCTACTTTATTTAATTAGAAAATGTTGAACTGGGGCCAATTCCGGTAACTGCACTGACACTTACAGACCTATTAAGGGAGGGAGAACTATTTATATTTATTAAAATTCACTCATCTGTAGCCTTAGATAGGCAGAAACTGACTGCAGTGTCAATCACTCAATTGGCAATGCCATATAGTTCACAACTCAACTGCACCATGATTCCATTTTAAATACCATTTTATTGTAATAATATAAAATGCCAATAATAATCTAAAAGGTCAATAGAAAAAATGGGCCAAGAGGCCCTGAAGTCCTTTGGACTAATACGTCTTATATGTGACCCCGGCTGACCAAATGAGTGATAAGTCAAAGTTATGGAGCATTGAACATGGTAGGGGTCAAAAAGTGAAAATGAAGAAAACGGCTGTTGAAGTTTTACATTATATATACAAATGGATTGCATGGAAATATTACAGGCACAACATTCAAATGTGGCACACAGTATGTAATATGTATGTTACTTTGCACTGGCAGTACAAATGTGCTGCTACAAAGAACTATAAAGTTATGCCAGATTATGTTTTTATGTGTAAAATTAAGAGGACAGATTATTTGAGAGCTAAAGGTAAACTAAAGAAAAATAAAAAAAGGGTCAGCTGGACAGTGATAGTCCGTTTGAACTTGAAGCCTTTGTCACACTTTTGTCTTGACTTCACCGAAAGCGGTGTCCTGCTGTCAGAACTTCGAAGGTGTTACTCACCTAACTTACAGGTCTTTGTCAGTAAGAATAATGGGATGATAATGTACACCAACGTTGTTTCCTGTAGAAGTCATTTTGTGGGATATATTAGCATTAGCCATGCCTATTCAAAAATTAGTTCTATATAATAGTAGTTTGTCAAAATGTAAACAAACTCAAAGACAGTTGTAGCTTAGCCTTAGCCTTAGGGGCTGGCTAAGCCCACGGCTGGGCGGCCAGGCTCCAACTTTATAATGATCTCATTTATCTCCCTTCTCAACCACCTTCCATATCTTAGTCATTCTTGTTATTGTGTAAATCAGAATATATAATTTATGTATGTGAATTGAATATCACTATTTTTTAGTTATAAGTATTAAAACATTCCTAATTTTACTGTTCCGCAACTGTTCTTTTACTGTTCTGAAATATTTTAATGACAATGATATATTTCACATAAATATATAGGGAGAGGCCCATCTTAATCCATAGCACTACAAAATGAAGTATCTGAAAGTCACACTTCATATAGTGACACATCTCATACTGTCTTTCTGGACTGTCGCAATGTCCAATAGTTTCCTATCACAACCCTCGTGTACAATATATCAAAGCTACATATTTCCAACACCACAACATATGTATTATCATTGCATAGGTAATTGAATAATCTTTCAGATGAATGCAACTTGTAGCAGCAGAAAATGAAGCATACAAAAGTTACATCGCAAACAATGACATGCATTCTCAAAACGTGATTCATTATAAAAATTACCATTTAATAAGCTCAGTATGGTCAACATATTTCATTGCAACAACATACTAAAAGGTATCATCATGCAGATAATTCATTGCTCTTCAAAATAACACTTACTTGTAATTATAGAAAATGATAAAACTACCATGCATCTTTTTTTGGAATCTAGGTCAAGCTTCTGAGGAAACAGATACTGTATAGAATTAACATGCTGAGTGCTAATGGGTTAACAGGGGTCTAGTGCATACTGTCTGTTGACACAAGCCTCAGCCAGTGACCAATTACAGATTAGTCACAGTTTCCATCAAACAATAGCAGCCAGAGAATCTTAGCTGCAGTGGGGTGGGATGTTGTTGGAAAAGTGTTCAGCTTTTTGGGAGGCCCTGAAATGCCCTTAGAATGATTCAATCAAATAAAAATTTCTTGTGTACAGTGACACTACCCTAAGAGATGCCTATGCAAAATTAGAGAAAAAGTTACTGAACAGTTTTTGAAATAACAGAAAAGACATCCATGCAAGACACAGACTCTGCATGTGACAGATGTTGTTGGAAAAGGGTTTGCCATCAAGTTATAAATAGAGCTGCTGCTGTAGAGGACACTTTGGTTAGCAAATTTAGCATTTTAGGGGACCTTAGATACCCTTAGAATGATTCAGTCAAATACAGATTTATTGCGTATAGTGGCACTACTACATGAAATGTCTATGCAAAATTAGAGAAAAAGTTACTGAAGTTTTTGAAAAAATAGGCAAAATGTACCAGTTTTGGGGTCCTTTTTGGGGGGGCATTACATACCCTTAGAATTATTCAATCAAATACATATTTCTTGTGTACAGTGGCACTACCACATGAAATGTATATGCAAAATTAGAGAAAAAGTTACTGAACAGTTTTTGAAAAAATAGGCAAAATGTACAAATTTTACCAGTTTTGGGACCCCTGGAGGCCCTAGGGAGCCCTTAGAACGATTCAATCAAATACAGATTTCTCATGCATAGTCGCAGTGCACAGTCTATGCAAAATTAGAGAAAAAGTTGCTGAACGGTTTCTGAGATACGGTAGCTAACGGCAGACAACGGACGGCAGACGCAGAGTGATGGCAACAGTCCGTTGGACCGTCGGCCCAAAGTAACGCCAGTTTTATTAAGTTGAATATGACAGGGCCAAAACTTGTTAAAATATGCTTATAGTTTAAATATACTTAGGTTACGGTTGAATTCTTGGTTCTGTAGCGCTTTACAAGTTACATAATATTAAAAGTAATCTATTCAAAATAATTAGTGTACTATAATTGAACATTAGACGAAGGATAAATTTTGAAAGTAAACATTATGCCACTTACCAAAACCGACATAAAAAGGTACGCACACACAATTTCACACTGGTAGTCATATGATGGATGAAAATCAATAGTAGTTCCTTATGACATATAAAATCAGAATTCAGAACCTATGTGCAAAACATGTACTAAAAACAGTTGACCCAGCAAAGAAATCAGTGTAGTAGGGAAAGTAGGGGCATATCCACACCTCGAGGCATGTCCGCACACCCTATTATTGACGCATCGCGTAATATCTGATTATTGGAATATGTCATACAGTAGCATCTAACCCCCAAATCGACCACTTGCATGTGCTATTTGATTACATTTGCGTAAGTAATCTATTATAAGCATTGTACGGCGAATTGATCGATGCCAATATGTTTTAGCCAAGCGATGTGTACAATGTTGACAAGACTAGTATTACAACAGTGCAAGGTAGACCATCTAAAAACTCGGCCGCTGTGGGAAGAAACAAATTGGGTGTCTAACATCAGCAGAACGAGGAACTCTTGTAACAGCAGTCATCACCATGAATGCGGCAGGCAACTATGTGCCTCCCTTGTTGAATTTCCCAAAAGTGCGCAGAAAGCCAGAGCTGATGGACGGTGCACCCCCGGGGAGTATGTTTGCATGCCACCCAAGTGGGTGGATGCAAACAGATCTGTTTATAGATTGGTTCCACCATTCATCGCCTTTTTTAAGCCAACCGAGAGCAAACCTGTACTACTTGTTCTTGACGGGCATGCGACGCACACCAAAAAACATTGCGTTAATTGACTTAGCCAGGCAAAACATCATCTGCCTCACAGACTGCAGCCTTTGGACATCGCATTTATGAAGGCTCTGAGCTCATATTACAGCGAGGTGGTGAGGATCTGGCTTCATTTTCATCCAGGGAGAGTTGTCACCATCCACCAAATCGCCATATTGTTCGGCAGGGCATACCTCAAAGGCAGCCACCGCTTTTACTGCTGTCGATGGGTTCAGAAAGACTGGTATTGTTCCATATAACCCTGCCATCTTCAGTGATGCAGACTTTGCCAGATCGCATCCGACCAATATTGCTTGTCTCCCTGGAACAAGTGTATTGGTTCTTCCTGTCTCAGATAGAGCAGCTATTCGGGAGATCAAGTGGTGGGCAAGGGGCGAGTGGAGTAACGACGTCGCTTGCAGCAGCAACAAGTGCCTCTGTCCGTCAGACATATTGTCAATCCCTCACATGGTGGGATTTCAAATGCGTGGCAAGAAAAGATCAAGACAGTGTGGCAAAACAGAGATCCTGATGGCTAGTCCTTACAATGCCATGTTCAAAACCGGAGTAAAGAAACTCCTGGTGAAACCGCAACCAGCAGCGAAGAAATGCTTAGTTCAAGCGGTTGGTTCAAAAGATGTGAAGAAATCGCGTGTTGTGAGTGCGCAAGCTTCTTCTTCTCCCAGCGACACAAATGATAACATGCTTGAATGTACCTCCGACTCGGAAGATTTGGAAAATGAACCATTGCTTCATGTTACCCGTCAATCAGCAATCAACAAGGGGGACTACATTCTTTTCAAGAAACAGGGTATCGTACTATGCTAGAAAAGTGGTGAGTGTCGACAGACATGAAGATGAAGTACAGGCAAGCGACGCTGTCACCTTCTGCTGGCCAGAAACCGAAGACCTGGCACGGCATGATGAGCAAGACATTGTTGCAAAGCTGCCAGAGCCAACAAGAGTTGGTGACACAACCCTCACAGCTGACAAGCTGGTAGCTGCGTTTCGAATTTGACTTTGCATGTTACGAGAGTATGCTGTTTTAGGAGTCGTCTGACAAGCTGCGTTTCAAACTTTACTTTGACTGTTACGAGAGCATGCTGCCTAAGGTGCACATTTCCAAATGACTGTTAATCAATCTTACCAAAACTAGGTTTTTTTTAAATGTGGGCTATGTTTCAAGCTTATTTATTGACTGTATTTTCTTAACTTTTCTTATGAAAAGTGGAAAATGTTTATTTGTTTTTTTCTGGTGTTTCTTGTCAGTTCTACTAAGTATTGCACATGGCTGTAGGCTACACCTATCAATACACATTATTATAATAATATACCAGTACACATATATGTCGTACCTTGGGGCATGCATACCTTTAAATTTTCAAAATTATATAAATATCTGATGGGAGATGTGGCCTCTTAATTAACACCAACAAACTAATATGATTGCTCATTGTGAATGCCAAATACCACCCTCTTGGCACACACAGTGCACTATAGCTACAGCCTGTTTCATCTTAAGTGTGCAGACATGCCCCTACTTCCCTTAACTTTGAAAATGCTACTCCTTGAAGTTGCAAACACTATGGTAGTGTTTTGAAATTATTATCAAAACATTATTATAGTGTTTTTATAGTTAGTCTTATCAACTTATTATACCAGTATTTGGCTTTGCTGGGTTTCCTAGTTCCAGTATAGTATAGTCTTATAATATATATATATACATATATATATAATACTATATATATCTATATAATAAATATACGAAGTGGCTAGCGCTCCGGATCCGTAAGCGTAATTTCTCAGCTATTGGTCCGGCATTTTTCCGCAATGTATGCGCAGTAAGCGGTAATGGTAACGGCAATGTTGCTGTCGGGGACGCATTTAGTAGTCATTATGATTTAGAACTTTTGGCCTATAATATACAACGTTTATTTTACGAATGTTATACCGTTATAATATACGATGATGTTGCTTTACTACTTGTTACCTACAGGTTTTGTAGTCGCTTCGAGGCCTCGTGAGATGTGTCTTAACTTGGAGTGATTTTGTTCAAATTTCGGATTCTTGCTTTTCTTACCAAAGACTTTCACCAAACTGATTTATTCAAAAATCTAAGAGATGTGGGGGACAAATTTCAGGAACTTTTGTTGCGTTCACATGGAATCACCCATATAGCGAATTATCTTACGGTGTCCTCTTAGACGTAGTATTAGCAGAGCCACTATTACTGTTAATTATATTATAGTTATCGCCGGAGCTATAGCCAAACCAAACGGCGTCCGGCAGGCAGTGCCTGAACTGTACTATAGCGTCCTGTACTGTATAGTAGATACGTCCGGCAGTCAATCAATGCCGGACCTATAGTAGATTCGCACGGCGTCCGGCAGTCAATTAGTGCCTGAGCTATAGCAGGTTCGTACGGCGTCCGACAATCAGTGCCGGAGCTGTAGTCGATTTATACGGTTTCCGGCAGTCTGCCGGAGGTACAATCACTGTCCGGTAGTCGGCACTGTTGCAATTGTTTACCGGTAGTTTCGCATTGCGCATGCGCAAATGAAGTGCCGGAGCTATAGCTACTTTACAATATGTCCGGGTCCGGACCAATAGCAACGGCCATAAATATATCATATTATATATAATACATATATAGTAGTTTTAATATACTGTCCCAGGGAACGAATTGAACGCTCGTAAACATATGAGACACACAGAGTTGGCTTTTTGAATTGATACACAATCATAAAGCTAATGCAATGGCTATGGCAGCCATAAGGCAGTATCATAGCCACCCATGGCATAGGCATAGCCATACACTATCAGTATCAATGGGTAGCCCTATCAATTCAATACCAGTACTGAGTAGACGTAGACGTAGTTTATCATGCAAACCTACTTTGCACCTGACGCTTTCAGGATGTCTGCCCATTCGTTCGGATCGAACAGTTCGGCTGTAAAACTCGGTGCGAAATCTGCGTACGTGAAGTCAGGTCGGTAATTGTTTTTCATGAATTCGACGACATTCTTGCTCTTTGCGCCCTGCCAGTTCCACCAAAACCATTCACTTCCGTAACTCGGCACAGAAAACACGCCCCAGTGAATGAAGATACCGATCTTCACATCGTCGTACCAACCAGGCAGAGGACGCGAGTCTATGGAGGACCAGTTAGGCTGATAGCGGGTGGCATCTGCTGGCAGTTGCCACATTGCCATTACTAAAACAAGTACATATATGTGCATTAGGCGACCCATTTTGTTCGTACGACTGTTTGCGAAGACAAATCATGTGACAAGTGTTGTGTTGTTCTAAACTGATAAATATTTATTATCTGTGTATTTAGTTCCGGACTGCGTGCGTCCGCGAGTGAACGCATGCGCATAATATTTTTGTGTCGCTTGTCGGTGTTTGGGTGTTGTAGGTCGTTGTTTGTGTGTTTTATGTCGGTATTTGTGTGTTGTACGTCAATGTTTGTCTGTTGTTTGTAAATGTGTTTTGTGTGTTGAAGTTCGGTGTTTAGCACTTTTTACGTGTTGTCAGTCGGTGGTTTTATGTTGTAAGTGGGTGTTTAATGTGTGCTGTAGATTCTTACAGGTTCTTACAGGTCCTCTTCTGGCTTCTAGGCTGTGATGCCTCTTATGCCAGCTCTGGTGTTTGTCGTCAAACTATATGGTGCGCATGCGTCTGACGAGTTGTTCTATAATAGGGGTGGGGCTGTGTAATCGAGTTTAATTGGATGGTTTTTCCATAATTTGTCTAATTTCCCCTCAAAGGACTGGACTAATGGAGCCTCTACCACAGACTGTGGGAGGCTGTTCCATACGTCCGTTCATCGGTGTATAAATGAATTTTTTTTAATGTTTAACCGACAACGTCCTTTGAATATTTTTAGGTGATGTCCTCGCGTACATGATTCAGTATCCCTCAAAGTTATAAAGTTTGATGTCACAGCTGTATCATATTTGTCTGTTAAAATCTTATATAATTCAATCATGTCTCCTCTGAGGCGACGATATGACAGAGTTGGTAATTTTAGTCTTTGTAGACGTTCATTATATTCAAGATCTTTAAAACCTGGAATTAATTTGGTTGCTCTACGCTGAACATTTTCAAGAGCTGTAATGTGTTTCATTAAGTAGGGAGCCCATACTTGATTTGCATATTCAATATGTGGGCGGACGAGAGATTTAAAAACAGTAGAAAAACACTGTTCATCCATGTAATCAAAAGTGCGACGAATTATCCCCATCATTGAATTGGCTTTATTATTTTTTTCCGACATATGTGCCTCAAAGTTTAGTGATGAGTCAAAAGTGACGCCAATATCCTTCACCTTATCCGTACTTGCCAGCGTTATATGATCATTAGGTCCCAGTGTGTAGCTGTCATTTCTTATGGTTGATGATCCTACTCTCATATGGCTGCATTTGTCTGGGTGGAACTTTAAGAGAGATTCGTATGTCCAATGTTCTGCATGGGTAAGATCTTGTTGAAGCTTTGTGCAATCTTCATTGGTGTAAATTGGATGGAAAAGTTTTATATCATCCGCAAACAGGAATACTTCGGAGTTCTTTATAACATCCGGTAAGTCATTAATAAATATAATAAAAAGTAGGGGGCCAATCACCGATCCTTGTGGTATGTCGCTGATGACATCATGCCAGTCTGAAAAAGAATTATTGACCCTTACACGTTGTCTTCTGTGGGCCAACAGAGCTGCAACCCAGCTTAGAATATTTCCTTGAATTCCATAGCTCTGGAGTTTCTGTATAAGTCGTAGATGTGGAACTTTGTCAAATGCTTTCATAAAATCACAATATACTACATCAATACATTCACCGTTATCTAGTGTCTCAGTCCATAAATCGAGTACTTTAAGTAATTGGAGAACTGTAGACCGCCCTTTGATGAAACCAAATTGTTTGTCACTCAACAGGTCATTATCTTTCAAGTGTTTAGTGATGGTATCTCTGACTATGCCTTCCATTATTTTTCCTACGATGCTCGTTAGGCTGACTGGCCGGTAGTTATGTGCTTGATTTTTGTTTCCTTTCTTGTGAATTGCAGATATGTTTGCTATTTTCCAGTCTTGGGTAGTCTGCCTGTTTTAAGCGACGTGTTAAAAATTGTAGATAGTGGAGTGCTAATACTCTCTGCCAATTCCTTTAGTACTCGAGGATGTAGGCCGTCAGGTCCTGGTGATTTGAATATTTTTAGTTTCTTTAGCTTTAAAGCCACTATCGATGGAGTGATAGTGCAAGATTCAACTTTGTTATGACATCTTATTGGCTCCTCCGGAATGTCTCCTTCTGGCTCTCTCGTAAATACGGAAGAGAAGTGATTTGCCAATACCTGTGCTTTTTCCAAATCTGTCTTTGTCAGATCATCCTTGTCTTTGCTTTTTATTAAGTTCGGTATTCCCATTCTTGTGTTCATTTTCGCCTGCACATATTGCCAAAACTTCTTGGGATTCTGTTTTATTTGATTTATGATATCTTTTTCATATAGTTTCTGTGCCTTTCTTGTCAGTGTCCTGACCTGATTTCGGAGTCGACAAAATTCCTGATAAGTTTGGGCATCTTTGGAGAAGATATTTTTTCCACAACCTGTTTTTTCTTTTGATTTTGGTTCGGATTTTCAACTCCAGTGGAACTGGGTATTTTCTGGCTCTCTCAGTTATCACCTTCTTTGGTATGCATTTTCCTTCTGCATATCTAAGCTTAGAAGTAAGGATATCCCATTGAGTTTGCACATCCTCCTGGTGATTAGAAAATTCATCCTCCCAATCAGTGTTTAGCATGTCTTTCAATTTGGTGTAATCCCCCTTGTCGATTTATGAACAGTTTTGCTGATTGGTTCATAGACTGGCATGCAGTTAAGAACCACCTTAATAATAGAATGGTCACTTCTTCCTAGTGCTGAGGCTGTTTCAATTGTTGAGATATCTGTATCTTCACTAGTGAGGACAAGATCAAGGAGTGATGGTTCTGTTGTACCTCTACCTCTAGTGGGCTCTGTTATATGTTGCACAAAGTAACAATCTCGAAGTTTCTCAATAAATTTAAATTCTTTCTCCCCTGTACTTGCTGCTGTGGTTGACATTGTTTCCCATTCAATTTTAGGATAGTTAAAATCTCCAAGTAGTAGAACACGTGCAAATTTTGTCTCACTTATTTTATCAAGTAGTTTGTTAAGGTTGTCATTGTTCTCTGTGGAACTGTTTGGACTTCTATAAAAGGAGCCTATGAGAAGAGTGTCTTTCCCTTTCAGTTTTAAAGTGCAAAATTGTGCTTCATTGAACTCAACATTAAACGGTGCACTTCAAATGGCAACGAATTGTGAAGAAACAAGATCATCCCTCTGCCTGTGTCCTCACTAATGTTTATAGTTTCCATAGAATATCCTTCTAGGTTATATTCTTGTGTGGTAAGCTGTCTTTTATAATTTTTAGGTTTTACTTCTGACACTGCTATAACCTGTGGTGGAGTTGAATGTTTTTTTATTCTACATTTTAGTTCTGTTAGTTTTTCTGTTGTTAGCACATCCGCATTTGTGTACCATACAATTATTTCTCTGGCACTGGCACTTGTGGTGCAAGAGTTTGGTTGGAATTTTCGCCCCTCTTTTTTACTTTGATGATCTGTCTTTCTCCTGGGTGCCCTCTTACCAGGTAGACAAAATTTGTTGTCTGCTCCTGCTGTGTTTTTTCTCTTGCCTCCTTCTGAGTAGTCGCTCCTTCTCTCTGTCATCTTTGCTCATGTCATGCTTTATAACCATTCCACTGAATGGTTCCCCTTTGTTTTTCAGTTTGTTATGGTTTTTCATGACAGAAGCTTTTTTATCCTCTTCTGGGAATGTTACAAGTAACGGACGAGTTCTAGTTCCCTCTGTTTCCATTTCCTTTCTTTGTTTGCTCCCTAATCTCCTTACTTGTAGGTCTTCAGGTTGGTATTTACCATCTGTAGTGTATCCTGACATTTCCCTCATTATTTTCCTGTCATGAATATTGTTGTCTTCTTTCAGAGTGCTGGTTCCCTCTGGAACATTGTATACCACAATGTTCTTCCTTCTGGTCATTCGGTCATTTATTTGTATGCACACAGTGGCGACCATTTCATCTTTGTTTATGACTGGTTCTACGTATGTTGCTCCTAGTGATTCATGTGGTGTCTGATATTGCAGATTGGATACTTTTGAGACTGTCTCCTCAAGTTCTTTGACTCTGTTTTGGAATGCTTTTTGTTTATTTTCCATTGCAGTCAATTTCTTTTCAAATTTGTCTTGACGCTCGTTCATGATAAGGATGTGTGACATGATTGCCTTTGCCCCTCTTTGGCATGATTTACAGTACCAACTGATTTGTTGGTTTTCATCGCAGGTTAGTATGGCATACAAGGCATCAGACACACTTTGACAGACTTTGTGATACCATCCCTTACAGATGTCACACTCAATGGCGTCCTCGTTATCTTTAACTTCCAAGCTGCAGTCAGGGCAGACACATTTTTCTTGATCTCTGTCAGCCTCTAGTTTCTTGTTTGTTTTATGATTTTTCTTTGAATTGTGTCTTGATGATGTTGCCTTAGAGCTAGACGAGCTACCTCGTAGAGATCTTGATGTTTGAGATAACACTGGTGTACCACCAGTTGCCATATTTGTTAGATACTTAATACATACAAATTTTTCATTAACCTACTTTAAAAAAAAAAGTTTAATTTCTTAATTGAAAGAAAAAACAATCTTATTTATTAACTTTTATACTAAACTGAATAGGTGCAAGTGCAAGGTTTTGACTAGTGCAAACACCAACAGATAGAAGCAATGATAGGGTAAATGTTAGTTTTTTTTTCTTTTCTATCCCTGGGCCGACTCAGGGCTTGAGATATGTTGAAGACACAAGGGTGATGATGATACACCCGAAGAAAGGCCTGTTAGTTCAGGAAATGGCAAGACAGAGGGGAAGGATTTAAGAATATATAATCTATGTGTCTTATATAGCTAATGTATATTTAATTACTGTGATGTTTAGTTTTTAGAACACCCTGATTATGCGAGTTGCATTGGGGGTGATTTGTGTTTCGCGCTCTGCTTATTGTTTACTTTTCCGCCATTTTGTTTTAAATTCTACGGGTGGTTGCTAAGCAATTATTTTTGCGAAATAAGACTTTGGAATGATTTATTGCAAATATATTTATACGTACGTATAGTAATGATGATATTACTGCACCTCTGTAAGATTTAAACAATAACAGTCTTTATAATTTATAATATTAACTATAAATGTACGAGCGGGGAATAAGAAGAGACATAACCTGACGCATGCGCATTGCCGTTTTTTTCTGCGCATTGCCGTTTTTTTTAGATAGGTGTTTGAATGTTGTAGGTCAGCGTTTGTGTGTTGTATGTCACGATTTGTGTGCTGTACGTCAATGTTTGTGTGTTGTTGGTCGGTGTTTGTGTGTTGTAGGTCTTTGTTTCTGTGTTGTAGGTTAATATAGTGTTTGTATGTTGTAGGTCATTGTTTTTGTGTTGTAGGTCAGTGTTTGTACGTTGTAGGTCAGTGTTTGTGTGTTGTAGGTCGAGTGCTTAGCACTGTTTACGTGTTGTTGGTCGGTGTTTGTGTATTGCAGGTCGGTGTATGTGTTGTAGGTCAGTGTTTGTATGTTGTAGGTCGGTACAATTGTGTGTTGTAGGTTGGTGTTTAGCACTGTATACGTGTTGTAGGTCTGTGTTTGTGTGTTGTAGTTTAGTGTTTACGTGTTGTAGGTCGGTAGTTGTGTGTTGTAGGTAAATGTTTGTGTGTCGTAGTTCGGTATGTAATTGTGTGTTGTATGTCGGTATTTGTGTGCTGTACGTCGCAAATGTCTGCTAAAAAATTAACCGTATTTCTACCATTTTATACCGTCAATTTAACCGAATTCCCGCCATTTTCACAAATTTCCCGCCAATATCCATGAACTAATCAAAACTGTAGCAAGCATGTACGCGATGTAAAATAACCGTCGTACCTACGCAGATAGCCGCCAGTTGACTGATTTAGCAGAGAAGTTCCGGTTTTATAATAATTGTAAGTTATACGTAGGTTTTATAAATATATAGTGTCTGATGACGTATTCCATGACATGACTGACTTATTTCATAACGTCTATATGACATACTTTTACAGTTCACCACATAAAGACACGAATTTAAGCACTACCGTGCGGAAATAATACCAATTACGGGACTAATCCCAAGATGGTCGCCCTGTTCGAAAAATCGAGGCTTTAGATCCTGCTATAACATCGTCCTATATGTATTGTACATTTCGTGTACAGTACTTCAGATAAATAGGCATCTGTTGAATAAAGTTATAATGTTTTTATTATTAATTAGGCCTTATTATAGCACCACGTTGTAGACACGACGTCATCAGTCATACAAGCGCTCGGTCCCTTGGCGGAGCCTTAGACTACGAGCCAACCAGCGTCGTATGTGACAGGTTCAAATGCTGTTCGGTATATTTTGTTATTGTAGGCCTGGAGTGAAAAAAATTGAAAACGCTACAATGAAATTGTTCATGTTAAAAGATACGAATTATTGAAGAAAAAAAACATGTAAAATTTACTGAAAAGTACCCTCCCGACCTAAAAATCCTCCAAAATCGACGGATTTTTTGACGCTCCCTGGAGGAATGTGTAAATTCCTCCCTATCTTTTAACATGGGTTCCTCAGCACCGCGACAGCAAACGAAGATAACTAGATACTATACTACTATCCCGAGTGCAGTGAATCTCCTGCACTTTCAAATATTTTATCGTTAGTTTCATTGTTACGTCATCCTGGCCAAACTTCTTGACTTTACGGAGTTTTATTGGCTCCCGAAAGCGCGTGGGATCATTGTGGCCTCCTCGGAAGAATTCGTCCTGCCACAATGCTCCTTTCCCAATGACTGCCAATTGATCACAGGCAACCTCTGTTATTGCTCGGCATTAGGGCTTTTCGGATGTTGCTGACCGGAAAGGGTTAATTGTCTCCTCAAGCCCTTTCACGAGTTTCTCCAGATCATTGTTGTCTCTCGTGGTGCAATATAATTTCAGTTGTTTCGAAACATCTGCCCTAATTGCAAGATATGTAATGTAATATGTAAGCAACTCACTTCAGCACAACTGACTGGTCGTGTGATTGTCCGTCTTTGCTAATCGTTTATTCAAATTTAGAGAGTAACATGCCATCCACCTAGCGTAATTGTGACGATAAGTCGCGAAGAAGAGTTGGCATATTCTGCCAGGAGCATATATGATGAGATCGCAATTCCTGTAAATACACGAGGTGCTTGAACAGTGTTCAATGTTCTTGAGGTGTGACTCTTAATTCAATTATTTAAGCAAGCTTTCGTATCCGCTACTATTAGAATGTTGCAGCTCAACGAATCTACAGAAGGTGAGGATCGCAATAAAAGGGTGAAGTCTTTTGCAGCTGTTGAAATGTTTTCCTGACAAGAATCCATTCATCGAACCAGCAGCTAACTCTTCTTTATCACAGACAACTTTAGGTCCACTTGAACATTACAGAATATTCCCTAAAGATGCAAAGTACGTCATTTCAATAAGAAATGGGCCGAGGCAAATGAAGGCATCATCATAATGCAGCGATTCTTGGGTCTGAAAGGTCGGCTTAGCAATATTTAAGTCATACTGAACGATTGCACATTTCTCACCACATTAAGTTGCTACCCACTTTGATATCTTGAGAATTTCGTGAACAACGTCCATTCTGGTTGGTGGAGTGCAATGTTTTTCGTGTATCCTACTATATGCTGTGGAAGGGTGTCCACGTGGAATCGCAGGCTCCATCCACGCCACATCGGTGTAGTTTTCTGAAGAGCACATCATGTCATCCAGAGAAAGTCAGTTTTTTTTGTGCCTTCATTAGGTACGGTGCCGTTTCTTCAGCATACTTCTGAATGCTGTCATGTGTGGCTTTGGTTTGTATGGAGCAACGCGGTTCAAAGATTTCTACATCCCGCAAGGTATTTTAAAACCTATTATTGTAATAACCACCAACAAACATTACACGAAAGCACACTCACGATGTGGCATTTGAAGGTTTCATTTGTAGGCAGCAACCATTTTGAGAAACGAGGTGGTGGGAATTCCTAGGTGGGAGAGTTTGCCCTGTCTGGTCTTGACTGAAATGTGGAGGGAATCATTTCCATGGCATATATATATATATGGTATGCTATCATAACGAAGTAACTGCTGCATAATTACATGTTAAAGGTTTCGTATTTGGGAGGCGTATTCAAATACCGTTCCATCAATATCTCACATGCCGTAGGTTGACAACTTTATGTTATAAAATGGACCTATGTGGCCTATGAAACTAAATATTGAATGTTTTACATATACTATTTTAGGTATGATATAAATATGACGTTACTATATCATAATGACATATTAATTATGACAGCATTGGAAATAATATTCAAATACCTTCCCAATGATACCTCATATGCTATAGTTCGACCCCCACCCCTTATATGGGAGGGTTTCATATATCTGAATTATGAAGTAAAATGTGAACTGGTTTATATATAATAGTTCAAATATGATGTCATTATGACGTCATTGCATCATCAGTACCTAATAATTATATATTTGGAACGACAGTTCATTAAATTTCCAATGATACCTCACTTGATATAGTTTGACTGATATGTATTGATGAAGTGAACTAATACTTACCCCCACCCTATATTTCACTAATCACTCCTGTTGTAATAAATCAGTAAAAATTACACGGTGACTTCCATTCCCGGATGGAAAATAACTGGATTTCACATTACGTCATTTCGCCATAATAACACAACGATTATGATATTATTGGAAAGTGTATCCAAATACCTTTCCAATGATGCCACATTTGCTATGGTTAGAAAGATTTGTGTTGGTGAAAATATGGACTACTATTTACCCCTAGCCCCATCTTTTACTATTCACGCCTAAGGGCATTCATCACCCCCTAGCACGTTAGTCCGCCGTTCGGGAACCTTAAGACGCGGTGTTTTGAACAGCCCAATTGTTGGGCTATTCCAAAATACCCACCTGACATTTCAACCAAATAAATGACCGCTGACGCTTGGACTATAAATATCACCATGATTTGATGGGTACAGCGCCACGTTATAAACTTGGTCATTCTCCGAACAGGGCGGCGCCATTACTATCCAGGAGCCGGTGATTTCGGACTCTCGATAAGCCAAAGGGCTTCCTTGTACACCTGCCACCTAGAATTAATTCTCTGGGTGGCAATCTTGTTAAATCTTGTTACTACTATTTGAATCGCGAACTGCCAGGCACCGCTGCACACAGTAGTTCAATAGGCAACGCAGCATAATATAGTCGAGTTGCCGCGCTATTATGTTCAGTATGGAACCCGGAAATTATTGGTAGTGTAAAGTTTTTTGGCTAAATCATGTAAGTTATGGGTCCCGCAACTAAAATCTGCGGGATGGCAACGCGCCATCCTTGGGCAATTTGTGGGAGCCAGGCAAATCCAAGATGGCTGCCGTGAACTTGGGTCAAATTAGAAAATGTGTTACATCTTTGCACTGGAGCATGCTAGGAACATGATTTTGGTGTCTATATACACATGTTTTGGGATGTGACGAATTCAATGGAACCATTTCCAATGATGTCCCGCTATGTTCACATGAAAAAAATTCAAAATGGCCGCCATTTTCACCGAAAATAGCCAAAATGAAGCATCACTTTTGATTAGGTTATGCTAGAGACACGATTTTTGTGTCCATCCCTATGTTTTGCCATATCGGGAATTCAATGGAACAATTTCCAATGATGCCCGACTATGAACATCTGACCAAAATTCAAAACGGTCGCCATTTTTATAGAAAATATGCCAAGGACACGATTTTGGTCTCTATACCTATGTTTTAGCATATGGGCAAGAACACAGTACTGGTAAGTGAAATTAGTATTGTACAATAAAAGAAAATGTTTTCTTTGACTTGGCATTGGCACTAATTAATTTGGGAAGTTATTTTTAAAGAAGTATAAATGACAAGTTTTTGACGCAGATCTAACGAAAATTAACTTTTGTCGTGTCCATTTATTAGTTACGAACCTCCAATGAATTTGTTTCCATAAAATAGCATTCTACACCATTATACAACATCATGGATACCAGGATGTAACACGAATTCATTTACGGCAACGAGAACCCATCTACGACAACATGGACGCGGGAAACTGTGCAGGCAAGTTTTAAATTTTTTCTGTCCGATTTTTCGAAAATGTTACGTACATCGTCGGCCGAACTGTTTTATTACGTACGCCGTAAGAATGTTTAAAGCACTGTTCACTGTGTTTAGATAAAATATACCCATTATTTCTTAGTAAAATATATACATTTGTGGACTTGATTAGGCCCCGACGATCAGCGTGTACTTGCAGCAGTTGTGTAGAATCCGGACCCAATTTTGCCGTTATAACGATATATTTGCCTACAATTAATACTTCAGTGCGTTAATTAAATCAAGCCATAGGTGATAAGACACTATGAAATATATCACTATTCTCATCACGGTAGGGCAGCACCGGCAAGTCGAACTTCAAACAATGTTTGGTTATGAACTGTGTGCTGTCCCTGCATCAATCATTGATGAATATGGATGTCTGAAGACTGGGACAAAATCCACTCTCGTCTCTTAACTGAAAGTGGATGATCTTCAACCAGCAGCTCCAGACATAGTGACCGTTGATGGCCAGCAACTTTTATATCATAATATTGTTTGGCCCTGTGCTGGGTCTGCTTCAGATCTCGCCAACAATATGAAGGACACATTCAGCCAGTACCAATCAACAGAAATGCTGGTTATCTTCGATCGCTATGATGACCCGTCAGCAAAGGACCATGAACGAATCTGTCGTGCAGGTGAAGGGGCTGTTGCCTACAACATCACAAAATCCAGCAAGCTCCCATGCCGCGATGCCATCAAGAAGAGCAAGACAAATATCATCAGGGTTCCCTCCACATTCAATTTGGGCAACAATGTGACTATGGTTGGACGAGAGGAGGGCGTGGTAAGGAAACTGTACGACTGATCAGCGATGACACTGACGTCTTTGTTTTGATTATCTTCTGGGTGTGGAGTACGTACCTGACAGCCCGTGTGCAGCTATATCGATGGAGTTCATTCATCCTAGGCCCGAAATTCTTCCAACTGCTTGGTATGCATGCACTGTCAGGCTGCGATACTGTGTCCTATCCATTTGGTCATGGCAAAGCGATGGCGCTAAAGGTATTGAAATCTGCTGACCACACTGGCCTCTGCATTGTCTTCGGTGAAGAAGGAGCTACTCTCGAACAGATGATGGAGACTGGACGGAAATTCATCTGCTCGCTCTATGGTGTTGCTGAAGGCACAAGCATGGCTTCTGCCAAGTATGTACTGTATTCCAAAAGGACCAGAGGGAAAATTGTTTGTATCAAGAGTCTTCCTCCGACAGACGCTAATCTCGCCTATCACATTATGCGAGCTCACTACCAAGTCATGCCCTGAAAGGCAGCAGATCGGCAGATTCCGCCCGTGGTTGATATCGCTGATTATGGATGGGAATTTGTCACTGGTGCAGGGGTGTGCCAACTCCATGCATCGCAAGAGGACTAGCAGCCATCCCCCGCCCACATGGACATCATCAACTGTCAGTGTAAAGCTGTAGGGAAAGCTTGCAGCAGTCATGCATGAAGCAGTCATTCTGCAGGATTATCCTGCACACCGTACTGCTTCTGTGTTGGTGAAGCCATGTGCCTCAACCATGCTCATCATGTTCACCAAACATGATGAGCATGAAAATGACGCTAGATATGATAATGAGGAAGAAGGTGACAATACAGAGGAAATAGAAGAGGAGTATGAGAGAGAATGGCGGGACTAAACTTTTCTATGAGAATGTAATGTGAATGGCGTCCCTTTCATATACCGTTGGTTTTCAATTTATTAATGATATACACATTGTCAATGTCCAAATGAAACCTTTCGCAAATTTATAATTGAGTACTTCTTTCTTTGAGCTTTAAATTATGTACTTTTAAATGTTGTACATGTATAATACAAATTCATTCGTGATTACTGCAAGCTTTTTTGCAAAGGTTTTGTATGTTTCTTGTCAGAAGTAGCCATATATATGAACATGTATGCATAGCTATTAGCATACTCGTAGATCAATCATGCTGACTGATCATTGCAAATGAAGAATTGTAAATAAATTTTATCTTACAAACATCCCAATTTTATTGCCATGTCACATCAATACAAAATCTTTGGAGAAAATGCCAATGAACTCATTATGCACCAACAAATCATGTTTCTAGCATCATCCAATCAAGTCATGGTCGATGTTGGCTATTTCTGGTAAAAATGACGACCATTTTGAATTTTGGTCAGGTGTTCATAGTCGGGCATCATTGGAAATGGTTCCATTGAATTCCTGATATGACAAAACATAGGGATGGACACAAAAATCGTGTCTCTAGTATAAACCATAAATCGAAAGTTATGCTCGAAGGTGGAAATGTGGGCCATTTTGAATTTTTGTCATGTGAACATAGTCGGACATCATTTGAAATGGTTCCATTGAATTCCTCATATGCCAAAATATGTGTATAGACGCCAGGATCATGTCCCTAGCATGCTCCAGTGCAAAGATGTAACACATTTTTAATTTGACCTAGGTTCACGGCAGCCATCTTGGATTTGCCTGGCTCCCACATGTTGCCCAATGATGGCGCGTTGCCATCCCGCTGACTTGAGTTGCGGGATCCATAACCTACATGATTCAGCAAAAAAACTTACACTACCAACCATTTTCATAATCTGGCATAACTTGATAAGTTTTTGTAGTAGCAGCACATTTGTACTTCCAGTGTAAGTAGTATAGAGGGGTTTGCTGGGCACGTACACGACACCTTTGGTGACCTTTGGGCAAAACTTTACTAATAAAAAACGTTTTAATTACCCCTAAACGTTTTCGGCAACCTACTTATAAAAAAGATCAAAGGATTTTTTGACACTAAACGTTTTCGGCAACCTACTTATAAAAAACGTGATGGATTACCCCCTCTAAGTACATTTGAGGTGCCACCTAGCGGTGAGTGTAGATATCATTTTGTTTGTCCCCTAGCGACCAACGCCGTACCTAGCGCGTGCTGACCTAAGCAATAATGCGTTTATGGCGCGGTTATATAACCGCGATAAAACCACTGTGTACAGACTTCCCCCGTCAGCCCTATGAGGATGCCCCGCTGTACCCTATGTTAGCAGCAGTACGATAAGCGACCGGCGTTGCAGCAGCAGCAGCAGCAGGAGTGGACTATGACCCCGGCGGGGCAGCATAGCTGGCTAGCGCTGTGCGTTCTAGTGGTGCGATCAAAACGAAACCAATGCGTTGTGCGTTTAAATAAATAAATATATCTAGTGGTGCGATCAAAACGAAACCAATGCATCAATACGCTAACGTTCAGTGGGCCCCGTATGGCGCTGTACGTAGGGTGTTTATGCAGTGGATACAGACGAGTGGAAACGTGAGTAGTAGAGATTATAGACTGCAGTATTTATTGACTGCTAAAATTATATAGCCGCGCGCGGCCAATGCCCGCCTTATAGGGGGAGAACGGTGCGTGAAACCCGCGCCGCGTATAGAGTTCGGTCGTCGGGGTGGGCGTGTACCACGACCCATTGTTGCCTCGTTGGAGGAATGAAGACACGAGGCTGGTGTCGTCGTCGCAGTCATCGGCGTCGGCGTCGTTGATAGGTGGTGGTGGTGGAGTGATTGGCCGAGGGGGGTGTGATGTTGGGGCGATCGTACATACTGGCTTTGTTGCTGCTGTTGACAGGGCGGCGGTTGTAGGCAGTTGGGTAGTCAACTACCTTCACTAGCTTGTGAGGTTGACTGTAGTAGAGTAGTCAACTACCACCACTAGCTTGTGAGGTTGACTGTAAGGGTAGTGTAGTCAACTACCACCACTAGTTTGTGAGGATGTCTGTCAGCGTAGTGGAGACAACTACCATCACTAGCTTGTGAGGATGTCTGTCAGGGTAGTGTAGTCAACTACCATCACTAGCTTGTGAGGATGTCTGCCAGAGTAGTGTAGTCAACTACCATCACTAGCTTGTGAGGATGTCTGTCAGGGTAGTTTAGTCAACTACCATCGCTACCTTGTGAGGATATCTGTCAGGGTAGTGTAGACAACTAACATCACTAGCTTGTGAGGATGTCTGTCAGGGTAATGTAGTCAACTACCATCACTAGCTTGTGAGGATGTCTGTCAGGGTAGTGTAGTCAACTACCACCACTAGCTTGTGAGGATGTCTGTCATGGTAGTATAGTCAACTACCACCACTAGCTTGTGAGGATGTCTGCCAGGGTAGTGTAGTTCTGGCCCGCCGCCGCCGCCTCGACGCTCCCCAAGGCCTCTTCGGCGCCTCGCTTACGACCGGCTACCAGCGGCGGCGCGATGACCACCACGGGTCTCTTATTGCCAGGCGCCCCCGTTGTCACCGCTGCTGCTGCCGTAGCTTGCTGTTGGCCGCCGACCGCCTTCGGACCCTGACTCTGTTTGCGCATCGCCTTCATCTTTTTCGGTGTCTCATTATCTGCCATTATTGCGGGAGAACGTCTGCTGCTGCTGCTGAAACAATACATTAGAACACTGGCGTTATACAACATAGCATTTTTTTACCGCTTTATACTTTATAAAATATGGCGCATGCGCACTTAACACATACGCCGCATAACTGCCTAGTCTACAGTTCTCTTACAAAATAACGCGCATGCGTACTTAACACATACGACGCATAACTGCCTAGTCTACCGAGGTATTTGCTTTAGGAAAAAAGTAAGCGGTCATGTCAGTACATTCATCGTCAAATGTGTCTTTACATCGATTTTCTCTAATATCACTACACCACACGATTACCGAGCCCTAACTAATCATAAACAACGCTTACTTTCATGCTTTTAGCTTTTCGTTTATTGTTTTTGAAATGGCATTGTTCTCCGTTCACATTCCGATCACGATAAGTCACGCGCCAGTAGAATAGAGGGGCTGATTGGGCCCGTGCACGACACCTTTGGTGACCTTTGGGCAAAACTTTACTAAGAAAAAACGTTTTAATTACCCCTAAACGTTTTCGGCAATCTACTTATAAAAAAGATCAAAGGATTTTTTGACACTAAACGTTTTCGGCAACCCACTTATAAAAAACGTGATGGATTACCCCCTCTAAGTACATTTGAGGTGCCACCTAGTGGTGTGTGCAGAGACCATTTTAGTTTGTCCCCAGCGATCAACACCGTACCTAGCGCGTGCTGACCTAAGCAATATATGACGCGACTATATAACCACGATAAAACCACTGTGTGCAGACTCCTGGAGGCGCCCGTGCACGATACCTTTGGTGACCTTTGGGCAAAACTTTACTAATAAAAAACTTTTAATTACCCCTAAACGTTTTCGGCAACCTACTTATAAAAAAAGATCAAAGGTTTTTTTGACACTAAACGTTTTCGGCAACCTACTTATAAAAAACGTGATGGATTACCCTCTCTAAGTACATTTGAGGTGCCACCTAGCGGTGAGTGTAGAGATCAGTTTGTTTGTCCCCTAGCGATCAACGCCGTACCTAGCGCGTGCTGACCTAAGCAATATATGACGCGACTATATAACCACGATAAAACCACTGTGTGCCGACTTCCCCCGTCAGCATTAGCTCTCCTGGGAGAGTGTTCGACTAGGGATCGAAAGATTCCTGGTCCGAGTCCGTTCGTCGGCACTTTTTAGATTCGTTGTGGCGGTCCATTTGAGATGCCACCTAGTGGTGAGCACAGAGATCATTTTAGTTTGTTCCCTAGCGATCAACGCCGTACCTAGTGCGTGCTGACATAAGCAATAATGCGTTTATTGCGCGGCTATATAACCGCGATAAAACCACTGCATAAACGTTGGCGACGGTTTAGCTCTCCTAGGAGCGCATTCGACTAGAGATCGAAATATTTATATAACCGCGATAAAACCACTGTGTGCAGATTTCCCCCGTCAGCCCTATGTGGATACCCCACTGTACCCTATGTTAGCAGCAGCGCGATAAGCGACCGGCACTGCAGCAGCAGCAGCAGCAGCAGCACGAGTGGACTATGACCCCCGGCGCGGCAGCATAGCTGGCTGTGTGTTGTAAATCTAGCAGTGCGATCAAAACGAAACCAATGCGTTGTGCGTGTAAATAAATAAATAAATCTAGTGGTGCGATCAAATCGAAACCAATGCATAAATACGCTAACGTTCAGTGGGTGGCGCCGTACGTAGGGTGTTTATGCAATGTATACAGACGAGTGGAAACGTAAGTAGTAGAGACTGCAGTATTTATTGACTGCTAAAATTATATAGCCGTGCGCGGCCAATGCACGCCCTATAGGGGGAGAACGGCGCGTGAAATCCGCGCCGTGTATAGAGTTCGGTCGACGGGGTGGGCGTAAACCACAATCCATTGTTGCCTCGTCGGAGGAATGACGACACGAGGCTGGTGTCGTCGTCGAATTGATCGGCGTCGGCGTCGTTGATAGGTGGCGGTGGTGGAGAGATGGGTCGAGGGGGGTGCACTGCTGGGGCGACCACACATACTGGCTTTGTCGCTGCTGTTCACAGGGCGGTTGTAGACAGTCGGATCTCTCTAGGAAAATAAACTACAATACATGTAGGCGTGTTTAAAAAAAGGGTGCCAAAATAAAATGAGAACTATGCATGCATGTACGCATGCATGCAAGCATGAATGCATGCATGCATGCATGCATGCGTAAAAGCAGGCTTACTGAAATAAACCACAATACATGTACGCGTGTTTAAACAAAGGGCGCCAAAATAAAATGAGAACCATGCATACATGCACACATGCATGCATGGCGAGGGGGGTCACTCCGTGATGTTGGGGCGACCGTGCATACTGGCTTTGTTGCTGCTGTTGACATGGCGGCCGTTCGTGTAGGCAGTTGGATCTCTCTATGAAATAAACCACAATACATGTACGCGTGTTTAAACAAAGGGCGCCAAAATAAAATGAGAACCATGCATGTATGCACACATGCATGCATGCGTAAAAGCAGGCTTACTGAAATAAACCACAATACATGTACGCGTGTTTAAACAAAGGGTGCCAAAATAAAATGAGAACCATGCATGCATGCACGCATGCGTAAAAGCAGGCTTACCGCTGTGTTGCCTTACGAGAAGGCGTTGTTGTATTCATACTTGAAATAGCCAAATGGTGAAATGCGCTGTCAAGTGTATGATGCGACTCCATGTATGAATGTGTGCCGTCAAACAGCGGCGGCGCATGACACTACGGCTTATCGTGATTGGCGCATGACACTACGGCTTATCGCGATTGGAATGTGAACGGCGAACAATGCCATTTAAAAAACAATAAACGAAAAACTAAAAGCATGAAAGTAAGCGTTGTATATGATTAGTTAGGGCTCGGGAATCGTGTGGTGTAGTGATATTAGAGAAATTCGATGTAAAGACACATTTGACGATGAATGTACTGACATGACCGCTAACTTTTTTCCTAAAACAAATGCGTCGTATGTGTTAAATACGCATGCGCGTTATTTTGTAAGATAACGGTAGACTAGGCAGTATGTGTTAAGTGCGCATGCGCCTTATTTTGAAAAGTGTTGTAAGCACGCACGCGTACATGTATTGTGGTTTATTTCATAGAGTACTGAAGATCCAACTGCCTACAAGAACGGCCCTGTCAGCAGCAGAAGCAGCAAAGCCGGTATGCTCGGTCGCTCTCATATCACGGAGTGACCCCCCTCGCCCAATCACTCCACCACCACCACCACCACCTATCAGCCACGACGCCGATGACTTCGATGACGACACCAGCCTCGTGTCTCCGTTCTTAAGAAGAGGAAGCAATGGATCGTGGTACACGCCTATCCCACCGACCGAACTATTACACTACCCTGACAGACATCATCACAAGGTAGTGGTGGTAAGTTGACTACACTACCCTGACAGACATCCACACAAGCTAGTGGTGGTAAGTTGCCTACACTACCTTGACAGACATCCTCACAAGTTAGTAGTGGTAGTTGACTACACTACCTTTGCAGATATCCTCACAAGCTAGTGGTGGTAGTTGACTACGCTACCCTGGCAGACATCCTCACAAGCTAGTGGTGGTAGTTGACTACACTACCCTGACAGACATCCTCACAAGCTAGTGGTGGTAAGTTGACTACACTACCCTGACATACATCCTCACAAGCTAGTGGTGGTAGTTGACTACACTATCCTGGCAGACATCCTTACAAGCTAGTCGTGA
>CM034535.1:39479665-39550034 GCA_020002185.1 Paraescarpia echinospica | reverse complement strand
AGTAGACAGTGGGCAGTGGGTAGTAGACAGTGGAGTGAGTGGACAGTGGGCAGTAGGTAGTAGGCAGCGGAGTGAGTAGACAGTGGCCAGTAGGTAGTAGACAGTGGAGTGAGTGATGTCTGTCAGGGTAGTGTAGACAACTACCATCACTAGCTTGTGAGGATGTCTGTCAGGGTAGTGTATTCAACTACCATCACTAGCTTGGTAGGATGTCTGCCAGAGTAGTGTAGTCAACTACCATCACTAGCTTGTGAGAATGTCTGTCAGGGTAGTGTAGTCAACTACCACCACTAGCTTGTGAGGATGTCTGTCAGGGTAGTGTAGTCTACTACCATCACTAGCTTGTGAGGATGTCTGTCAGGGTAGTGTAGTCAACTACCACCACTAGCTTGTGAGTATGTCTGCCAGGGTAGTGTAGTCAACTACCACCACTAGCTTGTGAGGATGTCTGCCAGGGTAGTGTAGTCAACTACCACCACTAGCTTGTGGGGATGTCTGCCAGGGTAGTGTAGTCAACTACCACCACTAGCTTGTGGGGATGTCTGCCAGGGTAGTGTAGTCAACTACCACCACTAGCTTGTGAGGATGTCTGCCAGGATAGTGTAGTCAACTACCACCACTAGCTTGTGAGGATGTATGTCAGGGTAGTGTAGTCAACTTACCACCACTAGCTTGTGAGGATGTCTGTCAGGGTAGTGTAGTCAACTACTACCACTAGCTTGTGAGGATGTCTACCAGGGTAGCGTAGTCAACTACCACCACTAGCTTGTGAGGATGTCTGCAAAGGTAGTGTAGTCAACTACCACCACTAGCTTGTGAGGATGTCTGTCAAGGTAGTGTAGGCAACTTACCACCACTAGCTTGTGTGGATGTCTGTCAGGGTAGTGTAGTCAACTTACCACCACTAGCTTGTGATGAAGTCTGTCAGGGTAGTGTAGTCAACTAACACCACTGGCTTGTGTGGATGTCTGTCAGGGTAGTGTAATAGTTCGGTCGGTGGGATAGGCGTGTACCACGATCCATTGCTTCCTCTTCTTAAGGACGGAGACACGAGGCTGGTGTCGTCATCGAAGTCATCGGCGTCGTGGCTGATAGGTGGTGGTGGTGGTGGTGGAGTGATTGGGCGAGGGGGGTCACTCCGTGATATGGGAGGGACCGAGCATACCGGCTTTGCTGCTGCTGCTGCTGCTGACAGGGCCGTTCTTGTAGGCAGTTGGATCTTCAGTACTCTATGAAATAAACCACAATACATGTACGCGTGCGTGCTTACAACACTTTTCAAAATAAGGCGCATGCGCACTTAACACATACTGCCTAGTCTACGTTATCTTACAAAATAACGCGCATGCGTACTTAACACATACGACGCATTTGTTTTAGGAAAAAAGTTAGCGGTCATGTCAGTACATTCATCGTCAAATGTGTCTTTACATCGAATTTCTCTAATATCACTACACCACACGATTCCCGAGCCCTAACTAATCATATACAACGCTTACTTTCATGCTTTTAGCTTTTCGTTTATTGTTTTTTAAATTGCATTGTTCGCCGTTCACATTCCAATCGCGATAAGCCGTAGTGTCATGCGCCAATCACAATAAGCCGTAGTGTCATGCGCCGCCGCTGTTTGACGGTACACATTCATACATGGAGTCGCAGGATACACTGGACAGCGCATTTCACCATTTGGTTATTTCAAGTATGAATACAACAACGCCTTCTCGTGAGGCAACACAGCGGTAAGCCTGCTTTTACGCATGCATGCATGCATGCGTGCATACATGCATGGTTCTCATTTTATTTTGGCACCCTTTGTTTAAACACGCGTACATGTATTGTGGTTTATTTCAGTAAGCCTGCTTTTACGCATGCATGCATGTGTGCATGCATGCACGGTTCTCATTTTATTTTGGCGCCCTTTGTTTAAACACGCGTACATGTATTGTGGTTTATTTGATAGAGTTATCCAACTGCCTACACGAACGGCCGCCCTGTCAACAGCAGCAACAAAGCCAGTATGCACGGTCGCCCCAACATCACGGAGTGACCCCCCTCGCCATGCATGCATGTGTGCATGTATGCATGGTTCTCATTTTATTTTGGCGCCCTTTGTTTAAACACGCGTACATGTATTGTGGTTTATTTCATAGAGAGATCCAACAGCAGCAACAAAGCCAGTATGCACGGTCGCCCCAACATCACGGAGTGACCCCCCTCGCCATGCATGCATGTGTGCATGTATGCATGGTTCTCATTTTATTTTGGCGCCCTTTGTTTAAACACGCGTACATGTATTGTGGTTTATTTCATAGAGAGATCCAACTGCCTACACGAACGGCCGCCCTGTCAACAGCAGCAACAAAGACAGTATGTACGGTCGCCCCAACATCACGGAGTGACCCCCCTCGCCATGCATGCATGTGTGCATGTATGCATGGTTCTCATTTTATTTTGGCGCCCTTTGTTTAAACACGCGTACATGTATTGTGGTTTATTTCAGTAAGCCTGCTTTTACGCATGCATGCATGCATGCGTACATGCATGAATGATTCTCATTTTATTTTGGCACCCTTTGTTTAAACACGCCTACATGTATTGTGGTTTATTTTCATAGAGAGATCCGACTGTCTACAACCGCCCTGTCAACAGCAGCGACAAAGCCAGTATGTGTGGTCGCCCCAACAGTGCACCCTCCTCGACCCATCTCTCCACCACCGCCACCTATCAACGACGCCGACGCCGATCAATTCGACGACGACACCAGCCTCGTGTCGTCATTCCTCCGACGAGGCAACAATGGGTTGTGGTTTACGCCCACCCCGTCGACCGAACTCTATACACGGCGCGGATTTCACGCGCCGTTCTCCCCCTATAGGGCGTGCATTGGCCGCGCACGGCTATATAATTTTAGCAGTCAATAAATACTGCAGTCTCTACTACTTACGTTTCCACTCGTCTGTATCCACTGCATAAACACCCTACGTACAGCGCCACCCACTGAACGTTAGCGTATTTATGCATTTGTTTCGATTTGATCGCACCACTAGATTTATTTATTTATTTACACGCACAACGCATTGGTTTCGTTTTGATCGCACTGCTAGATTTACAACACACAGCCAGCTATGCTGCCGCGCCGGGGGTCATAGTCCACTCGTGCTGCTGCTGCTGCTGCAGTGCCTGTCGCTTATCGCGCTGCTGCTTACATAGGGTACAGTGTGGCATCCACATAGGGCTGACGGGGGAAATCTGCACACAGTGGTTTTATCGCGGTTATATAAATCTTTCGATCACTAGTCGAATGCGCTCCTAGGAGAGCTAAACCGTCGCCAACGTTTATGCAGTGGTTTTATCGCGGTTATATAGCCGCGCAATAAACGCATTATTGCTTATGTCAGCACGCACTAGGTACGGCGTTGATCGCTAGGGAACAAACTAAAATGATCTCTGTGCTCACCACTAGGTGGCATCTCAAATGGACCGCCACAACGAATCTAAAAAGTGCCGACGAACGGACTCGGACCAGGAATCTTTCGATCCCTAGTCGAACACTCTCCCAGGAGAGCTAATGCTGACGGGGGAAGTCTGCACACAGTGATTTTATCGTGGTTATATAGTCGCGTCATATATTGCTTAGGTCAGCACGCGCTAGGTACGGCGTTGATCGCTAGGGGACAAACAAACTGATCTCTAAACTCACCGCTAGGTGGCACCTCAAATGTACTTAGAGAGTGTAATCCATCACGTTTTTTATAAGTAGGTTGCCGAAAACCTTTAGTGTCAACAAAAAAGCCTTTGATCTTTTTTATAAGTAGGTTGCCGAAAACGTTTAGGGGTAATTAAAACGTTTTTTATTAGTAAAGTTTTGCCCAAAGGTCACCAAAGGTGTCGTGCACGGGCGCCTCCAGGAGTCTGCATACAGTGGTTTTATCGTGGTTATATAGTCGCGTCATATATTGCTTAGGTCAGCACGCGCTAGGTACGGTGTTGATCGCTAGGGGACAAACTAAAATGATATCTGCACACACCACTAGGTGGCACCTCAAATGTACTTAGAGGGGGGTAATCCATCACGGTTTTTATAAGTGGGTTGCCGAAAACGTTTAGTGTCAAAAAATCCTTTGATATTTTTTATATAAGTAGGTTGCCGAAAACGTTTAGGGGTAAATAAAACGTTTTTTATTAGTAAAGTTTTGCCCAAAGGTCACCAAAGGTGTCGTGCACGGGCCCGATCAGCCCCTCTATACTACTGGCGCGTGACTTATCGTGATCGGAATGTGAACGTAGAACAATGCCATTTCAAAAACAATAAACGAAAAGCTAAAAGCATGAAAGTAAGCGTTGTATATGATTAGTTAGGGCTCGGGAATCGTGTGGTGTAGTGATATTAGAAAAAATCGATGTCAAGACACATTTGACGATGAATGTACTGACATGACCGCTTACTTTTTTCCTAAAGCAAATACCTCGGTAGACTAGGCAGTTATGCGTCGTATGTGTTAAGTACGCATGCGCGTTATTTTGTAAGAGAACTGTAGACTAGGCAGTTATGCGGCGTATGTGTTAAGTGCGCATGCGCCATATTTTGTAAAGTATAAAACGGTTGAGAAAATGCTATGTTGTATAACGCCAGTGTTCTAACGTATTGTTTCAGCAGCAGCAGCAGCAGCAGACGTTCTCCCGCAATAATGGCAGATAATGAGACACCGAAAAAGATGAAGGCGATGCGCAAACAGAGTCAGGGTCCGAAGGCGGTCGGCGGCCAACAGCAAGCTACGGCAGCAGCAGCGGTGACAACGGGGGCGCCTGGCAATAAGAGACCCGTGGTGGTCATCGCGCCACCGCTGGTAGCCGGTCGTAAGCGAGGCGCCGAAGAGGCCTTGGGGAGCGTCGAGGCGGCGGCGGCGGGCCAGAACTACACTACCCTGGCAGACATCCTCACAAGCTAGTGGTGGTAGTTGACTATACTACCATGACAGACATCCTCACAAGCTAGTGGTGGTAGTTGACTACACTACCCTGACAGACATCCTCACAAGCTAGTGATGGTAGTTGACTACATTACCCTGACAGACATCCTCACAAGCTAGTGATGGTAGTTGTCTACACTACCCTGACATATATCCTCACAAGGTAGTGATGGTAGTTGACTACACTACCCTGACAGACATCCTCACAAGCTAGTGATGGTAGTAGACTACATTACCCTGACAGACATCCTCACAAGCTAGTGGTGGTAGTTGACTACACTACCCTGACAGACATCCTCACAAGCTAGTGATGGTAGTTGACTACACTACTCTGGCAGACATCCTCACAAGCTAGTGATGGTAGTTGACTACACTACCCCGACAGACATCCTCACAAGGTAGTGATGGTAGTTGACTACACTACCCTGACAGACATCCTCACAAGCTATTGATGGTAGTTGTCTCCACTACGCTGACAGACATCCTCACAAGCTAGTGGTGGTAGTTGACTACACTACCCTTACAGTCAACCTCACAGGCTAGTGGTGGTAGTTGACTACTCTACTACAGTCAACCTCACAAGCTAGTGGTGGTAGTTGACTACCCAACTGCCTTACACCGCCGCCCTGTCAACAGCAGCAACAAAGCCAGTATGTACGGTCGTCCCAACATCACACCCCCCTCGACAAATCACTCCACCACCACCACCTATCAACGACGCCGACGCCGATGACTTCGACGACGACACCAGCCTCGTGTCTTCATTCCTCCGTCGAGGCAACAATGGGTCGTGGTACACGCCCACCCCGACGACCGAACTCTATACGCGGCGCGGGTTTCACGCGCCGTTCTCCCCCTATAAGGCGGGCATTGGCCGCGCGCGGCTATATAATTTTAGCAGTCAATAAATACTGCAGTCTATAATCTCCACCATGTCTGCAGTGCAGATCGAAGTCAACAGTCTCTGTGACAGGTACTTGAAGATCGAGTATGAGTAGACTGCCACAACGTAGGCCATGTTGACAATCTGCAAGTATAGTAGATGCACAATATAGTTAACTGCCTACACTATAGTTCTAGTTTCTGTTGTTTCCAGCGCTCGGCAACATTCTGTTAATTGACTAGTCTGTATTATTGTGGTTACAATATACCAGTATGGTCTTATGAGGTCTCATTAAAATAGTCAGCCTTTTTTAGAACATTATCGCCAAACCAACCTTTCTATGCTGGCACTGAGGGTGGTCATTGCCAGGGTGCTTGTCGTCCTCAGTTGTTCATTTACGTCCCAAATTGAAACGTGATCTCCGAGTCAGGTTTTACACCAAATATCATGTCTGCCCGGTCCGGGTTTCGAATTCAGAGTTTGGCATGCCAGGCAGATTTGCTAACCACTACACTTGTAACCAAATAAAATATTCACAATAAGTCAGACTCAACTAAATAATAGCAACTATTGTAACAAAATAAAATACTAGTGCACAATAAGTCAAACGATCGAGCAGACTTGTCAAGGTAATCTAAATATTCACAGCGAGCAAGCCAAACACAAGTGTCTCATTGTGAAGAATAAAGCGATTTGTGACAGACCCCTTATTAACACAGATTTACATACTGTAGACAATGAGACCCAGAAAGTTAGTCGACACCCATTTCATGGAAGAACCAATGGATGGCAGTAGTAATATAGGTGGTCTAGCGTGCACCGTTGGATTCGGATGGGTGG
Organism: Paraescarpia echinospica; assembly: GCA_020002185.1. Classification (NCBI taxonomy): domain Eukaryota; kingdom Metazoa; phylum Annelida; class Polychaeta; order Sabellida; family Siboglinidae; genus Paraescarpia; species Paraescarpia echinospica. The sequence goes on along the minus strand of CM034535.1, from coordinate 39,543,341 downwards.
AAGTGGAAAAGTCAAAGTCAAAGATAAAGGTCAAGTACCCGGATGTAGGTCAAGTGGCGCACATAGTGGGTTTTATTATTCAAGTGGCGCCCCCTAGCGGATTAAAAAACTAAATAGCGTCACCTGGCGGATATGTCGTGAAAAAAAATTCCCTATCGGAATTTTGGGGACTCAAATAGCACCCCTGGTGGATAAGTCGTGAACTACAAGTGGTGCCACCTTACGGACAGGGTTGGACTAAATGTAGGAGTACTGACAAAATTGGTGCGTCTTATTTATGAAAATTGGCGCCCCTTGGTGGAAAGGTTACGAACTGAAAGAGAAGTACAAATAACTCCCCCTGACGGATTTCAGTGAAACAAATATTGATACTGCTTAAGTTCGTGTCTCTTTATTCTTTTTTCTCTTTTTACTATAAAAATAGGTCAAAACGTCATTAAATAGGTCAGTGACGTCGTTAAATAGGCCACTGCGCATGCGCAATGGTGTCTTTTCTGATGTCCCATATGTTGTCGACCATTTGTTTAGGTGTAGGCCTCTCCTAGCTTATACATTTACAACCATAAAATAGGTCCAAACCCGACGAATCGGTAGAGAACTAGTAAAATAAGTCAAATTATGTCATTTCTGGTTACCATACATATCTACGACCTTCCCCTCACCCTGTGTGCTACTGTGTCCTGGAGACGTATCTGGACTTGTTTGTTTTTTGCGGGCGCGAGCTCGCTCGCGTCCTGTATAACGTCAAAGCTATCATAGTCATTTGGTTAGCCGTCCTTTGTAAGAAATTTATTAGAAAATTCTATCACGACCTTCAGAGTAAAATCATCGTTCACTACACTACAGGCATATCACGCTAAAAGTAAACTGGTATGAACCGGTAACCAAGCCCAAGGCTCTATGTGTTGGAAAAACATCCGTGTATTTGTCCTGTGTTAAAACATAGGGAATATAAAACAGTTACTTAGGTTAAACAGGTAGTGCTTTGGTTAGCCATTGTTTTGATCTCTCGGCACAAAACAGTATTAGCTATTCTCATAGGTTAGAAATTTCGTGTTCGTTCGGCACGCCCACGTGATCTTTATGTTCTGTCGAGCTGTTATAAAAGGCCTGCGTATGATTTTTGTGGTCATTATATCTTACATTTTGGAAGATGAACAACATGACTAGTGATAACGTCCGACAAGAGAGTTTGCTACCGAAGGCGCAGCCTTCTCCGGCTACGGGCCCACTCGATCTCTCGACCCCGACAATCAACCCGGACCAACAGCCAGCGACCAGTCCGACGATCAGTTCGACGACCAAAACAATTTCGTCTCTGTTACCAGCTCCGTCAACCAATCCAACCATCAACCCGGCGTCTTCACCTCCGACGAAACGTCGGTAGCTTTTGCCTCGCTATGCCTGCTGCATGTGTGGCAGTACCTTCAAGTATAAAGGGAATTGGCCCGCTCATGTGAAGCAGTGCTGCTGCCAAAGGAAGCAAGATAAACAGCGGCGACGTAAAGAACAACTTGAAGAGATAATAGTAAGTTTCAATTTATCATAGTATTCAAATACTATTCAGGTCTTGTTCTAAGTCAAAGCCTGCTACAAAGAACATAATATTATATTTCTCTTATACATACCAGTTGACCACTCATTATTAAGCTCATCTCGTTACTGTTTCAGCGACAAGAAAACGAGCCCATTGCTACAACCGTTGCTACATCTGCTTCTTTTTCACATATCGCCGGAACTGGCAACCGACTACAGTTACCATCTGTCAACCGACTACCATCACTGTTGTACCACGATAGTATTATGGCTAACGTCATCCTCAAAACATCCAACTTCCACGCACCTGCAGCCTTCAACGACACCAACCTAGACGAACCAATTAGCCGACCGTTCGTGACTACGTCTGCCGACACGGCCGATATGACAACTTCGGCCATTCCTGTCGATGTCAGAACGTTCACTGATACTGCCCATGTCACAACTTCCGCTCCTACCGATGTCACAACTTCCCCTCCTGCCATCACTTCAACGACTACCAAAACTTCTATCCATCGGAGCCCTCTACCGCGGGGCTGGAGAGCCTATCTGTTCGATGTGTACCATTGATTCCCCTGTGACCGAAATGAAGAAGACGCTTGCACGTCACATAGCATGTGGCATCTTTGAACTCTCAAAACGTCAGTGCCGTGGTTGCGAGATAGATCATCCTAATAAATTTCATCACGATTGTATGTTATCCGATGACATTCAAATCTGCATGTACTTTGACGAGGCTGTCGAGGTCATTAATTCAACTGCAGTGGTGAAAGACTGTTTGAGTGTTTTGTTAGATGCCGGTGTGAAACTATCCGACGTGACAGTCGAACAGTTGTGTAATATCAATACTTGGTTGCAAGAAGCCGTTTCGAAACAGTGGCGAAACACTATGAAACAAATGGTTCTGACAGTAATGGAGGGTGACCTGTAAAGAACTTTCTTTTGTCTTGTACATGATTAAACTTTGCAAGACTCTGTATCAATGTCTAGTCTCTGGTTCTCGTAGTTATGGAGCGTGACATGTAAATACGTTTGTGTTGTTCACGAATAAACTGTGCAAACCTTATCTTGTGTCTTTACTTAACCAAACTAAGACCAACGACTTCCACGAATCAAACTTTGACTAGCGAGATGCACGAACCAATCATTCAAACAAACTTGGCTTACAAACGAAACACCAAACACTTAGATCAACGAGCGACAAGAACCAAACTTGTCGAACAAACGAAACACCAAACTTAACGGGTTACTGCATCAAATTCCACCAAAAGGGGACAAATAGACGGTTTATCGCGTAAGATTCCATCAATTTGACGGAATTCCATCGGAATAGACGGGTTATCGCGTAAGATTCCATCAATTTGACGGAATTCCATCGGAATAGACGGGTTACTGTGTGAGATTCCATCAATTTGACGGAATTCCATCGGAATAGACGGGTTATCGCGTAAGATTCCATCAATTTGACAGAATTCCATCGGAATAGACGGGTTATCGCGTGAAATAGCCATTCCGTTGTTTGCATTTGAACAGTAAACACGTACATCATGAGCTTATCGACTCGTCTACCAGCTGCCAACAAGCCTACAACAGTATCCCGGGCGGCCTTCCAGTGCCCCGATTGTAAGAGACATTTCACATGCAAAGATAGCTGGAAGGAACACATTGCCCGTAGTCGCTGTAGGCCCACTTGGACACCTGTGCCTCTGGCCTCAGCGACAAGTTCGACATTCCCGTCGTCATCGCAGGTGACCATGGAGTATACAAAGAAGATGGCGCTGGTTGATCCACGTATTTTGGAAAACATTCAACCGCAACGTCCTTCGACTACTAACCCTAGGGAGTGTTCTGCGACGACTCGACAACGAAATGGAAGACATATTAGAACGAAACGATATAGACGAGAGGGAAAAAGTCGTGTTGCATAACCAGGTGTTGAGTCGGTACAACGATCGTTCCGACAAGCGTGTGAAGGAACCCGTGCGTGTGGTCATCGATAAATTTCCCACCAAAGTCGAAAACAAAGTACAACCTGCTAACGAAAATGAAGTCGTCGAAAAGGAGAGCATCGAAAACGAAATCATCGACAGCGTTCCAAAAACTATGAAGCAGAAAGCACGAAGACCACTCGATAAAATGAAAGGCGCCGTAAGTTGGAACGATCGCGGCGAGATGATGTACAGAAACAAGGCAGTACCCGGAAGTAACATTGTAGATCTCGTGAATGACGTGTTGAGAAAACGGAAGTCGTTTGAACCGGTGGGATGGGAAACTTTCGCTCGAGGTCTCAAGGACGTCAACACGCCCATGGATTTAGTTGGGAACTCGGATCGTTGGCTTTACATGCAGACAGCGTCAGTAGACGACGATATGTCAAAGGAAACCAGCATTCCATTTGACAGCGATCATCATCGGAATCGTAGACGACCTGCATCATCGCGGCGCGCAGCTCATTCGGCGACACCTTTGCAAATCACACGTTGGGAACCTTATCAGCATTACCGATTTGGAATCTACAGGAACAGTGTGCAACAGAAATCATTTCGGGAATGGGTGTCTGAATAAAACATTTCACAAATGCACATATGGTGTCGACTTTTTTATTGCTTAATTAAGGTAATACAAGAACGTGCATGCCAACATTACATGCAAACATTACATGGCACTCTTAACAAGTCATTGTTCAACAGTTCAAAAGTTGGGGTTAATCTCGCGAAAATTTAAACAACAACCACCAAGGTGGTTGTTGTATAAATTTTTCTAATAAAGTTCTTACAAAGGACGACTAACCAAATGACTATGATAGCTTTGACGTTATACAGGACGCGAGCGAGCTCGCTCGCGCCCGCAACAAACAAACAAGTCCAGACACGTCTCCAGGACACAGTAGCACACAGTAGCGTCAATTTTGTAGTGTGCTGAAAAAATTACCAAAGAAACTTTTAAAATGAAATTTTACAGGGAAATTTTTCACTCGCTATAAAACGACGTCACTGACCATGACGGCACATGATGGGGTTATATTCAAGCGCTTTACCAAAGAAACTTCTAGAATGAAATTTTACAGGGACATTTTCCACTCGCTAAAACACGACGTCACTGACCATGACGGCACATGATGGGGTTATATTCAAGCGCTTTACCAAAGAAACTTCTAGAATGAAATTTTACAGGGACATTTTCCACTCGCTATAACACGACGTCACTGACCATGACGTCACATGATGGGGTTATATTCAAGCGCGAAAGCTCAAAACAATGGATAACCAAAGCACTACCTGTATAACCAACTCACCTCGCGTACAAAATTACTGCGCATAGCAGTTTATAGTTTAATGATGTCACTGTTGATGATCAAATGATGGAATTACATTACATATGCGCAAGTTCAAAACAAGGTATAACCAAATCACTACCTGTATAACCAATTCATCTCGCGTACAATGGCCTTGTAGCAAGATTATCACTTAAACTTTCCCCAGCAGAACCAATCAGTTGCAATGACAGATCCACTTACAGATGTGCTTGATCCATGCAGTACTCAAAAGCGACACTACTAATCTCAAATCACATGAAAACAAAAACAATGACAACACAACTTTCAGTGTTTTGATTGTGCTTTCCGAAATCGTCTAGGTTTACCGAACACGTAAACAACACTTACAAAGTCGTTAAGAAAGACCGCGACGTCTAGCCTAAAATTACATTTACATACTATAGCAATAAGACAATATCTACATAGATCGGCCTATACAACTAGCCTCAATTTACAAAGGAACTCTGGTCAAATTATCTGGCTTTGCTTTGCTGATCAAGTTTAGTCCACTAGAATTCACTCCAATGCTCACACTTCCAAACCAAATATGATTTATTTTGTAATTCACTGCCATTAGTTTCAGCATATGGCGAAACCATTAATTGATTGCTTGTATAAATACATAGTGAAAAGGAAATGATTGTCATTATAACCGTTAACAATAAAATTCGTTATATTTTTATTTTTAAATGCTCGTAGATTCACATTAAAAGTGGGGACGCACACATGAAGGATACACACAATGACACTTTCTGCCGCTTTTCCGGTGCGTCCTGCGTGCGCACATTAAAAGTTAATTCCGCTTCCCATTCACTTATTTCCGCTTCCGAAGGTAAGACGAAATTCAAGAATGTGCGCCTTTACCGCCACGACAATCACTTGACATTCGGTATGACGTCACTTCAAGCGTAGCGCCCCCTATTAAATAACTGGAGTACTAGGTCACATGATGGTACCACTTAACGGGTAACAAATTAACTAATTAGGGTTAGATAGAGAAAAGAGTGAATTGCCTGAATTGACCTGTGTATCTAGGTGAATTGCCTGAATTGACCTGTGTATCTAGGCGAATTGCCTGAATTAACCTGTGTATCAAAGTGAATTGCCTGGATTGACCTGGGTATCAAATGAATTGCCTGAATTGACCTGAGTATCTAGGTGATTTGCCGGAATTGACCTGTGTATCTAGGTGACTTGCCTGAATTGACCTATGTACCGTGTTGAATTGCCTGAATTGACCTGTGTATCTAGGTAAATTTCCTGAATTGGCCTGTGTATATAGGTGAATTTCCTGAATTGACCTGTGTATCAAGATTTAGCAAGATTACCACCCAGAGAATTAACTTTAGGTGGCAGGTGGACAAGGAAGCCCTTTGGCTTATCGAGAGTCCGACCCTTTTATCTCTCTGTATCCCGCCCTTCTGATGTACGTGTCTATTTTATTTTTAAACATATCCACGCTACTAGCACCCACACAATCAGCAAATAATCTGTTCCATTCATTTACAGTCCTTTGTGAAAATGAGAACTTTCTTATATTTAATCTACACTGCTCCTTTGCTAATGTAATTTCACGTCCTCTAGTCCTATTTTTCTTAACTGAGAAAAAAATATTTCTATCAATATTTTCATAACCATTCATTATTTTAAACACTTCTATCTGATCTCCACTCAATCTCCTGGTCTTTAGTGTAGTTAAGCCGCATTTTTAGGCGTATTTCGTACCTAAGATCCCTCAGTTTTGGTATCATTTTAGTTGTTCTCCTCTGTATTCTTTCTAGCATATCTACGTCCTTCCTGCGATATGGCCTCCACGCTTGAATATAATATTCTAAATGAGGCCTAATTATTGTTTTGTACAGCGGTATTATTAGCTCTTTTTCCTTATACGTTATGTTTCGCCTAATTAATCCAAGGATTTGATTTCCCTTTGAAGCTGCAATTCCGCACTGCTCTGAAACCTTCATATCAGCACTAATGGTTAACCCTAAGTCCTTTTCTTTTACAGTAGTACTTAGTACAGTACCCCCCATTGTATATTCTACCTCATCGTTCTCATGTCCTGCGTGGAGGCATTTACATTTCCCAAAAATTGAACAGCATTTGCCACTTTTCAGACCATTTGATCAATTTGTCAAGATCATCTTGTAAATATTGTCTATCTCCATCACTTTAAAATCTTCTAAACACCTTTGTATCATCCGCAAATTTCAACACCTTGCTTGTTATTTCATCATCCAAATCGTTGATATATATTAAGAATAATATAGGTCCTAGTACTGATCCCTGTGGTACCCCACTCAATACCGATTTCCAGTTTGAAGCCTCCCCATCAACTGCTACACGTTGTCTTCTGTCAATCAGCCATTTTTCTATCCAGTTTTTAATACCATTTCCTATGCCATGGGCCATTAGTTTAAGCAGTAATCTTTGATGTGGTACTTTGTCGAAAGCTTTTTAAAAATCTAAGTAGACGATATTTACTGGTGATCCCTCGTCTACCCACTTAGTGATGTCTTCAGAAAACATAACATATTTGTTAAGCATGACCTCGCTTTTAAAAACCCATGTTGAGACGGGTTTATTAAGTTATGTTTAACAAAAAAATCCACCATGTGATCTTTAATTAATCTTTCTAATAATTTGCAAATCATTGACGTTAAACTCACTGGTCTACAATTCTCTGACTTGTTTCCCGAACCTTTTTTTAAATTAACGGTATAATGTTTGCCTCTTTCCATTCTAAAGGAACCACTCCCTCTTCTAATGACAAATTGAAAACTGTTGCAAGCGGTACGCTAATTTGTTCTACAATTTCCAATAGTAGTTTGGCCGGAATCCCATCCACTCCAGGTGATTTATTTTCCTTCATAGGCCTTATTTTCTTAGCTACCATTTCCGGGGTTACAATTAAGTCTAAATAGTCTGAATCTGCCCCCTTGTACTTAGCCTCTGGTACTGGCAGTGAACTAATATATTCCCTGGTAAACACTGAACTAAAGTACTCATTCAGGTCTTCTGCCATTAAGAATCCCTCTGATATTATATTTCCAGCACTATCTTCTAGAGGACCGACCTTATCTTGAACTTTCTGTTTGTTTCGAACATACGCATAAAATCTCTTGCTGTCATGTTTTATAGTACTAACTAATTGTTGTTCATAGCTTCTCTTTGAATTTCTAGTTTCAGCTTTAGCTTGGTTAAGTGCTTCTTTATTAATGTTGTAGTCTTCATAATTTCCAGTACATCTATATGACTTCCACATCATTTGTTTATACTTAATTTTTGTAATGGCTTCTTTCGATAAGTGTTTCTTTTTGGACCGTTTCTCTTGTTTTTTGAAGGGTACACATTTATTGAATATGCACTTAATTTCACTCTTTAATATATTCCAGCATTCTGTTGCTGTCTTATTTTTCAGTGTCTTATTCCAGTCTATCTTTGCTAAATATTGTCTTCTGTCCTTATACCTACCTTTCTCCTATACTGCTTTTTACTATTCCTTTCTGATTTTATTTTGATGGTAAAATGTACCTGGTTGTGATCACTATTCCCCAGTTGCTCACATATCCTGACATTTTCAACTAATTCATTCTGTGAGGACAAAACTATGTCTAACACATTCTCTCCCCTGGTTGGTTCTAGCACATGTTGAGAAAGGAAACTATCTTGTACTAAAACTAAAAACTTGTGGTCCTCACTACCCATACTCTGTAGAGATTTCCATTTTATATGCCCATGGTTGAAATCCCCCATAATAACACAGTCCCCTTTGCTCACTTCCCTTATAGCGTTTTGTATTTTTTCATTATCTTCTATGCGTATGTTTGGACTTCGATAAACTAATCCAACTGTTAACGTTGAGTTTCCTGTAACTATGTTACACCAAACAGCTTCTTCGCAATCTGCTTCTCTGTCTAATTTTATTTCATAAGCCTGGATAGATTCTTTAATATATAAAATAACTTCACCTCCCTTTCTTCTTATTCTATCTTTCCTAAACATGACATATCCTGTCAGTCCCAATTCGGCATCTGATATATCTGTGGTGGTCCAGGATTCGGTTATACCTATTATGTGAGGGTCAATATCTTCTACCATAATGTTTAGTTCATTTCTTTTGTTTACTATACTCCTTGCGTTTAAATAAACACATTTATATCCAGCTTCAGAAGAGTTTTCCAAACTGCTCTTTGCTGATTTATTTGTGCTGTCTTTATCTATGCCTCCAGTTTCTGGCTTTTCTGTGAGTCCCCCTGCCAATCTAGTTTAAATAGATGCAATCTGTCCCACTGTCAACAGATCGCAGCAGGTTCTCTGAGAAAACTGCTGTCCCCTTTCCACTAAGATGGAGGCCATCTCTCATGTACGTATCTTCCCTCCCAACAAAGTATCCCCATAAATCTATGAATCTCACTCCCTCTTCTTCACACATCTGCTCAACTAGTGCGTTGATCGCCATCCTCTTGCAGTTTCTATACGTTGCCCCCCTTCCTCTCATTACTGGCAAAATTCCTGACTTAATTATCTGTTCAACTCTTGTCTTCTTTAGCTTCCTCACTAACTGTCTATATTTCTGTACTATCCCAGTTGTTTCCTCCCTGTCTGCATTATTTGTTCCTACATGTACCAGTATAGACCCTCCCTTGCCATGTCCCAATACCTTCTCCACCCTGTCAGTCACATGTTCAATCCTAGCCACCGGTAGACAAACAACGACGTCCTTCCCCTCGCTCAGTGTCTTGAGGAGATAGTGGAGTCGCCCATAAACACCCTCTCTTTCCTCACTGCCCCCTCAATCACTGCCTTAGAGTAGCTCCTTCTTCGGTTTGCATATGTCTGGTTGTTGTCTTTTCCCCCTGTCGTCTTCTCTTCCGATCCATTCTTTCCTGTCGTTTTTTCTCTTGTTACCTTTCCTCCTGTCATCGTCCGTTTTATCGACTTCTCTTCTATCACATTTGCTCTCACTTCCTTTCGTCCCTTCATCGTTCCTCCCATCTCATTTTCTTCTCTCCTCTCCCGTCCTATCTTCCCTCCATCCTTCTCTACGGTCACTTTCTCCCCTGTTACCTTCACGCTTGTCACGTTTTCTGTCGTCGATTTTCCAATTTCTTCCCCTCCAATCACCATCCCTCCTGTCAATCTCCTTTCCTCAGTTTTCTTGCCACTGCTATTCTCCTTCAGTCTTGCAGTATTCTCACCTCTCTCCCGACGTCTCTCTCCATTCGACCTGTCTCCTTTCTAATTCCCATCTCCATTCCCTTCACAATATCTGTCAACCTAACTATCTCCAGCTGTGGCAGTGATCGCACACCAAGTGTCGCTTTGCCTTGACCTGCCGCTTGCAAGGCGCCATGTCTCTATCAGAATTTATTTCATAACTTAACTAACTTAGTCTTTATAAAGACTGTTTCCTGAGTACTGCAGCACACTTTATGTTACAGATTTCAATTACACAGCCGACTATTTATTCTATCACGAACGCTAACATTACCGGTAGTGACCTAATTTAAATACAATCAATTACGTTACGTTAGGCTGCTTTATTTATTTTGGTTACGCCGCCCGACTATCGCCCTTGCTTAATTTTAACAACAATGCTACCTAATCAAAATATCTAGCAGGTACTGGCTTACACAGATATTATCTTATGTAAGTAGTTTGATGGTTGTTACTTTATCTCCTATATATTCTACCACATAATCAGGTTTGTTAAATCTTTTTTATAACTTATTGAAGGCTAAGTTACCCTATTATCATCACTATACTAAGGTGTTCTAAAGTACTTTAACTAACTAACTTTAAGCACAACTGCTACTCAATATATGTTTACTGCAACTTTATGAATTATATTAAGGCAAGAATAATACTTATCAATCAGTAATTCCACTTGTTTATCAACTTTTCTGCACCACCAATTTCTACGATCTATCTCCGCCAAATATAGCCTCGCATGTATCTTGATGAATTGCATGAATTGAGCTGTGTACCTTTGTGGATTGCCTGAATTGACCTGTGTATCTTGGTGAATTGCTTGAATTGACCTGTGTATCTTGATGAATTGCCTGATTTGACCTGTGTATCAAGGTGAGTTTACTGAGTTTGCTGAGTTTACAAGTGTGTTTGTAAGTTTTTGCATTTGTCAGTGAAAGTTAAAAAAATTGTAAGTTTAAAAGTATGTTTGTACGTTTGTTTGCAAGTTTGTTAGTTAAAGTTTGCAAATTTGTAAGTTTAAAAATATGTTTATACGTGTTTTAAAGTGTGTTTACAAGTTTGTCAGTGTAAGTTTCCGTCTTTGCAACTCATTGGTTTGACTGATTTACCACGCGTACCTACGCAGATAGCCGCCGGTTTGACTTATTCACCACGCGTACCTATGCAGATAGCCGTCAGTTTGACTAATTTACTACGCATACCTATGCAGATAGGTGTCAGTTTAACTAATTTACTACGCATACTTACGCAGAAAGGTGTCAGTTTGACTGATTTACTATGCATACCTACGCATATAGCCGCCAGTTTGCCTGATTAATCACGCATATCTACGCAGATAGCCATCAGTTTGATTGATTTACCACACGCACCTACGCATATAGCCGCCAGTTTGACAGATTTACCTCGCGTACCGTCTGTTTTAGTGATTTAGCAGAGAAGTTCCTATTTTCGGTTGTCAATGTCAGATATGATTTTTAATATTATTCATAGCCTGTCATTTAGGTTATACTTTTATGTCTAATGTCATAGACTGTATACTGTAAAAGATACAGAGATATGATTATAATCAAGCATAATGTTGATTTGTGTCCGTTTTCAGTTACCAATGTCTGGTTATGAGTTTGAGTATAACCAAGGTTTTTGCCGAAGAAGCATGAATTTAAGCACTATAGTACGAAAAAAGATAGAAACGGTCTAATGTCAGTCTGAACAATAAACGATGAGTTTGTACACCTGACCGCTAATACAGTAAACTATATAAATACTGGTACACCCTATCTGGATGATTATTATACTGATATACCAATTCTTTACTTCAAATCAGTTTGCAACCAGTTTGCAACCGGGAAATCAACTGAAGTAAATGCAAATGTCATATCTTAGTTCGCCACGTAACTACCAGGGCGTTTACAGTTGCATATTGAAAAACATCACCGTATCGCCTATATTCATAACTAAGTTCATGTGTCAATGTCCTCTAATGCATGGTATTTATGCTATAAAAATGACACAAGATAAGGTTTGTACATTTTATTAATGTACGAAACAAACGTATTTACATATTACACTCCATAACTGCCAGAGCCAGAGACTGGACATTGTTTCGCCACTGTTCTGATACAGAGTCTTGCAAAGTTTAATCGTGCACAAGATAAAAGAAAGTTATTTACAGGTCACCTTCCATTACTGCCAGCACCATTTGCTTCATTTTGTTTCGCGACTGTTCCGAAAAAGAGTCTTGCAAACAATTCTTGATATTATGCAATTGCTCGGATGTCAGGTCGGATAGTTTAAGATTTGCATCTAACAAAACAGTCAACCAGTCTTTAATCACTGCGGTTGAATTAATGGCCTCCACAGCCTCGTCAAAGTGCATGTAAATTAGAATGTCATCAGGTAACATGCAATCGTGATGGAATTGATTAGGGTCGTCTATCTCACAACTGGAGCATTGCCGTCTTGAGAGTTCAACGACGTTAATGCTATGTGACATACAAGCGTCTTCTTGATTTCTACTGCGGGAAAGTCAAGGGTAAAGTTCGGACCAACGGTAGCAGGAATGGAAGTTGTGACATTGGTCGCGTGAATAGAAGTTGTGACATCGTCAGGAGCGGAAATTGTTCCATCAAGTATTCTAGCAGCATAGTGAATATTTTTAACACATATTATATACCATATACTCTTCATATGACAAATATTTGTGGGTGACATTAGTGTCACGTGTGCGTGCTAACTTCGATATATTATAAAGTGTACTAGTCTTTAGTCTGTGAGGCTAACCACGGACACATGATCATAAGCACATACCCAAAATCTATATAATGTCATATTTGTCGCAATAGATGTATATCTCGATTGCGATTCGCGAACATAGCCTATAAGTCCGATGGCCGGTCTACCAGCTAACACGACGCACATTGTGGCTCCTCACTCCATTTTGACTGTGCAGCAGATGTACGCAGAGGAATTAGGGCCAGTCCAGTTAGCATTCTTCTTACAAGACGACGTGAAGATGCAGCTGGAATGGTTAGCAAGACGACGGCTACTGCGCAACTACCACATGTGCACTCGATGCGGGGTTGCGTGCACTCTTGTTGCACAGAGAGATTCCTTCGACGGTTTCCGCTGGAAATGCTCTCTGTGCGGTGAGCGTAGGGAACTACGCGTCAACTCGTTCTTCAAGAATCGCCTACCGTTCGGGAAGATGATGTGGTTGTTGCACAGTTGGGCATCGGAGATTGTCATGACAGACGTGATGTGGCATTTGAACCTGTCTAGCCACACTGTTATTGACTGGCACAATTTCGTACGTGACATCTGTGCTGTCGACGTCAGGAACCACCCGCAACTACTTGGTGGTTTCGACAACAATGGTAGCCCCATTGTTGTCGAACTAGTCGAGAGTTACTTCTACCACCGCAAGTATCACTGCGGCAGGGTTAATGATGGAGAATGGGTGTTGGGAGCCGTGGAGAGGGAAAATGGCCGGTGTAGGTTGGAAATCGTTCCTGACAGGATAGCTGCTACACTACAGCTTATCATTACGCAGTGGCTTTTAACAGGCACCCACGTGATGACAGATGGATGGGCGGCGTACCAAAATCTCGTCAAATCCTGGATGACGTTCAACTACTTGCTGATGAATGATGCAAAAACCGAGGTTCTACCGGTTGTACCCAGGTCGGCATCTGATTTGGTTGCTGGATTGCATGTACGCGTTGGATCTGAAGTCGTCTATGCCGCCGAATGTGTGAGAGATCTTGGTGTCTACTTAAATAAACATCTTGGCATGACGGTGCAGGTTTCTCGTACCATTAGTACCTGTTCACTGCATTTACGTAACATCGCCCAAATTCACCGTTACCTGCCAAAGTCGACAGCAGAACGTGTTAGTAAATACAATGATAACAGCACGCTTAGATTATTGCAATTCGCTTCTGTTTGGCACTTCTGCCAAGAACATAGACAGGCTGCAGCGACTGCAGAATGCTGCTCGTCTAATAACTCGGCGTGCGCGATACTACAGTGCATTACCACTACTGCGCCAACTCCACTGGCTGCCTGTCCAGCAACGGATTGCCTACAAAATAGCAGAACTTACATATAAGGCGTTAAATGCTGAACTATCGCCACCATATATGCAGTCACTTGTGTCAGCTTATAAACCAGCCAGACATCTTCGTTCTGCTGAGGGTAACAATCTTGTCGTTGCGAGAGCCTGAACCAAAGCTGGTGAATACACATTCGTCCACGCTGCCGCTACAATATGGAATGGTCTACCAACTATTGTTACTTCCAAAACCTCCCTGCAATCCTACAAGGCTGCCTTAAAATTCACCTTTTCATTACGGCGTACACTGCCTGAAAGACCACAGAAACATTTTTATTCTTAGTTATTCATATTTTTATCTTTATCTTTTTAACAGCCGAAATAACATTTAAAGTACTTACTTTACCATCAGATTTGTTTTCTTTTTAATCTACTGATGTAGCATTAGTATCTTAATTTGCTTATTTTTATTGTAGCATTTCTGCTATTTCTGGATGTTTAAATCTACTTTCCTGAGGTTTAATTTGGGAAATGAGGAAGGTCAAGCCAGTAGATAGACATATTGTTGACCATCCGCCTTAGTTACGTAATTACAGCAACTCGGTTGCAGATGCGCTCAGTGGGGCGTGGTTTTCTGTTGCTAGCGTTTCTAGGCAAGCAGGTGGTTTTACTGTAAACTTAGAGGGTGTTCCACAATGCCTAGCTTGAATTGTATATTGTTTTAGCCAATAGAAATGATGGAAACCTGTCATATGATGTGTAATTAGGTCCGCTTATATAAACGTCTGTTGTACGCATTTCGCCATCTGGGCGCTGGCGAAGGACTGGGACAGATCCAGTGTTGAACGAGACAGGTTGCCCTGCTGCCAAGAGAATGGCAAGTCAAGTAGTGAAGCGGCGTGGTGGGAATCGTTAACGTGGGTTACGTTCCCAAGCTTGTGTGTGTGTGTGTGTGTGTGTGTGCGCGTGTGTGTGTGTGTGTGTGTGTGTGTAATATTCAGTGTCCAGAGTGACTGTTCGAGTTTCGAAGAAGCCATGCCGCCACGTCAGCGGTATATTGAGACAACGGGCCATCCTCGAACATCGGTCTCACATCGTCAGAATGCTTGACCGAATGCAACTCGTAGCGGCCGGCGGTAAACGTATACTGCCAGGCGTCGTCATTCGCGCGAACTCGTTCATCCGACTTCTCGATCGTTTGCGACAGGGCAAGACCTCTTCATCGAATTTGTAGCGGCCGGCGGTAAGCGTCTACTGCCCGGCTTCGTCTTTCAGTTGAACGTATTCAACCGACTTCGCAATCGTTTGCGACCGTGCGATCATTGAACGGACGCGACTCGAGAATTCGCATCGTACGACGGCAATCGTCAATTGCCCGGCATCATCATTCGTGCGGCCGAGATACACCGTTCTAATTGTATTCTGAGCTCAGCGTGTTGACTTCAACAAACGTTCGTTTATATTCGAGATGGGACTAGCCCTGTGTAAATGTATATTTTCTGATTGAACTGATATATTATTTGTTGTATTATGATTGGTAGTTATCTGTGGTTTTGAAGTGAGGTATTATTACCCTTGAAGTATTCATATATATGTGTGTTGTAACAGATTACTGTAATGAGAGTCCGCGAGGACTAGCTATATACTGTGTATTTATATTATGGGAGTTATTCTTATATAACACTTGGCGCCAAGTGTTTGGTCGTGTAGTGGTATAATCCACCTTAGAAAGGAAGTGGAATTTGATAATTGAAAGTTTCAGTGTTATTGTTTATTATGTTCTATTAAGATTTGGTTACGGGATTTATTTATTCTGTTTATTTTTGTTAATCGAGATATATACCAAAAGGAAGACATCTTGTAATAAAGTTTATTAAATTTTCCTTGTTCTTTGTTGCTTGTTCACGATAACCGTTCTTTCTCGTATGCGTTGACCTTGATATATAAGAACCCTACTAGACTGAGCCATCTAGTGTACGGAGACCTCGCTAATCCGTGACATTTATATTTAATTGTTTTTAATTTTTACTACTTTATTTTAGTTTTATGAAAGCGCTATGAACGTTATGGATATGGCGCTATATAAAATAAAGATTATTATTAATATATATAACAAAGATCAAAGGATTTTACTTATTAACTAATTAATTAATTAACTAATCAATCTAACACACCGAACGATCAAAGGTTTGTGTAATTAACTAATTAGCAAATTAATTAATTAGCTAAAGAAAGTTCCACGATTCCTTACTTATAAAAGTTTTATAGTTTCTACAACTCTTTAGACTGCCAGTAAAGGAGCTGTTTTCTTATCTCTTACTCGCCACCGTCGCCTTATCTCACCGGCCTCAGCTATTTTTTATGCTTGCTAATGGCGCCTCGGCTACTGTTTAAGCTTGCTAATCGCGTCTATAGACTGGCTGTATAAAATTCATACTTGACTGTGGAACTGTCTGCTGGAGGCACAAAAAAGGCAACAGTGTACTATTATTTTCAACGATTTGTAGCTAAACGGTTAAAAGAGGGATTTAAAACGGTTTACCTTTTATTTAACAATCCTCCAAAGAGAAACGCACTAAGCGTGAATTTTAGTTTTTGTAATTCAATTATGGCCGCTAAATAATGTGTTTGTGCATTTCGCTATTTGCGTGGACTGCATAAAATAGACGCCGGCGGGGGTAGGCAAAACACAACACGTTCTGCTCGGTAACGTGTTGCTTTCCACGTGCACTGATAAATTGTTCACTTTATGCAGCTCTTTTTTCAGTTCAACAAATCTAACAGTTATGCACTTTTCTTTGTTGACTTTTTTAGCAACCGTTACACAATTTAATATTTCGCAATCTCGTCACCAATGGATTAATTATAGTCCTCCACATAAGCCCAGACCGCGCTTCACTGTGCCAAGCCGTCTATTTGATTTGAACGAAACGATTTCTTCTGATCATTGGCAATGGCACCTCAAGCGAAAAATTCGATGACTCTAAAATCTACAGAAATGGTTAAGTGAGAGTTATGTAACAATTCGTTCCTTGACAATTTTGACATGTGCATGTCCCACGATCAACATTTAGCACCCATATGTTTATCATAGGTGAACCTAGTGGACAGGATGTACGTCTCATGTCTCCACATTCAAGATTTACCACCCATAAGTCTATCATAAGTGTACCTAGTGGATAGGATATAGCCTTTTCCGTTCTGAATTCGTTGAATTCGTGTACACGTTTGCCTGCTAGTGTTGTGTGTGACAATTTTTAAACTATTCATGAGGTGTCTATCAACCGCAAATATATTTTGTTGTGTAACAGAGCACGGCCTAGTATCTGATGCGCACCGTCGACTGCAAGGTTTACTCTATTCCAGCGGGAACCCGCTCGCACAAGCACGAGAATCTGTTCCTTGGAAACATGTCGAAACGTCTCGTCCTGTTCTGCATCGATACCGACGCCTACAACGGGTCGTTCGAGAAGACAAACCGTTCCACGCCAAGAACAGCGACATCAACTTCCTCGTTGTGTACGAGAACGGACGACAGATGCCCTCCAAACCTTTCCAACGAAATTTCGAATACGATCTCTTCGTTAGGAGCTACTCCACTAGTTTACCTCGACCTGTAAGGTGTGGCAGGACGATGGGAACGGTTTGTATCGCGTCGACTTCCGACACATTCTTCGGTTTGGAGCTCACCCCCGACGGGACCTGCTTCCATCTGGTACAAAAAGGCAACTTTCGCACCGAGATCTATTTCCGCAATGCGGAGACGACCACGTGGCAACGTCATCTACGACTTTTGATGAAATGGAAACTGTCCAGATCGTTCGCCTACTCGCCACAGACCAGCACACACACTCGATCGTTCACGCTTTTGTGCCCAAAGACAAACTAACTGCCCACGACGACACACGCTTTCCCGACCGCTTTCAAACCAGGTTGGTTGGATAGCGCTGTACATGGCCTGCCGCCGTGACACGTCGAGTACCGCAGCGTCATGAACAAACATTGCGCGTAATGGACTCATACTTCCAAGTGACTTTAGAGTTTTCTGTCTAACGTTTGCGGACAGTATTGTGTCGCTTATCTCATGGTTCGCTCTCACGGCGTTTCGATGAAGAAAATGTGAATGGTTTCGGCACTGATTTGGTGGCAAACGATTGTGTGTGTTTGATTGGCTTAAACAGTTGAGATAAGTACATTGTAGTACCGTATTTCGATACTAATTCATGTGTAAATACTGTTTGTTTTTATGTTCACTTTTGGCGTCGATTGTACAATATAGCTTCTTTTGTTTTGTGAGTAGTTTCGGTACTATTCGACCTTTGCTGCTTGTTTATATATTGACATGCACCGTATTTCATTGACAAGGTACGATGATGATCATCATCGATTGAGCCGATGGCGCAGTGGTCAAACATTCGTAAGCTCTGACCGCTGGCGTGGTGATAAAACACCCATAAGTCTCGTGCATGCACGAGGCAATGACGTGGTGGAATTCACCCGTAAGCGCTGACCGATGCCGCGGTGGTCAAACACTAACACCCGCAAGTCACGTTGTAATACGCTTGTCTCGTTGGTCAATAAAGTACGCGTGCACTTGTATACTACCGTTATCCGTTTTTTTTATACACACATACATATGCACACACAATTATACACCCGATAAGAGTCGGTCATTAGCCATCCACAACCTCCCTTATACGCACGCACACGCACGCACGCACGCACGCACGCACGCACGCACGCACACACACACACACACACACACACACACTAAGAAGAGGTCCATTGTTTTGTCATACACACACGCATGCACACACGATGATATACCCACTAATAAGCGGTCAGTGGCCGTGCACCACCTCCCTTACACGCATGCACGCACGCACGCACTCGCGCGCACGCACCCAGTAGGAAGAGGTAAATAAGGATGTGACGTCACCGGAAGTGAGGCAACAGTCGTTAGACGGCACTCACTAACCGGAACTGAGTCAGATTTTTCACTGCCTGGTTTACGTATCGTGATAACAGGTCAGTAGGTGGCGCTTTTTGGTAGGAACGATAAATAACATGCCATTTAAACGGAATAAAAATTGAATTGCTTGAATTCTTATTATTATATTTCATCATGCTATATATTTCCATGTCCATTAAGCCCAAAAATCCACATTTTATACTGTGCATCCGGACTTTTTCGAATATGCATATTTTTGCGCGCTTTTCGGAATGCTGAGATGTGACGACCCAGACAACATACACTCGCATCAGGCCGACCCCTTGTATGTATTCAGAGCATGATTACAAGGATACCTTTTGGGTGGAAACGAGCGTCAGAATGAGTTATTATGCGTTATTCCGATGTAATGAAGGAGGAATTGTGCAACGTATCATAACAACTTAAATCAGTCAGTGAATTTCCGCTGTTCTCCATGGCACAGTCGGTAGACGCGTTGGTTTCGTGTAAAGTATTTTACAATCGGACGACGCCATTTTCTTGACACATTTTTGTTTATGTTTTCACGAAGTAATATAAACCAAATAATTTTACACTATGATGCACTGTTTGTAAATATTTAAACAAATGTTTGGTAATTATTTATTCGCCACGAAAATGAAAATATGGTAATTATATATAACGATGATTCTTAATTTTATTTATCCACACAAATCACAATTTGTTTTCACATGTATAATTACAATATATTAATGTAAGTATAGATGTTTATATATATATATATATATATATAATATTATATGTGTAATAAATTATATAGTCAATACATTACATTTGTCTGGATAAATAAAATTTAGTAACATAATTTTATATATAATTGCCATATTTTCAGTTTCGTGGCGAATAAATAATTACTATAATAGTTTTAAAATATTTACAAACAGTGCATCATATTATAAAAATGATTTGGTTGATATTGCTTGGTGAAAACATAAAAAAGTGTCAAGAACATGAATGGTTCAGTGTCAAGCTTGAACTGGCGTTGCCCCATTGTAAAACAAAGTATACGAAACCAACACGTCTATCGACTGAGCTACCGAGAACAACTGAACTTCACTGACTGATTTAAGCTGTTATGATAAGTTGTACAACTCCTCCTTCATATATGTCGATATTCTAGTGATATTATGAGAATAAACAACTTTACTTTCTGTATCTGGATACAATATATGTTTGCTATGTATATTTATTGGTGTAGATTATCTCCCGTGGGTTGTAATCGATATAATTATTCTGAAAACGAGCCGAAGCTCCGCGAAACCTCGCCGACTTGTAAGCCCATTCGCATTCATTGTTTTGAATAAAATTAAATTCATGTGGAACCGTAAGAAAACAGCTTATTCCCCTATGATGACTAGTGCTTGTATTACATCAGAATATCGCACAATAACTCATTCTGACGCTCGTTTCGACCCAAAAGCTATCCTTGTAAACATGCTCTGAATGCGTGAAAAGGGTCGGGCCTGGTGCGAGTATATGTCGTCTGTGATGTCACGATACCACGTGATCGCCTAGCTAATTAAATTTCAGTTTTCTGCGGGAATCCCTACACAAGCGGGTGTAAAATCGAATTGATGCTACAAATGTATTTTCCGGTATTTTTTTAATGCTCTCGAATTTTAAATACAATGTTAAGCTTTGTGTATACATGAAAAACGGATTTTAGCTAATGCCTTGTTTTGATTCCCTTTAATAATTTTTTTTTGTAAATTGAAAAATAAATTGATTAAAGCTTAAAAACATTTGTGGACAAATTTAATTAAAAAAAGTCATTAGGGTGTTCGACAAATAAAGATGTGACGTTACCGGAAGTGAGGAAGTGATGCAACAGTTGCTAGGGCGCTCACTAACCGGAACTGAGTCAATACTTATAGTCCCTAATTTTGATGCATCCTGATTTGCTCATTAGGATAGATTTACTAACTACTTGCCTGGAGTCTTGAGTGTCAACACATTCTTTATAGTTATTCGATTGTGTTAGGCAAAGGAAACTATCATGTCCGTATTCATGTCCGTTGGCGGTTCGAGGTCGATTCCGTTGTTTGTCTGATGATAAAGATTTTGATGTGATTTGTGTAACCATAGGTGCTCGTACTGGGTTGATCGGGCCTCATACAAGCGTTTCACTAAAATGCCGGGTTATGGCATCGCTGGCTAAGGTGAGATAAGGTTAGCAGTAAATGGGCGGATCATCATAGACAAGGTGATGACCGTTACAAGACCCAAACACTTCCAGTGGCACGAACGTGGAGGTCCCCACCACCACCATCATCAATGCCAATCATGGTTACTGACATTACTAATAGGAAATATAGTGGCTAAACAAAGCATGCAGAACCAGCTATTAAACATTCTTAAATAGTCACGTAGTTCCTTGTGTAAATAGTTTCCACATTTTTATGTATCACCTGTTTTAAAAAGTCACAGTCTATACCAGTATTCTCATGAATATTTTTTGCATACATTACATGAACAATCCATGAATAATTTACAGGGGTTGTTTCAGCTAGTTACCATCCCCTTGCTTTTGCTTTTACAGTCATTACTGGGTGTTAAATACACCCAATCCAACTATTTTCTCTCCTCCGTCCACCCAACTTTGAACACCTTATCTGGAGAGTCAATCGCCTTTTCATATCCCTTCCGTTTTCTGCATAAAAACACATAATACTTCCGTTAATAGTTCACACAGTCGTCATAGTTTCATCCCGCTTTAGTTCATACACAAGCTTGCTTCGCAGTGTGGTTAGATCTTCGTTCACGAAAATCTTTCTGTATCCGTTCAGACTGCTAAAGGTTCTTCTTACACCTCATGATTTTTGACGCCGTTTTTGTGTCACGTCGGACGAATTTGGCTATGATGACCCTTGGTTTTGTTGCCACTTTTCTGTCTATGCGGTGGCTCACAGTGACGTCACGTTCGGAGATTTGGACGCCCACATCCATGGCCACTTTCAGAATGACACTGTTTGTATTCTCGTTGTCATCTTCAGCCACCCCGGACACGCGTATATTGTCTCTGCGGCTATATTGCTGCAGACGATCTAAGTCAAAGTCTCACGAATATTTGTTGCATATATTACATGAAAAATCCACAACTAATTTACAGGGATTGTTTCAGCTAGTTACTATTCCCTTGCGTTTACTTTTACAGTCATTACTGGTTGTTGAATACACCCAGTCCAGCTACTTTCTCCTCCGTCCACCCAACATTGAACACCACATCTGGAGAGTCGATCACCTTTTTCATGTCTCTTCCGCTTTCTCATTGAAGGCACATAATTCTTTCGTCAATTGTTCACACCCTCTTAACAGTTTCATCCCGCTTCAGTTCATACACAAGCTTGTTCGCAGTGTGGTTAGATCTTCGTTCACGAAAACCTTTCTCTATCCGTTCAGACACCTCAAGTTCTTCTTGCACCTCATGATTTTTTACGCAGTTTTTGTGTTCTGCGACTGTGCCAGTGCCCGCAGCTTTTTCATTTCTTTTCTCGTATCATCCATGCACTGCCTATAGTTCGGATCTCAGATTTTGTATAATCTGTTTCGAAGCTACGGCCACGGCCGTTGTGACGGCAGCCGTCATAGCTTTCACAAGCACTGGTTGAATTGTTGTTATGATCAGCGTCACGATTTCCCCCGTTATCGTCCCCTCGTTTGTTGTGGCAGTTTTCTTTTCCTCGATTGTTTCCAGTTTGCCCTCGTGTCAACATTTTTGACAGTTTCCGTGTTAACTGCTGCATGCACTGTTTTAGCTATCGCTTTCTGAAAAGCTGTCTCTTCTTCCGTATTTCATTTTTCGACTCTTCGTTAATCATATTACAACCCTGACTACGCCGCCATTGTTGTAGTAATAGCCAAGGTGGCCGTCTCTTTTCAACCCCAAGTGATCTAGCTCCTGAATATGATTCTCCCCAAACTGGCCGCTGGCTTCCAGAAACAAAAGGTGTACATATTTAGTTTTGGGAACTACGGTGATTCTACAAGGCATTCAGTTTACCACCTCGACACACAGATGCCAGTGATGGCGCCGATTCACCACCTGGTCGCGGAGTGGAGTATCGGTTTCGTGAACTACGACTTCATAACTAGGGGTGCCAAGCAGCTTGACAGTGCGTCTGCAGCGCACGCCAAAGCCAAAGCGACTTAACTGATTGACTGATAACAGCCAGGGTCTTTTAGGAATTATGGCACTGTGGTAAGAAACAGAGAGAGGGGATACCAGAAATCATGCCAACGTTGAATATGAAACAGCAAGAACTGAAGAAACAAGGTCTGCAGGTCAAGGAAATTGCTAATCTACCACTCGATAGGAGGACAATTAAAACATTTGGTGGCAGTAATTTATCACTTCTGTGTCTAAACAATATTTACTGTGTATAACTATATAGCTATTCATCACAAGTCATCAAATTGGTTTTTATCCTGATTTTTGTGAGTTATTATCACCATTTAAGTTCATTTTTCAGGCGAAAAAGCCAATAGATAGGCAGATTGTTGACCAACCGCCTTTGTTACGTAATTACAGCAACTCGGTTGCAGATGCGCTCAGTGGGGCGTGGTATTCTGTTGCTTGCGTTTCTAGGCAAGCAGGTGGTTTTACTGTATCTTAGAGGGTGTTCCACAATGCGTAGCATGACTTGTATATTGTATTAGCCAATAGAAATCATGGAAACCTGTCATATGATGTGTAAATAGGTCCGCTTATATAAACATTTGTCTACACATTTCGCCATCTGGGCGCTGGCGAAGGACTGGGACAGATCCAGGGTTGAACGACACAGGTTGCCCTGCTGCCAAGAGAATGGCAAATCAAGTCGTGAAGCGTGGTGGGAATCGCTAATGTGAGTTACGTTCCCAAGCTTGTGTGTGTGTAATATTCAGCGTCCAGAGTGACTGCTCGAGCTTCGAAGAAACCTTGCCGCCACGTCAGCGGTTTATTGAAGCAACTTTCCGGTCGGCCCCAACATATTTGCGTCGATGAGCGATAATCGCGACGCGCTCACCCAGCACGGGCCATCCTCGAACAGCGGTCTCCCAGCGACATCGTCCGACAGCTTGACCGAATGCGACTCGTAGCGGTCGGCGGTAAGCGTATACTGCCAGGCTTCGTCATTCGCGCGAACCCATTCATCCGACTTCTCGATCGTTTGTGACAGGGCAAGACCTCTCGATCGAATCACCGAATGCGACTCGAGAATTCGTAGCGGCCGGCGGTAAGCGTCTACCGTCCGGCGTCGCCATTCACGCGAACGTATTCAACTGACTTCGCAATCGTTTGCGACCGTGCGAGACAAGTCGATCGTAGAACGGATGCGACTCGAGAATTCGCGGCGTACGACGGCAATCGTCAATTGCCCGGCATCCATGCTCGTGCGGCCGAGATACACCGTTCTGACTGTATTGTGAGCTCGGCGTGTTGACTTCAACAAACGTTCGTATAGATTCGAGATGAGACTAGCCCAGTGTAAATGTCTATTTTCTAATTGAACGTATCTATTATTTTCTGTATTATGAATGGTAGTTATCTGTGGTTTTGAAGTGACGTATTATTACCCGTGAAGTATTCATATATATATTTGTTGTAACCGATTACTGTAATGAGAGTCCGCAAGGGCTGGCTATATGCTGTGTATTTATCTTATGGGAGTTATTCTTAGATAACACTTGGCGCCTAGTGTTTGGTCGTGTAGTGGAATAATCCACCTTAGAAAGGAAGAAGAATTTGATAACCGAAACATTAACTGTATATTTACTTTCTTAGTTAGATAGATTCAAAGATTCAGTGTTAGGTTTATTATGTTCTGTTAAGATTTGGTTACGGGATTTCTTTATTCTTTTCATTTTTTGCTAATCGAGATACTTTCCAAAAGGAAGATATCTTGTAACAAAGGTTATTAAGAATTTTCCTCGTTCTTTGTTGCTTGTTCACGATAACCGTTCTTTCAGCGTTGACCTTGATATATAAGAACCATACTAGACTGAGCCATCTAGTGTACGGAAACCTCGCTAATCCGTGACATATGTACATGGGAGTTAAAATAGACGAGTTGATCAAACATTGCTATTTTCTCAATCTGATAGACCGTCTCCATATTTTAGAGGGGTACTTTACCATACTGATATTAACACAAGCCCTACTTAAAAAGGTTGCTGGTATGCACCAAACGTGTTGTGCCACATACAAGACGGACTACTCATTTCTGCAGTATTGTAATACACTTGACGTTTGTATAATAGGTGTTACCCCATAATTCGCAGCAATAGTTTATATATGGCAACAACAGAGAACAATACAATACGTACATTCCATCGTGATTAATTTGACAACTACCTTTGTAAATTATCGCTATAACTTTCGACAATTTTGTTCTAACCGTATTAATATGATGTTTCCAATTGATATCTATACTAATGAATAATCCCAGAAATTGTGTTACACGTTCTCTATTTATGTTGTTTATGCACATGTCGTTTTTGTGAAACATGTCTCACGTTATGACATTTTTGTGTTATTATTTAAACTTTTGTTGTTGCTATAGTTTGAAACATGTGTCTACGTTGTGACATGTTTCTGTTATATTAAAAAAATTCGTTTTTAGTTATGTTTTATGTTTCTTAAGGGCGGTATAGAAAGCTAAATTAATAAGTAGGAATAGAGTTTCCAACATTTTATTCACGATTACAAAGCATACATCACACAGGAACAAGCTGGCGTGCGGCCAAAGCAGGCGGCTGACGGCGACACATTAATTTATAATAAACACACCGTCGTCGGCTGGCGCGCCTACAAAATAACAAGTCCTGACTTTACAATTTTTTTAAATTTTGTTCTTCACAATAAAAACCCTATATATATATATATATATGAGTGTGTGTATATATATATATATATATATATATATATATATATGTGTATATATATATATATATATATATATATATATAAACACGCCGTACGTCTATGCACTTCTAAAGAACAATTTAATAGCCGATTTCGGTATTTCACTCCCTCCCCCAAACGACCGACCGAGTAGTGACGTCACTGCCCACGGCGTCGGCGTCGACTCTTCCCACAGCTACCACTGTGACGTCATCTTATACGTATTCCACCTTCCGTATACACAACGTCGCATATATACCGCTTTGTCGAATTCATAAACCCTTTATTAATCGCGCCTTATTTTAACACCTCGTTTTAGACTCGCCTTTCTCAATCAAACCACCAGCTCGGTCCCTTCGGCCTATTACGGTGCACGTGACAGCCTCTTCATGGTTCCATGTCCACCTCGGCCATGTTGGTTGGGCTTATGCCGAAGAACCAGATGCATATGATGATGTCGACCATTTAAAGGTACCGTTCGCCGTCATAAGTGATAAATCAGCAAATTTGATCCCATGTTAAAAGATAGGAGAAAAGATGCAAATTTGCTCAAATTTACTTAAAACTGGTCTGAAACGAACACCTGTCACTACTAGCAACTTCGAGAGTTCACTGTACCAAAATAATATACGTATCTAGATAAACGCAATACATCGTCAAATCCAACATTTCCAACCGATATGCATTATAATAACATTTTGCGCGAATTGACATAATCATTTTAAACATTTAGTTAGTAATTGACAACGAGCTTCTGTCGTATATAACGTTCAACACTTTGACTCCACATTCAATATTAACACTACTTCATCTGCACTACATGCAATAATGACAGCTACGTCTTTAAAACCCTGACGCTGGTACCACACAAGACTGATTTCAAACACGCAGTGGATGTGACGATGAACTGTTGATACTGACAGCAGACACTGCAGGTTTAATATACGACACATATCAACTAAAGAACTGTTCGTTGGGCATATTACTCTCATGTTCACAATTATTTGTAAATTATTTTGAGCGACATTGAAATTGGTCACTTCTGCTTTAACAATGCAAGCACAGCAACTATTGTAGTTTATACAACAGATCGAGTACAATTACAAAGACTAAGATCAAAACAGTCTCAGCTTTCTTCACATACAATGTGTACCAACATGAAATACGTCTGTATGACCGTTGTGTCAACACAATATGTGGCGCCCGGTGTTTAATGATGTTCACCACCATAGTCCCTTGCTTATTACTAAGTACTACTGTAAAATGCGTCTACTGCTCTACGACGGGCTGGAGGGATCTATATATAGTCTAGATCAACAAGATTTCGTCATGTGTCATCACTGGTTGTCGATAATACGAAAAGCTGGCAAAACTTCCGTTTTCCACCTTGACGAAAACTATTGGTTACCTTGAGTCAGTTTAACCAATGTCACTGATTACCGTGCTAAGTCACCAGTAAGACCAATTTCCTTCAGTTTGATGCATAGCATTCTACTAACTTTTAAATGCGAATATATTGACACATGTCAAATGATAAAATTAAACTGAACCACAAATAATACTATTTAGGACGCCGGTGCAAATCCCACAAAGTTAAATCTTACCGAACACATTTATTTCTGGGTACCTTTTACTATTCGAAAGGTAACTGCAGTATCTAAACCACGTATAATATCGCATCAAATATATTTTATTTGTACACGTAAATACAAACACGATCGCCTCGCCGACATGGAGTGACGTCATCTGACAGTAACAGTCATACGGGATTCTATCACCAGACTAAATTTCTCGGCGAAGTCGCGCAGCCGGGCAAGAGTTGGTTAAATGATTGTTACAACCAGTAATGTAATATTCGAACAATACATTACTAGTCGATTATCACATTACTGTTTGTAACAAACGTTACCTCGACAACGCAAGTCCTCGCGGTAACTCAGACTCAGAGTCTACCTCAAGACAGCACTGCTGTTACCCGTATTGCTTTCGAACATTTGCAGCTACCATATATTTCAATGCATTGTTTCGTGAGCTTTTATTATTACTACTCACGCGAATCCCCTATTACTGGGCGAATTGTACCACGTGGCGATTAGACGATAATAGGTTACATGCCGGTGTCTACACTGACAGTGACTTCGCTGTGACTGATCGATGCCGTCGACGACGATGTTGCTGACGTCGCTGAGGTAGCGGAACGACTCCTCATTGACGGCGTAGCAGTGCAACAGAGCAAAAGACGGATCACCTCCTGGCGGAACTTCTGGCTACTCAGCGAATACAGCAAGAAGTTGATGGCGTGGTTCGTGTACATCAGATTGGACACGACCGTGCGCCACAGTCGCCAGATGGCGCTTCCGTGCGCCTCCGTCGGTGGGATCCAGGTCTTCTCCAAGATCAACGTGATAGCGATGGGAGTCGTCAGAGCGATGAAGGCAAATGTGGCGACGAGCAGCATTGCCGTTATTTGTTGTTCTGTGTGCGATTGAGTCACTCTTGGGTCAGCGGGTTTGTTGCCGCTTTCCGAGAGGTGCCGCATCGCCGTAGCGCGCTTCCGAACGGTGTGGATGATGAGGACGTTGAAGATCGCGAGCATGGTGAGAGGAAAGAACGAATAGACGTTGGCGTCGAGCCACTGCCACACGTAGAGCAGGAAGAAGCCGTACGGCATGTCCAATGTCGCCGATCCGCTGAAGAGACACCTCGTACTTCCGGTGACCTCGTTCGTTATCATCGTGCGCGTGAATAGATTGGACACATCAAGCGCGAGGACCGCTAAGGCAACGCAGATGATCACGTAGATGGACTTGCGGCGCGTGAGGTGCACGTGCGCCCAGAACGGGAAGCGGATGGCGACGAAGCGCTCGACCGTCATGGCAACCAGGAGCGTGACGGAGAAGTGGATGGAGAAGTAGAAGGTGAATAGGATGACTTTGCAAGACCAGACGCTTGTCGTGTTGACATAGCGACTCACCCACCACACGAAGGCGATCACCAGCGCCAGCGCATCACTTCCGCCGATGGCGCTCATATACAGGCACGTGCTGTGCTTGCGCATGCGTTTGCTGAGCGTCACGATTAACGCCAGAACGTTGCCGACGATTCCAGACACAGAAATGAATGCCTGGTAGTAAAGACGGATAGCGTGGTGAATGTCAAGCTCTATGTAGTTGTTTGTTGATGGCGGAGGCGTGTCTAACAACGTGGTCATGTTTGTGTTGTTCAAAACAGGCTTGATTGTACTGTTGAACATGTCGTAAACGGTAACTAAAGTAGTTATGTTGACTGCTTCTCCGATGTTTGATAGAGTTGTATTGTCCATTATCTGCGAAACAACAAACACAAACACATTGGTTGACAGATCAATATGTATATTATCGCATTGAAGATATGCTACACAATATTGCCTTGCTTAAAGTGGCCACTTAGTTACTTAGTGAATCGTAAATTAAAACGATGCTAACACATATGTAGAACTGTCATGTTACTGGTATTACGATGTGGAACGTAAGCAATTTGTTATTAAGCCGATCTGTGGAAGAAGAAGAAATTAAGGCTGTCAGTTGTTGATATAGCGCACAGCGGCAAGTAAAACCCAACATCTTGAATTAATGACATCGAGTAAAAGGGACAGTGTCCCACCATATACAACCGACGCACGTTGCTTATGTCAGTCGTACACAATTGTCACTTTCTAATAAAAACAACATTATTTATATACTTGCCATAAACACGGATACATTTCTTTGTACGCACTTGTTTGAATTATAGGTTTACGATTTATTCGTAAGGAGATTACTTGAGTCTCTAAACATAACGAAAACATTCCTCCTAAAGCAGTTGCACTAAGCAAAAAATTAGTAAAGTCAACAACAATTCATACATTAGATCATAGAAACCAACCTCGGCAAATACGTTGGAGTAACGCAGAAACACTCAGTACAGCCCACCGACTT
Source organism: Paraescarpia echinospica (assembly GCA_020002185.1). Lineage (NCBI taxonomy): Eukaryota > Metazoa > Annelida > Polychaeta > Sabellida > Siboglinidae > Paraescarpia > Paraescarpia echinospica. The sequence continues at coordinate 39,513,374 of CM034535.1, read as the reverse complement.
TCCTTTTCTCTCAGGTGATGCGTATAACGATGGCTTATCATAATTTCGTCCTACATATATCGGTTTAATCAAAGAAAGTATTGTGTGTACGTGGTTCATTGGTCCACTACTGTTAGCTTTGATCCGGGTATATGATTGGGTGTCACAATCATTGCCTTGCAGCACTGGTAGTGACTGTGTCGGTGGCCACGACGGTGGTGGTGGCGACGGTGGTGATTGGGGTGGCGGTGGAGGCAACGGCAATGGTGGCGATGGTGATCGTGGTGGCGACGGCGGTCGTGGCAGTGGTGCAATCGGCGGAAATGCCACCCCCGACATAACATTGCCTCAAACGAGTCATTGACTACCGTAACATTATTATTGTCAATAAGAATTATTGTATTGACAGTATGTTTGTTTGTGATGTGAACTTTGTTTTTTGAGAGTCGTGTTAGCGCGCACGCGCGCGCGCGTGTGTGTGTGCGTGTGTGCGTGTGTGTGTGTGTGTGTGTGCGCGTGCGTGGGTACGTGTGCATGTGCGCGTGTACGCGCGTGTGCATGGGTGTGTAGTGTACTGTGCGGGTAACATCTAGAATACCTGAAGTACCGATGACAACTGAAAGTTTTTTCCCACGAAACCATCAATCTGCATTACGTTACCTAAGCTATCCTCTATCCGCTGCAATGCATCTTCTCTAGTTTGTCCTCTCTCTCTCTCTCTAGCCACCCGTTTGACATCTTTGTTCTGGTTACACCCCAGTTATTGTCTTTATTGTTTCTCATCGGTTGTTTGCCAATTGCTTACAAAACATTTAAATAGTAAGCACAGAAAACAGCCGTCGCTAACCGCAAGTTCATGGAATTACTTTTTGAAGTCGACCGGTTCCCACGATCAAAACAAAACGTAGGACGACGTACGACTGATTCAGCGAGCGGACTTCCTGATCATTGTATGGCTTGACACTTGAATTCCCGTTAGCATAACAGACAAGTAGGCGATTTGGTTTCACCACACATATCTCAGGTGTTTACTTCGTTGCATATGCTCGCTGACCAATTAGCTTTAGCTGACATCGTCTTGCTCCCTGGTTGCCTTTAGTCACCTCTAGCACTCTACGAGCTCTTTTATCGTTGACTATTCAACCAGACGCCTAATAGGCGTCGTCGTATTGCTCATGTCGAAGACCAAATTGAACTGATTTACTGTGGAATCTACCGAATCTCTAGGAACTTGATTTTGAAGTGACACCACTTATGAATACGTTATTGTGTTACTAAATGTAAAGGTCGCTGTGACTTTGTAGCCAAGTGCGTGACTTCGTATTGCTATTGTCGCCTTTGCCGTCCGACTGGCTGGTCGCGGCTGCTTAACTGTAATTGGTGGATTTGTTTTGAGTTATTGACGGTAGTCATGAAAAACAGGCAACGTGCCATATTAGATGGAACAAAGCAGAAAAAGGAAGAAATGATGCATTCATACTTTCAAATTTGAGGAACAAATAATGAGTGTGTGAATGACGTCAAATCGGGAGTTCTGACCGGCCGCAGCGACGCGTATCGAATGATTTGGAACTTAGCTATCGTGACTCCCGGTAGCTATCAAAGTATTGGGAATGATTGGGCTTACGTTTACTTTGGTGAAGATTAAATATCTTATCGATAGAAATTTAAATTCTACCAAAACAAACTCACCATCACGCCTGTTCCTACCACATATCTGATCGACCAAACATAACTTTGCTGGAATTATCAAGTTATCAGCGTAGATTTGCAACGGCCAGATTCCGGCAGCTATTGTGAGATATTTATGTATATTCTACATGAGCACACATCTAGTCATTGACTGTTACGGTCATCGTAGTGTTAATAACATACGATTACCCATGGTACACCTAGGACATATTTGGGTTTTTTGCATGCTAGTCACTGCAAATCACGAGCGCACGTGCTGCAAATATAGACATTTCATAGTGTCAGAACAGTGAAAACGTATCCGTGATAGCGAGACTGAAGTATTCTGTTCCATTGTTGCTGGATGGCAACATTAGTTCAAACTGGAAAACGTGGAAGCGCGGATGGAGCTTATTTTCGACGACGGCTGAATTGACCGCGAAAAGTGAAGCCATGCAGTGCGCTACTTTCTTACACATGGCTGCATAGTCAACTCAACTCCCTGAGCCCAACTAGTGTTTGACACGACTTTCACTGCCGCAAATAAAGACGCAATCATATATCTGGTGAGACCATTTAAACAGTACTGTGAACCGAGAAAGAACAGAACTATTAACCTATATAATTTCAACTTGCATAAACAGAAAGTTGGAGAAAAATTAGACACGTTCCTAACTGCTCATTGAGTCTTGATCAGACAAAAACTGTGAGAACGGTGTATTACAAGACGAGTTACTCATGGAAAGAATCCTTTGTGGAGTCGCTCAGGAGAAAGTGAGAGGAAAACTACTGCAATCTGATGACCAGACACTGGAGAAAGCAACCAAGTTTGTCAGATCATCGAAATGAGTAATCAGTACATGACAACCATGTCATGCGAAACTGAGAACATATTGGCAGAGGTGAAAAACGCCCACAGAAATTCAGACCGCAGCCAGACAAATCCTACACAAATGAGGAATAACGTCTGGTAAACAGCATGGCAAGCCTGTGATGACAACATCCTATCGAAAGAGCAACTGCCAGTACGGCATGTATGCACACATTGCGGGCATCAAAATCCCCCCAGCACGTGACCGTGAGTGTCATAACTGCAAAAGGAAGGGACATTTTGCCAACTCTCTGAAATGCATGCAGAGACCAGTGTCCACGATCGAAAAGAAAGACGATCAATATGAAGACTCATGACTTTACGTGGGAACTAGACAGTGTTGAGAAGAGTGCTGACCGGACTGAAACGATCCACATAGAGGGTCAATATTTAAACTGGTGCGCCAACAAACTTGTTGCCAGCTGATGTGTTTGCTAACATGAAATCGAGTAGTGTACATAACAAATGTGAATGTGTAGACCTTCAGCCCAAAGCGTATATGGTTCACAAAATGCAAGTGTTTGGCCAGATGACATTACCAGTAGTGGTAGGAGAGTGTAGACTTGATGTCACATTTGTTGTAGTGAAGCAGGGACAGCCAGTTCTAGGGGAAAGATGCATGTGTATAGCTAGGTCTAGTGTCTAGAAGAGATAATACGAATGTCAATATTTTGTTTAGTAAGGGGGATCCCAAGCCAGACACAGGTCACGAGTATGTGAAGGCAAACACTAAGCCAGGGGTCGGTAACCTTTTTGAATGGAGGGCAAGTGATTTGGATTTGATGTCAGCTGGCCACACATTTCAGGCCCATGGGTTTGGGGTTGACATGGGTGCGAACGTACGCCTGCCCTTCACCCCTGCTGTGCTAAGGCAAAAGAATTCCGTAGGAAGGAAATAGTTCCGCGCGACGTATCAATATGGTACAGTTGGATGTTTTGGGGAACCTCAAGGGGAGATGCATTTGGAGATATCAACTATCAAGGGGGTCTTAACTATAGTGTAAAGCCTGGTGTTGTTGCAGCACCGCCAATGCTACACATCTGGCTGCAGACGTATTCCTACGAGACTCATTGCTTCATCTAGGTGCCCGTCCGTCGGTTAGCTGCATACTGTTTTTTTTTTATCATTTCACGAAGATCATCTTCGAAAACAGTTGCTCACAAACGTAAGTTGTGCCAAACAGATTAACAATATTTACTTTTAATGTTTGAACAGACCAGGATACAATTCCGTTGGCAAGTGCATGGGACATGAACACTTGGATCTCGTTTTGTGCGTCAAAGAGCCACATTGTAGATCGACGAGCTCCATCAGCGTAACTAACGGCACATCACCGACTTGTAACAGATACGGGCTAAAAATAATGGTAAATTCTACATTGTGACACTTGATATCGCCAAAAATGTTTGGTAGTTCCCATCTTGTCACTCTTACACTATGTACGAGTCCGGACGTTGTTTCTGATGTATTGAGACGTGTACGTTGTTGGTATTCCGAAGTTGTGTTTCCCACAGTAGATTCGTGATCTCTAAAGCGCAGACGAACTTGGAAATCTTATTGATGCGATGTTCTCATCCATGAATTTGAACATTCAGTAAATTGAAGTGCGCTGTGATGTTAACAAAAATGTAAAATTGCACATCAGTGTCGGGGTCAGCGAATTCCGGTGAATCTGCATTCTCTGCTCAATGACCGAGGTAATTCCGTATCTCGTACACGCAGCGAAGTGTACGAGATACGGAATTACTCTCTACTAAGAGGTGCACATCGCAGAAGTACTGGCCATTATATAATGCATTTGAATCGGCGAGAAGGTGCTGGAACTGCCGGTGGTTTAAGCCACGAGCTTTAACGTAGTCCACAGTCTTCAGGATGACGCTCATTGCGTTAGGTCTTTTCACCAAATTCACTGTTAAAATGTTCGGACAGACCCCTCTATTAAGCATAATCATGTAAGGTTGACACCACACACAATTCATGATGATGTCAAATGTGGGTTAGAGCAAATTAACAAACTGGGTGTGATTGTGCCAGTTACAGAGCCAACAGATTGGGTAAGTTCTGTGACGCATGTACGTAAGAGTGATGGTCGATTTCCAGTATGTCTAGATACAAGAGATTGCGAGTTTGTCTAGATCCATGAGATTACGAATCTGTCTAGATCCAAGAGATTGCGAGTGTGTATAGATCCATCAGATTGCGCGTCTGTTTAGATCCAACAGATTGCGAGTCTGTCTAGATCTAACAGGTCTCAATGAAGCAATCCTCCGCGAGCATTGCCCAATGAAAACACTGGAGGAGGTAGTCGCTCGCACGCCCAATGTTTATGTGTTTAATGTGATAGGCCCCACTTGTGGATATTGGCAACTTCCACAATCTGAGGAAAGTTCGTATCTATCGACTTTCAACACTCTTCTTTGGGAAGTATCGGTATGTGCGTATGCCGTTTGGTAACAAGTCAGCTAGCGAGATATAGCAGCATACAATGAAAGAAGAATTTGGTGATGTTGAGGTAGTAAAAATCATTGTCGATGATTTGTGCATCTGGGGTGAATGTGTCGAGGACCATGATAATCGCCTCGAGACACTGTTTGACTGCATATGGTGCATTGGGGTAAAATTGAACAGACTGAAATGTAATGGTGTAGACAAAGTGGGCTACGTTGGTCATGTATTGAGCAAAGAAACCAAGTCCGGATCGTATTCAGGCAATTCGAGATATGCCAACTCATCAGCACAAAGGAGTGGTAAGCACATTTCCAGGAATGATGACTTACATTGTCAAGTTCATGCCAAGCCTGTCTGAAGTGGCAGCGCCAGTTGATAGGAGCGAATGTTGAATGATTGCGGGAACCACGCCGCCAAAAAGAGCATTTGTAGAGTTGAAACGACTCGTATCAAAAACACAGGTTCTGAGATTCTATGAGGTGATTCAACCAGTAACCCATGGGACATATGCATCAAAACATTGGTACGGGGCCATGGTAGTACAAACTGGTCGGCCAGTTGCATGTACATCGAGGAGAACTTGCTCCAACAGAAAATGAGATGAGTGCGATAGTATTCGGGTGTACTCGATTCCATGACTATGCATATGGACAGCAACTGACAGTGGAAACGGACCACAAAAGGTGGTGTATTCCAAAAGCCACTGAACACGTTGAGCCGAAAATTGCAATGTATAAGATTGAAGTTGCTCAGGTACGACCTGAGTGCAGTCTGGAAATCAGAGGAAATGATCGAAGTCGATGTGATTATGAACGAATTGCCAATCTCCCTGGGCACGCATGCCGAGTTCGGGAGTGCTACTGCACGCGATCCGGTATTGCAATCTTGAAAATAATGTAAAATTGTACAGGTAGCCAATGGTTTTAAAAGTGGCATTGAGCGAGAAAACGAAGAGGTCATGTAATTATCCTTGCCAAACAATTTTGTAATGCCCTTAGTAACGACATTATAAAACAGGGAATTGCAATAGTTAAGTATGCTGCAACAAGTGCTGTTGCAATAGTTTTAGACACAGAAAATGTTGCAGTACAATTAAGATGAAACTCATCGGTCTGTTTTTGTTTGAGGGCAATGTCCCAAAAGTATACAATTGGTAAAATCGTGTCTTTTGTCTCTTACACAGCCTTTTTAATTTTTACCTTCCCTAAGTTGGAAGCGCTACCATACACCACAGTGCTATATTTTCTATTTCTTATTTCACAGTGCAAATGAGGTACATTTTGGGAGTGTACATAAACAAAATCATGTTTACAAAATGTGAAATAAAAATATTACAATGTGTTTTTGCGTATCCAGCGTCATCGGTTTAGATTGGTCCACTGCATTAATTTATCGTTGATATTGCAAGGTATTTATTTCGACAGGTATTCTTTCCTTTGGTTGGGTTTGCTTATCCATTTCCGGACGTTGCAGCCTTGATGGATTGTCTATAGCCAGCTCTTTCGTTTGTCAGTCTCCCCACTCGCCATCCATCTGCTCCAATCGATTCCTTTATGCCCTTCTCCCATTACCTGCTAGGTTTTCCTCTGCGTCTGCTGCCTTCTACTTTTCCTTCCATCATTAGTCTCTCTGGAGATTGATGCCGTTTCACATGGCCGAAATAACTTAGTTTCTGTTTCTTTACAAAATTCAATAAAGACCCGGGTATAACATCAAACTCATCTGCGATGGATTCGTTAGTTCTACGTGCAGTCCACGAAACTCGTAATATCTTTCTATAACACTTGTTTTCAAATGCATTTATACGTTTAGTAATGTGCTTACTAAGAGTCCAGGTTTCTCATCCATACGTAGCAGTTGGAAATATGCAAATTTGGATAATTCGTAGTTTCATATCTTTGTTCGTTGCTTTCCACAGCTTCTTCATCTCCGACAACGTTTTACTCGCCATTGCCAACCTCCGCTTGATCTCTTTCGTCCCATCTCCACCCGCTTCTATCAGTGACCCCAGATATTCAAAACGTTCCACTCGTTCTAATTCCTCGCCATCTACTATGACTTCTGATGATTCTCGACACCAGTTCACATCCATAATCTTAATCTTCTTTACGTTTAGTTTCAATCCTTTCATCCCACTGTGCTCTTTAACAGTAGTTATCAGTTTATCCAATCCTTCTTTTGTATCGGATATTAACGCTGTGTCATCGGCATATCTCAATTCATATATCTCCTGTCCATTCACTTTCAGTCTACCTCTGTGTGTAGACTGAATAGGTGTGAGAACAAAATGCACCCCTGTCTCACTCTCTTGCCGAGTGGGAACCAATATGTGGTACCACATTCTAATCACACTGCAGACTGCTGTCCAACATATAAATTTCGGATAAATGATGCAATTTTCTGGTCAAATCCCAAGTGTATCAAGGTTTTCCAGAGTTGTTGATGATTTTTTCTTAAAATGAGGAAATATAGCACATTAAAGTTAAAAAAAGTAGGGTGACGTTTTTAGTGCGTGTCCACGGAAAAATTACCTACAAAAACTTAGAAAACGAATATTCGCAATATTTCTTGGTCAAAGGAGAAACAAACAAATGGTGGAGTGTCAAGCTTTATCAAAACGAAAACGGAAAACACTACTCAGAGTGAATATATACCTTGATCCAGAGGAATCAAAATGGTCAGTGCATCATATGCTGACGTTTCCATGCAGCGAAAAGCTTTTCCAACTCTTAGTCGGCATATTTTGCGAGCAATGGATCGATGTTTACTTAGTTGAAATGAAATTGTACCAGAGATGAACGTGAATACAGTAAATAATCAACCGCAATAGTATTTACAGTGGTATTATTATGATGTATGATATGCGGACACACCAATAAGCAAATATAATGAAGAGTTGATATGCGAGTAAACTGACATGCGAGATCCCCAGGTGTCTAAGCTGTTTGATGACGTTGGACACGCCAAATTGACCAAAATGTATCTCGATGCAGTAATCATAATTAGAACCGGTACCCTAATATACGGTCTTGATGTGTTAGGAAGATGTTGCTCTTCCTATAAGTGAAAACAATTTATACATAGTTTTGTGAGACACTTAATGTTTGCAAACAAAATATGATGACGTTGTCATTAGCTGCTTCTTGCTGTCAAAACATTAACGTTTTTATGGCTAATTTACTTTATGTAAGAGTTAGCAGTCTACATTTGGAAAAAAGATAACAAGGCTAGCATACCAGTAGAATATAATTTGTTTGGGCGAACGTGATATATATGTTTGGAGAAATATAGACATTACACTTGGTGATGACGCTGGACTCGTGATGACATTGGACACGCTGTTATGGGAGCATGTGTTCCTGCATGCAATAATACTAATAATTGTCAAAAATAGTCATCATATTTATATTACAAAACTACCACATATCATTTCTAAGGCGTCGGAACCTGGGGGAGGGTTGGGGGGCGAGCCCCCAATATTTTGGTGGGGCTTGCATATAGGGTTAGTCCCCAATCTTTGGGGAAGGTGTGCATTTTTTGTTTTTGTAAGTGTCAAGGCGACTGCCACTAGAGTCACTGGTAAACTTTAATTCAAGGGGAAGGGTGGAGTATGAGGTTTTTGGAGAGCCTCGGTAGGTACAGTTGGATGGTTTTAGTCTCAAGAGGGTACAATTGGAATTTTTGAACTGGATATTTTGAGAGCCTCAAAGGGGTTGTAATTTTAGGTTTATCGTGAGCCTCATCTTCCCGAATATGCATCACATTCTGACGCCAATGCATGTATTGGTTGTAACTTCAAGGACATTGTGATATAAATCTTTACATGTTGCATTTATAGCCATTAGTTATATCGTTATGTGAAATGTAACTATGAAGACGTACTATAACTACAACTACAAGTGCAACAAGGATTGTGAGCCGGAGCAACAAATTGTGTTACTACACCATCTGCTGAACATGTTCACAGGAACAACGAAGTCATCTATCTGAACGCAAGTCACTATTTTGGGGAAGGAGAAGGGGACACTGCAACAACATGCATAGGCCTTGGGGATGTAGTAATGTTACAATACTTGCAGTCTGGTAGAATGAGCACATTAAAATGACATGGCTTCCACAATGGACGTTCTACCAAACGCTATTATGCTTACCTTGCACTAACGTTATTCTGACGAATGACGAACCGAGCCCTTACATGACTGAAATGAGAAAAGCCACCCTGCCCTTGCACGCAGCACTTTTGGTAGCAGTGTAAACCAGTCCCGTCAAGACAAAGCGGAAACTGTTCTTCAGAAGTCACTTGAAAAGAAATCGAGCATGTTCGTTAAGACGTTGCAACTGAACTGCAGTTAGGATGGATGGAGTTGGAGAAACAGGCCGGATACATTCCAATTCCTGTCAGGAAGAAGTTTGCGGTGACCAGTGACAAGGAGAAGCAATTAAAGATTAAATACCTGCATGTTAAATTTTGTGAGGAAAGAGTTCCTGACGAGGCAGTTCTACTTACAAAACCCACCATTGAGGATATGGTTATATTATGTGAGCATATGACACGTGTGTCAAATCAATGTCAAGGGATCCACAAACTCTAGATCCACGTTCATAAATACACATATATTTACATCTCCACCGGTGATATGTAATAGGTCTACCTCCAGATGAAACCGTATACGTCTCGTTGGTTGCGTGAAGCCTACCTACGTCTACTTCGTATCGTTGCGCCACCGTATTCGTTAACCCATCGTGTTGACGTTCGTCATCCTTCTCATACTCTACCGACATACCGTTGTATTTACATCGTTGTCTTCATAGTTGGCATTTCCGCCTTGCAATTGATTTCCTTTGGAAGTGCCGGGGATAAGTGTCGTACCTCCCGGCTTACGCGTACGATCGGGTGCAATGTCATTATCCCGATGATCAGTTAACCCAGACTACACGAATCTTCGTGGGTGAGTAGTATTATTTTAGTAATTACTTCATATTACACATGTATGTATATATGGTTCTGTATGAGATAAGTGTAATACTTGTACATGTAGTAATCATTCAAAGTTGGCCAACTGAGTTTTTTTTATGATCTATTTGGTTCATTGTTATATACACATATAGTTATTAAATGGGTGTTCGATTTGGATTCCAACATTAATACCCTCTGTGTTGAGTTATACTCTTGTTCAACCCTCTTAGTTGCACCTGGACCTGGAACTGCACCACGGCGGTGTAGCGCTAGAGCTTCGGACTCTCAACCGATATATCCCGGGTTCGAATCCTGTGCGGCGGTGTCGAACCTTAGGCAAGTTCTTTCACTATGCGTTGCTTCAGTTCACTCAGCTGTATGAATGAGTACGTGGCTATAGACAGTGGTGGTTATTTGTGTACAAATAGTCTTCGCACATTATTTGCAGCGTGGCTGAATGCTTCTCAGAGAAGTCGAGATGGTGTTCAATTGAACAGGTCTGCCAGGGAGTAAAGTGTAAAGCGCTTTGAGCAGTCCTGAGGACTGGATACTGCGCTATATAAGAACTTACCTTTACTTTACTTTACCTTGTCACGAGTCCGTCACTGTTTTGCGCCGCCAATTTCCATGAGCTAAAATTGGTGACAATATATATATATGTATATGCATATATATATATATATATATATATATATGTATATATATCCACACTTTGGACCTATATATATATATATATATATTTATATGTATAGGTCCAAAGTGTGACCTTTCTTGTGAGTAGCCCTGTGGATATTTTGCCCTTTTGAAGGTGTACCGTGAGTAGTGTGTAAGGCAAAGTTTGCGCCATGAATGCACAATCTATTCGTAATAAGACAAGTGAATTCACTGAGTTTGTAATTGAGAAAACCTGGACATAATTGTTATATGCGAAACGTGGCTTAAACAAGAAGATGATGTAATTATCGGTGACATAGCGCCAAACAAATTCCCCGTTCGGCACCAAAGAGAGGCGAAGGCATCCCCTTAATGTACAGGACAGGATTTAATGTGCGTTTCGGAGACATAGGCCTGTCACTAAAATCATTTGAGTTCCTGTCATATCAATTTATCACCCCAACTGTATCCATACGCTTGGTCACCCTCTACCGTCCACAGCACATATCCACCAGCTGTTCCTTTAGTGAATTCTTCGAAGATTTTACATTACTGATTGACAGCGTTTTACTTAACCCAATGTCGCAGGAGATTTAAATATTCATGTTGATGACCCGTGTGACAATAGTGCCAACGCCTTCCTATTTATCCTGTCCAGCAGTGGTCAACAGCAAAATATCCACAGTGCTACTCACAAGAAAGGTCACACTTTGGATTTCTGGTCATTCAGCGATCATGGGGAAAATCCGCCTACAGCGACCTCGAGTTCAGAGAAAAGTGATAAAATCACGCAACATTTTTACAATTAAAATTCCATAATTCTGTGAGGAATTAATTGACATGGATCTTAACAATCCCGCTCACGCCAACAACGCGCTGTCTGCACAAGTTGAGAGATAGAACAACATTATCACCCAAGCTCTTGATAGGCATGCTCCGATAAAGGAACGGTGTGTGAAACTTCGCCCAAATTCTCCGTGGTTTGGTGGAAACATCATGACAGGGAAGCAGTTACGGCGCCAGCTTGAGAATAAATGGAGAAAATCACGTCTTGAAATTGACCGCCAAAATTACTGCCATCAGAAGGAAGCGGAAATTCATCAAATAAAACTGGCAAAACGCACTACTATAATCAGCTATTCATCGACATCGCTAAAGACCAAAGGCGAATTTTCCTTCTGACTGACAAACTCCTTCACCGGCGACATAACTCGCCCCTTCCGAAGTGTGAATCTCGGCAGGATTTGGCTTATAGTATCCATCTCTTCTTCACTAAAAAGGTAAAGCGGATCCGAGAGGAGTTTGATATAGTGGATGATCTGCATCTTCCTATGAGAGATCACCCTTCGCCCGAATTCGCGAGAAAACCTATTCAGCTTCGATCATCTAGTTCTGACCTACTTTTTGTTCCTAGAGTCAACACTAACATTGGAACTAGGGTTTTTTCTGTTGCTGCACCAAGTCTTTGGAATATGCTCCCTCTTAGTGTTAGATCAGTTGAAAATATTTAAAAATTCCGTCGTCATTTAAAAACGTACCTTTACAACCTTGCTTATCCACCGTAGCTCCCTAGTGCCTTGACCCATCAGTAGTAGTTAAGTGGATGAGACTACCGTACAGGAGCAAAAGATCAAAGAACATCAAAGGATTTTGGATCAGTGGCTCCTATGGATTCCTACTTATAAAAAAGAAATGATGGATGAACTGTCATAAAAATCTACTTATAAAAAATCTCCTATCTTAATTGGTTGTTGATATCTTACTTATAAAAAAGTATAATAAAGTATAAAAAAGTTGATTAATAGGTTTTTTAAACTCTTTTTTATGATCACCGCGGGTTCATGTAAGTGCAGTTCGTATGTGCTGACCACTAGTGAAGTCTTTAGTGACTAGGCGGATCATGTAAGTCCAGTTCGTATGTGCTGACCTCTAGTGACTAATTAGTGCTAATTAGTGACTAATTAATGCTAGGACTAATTAGTTTTAATTAGTGACGTCAGTGGTCAGTGGTCAGTGGTCAAAGGTCAAATGTCAGAGGTCAAAGGTCAAAGGTTCATGTAATTGCAGTTCGTGGTTCATGTAAGTGCAGTTTGTGTGTGCTGACCTCTAGTGACGCCTCTAGTGACTAGGCGGTTCATGTAAGTCCAGTTCGTATGTGCTGACCTCTAGTGACTAATTAGTGACAAACTAGTGCTAATTAGTGACTAATTAGGTTATATGTGAGGTTATATGGTTATGTGTGTGGTTATGAGGTTGTGTGTGAGGTTATATGGTTATGTGTTTGTGTTATGAGGTTATGTGTAGGAAAACTAGTGGTTATATAGAAGTAATGTCTATTTGAAATTTGCGCTAAAATAAAGTACACTATATTGTAGAGAACTACACTATATTGTTGAGAACTATTTTTATTCATTATACGTTCCTGTACAAGCCCGTAATACAACGCCGACGCTAGCCGGAGAATGCTGACCTATGATCTCTACAGCGTCAGTGGCTTAGTTAAGTCTAGTTCAGGCTGCGGCGATGCTAGCCGGAGAATGCCTTCGGTTCTCTAGCCGTCGTTTTTTTCTTCTTCAGCATAGGAGCGAGGACCCCTTGTTCGCCTTGAACCGGCATGATGACAGCGATGGTCTGCGAAGGCAATTAACACAATTTTACCACACCGACAATAGATGAATACAGAGGCATTCTTGGCCGCCCTATTTATATTAGCGTAGTGAATAGACTCCGTGTGCTCGAACACGTACACCACAAAACAGCCGAGTCTGGCAAGGTTATTGAAAATACAAAAAAGCACTCGGTCATGTTAGTGCACAAACTGAACGTCGCTTTTATAGAGCGTTATTTTCAAACATAAGTTTACCATAAGATTCTCTAATCCTTATTTCGTATTATAGACCGTTTATTTTACGCGTTTAGGATTTTATTAAGGATTTAGAAACTTATGTAACCAGTTGGTAAAGATGCTTATGTAACGGTGGTCTACGTGCTAAACGGCAGGCGTCCATAAGCCTAAACAATCGCGCGTCATTCCCTTAAACGGCTACAATGGACGAGCACGCTTACGAAGAGCCGAGTACAGAGAGAGCGCGTCACGAGCACGATAGGTAAGTTACGTCACAATAACTTTCCTTTTAACTCGACACTACCTAGGATGTTTACAGATTTTCCCCTTTTATATATTACTAACTAAAATTGTATCTATATATTTACTTTCCTTTTAAAAATAGTCACTATATACACTGTATGTATTTGGACACTAAAACATAGTCACTATATACACTGTATGTATGTGGACATCTAAAAAGATAGTCACTAAATATATTATATGTAGTTAGGACACCTAAAACACATAGTCACTATATACACTGTATGTATTTGCATACCTAAAAGCATAGTCACAATCTACACTGTATATTTGGACACCTAAAACATAGTCATTATATATACTGTATGTATTTGAACACCTAAATACACAGCCACTATATACATTGTGTATATAAAAACATAGCCGCTATATACACTGTATGTATGTGGACATCTAAAAAATAGTCACTATATACACTGTATGTATTTGGACACATTAAAACATAGTCACTTTATACACTGTATGTATGTGGACATCTAAAAAAAAGTCACTATATACACTGTATGTATTTGGACACATTAAAACATAGTCACTATATACACTGTATGTATGTGGACATCTAAAAAAATAGTCACTATATACACTGTATGTAGTTGGACACCTAAAAACATAGTCATTATATAGACTGAATGTATTTGCATACCTAAAAGGACAGTCACAATCTACACTGTATATTTGGACACCTAAAACATAGTCATTATATATACTGTATGTATTTGAACACCGAAATGCACAGCTACTATATACACTGTGTATATGTGGACACCTAAAGACGTAGTCACTATATACACTGTATGTATGTAGTTGGACACCTAAGAACATAGTCACTATATACCCTGTATGTATTTGGACACCTAAAACATAGTCACTATATACACTGTATATTTGGACACCTAAAACATAGTCATTATATATACTGTATGTATTTGAACACCTAAATACACAGCAACTATATACACTGTATATATTTGGACACCTAAAAACATAGTCACTATATACACTGTATGTATTTGGACACTTATACTTATGTATTAACCACTATGCACTACACCTTATACCTTATACTTATGTCTTAACCACTATGTGCTATACCTTATACCTTATACTTATGTCTTAACCACTATGCAATACACCTTATACCTTATACTTATGTCTTAACCACTATGCGCTACACCTTATACCTTATACTTATGTCTTAACCACTATGTGCTACACCTTATACCTTATACTTATGTCTTAGCCACTATGCACTACACTTTATACCTTATACTTATGTCTTAACCAATATGCGATACACCTTATACCTTATACTTATGTCTTAACCACTATGTGCTACACCTTATACCTTATACTTATGTCTTAGCCACTATGCACTACACCTTATACCTTATACTTATGTCTTAACCACTATGCACTACACCTTATACCTTATACTTATGTCTTAACCACTATGTGCTACACCTTATACCTTATACTTATGTTTAACCACTATGTGCTATACCTTATACCTTATACTGCTCTCATACCAGATGTGCTAACCTAGTGCTTTGGGCAGTGGACTCTCATATCAGAGGTCGTAGTGTAGTGGTTAAAGCAGTGGACTCTTATACCAGAGGTGATAGTGTTGTGGTGTGTGCTCTCATACAGAGGTGGTAGTTTAGCGGTTAGGGCAGTGGACTCTCGTACCAGAGGTGGTAATGTAGTGTTTAGAGCAGTGGATTCTCATACAGAGGTGGTAGTGTAGTGGTTAGAGCAGCGGACTCTCATTCAAGAGGTGGGAGCGTTGTGACTAGGGCAGTGGACTCTCATACAGATGTGGTCGTGTAGTGTTTGAGCAGTGGACTCTGATACCAGAGGCGGGAGTGTAGTGGTTAGAGCAGTGGGCTCTCTTACCAGAGGTGGTAGTACAGTTGTTAGGGCTCTCATACCAGAGGTGGTAGTGTAGTGCTTAGGGCAGTGGACTCTCGTACAAGAGGTGGTGGTGTAGTGGTTAGAGCAGTGGCGTCTTATTCCAGAGGTGGTTGTGTAGTGGTTAGTGCTCTCATACTGAGGTGGTAGTGTAGTGGTTAGAGCAGTGAATTATCATACCAGAGGTTGTAGTGTAGTGGTTAGTGCTCTCATACAGAGGTGGTAGTTTAGCGGTTAGGGCAGAAGACTCTCATACCAGAGGTGGTAGTGTAGTGCTTAGGGCAGTGGACTCTCGTACAACAGGTGGTGGTGTAGTGGTTAGAGCAGTGGCGTCTTATTCCAGAGGTGGTAGTGTAGTGGTTAGTGCTCTCATACTGAGGTGGTAGTGTAGTGGTTAGAGCAGTGAATTCTCATACCAGAGGTGATAGTGTAGTGGTTAGTGCTCTCATACAGAGGTGGTAGTTTAACGGTTAGGGCAGAAGACTCTCGTACAAAAGGTGGTAGTGTAGAGGTTAGAGCAGCGGACTCTCATTTGAAGAGGTGGTAATGTAGTGGCTAGGGCCCCAAAACACCCGCAGTTATTGGGCAGTATACCTTGCGTCCACTGCTCAAACACTACACGACCACCTCTGTATGAGAGTCCACTGCTTTAGCCATTACACTACCACCTCTTCAAATGAGAGTCCGCTGCTCTAACCACTACACTACCACCTCTGGTATGAGAGTGTTCTGCCCTAACCGCTAAACTACCACCTCTGTATGAGAGCACTAACCACTACACTATCACCTCTGGTATAAGAGGCCACTGCTCTAACCACTACACTACCACCTCTTGTACGAGAGTCCACTGCCCTAAGCACTAAACTACCACCTCTGGTATGGGAAGTCACTGCTCTAACCATTACACGACCACCTCAGTATGAGAGCACTAACCACTACACTACCACCTCTGGTAAAAGACGCCACTGCTCTAACCACTACACCACCACCTCTTGTACGAGAGTCCATTGCCCTAAGCACTACACTACCACCTATGGTATGAGAGCCCTAACAACTGTACTACCACCTCTAGTAAGAGAGCCCACTGCTCTAACCACTACACTCCCGCCTCTGGTATCAGAGTCTACTGCTCAAACACTACACGACCACATCTGTATGAGAGTCCACTGCCATAGTCAATACACTATCACCTCTTCAAATGAGAGTCCGCTGCTCTAACCACTACACTACCACCTCTATTTGAGAGTGCACTGCTCTAACCACTACACTACCACCTATGGTACGAGAGTCTTCTGCCATAACCGCTAAACTACCACCTCTGTATGAGAGCACTAACCACTACACTATCACCTCTGGTATAAGAGGCCACTGCTCTAAACACTACACTACCACCTCTTGTGCGAGAGTCCACTGCCCTAAGCACTACACTACCACCTCTGGTATGAGAATTCACTGCTCTAACCACTACACGACCACCTCAGTATGAGACCACTAACCACTACACTACGACCTCTGGAATAAAACGCCACTGCTCTAACCACTACACCACCACCTCTTGTACGAGATTCCACTGCCCTAAGCACTACACTACCACCTCTGGTATGAGAGCCCTAACAACCGCACTACCACCTCTGGTAAGAGAGCCCACTTCTATAACCACTACACTCCCGCCTCTGGTATCAGAGTCCACTGCTCAAACACTACACTACCACCTCTGTATGAGAATCCACTGCTCTAAGCACTACACTACCACCTCTGGTACGAGAGTCCACAGCCCTAACCACTAAACTACCACCTCTGTATGAGAGCACACACCACAACACTATCACCTCTGGTATAAGAGTCCACTGCTCTAACCACTACATTACGACCTCTCATATGAGAGTCCACTGCCCTAAGCACTGCGTTAGCACCTCTGGTTTGAGAGCCGTATAAGGTATAAGGTATAGCACATAGTGGTTAAGACATAAGTATAAGGTATAAGATGTAGCACATAGTGGTTAAGACAGTATATATAATGACTATGTTTTAGATGTACAAATATACAGTGTATATAGTGACTATGTTTTAGGTGACCAAATACGTACAGTGTATATAGTGATTATGTTCTTAGGTGTCTAACTACATACATACAGTGTATATAGTGACTATGTGTTTAGGTGTCCAAATATACACAGTGTATATAGTGGCTGTGTATTTAGGTGTTCAAATACATACAGTATATATAATGACTATGTTTTAGGTGTCCAAATATACAGTGTAGGTAGTGACTATGCTTTTAGGTATGCAAATACATACAGTGTATATAGTGACTATGTTTTTAGGTGTCCAACTACATACAGTATATATAGTGACTATTTTTTTTAATGTCCACATACATACAATGTATATAGTGACTATGTTTTAATGTGTCCAAATACATACAGTGTATATAGTTACTATTTTTTAGATGTCCACATACATACAGTGTATATAGCGGCTATGTTTGTATGTGTCCAAATACATACAGTGTATATAGTGACTATGTTTTTATGTGTCCAAATACATACAATGTATATAGTGACTATGTTTAGGTGTCCAAATACATACATACAGTGTATATAGTGGCTGTGTATTTAGGTGTTCAAATACATACAGTATATATAATGACTATGTTTTAGGTGTCCAAATATACAATGTAGATTGTGGCTATGCTTTTAGGTATGCAAATACATACAGTGTATATAGTGACTATGTTTTTATGTGTCCAAATAAATACAGTGTATATACTGACTATGTTTATATGTGTCCAAATACATACATACAGTGTATATAGTTGCTGTGTATTTAGGTGTTCAAATACATACAGTATATATAATGACTATTTTTTTAGAAGTCCACATACATACATACAGTGTATATAGAGACTATGTTTTATGTGTCCAAATACATACAGTATAGTATAAAATAAAATATACTTAGAATAAGATATGATGTGGACATGGGCACATTTCCTGGACATTGTATAATATTGATCTTATACTAATTATGAATATACGTTTATTGTATTTATTATTTATTATATTACTTATAATATCGTAACATTTATTGTGTATACTAGATATCGATTTTTAGAAAGGTTGTATTAACGAGTCTACATTATATTGATAACGATAATTTTTATTGATTTTATGATGTATAATTAATGATACTCATTTTATAATTTTTTAGAACGTTGCTCTTATTATATTTTAGAATAGTGCTTTTACAATTCTTAAAGTTAATAATTTAAAGTCATCAATGGTCAAATACTGTGCAAGCGCCTTGAGAGCCTCTACAGCTGTACCTGCGCTATATAAGTCTTAATTATTATTATTAAGGCCATCACAGACCTCAAATAAGTCTGCATTTTGAAATCATTGTCTATGAAATGGTGACTCATTTCCGGTGATGTCACCGTAGATAGCGCCCATAGCGACAGTTGATTCACTTACGGTGACGTCACTGTAGTTAGCGCTCCCTAGCGGCACGTATGGGTTGGACGGGTGGGTTGGTGGGGTGGTGGACGCCTCTTACCGGGTGCGGATGGACGGCTAATGACCGCCTGATATCGGGTATAGCATCGTGTGTGGGTGAAAAATAAAGAACAAACACGATATTTTAAAGTTTTTTTTCACATTTTAATCTTCATCCTGCGTCTAATACCCAGAATCCGGTTCGTCGTTATCTAATACCCACCATTGTATTGGTGCATCCATACGTAATAGTTGGAAGTATGCAGACTCGGATAATTCGTAGTTTCATGTCTTTGTTAGTTGCTTTACACAGCTTCTTCATCTCCGTCAACTTTTTACTCGCCATTGCCAACCTCCGCTTGATCTCTTTTGTTCCATCTCCATCCTCTTCTATTAGTGACCCCAGATATTCAAACCTTTTCACTCGTTCTATTTCCTCGCCATTTACTATTACTTCAGTTGGTTTTCCACATTCTTCACATCCATAATCTTAGTCTTCTTTACGTAAAGTTTCAATCCTTTCATCTGGTCGTGCTGTTTAATACTAGTTATCAATGAATCCAATCCTTCTTTTGTTTCGGATATTAACGCTGTGTCATCGGCATATCTCAATTCATACATCTCCTGTCCATTCACTTTCAGTCCATTAAAAAACTTGCTTCTCGTGTCAGTCTCGACCTCTCTCATGATATTCTCTGTGTATAGACTGCATAGGTGGGGGAACAAAATGCACCCGTGTCTCACACCCTTGCTGACTGGGAACCAATATTGGGTACCACACTGTAATCTCATTGCAGACTGCTGTCCAACATATACATTTCAAATAAGTGATGTCTTTTCTTGGTCAAATCCCATGTGTTTCAAAGTTTTCCAGAGTTGTTGATGACTAACATTATCAAAAGCTTTTGAATAATCTATGAAGCAGATCCTCAGGTCTAGTTGCATTCTCTGCATTTTTTAATTAACATCTTCAGGTTGAAAATGTGATCTCTTGTTCCTCTTCTAGTCAAGAAACTAGCTTGTGTTCTGTTGACTTCACATTCTAATTTTGTTGTGATTCTCTTCGTTATGATTGTTACCATAATTTTGCTCGCATGGCTGATGAGGGATATAGCGCTGTAGTTTGAACATTCTTGTATGTCGCCTTTTTTCGGTATTGGCATAAGAATGGCTCGTTTCCTGTCCGTGGGCCATGTTCCACTTTTCCATATTTTCTTGCTTAATGTGTGATATATATATTCACGCCTACTTCACCACTTGCTCTTATTAGCTCTGCAGAGTTGGCATCAGTGTCAGGTGATTTGCCGACTTTTTATTGCCCACTCCACCTCTGAACGAAAGGCTCAAGTTCATCTTCTGGTTCTGTCCACTACCTTCCTTCATCCATATCTACCTCTTCTGTTTCTTCTTTCTTAAACACGCTTTCAAAATATTGCTTCCATCTATCAAGTATACCATCGCTTTCTGTCAGAGTCATTCCCATTTCGTTTTTTGATAACGCCAAGTCTGGTTTGAACGACTGTGTCATAGAAAAGACTTTATTTCCTAGAACGTACTGCGACTATCGTTCCTTCTCATACATTGTTCTATCTTTTCACATTTCTTCTCTATATATTTCTTCTTGTCTTCCTTACACATTCGTTTAATCATCTTGCACTTCTCTCTGTATTTCTCATGATAATTCTCACTCATTTCTTTGTTCTTCTTTAACTCTTTCCTTTCTTCAATCATCTGCAGTGTGTCTTTGTTTATGCGTGGTGGTTTCTACCTCATCTTTTATCGATGTGTTTATCAGCTGATTCAATAATGATGTTCCTAATTTCTACTGCCAACTCCTCCGGTTCCTTCTCGTCAGCCACTGTATGTAATAGCTTCTACTCGGTATTATTATGTGATATCACTGACGTCATACCTCACTATCTCTTTCCCTCTCTTCGTCTTTCTTAATTTTATTGCAATCTTGGCACTTAGCAATTCATGGTCAGAGCCACAATCGGCTACCGGTAATGTATTTGCATTAAACACAGACGTCCTCCATATTTAGTTACCATTTTAAAGTCGATTTGATTTCTGTTCCGACCATCTGGTGTTGTCCAAGAGTACAATCTTCTTTGATGTTGTTTCAAGAAAGTATTAGTGATCATCAGTTCATTCTCTACGATAAACTCAACAAGTCTATCTCCTCTCCATTTTCTCTCGCGTAGTCCATATTTCCCGATATTTCCATTCTCTTTCCATTCGTTTTGACAACTACTAATTTTTGCATTGAAATCGCCCATCAGTACTACTATTTCTCTCCTGTTTACCTCGTCCACTGTTCGTTGCAGTGTGTCATAAAACGTTTCTATTAAGTCATCATCTGCGGTGCTCATTGGTGCATAAATTTGAATACATGTTATATTCGTTGGTTTTGCTCGTATACGTATGGTAATAATTATGTCGTTGACCGGATTATCCTAATAGTGCATTTTCAGTTTTCTTTGACAGATAGAACGCAACACCACACACCCCTGGTTTAGTCTCTCTTGAATATACAAACTTTCCTCCTGAATCCGGGCGAAAATATCCTTGTCCGTCCAAACTGTGTTCCACAATACCTAATATATCTAATACATATATTTCTGCTTCTGATGATACCATTTGTAGTGTCCCTTGACTCGTTTTTCTGATGTTCCATGTTGCCACACGGATCTTCCTATTAGCTTTGTGTTGCTGGTTTTACCTCCCGCACAGTCGGGCATACTGCCGTCATCAGCTCTGGCGTTACTTCCAACATCTCCAAACTCTTCCCCAGTATGTGTCGCCCTATCTAGCCTGGGGGCTCATCACTAGGACCTCTCTTACTGTATGTATTCTCCATCAAGATTTCTTGGGCTAATACAGCAGTAGTTGCCCATTAGTAGTATGTCAGGTTAATCAGCGCTGGCAGTTGGATTGCCCTGGAGGAAATCTCATGTTAAACGATAGGGATTTTGCACCAGGGCGCGCCCAGGTTAAAAGATAGGGAATTTTTACCCTATGTTAAAATATAGGGATTTTGCACCAGGGCGCGCCCGGGTTAAAAGATAGGGAATTTTCCCCATGTTAAAAGATAGGGATTTCCCCTAGTGCGCGCCCGGGTTAAAGGATAGGGCATTTTATCCCATGTTAAAGCATAGGAGCTATTATCGTAAACGTATACGACGAAATTTTGAATTTCCCCCAAGTTAAAGGATAGGGATTTTGCACCAGGGCGCTCCAAGTTTAAAAGATAGGGAATTTTTACCCCATGTTAAAGTATAGGAGCTATTATCATAAAGGTATACGACGAATTTTTGAGTATGAGGTATCAATTTACCCCAAATTATCCTCTGAAACCTGTTCTACCAAATTCCCCTATGTTAAGAGATAGGTAATTTTCCCATGTTAAAGGATAGGAGCTATTATCGTAAAGGTATTCGACGACTTTTTGAAAAAATAAAATATCCCGAACAGCATTTGAATATGTCACACACGAGATTCCTTGGTCCGTAGGCCGAGGCTCTGCCAAGGGACCGAGCCCTTATTTGGTTCACGATGACATATCTAAAATGTGGTGTTATAATAAGGCGTAATTTATATAATAAAAGGATTATAAATTCAGCGCAGGTCGTTTTATCTGAAGTAATGTATACGAAATGTAAACTACATATAGGACTATGTTATATCAGAACCTATAGCCTCGTTTTTTTCGAACAGAGCGACCATCTTGGAATTAGAACTTTGGTATCATTTCCGTACGTTAGTACTTAAATTCGTGTCTCTTGTAAAACCCGTACTCGAGACGTGTCTGGACTTGTTTGTTTGTCGCGAGCGTGAGCGTGCGCACCCTGTGTGACGTCATCAAACTGCTATGCGCAGTAATTTTGTACGCGAGGTGATTTGGTCAAACAGGTAGTAATTTGGTTAGCCATCGTTTTGAACTTGCGCGCTTGAATATAATTCCATCATGTGACGTCATGATGCAGTGACATCATTAAACTATAAACTGCTACGCGCAGTAATTTTGTATGCGAGGTGAGTTGGTTATACAGGTAGTGATCTGGTTAACCATCGTTTTGAATATGCGCGCAGAAATGTAATCCCACCATGTGACATCATGGTCAGTGACGTCATGGTATGCGCAGTAATTCTATACGCGAGGTGAGTTGGTCAAACAGGTAGTGATTTGCTTAGCCATTTCGCGCAGAACGGTAATCCCATCATGTGACGTCATGGTCAGTGAGTGACGTCATGGTACGCGCAGTAATTCTATTCGTGAGGTGAGTTGGTCAAGCAGGTAGGGCGTCGATTAGAACTTGTTTTGAACTTGCGCATATGCAATGTAATCCCACCATATGAACACAATCTAATTTACATGTACTTTGACGAGGCAACACCATAGATACATACATAGAGACATAAATAGATACATACGTAGATACATACATATATACATTTATAGATTCATACATAGAGACAGACATAGATACATACATACAGACATACATAGAGACATACGTAGATACATACATATTGCAGACATACATATATACATAGATGTAGACATAGAGATATACATAGATACATATATAGAGACAGACATAGATACATACATAGAGACAGACATAGAGATATACATAGATACATACATAGAGACAGACATAGATACATACATAGAGACATATATCGATACAGACATAGAGATATACATAATTTGTGATGACATATAAATACGTTTGTGTACAGACGGACATACATACATACATAGAGACATACATATATACATATATAGATACATACTTAGAGACAGACATAGAGATATACATAGATGCATGCATAGTGACAGACATAGAGATATACATAGATACAGACATAGAGACAGACATAGATACATACATAGAGACAAACATAGATATATACATAGATTCAAATATAGAGACAGACATAGATACATACATAGATACATACATAGAGACATACGTAGATACATACATAGATGCAGACATAGGGATATACATAGATACATACATAGAGACAGACATAGATACAGACATAGAGATATACATATTTGGTGATGACCTGTAAATACGTATGTGTACAGACAGACATAGATACATACATAGAGACATACATAGATACATACATTGAGACATACATATATACATACATAGAGACATACATAGATACATACATTGATACAGACATAGACACATACATAGACACATAAATAGAGACATACATAGAGATATATATAGAGACAGATATAGAGATATACATAGATACATACATAGAGACATACATATATACATACATAGAGATATATATAGATACATACATATAGACAGACATAGATACATACATAGAGACATACATAGAGCCAGACTATACATACATAGAGACAGACATAGATACATACATAGAGACATAGATATACGGATGAGACATCACATGAGAGTAAGGACGAGACAAGAGACGAGACAACGGACGAGATATTACACGAGACTACAGACGCGATATTGCACGAGACTACGGATGAGACCAACTTGACAAGAAACAAACTTGTCGGACAAACGAAACACCAAACACTTAGATGAACGAATAACAAGAACGAAACTTGTCTGACAAATGAAACACCAAACACTTAGATCAACGAGCGACAAGAACCAAACTTGTCGGACAAACGAAACACCAAACTTTACGGGTTACTGCGTCAAATTCCACCAAAAGGGAGCAAAGCAAAGCAAATAGACAGGTAAAAAGGGAGCAATGGAGCAACTAGACACGTAAAAAGGAGCAATGGATCAAATAGACAGTTAAAAAGGGAGCAATGGAGCAAATAGACACGTAAAAAGGGAGCAATGGAGCAAACAGACACGTAAAAATGGAGCAATGGAGCAAATAGACAGTTAAAAAGGGAGCAATGGAGTAAATAGACACGTAAAAAGGGAGCAAAGGAGCAAATAGACACATAAAAAGGGAGCAATGGAGCAAATATACACGTCAAAAGGAAGTTGTGGAGCAAACAGACACGTGAAAAGGGAGCAATGGAGCAAATAGACACGTAAAAAGGGAGCAATGGAGCAAATAGACACGTAAAAAGGGAGCAATGGAGCAAATAGACAGGTAAAAACTCTTTCAGGCAATTCGACAGTTTATCGCGTGACATCTCACCTCTTTCAAGCAATTCGACGGGTTATCGCGTCAAATTCCAATTAAAGGGAGCAAATAGACGGAAGGTAAATAAACGGGTTATCGCGTCAAATTCCACAAAAAGGGAGCAAATAGACAGTTTATCGCGTGACATCTCACCTCTTTTAGGCAATTCGACAGTTTATCGCGTGACATCTCACCTCTTTCAGACAATTCGTCAGTTTATCGCGTGACATCTCTACCAAACTTAGCGCACGAGACTACGGCCGAGACATTGCATGAGACTACGGACGAGACATCGCATGAGACTACGTGTTCCAAGAACCATTCCGTTCTTTACATTTGAACAGTAAACACGTACATCATGAGCTTATGAACTAGTCTACCAGCTACCAACAAGCCTACATCATCATCATCATCACGTGCAGCTTTCCAGTACCCAGATTGCAAGAGACATTGCACACATCGAGACAACTTGAAACGACACTGTATCCTCAGTCGCTGTGCCCTGTCAATAAACGCTACATTGCTGAAATCACTTGTCCTGACGCTCACTACGACATCTGTGTAACACCAAACACTTATACCAAAGAGTGACAAGAACCAAACTTGTCGGACAAACGAAACACCAAACACTTAGATCAACAAGCGACAAGAACCAAACATCACATACCGTCATGTCAAGAGACGATCATCTGTTTGGATTCGTATCCAACGAGACGACCATAGGACTCGTATGAGGTATCGCTTCTTTTAACGGAAAACATATGTATATGAAACATCCGTCTTTACAACGTAACAATTCTATATTTACAAATAGTGCGAGCGATCAGACACGATACGACCTTCTCGAGAGTCGAAAAAGGAAAGACCAGAATCATCGGAAGTATGGTATAATCACTAGTTTTCGGCGTCATCTCATTTGCATAACCAATCAGACCGAACATACATCACGTGACTTCCCTTAATACAAAAACTGTGCACGTTCATGAGAGAGGCGACATCCGCCGCCACTAAATGGACACCAATGTAATTAGTCAGAGTAGTGCCATCTACCAACCATGATAGATCTATATTCGTTGACACACTTCCGGGAATACCGGAAGCATAGAGGCCGCCATGACAGTCAAGTAACTTCCGGTGCGACGTCACTTCCGACGTAGCGTCCCTAGTAGAGGCTGCCATAGCAAGCGAATTTGCAAACTGCTATGATCGAAAACGACTATGTCAATAACATGTAAGGACAACCACCTGACAGGACTTCAGTCATAGAGGTGACCATCATGGTTCCCGACGCCACTCAACGGACACCAATGTAATTAGTCAGAGTATTGCCATCTACCGGCCAAGATAGTTCTCTGTTCGTTGACACACTTCCCGGAATACCGAAAATTTAAACAGCCACCAAGGTGATTGTATAAATTTTATGAAAATTTTATGTTTTTGTCCCAGAGGGACAAAACTTTAAATTTTCGCCAGATTAACCCCAACTTTTTTCTCTATCTAACCTAATTAGATATTTTTACCCGCTAGATGGCGTCATAATGTGACGTAGTACTCCCATTATCCACTAGGCGACACTACGTCGGAAGTGGCGTCGTACCGGAAGTTACTTGACTGTCATGGCAGCCTCTACTAGGGACGGTATGTCGGAGAAGTGACGTCGCACCGGAAGTTACTTGACTGTCATGGCGGCCTCTATGCTTCCGGTATTCCCGGAAATGTGTCAACGAATAGAGATCTATCAAGGATGGTAGATGGCAATATTCTGACTAATTACATTGGTGTCCGTTGAGTGGCGTCGGATGTCGCCTCTCTCATGAACATGCACAGTTTTTGTGTTAAGGGAAGTCACGTGATGTACGTTCGGTCTGATTGGTTATGCAAATGAGATGACGCCGAAAACTAGTGATTATACCATACTTCTGACGATTCTGGTCTTTCCTTTTTCGACTCTCGAGAAGGTCGTATCGTGTCTGATCGCTCGCACTATTTGTAAATATAGAATTGTTAGTTGTAAAGACGGATGTTTCATATACATATGTTTTCCGTTAAAAGAAGCGATACCTCATACGAGTCCTATGGTCGTCTCGTTGGATATGAATCCGAACAGATGATCGTCTCTTGACATGACGGTATGTGATGTTTGGTTCTTGTCGCTCGTTGATCTAAGTGTTTGGTGTTTCGTTTGTCCGACAAGTTTGGTTCTTGTCACTCTTTGGTATAAGTGTTTGGTGTTACACAGATGTCGTAGTGAGCGTCAGGACAAGTGATTTCAGCAATGTAGCGTTTGTGGACAG
The DNA here is from genome assembly GCA_020002185.1 of Paraescarpia echinospica. Classification (NCBI taxonomy): domain Eukaryota; kingdom Metazoa; phylum Annelida; class Polychaeta; order Sabellida; family Siboglinidae; genus Paraescarpia; species Paraescarpia echinospica. The sequence goes on along the minus strand of CM034535.1, from coordinate 39,485,793 downwards.
GGCACAGCGACTGAGGATACAGTGTCGTTTCAAGTTGTCTCGATGTGTGCAATGTCTCTTGCAATCTGGGTACTGGAAGGCTGCACGTGATGATGATGATGATGTAGGCTTGTTGGTAGCTGGTAGACTAGTTCATAAGCTCATGATGTACGTGTTTACTGTTCAAATGTAAAGAACGGAATGGTTCTTGGAACACGTAGTCTCATGCGATATCTCGTCCGTAGTCTCATGCAATGTCTCGGCCGTAGTCTCGTGCGCTAAGTTTGGTAGATAAACTGACGAATTATCTGAAAGAGGTGAGATGTCACGCGATAAACTGTCGAATTGCCTGAAAGAGGTGAGATGTCATGCGATAAACTGTCGACTTGCCTGAAGAAGGTGAGATGTCATACGATAAACTGTCTATTTGCTCCCTTTTTGTGGAATTTGACGCGATAACCCGTCTATTTACCTTCCGTCTATTTGCTCCCTTTTCGTGGAATTTGACGCGATAACCCATCGAATTGCTTGAAAGAGGTGAGATGTCACGCGATAAACTGTCGAATTGCCTGAAAGAGTTTTTATCTGTCTATTTGCTCCATTGTTCCCTTTTTACGTGTCTATTTGTTCCATTGCTCCCTTTTTACGTGTCTATTTGCTCCATTGCTCCCTTTTTACCTGTCTATTTGCTCCATTGCTCCCTTTTTACGTGTCTATTTGTTCCATTGCTACCTTTTTACGTGTTTATTTGCACCATTGCTCCCATTTTACCTGTCTATTTGCTCCATTGCTCCCTTTTTACCTGTCTATTTGCTCCATTTCTCCCTTTTACGCGTCTATTTGCTCCACTGCTCCCTTTTTACGTGTCTATTTGCTCCATTGCTCCCTTTTAACTGTCTATTTGATCCATTGCTCCCTTTTTAACTGTCTATTTGCTCCATTGCTCCCTTTTGACTTGTCTATTTGCCCCACTGCTCCCTTTTTACGTGTCTATTTGCTCCATTGCTCCCTTTTTACCTGTCTATTTGCTTTGCTTTGCACCCATTTTGGTGGAATTTGACGGAGTAACCCGTTAAGTTTGGTGTTTCGTTTGTTCGACAAGTTTGGTTCTTGTCATTCGTTGATCTAAGTGTTTGGTGTTTCATTTGTCCGAAAAGTTTGTTTTTTGTCACTCGTTGGTCTCATCCGTAGTCTCGTGCAATATCTCGTCCGTTGTCTCGTCTCTTGTCTCGTCCGTACTCTCACGTGATGTCTCATCCGTATATCTATGTCACTATGTATGTATCTATGTCTGTCTCTATGCATGTATAGTCTGGCTCTATGTATGTCTCTATGTGTTTATCTATGTCTGTCTCTATGTATGTATATATGTATATATATATATATATGTATGTATGTATCTATGTATATATATATATATATGTATGTATATATGTATGTCTCTATGTAAGTATCTATGTATATCTCTATGTATGTCTCTATATATATCTCTATGTCTGTCTCTATTTATGTGTCTATGTATGTGTCTATGTCTTTATCAATGTATGTATCTATGTATGTCTCTATGTATGTCTCTATGTATGTATCTATGTCAATCTCTATGTCTGTCTCTATGTATATATCTGTGTCTGTTTCTATGTATGTGTCTATGTATGTATCAATGTATGTATCTATGTATGTCTCTATGTCTGTCTCTATGTATGTATCTATGTATGTGTCTATGTCTGTCTTTATGTATGTATATATGTCTGTCTCTATGTATGTATTTAAGTATGTCTCTGGTCTATGTCTGTATCTATGTATGTATCTCTGTATGTATCTATGTATGTATCTATGTATGTATCTATGTCTGTAACTATGTATGTCTCTATGTCTGTCTCTATGCATGTATTTATATATATATATATATGTATGTCTCTATGTATGTATCTATGTATGTCTCTATGTGCGTATCTATGTATGTATCTATGTCTGTCTCTTATCTATATCTGTATCTATGTATGTATCTCTGTATGTATCTATGTCTGTCTCTATGTTTGAATCTATGTATATCTCTGTCTGTCTCTATGCAAGTATTTATGTATGTATATATATATATATATATATATGTATGTCTCTATGTATGTATATATGTCTGTCTCTATGTATGTATCTATGTATGTAACTATGTATGCATCTATGCATGTCTCTATGTATGTATATATGTATGTATCTATGTATGTCTCTATGTTTGTTTATATGTCTGTCTCTATGTATGTATCTATGTATGTATCTATGTATGTCTCTATGTATGTATCTATGTCTGTCTGTACACACACGTATTTACAGGTCATCACCAATTATGTATATCTCTATGTCTGTATCTATGTCTGTCTCTATGTATGTATCTATGTATATCCCTATGTCTGCATCTATGTATATCTTTATGTCTGCACTACGTATGTATCTACGTATGTCTCTGTGTATGTCTCTATATATGTATCTATGTCTGTCTCTATGTTTGAATCTATGTATATCTGTATGTTTGTCACTATGTATGTATCTATGTCTGTCTCTATGTCTGCATGTATGTATATCTCTATGTCTGTCACTATGCATGCATTTATGTGAATCTCTATGTCTGTCTCTATGTATGTATCTATGTGTGTATATATGTATGTCTCTATGTATGTCTCTATGTATGTATCTATGTCTGTCTCTATGTTTGAATTTATGTATATCTCTGTTTGTCACTATGTATGTATCTATGTCTGTCTCTATGTCTGTATCTATGTATATACCTATGTCTGTCACTAGGCATGCATCTATGTATATCTCTATGTCTGTCTCTATGTATGTATCTATGAATGTATATATGTATGTCTCTATGTATGTCTGTCTGTACACACATGTATTTACAGGTCAACACCAATTATGTATATCTCTATGACTGTATCTATGTCTATCTCTATGTATGTATATATGTCTGTCTCTATGTATGTATCTATGTATATCTCTATGTCTGCATCTATGTATATCTCTATGTCTGCAATATGTACGTATCTACGTATGTCTCTATGTAGGTATCTATGTCTGTCTCTATGTATGAATCTATGTATGTATATATGTATGTATCTATGTATGTATCTATGTATGTCTCTATGTATGTATCTATGGTGTTGCCTCGTCAAAGTTCATGTAAATTAGAATGTGTTTAATGACGTCACTTTATGACTTCATATGGTGGGATTACATTGCATACGCGCAAGTTCAAAACAAGGTCTAACCTACGCCCTACCTGCTTGACCAACTCACCTCGCGAATAGAATTACTGCGCGTACCATGACGTCACTCACTGACCATGACGTCACATGATGGGTTTACCTTTCTGCGCGAAAGTTCAAACCAATGGCTAACCAATTCACTACCTGTTTGACCAACTCACCTCGCGTATAGAATTACTGCGTGTGCCATGACGTCACTGACCATGACGTCACATGGTGGGATTACATTTCTGCGTGCACGTTCAAAACGGTGGCTAACCGAATCACTACCTGTATAACCAACTCACCTCGCATACAAAATTACTGCGCGTAGCAGTTTATAGTTTAATGATGTCACTGCATCATGACGTCACATGATGGAATTATATTCAAGCACGCAAGTTCAAAATGATGGCTAACCAAATCACTACCTGTTTGACCAAATCACCTCGTGTACAAAATTACTGCGCATAGCAGTTTGATGACGTCATACAGGGTGCGCACGCTCACGCTCGCGACAAACAAACAAGTCCAGGCACGTCTCGAGTACAGGTTTGATAAGAGACACGAATTTAGGTACTACCGTACGGAAATGATACCAAAGATCTAATTCCAAGATGGTAGCTCTGTTCGATAAAACGAGGCTATAGGTTCTGATATAACATAGTCCTATATGTAGTCTACATTTCGTATACTTAAGATAAAACGACCTCCGCTGAATTTATAATCCTTTTATTATATAAATTACGCCTTATTATAACACCACATTTTAGATATGTCATCGTGAACCAAATAAGGGCTCGGTCCCTTGGCAGAGCCTCGGCCTACGGACCAAGGAATCTCGGGTGTGACATATTCAAATGCTGTTCGGGATATTTTATTTTTTCCAAAAGTCTTCAAATACCTTTACGATAATAGCTCCTATCCTTTAACATGGGGAAAATTACCTATCTCTTAACATTGGGAAATTTGGTAGGACAGGTTTCAGAGGATAATTTGGGGTAAATTGATAAATCAAACTCAAAAAGTCGTCGTATACCTTTACGATAATAGCTCCTATACTTTAACATGGGGTAAAATTCCCTATCTTTTAACCTTGGAGCGCCCTGGTGCAAAATCCCTATCCTTTAACATGGGGAAATTCAAAATTTCGTCGTATACGTTTACGATAATAGCTCCTATGCTTTAACATGGGGTAAAAATGCCCTATCCTTTAACCCGGGCGCGAACTGGGGGAAATCCCTATCTTTTAACATGGGGAAAATTCCCTATCTTTTAACCCGGGCGCGCCCTGGTGCAAAATCCCTATCTTTTAACATGGGGTAAAAATTCCCTATCTTTTAACCTGGGCGCGCCCTGGTGAAAAATCCCTATCTTTTAACATGGGATTTCCTCCAGGGCAATCCAACTGCCCGCGCTGATTAACCTGACATACTACTCCCATTGCTTTTGGCTGGTTTGTGTAGGGTTAACTCAATTATTCCTTGACTAATAGGTCTTTCTGCAACCATCATCACTGGGACTCGCTCCTTCCGGATACCTAGTGTGGGAGTGTCGTCGCGCTCGAGGATGCAATGGAGAAAATTATCATGTTGATCTACCGAAGTATATCCATTACAATATCAGAGGCCGATCGTCACGCGTGTAACGAGGTAGTGAGTTACGTTACCCGAGCAGAATTGCACGAGTACTGGGTTGATAAACTGTCTAACGGACGCACAGCAATAACACAGTATGTTCACTCTGTGCCAGTGACGTGAACTTTCATATTAACTTGAGTAGTTTTGTATTGTAAGGAAGGACACTCTGATCCCATGAAACGAACTAACACATGAACTTACTTTACTACATATCAACTTGCTTTTTTAATAGATGATGACAGAATGGTGGATTACATCCAAATATGTAACTCCATTGATGCGGCACAAGTTAATAATTCAGCAGATACAAAGGACGAGAGCTTTGTATAAATAAGTGATACTTTGAGAGGCAGTGCTCTGAATAAATTATGCATCCTTCAAACATAAAAAAAATTATATAATGCATTTGTCATGAAAATATCATATTGACGATGCTCCATACAACCCATGAAAAAGAAGTGTTTCTATCAATGCCATCTTTTCTATAACGAACATCGACAATTCAGAATATCCATACAAAGCTACAAAGAAATTATTCCCTCCGTTATATATAAAAATTAGACACAAATAAAACATACTGAATCTTGCAGCTCAGCCAGCTTCATGCACACGATTTTAATTTCTTTAAATATGATGTGTGGTATATACCATAATGCTCTTCCCTGGTTATATTATTAAAAATTATAAAAGGCTCATTCCATCAGGCATGTCAGCTGATGGAAACATAGACGTATAGATGTCAGTGTAACATGAAGACAATGTAGTATTTTGCAGACATTTCTAAGCAGATTGTAAAATAAAAATATGTTTACATATCAAGCGATTTATTAATTTCCACCCTAACTAGAATACACTGCTAGCCCATTCCTGCGCCATTACGTAAATGTGACACAATGCATTAGTTTGGACCATAGTGTACACATTGACATTGTGGCATCATGGGCGCCATGTTAAAGTCAACATCTCAGCTTTACAATGGTGCCAATGTCATCATCGTAAGTGAATCGTGTGTGAAAATAAGGGTGGCTGAAGTATCTCACACAATGAATTCAAGTTTTGAGAAATTGGGATTTACCGAAAGTATCAATTAACACGCCACTCAATACAAAAGAACACATCAAAAGCACTTTACTTTTTTGAGATTTTAATTACAAATTGTATCATTCAAAACATTAGTAAATTGCTTTGTGTTTTTAAAAAATCTCAAAGTCATTACTTCTACTTTTGTGGTTACTCTGCGATCGATCAAGCGTACCTTGCAGTCCAA
>CM034535.1:39312933-39478665 GCA_020002185.1 Paraescarpia echinospica | reverse complement strand
TATATATATATATATATATATTTATATGTATAGGTCCAAAGTGTGACCTTTCTTGTGAGTAGCCCTGTGGATATTTTGCCCTTTTGAAGGTGTACCATGAGTAGTGTGTAAGGCAAAGTTTGCGCCATGAATGCACAATCTATTCGTAATAAGACAGGTGAATTCACTGAGTTTGTAATTGAGAAAACCTGGACATAATTGTTATATGCGAAACGTGGCTTAAACAAGAAGATGATGTAATTATCGGTGACATAGCGCCAAACAAATTCCCCGTTCGGCACCAAAGAGAGGCGAAGGCATCCCCTTAATGTACAGGACAGGATTTAATGTGCGTTTCGGAGACATAGGCCTGTCACTAAAATCATTTGAGTTCCTGTCATATCAATTTATCACCCCAACTGTATCCATACGCTTGGTCACCCTCTACCGTCCACAGCACATATCCACCAGCTGTTCCTTTAGTGAATTCTTCGAAGATTTTACATTACTGATTGACAGCGTTTTACTTAACCCAATGTCGCAGGAGATTTAAATATTCATGTTGATGACCCGTGTGACAATAGTGCCAACGCCTTCCTATTTATCCTGTCCAGCAGTGGTCAACAGCAAAATATCCACAGTGCTACTCACAAGAAAGGTCACACTTTGGATTTCTGGTCATTCAGCGATCATGGGGAAAATCCGCCTACAGCGACCTCGAGTTCAGAGAAAAGTGATAAAATCACGCAACATTTTTACAATTAAAATTCCATAATTCTGTGAGGAATTAATTGACATGGATCTTAACAATCCCGCTCACGCCAACAACGCGCTGTCTGCACAAGTTGAGAGATAGAACAACATTATCACCCAAGCTCTTGATAGGCATGCTCCGATAAAGGAACGGTATGTGAAACTTCGCCCAAATTCTCCGTGGTTTGGTGGAAACATCATGACAGGGAAGCAGTTACGGCGCCAGCTTGAGAATAAATGGAGAAAATCACGTCTTGAAATTGACCGCCAAAATTACTGCCATCAGAAGGAAGCGGAAATTCATCAAATAAAACTGGCAAAACGCACTACTATAATCAGCTATTCATCGACATCGCTAAAGACCAAAGGCGAATTTTCCTTCTGACTGACAAACTCCTTCACCGGCGACATAACTCGCCCCTTCCGAAGTGTGAATCTCGGCAGGATTTGGCTTATAGTATCCATCTCTTCTTCACTAAAAAGGTAAAGCGGATCCGAGAGGAGTTTGATATAGTGGATGATCTGCATCTTCCTATGAGAGATCACCCTTCGCCCGAATTCGCGAGCTTTCATATTGTCCAATAAGCAACCATCTTATTTGCATTCATTACTTACTCCTGTAAGAAAACCTATTCAGCTTCGATCATCTAGTTCTGACCTACTTTTTGTTCCTAGAGTCAACACTAACATTGGAACAAGGGTTTTTTCTGTTGCTGCACCAAGTCTTTGGAATATGCTCCCTCTTAGTGTTAGATCAGTTGAAAATATTTAAAAATTCCGTCGTCATTTAAAAACGTACCTTTACAACCTTGCTTATCCACCGTAGCTCCCTAGTGCCTTGACCCATCAGTAGTAGTTAAGTGGATGAGACTACCGTACAGGAGCAAAAGATCAAAGAACATCAAAGGATTTTGGATCAGTGGCTCCTATGGATTCCTACTTATAAAAAAGAAATGATGGATGAACTGTCATAAAAATCTACTTATAAAAAATCTCCTATCTTAATTGGTTGTTGATATCTTACTTATAAAAAAGTATAATAAAGTATAAAAAAGTTGATTAATAGGTTTTTTAAACTCTTTTTTATGATCACCGCGGGTTCATGTAAGTGCAGTTCGTATGTGCTGACCACTAGTGAAGTCTTTAGTGACTAGGCGGATCATGTAAGTCCAGTTCGTATGTGCTGACCTCTAGTGACTAATTAGTGCTAATTAGTGACTAATTAATGCTAGGACTAATTAGTTTTAATTAGTGACGTCAGTGGTCAGTGGTCAGTGGTCAAAGGTCAAATGTCAGAGGTCAAAGGTCAAAGGTTCATGTAATTGCAGTTCGTGGTTCATGTAAGTGCAGTTTGTGTGTGCTGACCTCTAGTGACGCCTCTAGTGACTAGGCGGTTCATGTAAGTCCAGTTCGTATGTGCTGACCTCTAGTGACTAATTAGTGACAAACTAGTGCTAATTAGTGACTAATTAGGTTATATGTGAGGTTATATGGTTATGTGTGTGGTTATGAGGTTGTGTGTGAGGTTATATGGTTATGTGTTTGTGTTATGAGGTTATGTGTAGGAAAACTAGTGGTTATATAGAAGTAATGTCTATTTGAAATTTGCGCTAAAATAAAGTACACTATATTGTAGAGAACTACACTATATTGTTGAGAACTATTTTTATTCATTATACGTTCCTGTACAAGCCCGTAATACAACGCCGACGCTAGCCGGAGAATGCTGACCTATGATCTCTACAGCGTCAGTGGCTTAGTTAAGTCTAGTTCAGGCTGCGGCGATGCTAGCCGGAGAATGCCTTCGGTTCTCTAGCCGTCGTTTTTTTCTTCTTCAGCATAGGAGCGAGGACCCCTTGTTCGCCTTGAACCGGCATGAAGACAGCGATGGTCTGCGAAGGCAATTAACACAATTTTACCACACCGACAATAGATGAATACAGAGGCATTCTTGGCCGCCCTATTTATACTAGCGTAGTGAATAGACTCCGTGTGCTCGAACACGTACACCACAAAACAGCCGAGTCTGGCAAGGTTATTGAAAATACAAAAAAGCACTCGGTCATGTTAGTGCACAAACTGAACGTCGCTTTTATAGAGCGTTATTTTCAAACATAAGTTTACCATAAGATTCTCTAATCCTTATTTCGTATTATAGACCGTTTATTTTACGCGTTTAGGATTTTATTAAGGATTTAGAAACTTATGTAACCAGTTGGTAAAGATGCTTATGTAACGGTGGTCTACGTGCTAAACGGCAGGCGTCCATAAGCCTAAACAATCGCGCGTCATTCCCTTAAACGGCTACAATGGACGAGCACGCTTACGAAGAGCCGAGTACAGAGAGAGCGCGTCACGAGCACGATAGGTAAGTTACGTCACAATAACTTTCCTTTTAACTCGACACTACCTAGGATGTTTACAGATTTTCCCCTTCTATATATTACTAACTAAAATTGTATCTATATATTTACTTTCCTTTTAAAAATAGTCACTATATACACTGTATGTATTTGGACACTAAAAACATAGTCACTATATACACTGTATGTATGTGGACATCTAAAAAAATAGTCACTATATATACTGTATGTAGTTGGACACGTAAAAACATAGTCACTATATACACCGTATGTATATGCACACCTAAAAGCATAGTCACTATCTAAACTGTATATTTGGACACCTAAAACATAGTCATTATATATACTGTATGTATTTGAACACCTAAATACACAGCCACTATATACACTGTGTATATATAAAAACATAGCCGCTATATACACTGTATGTATGTGGACACATTAAAACATAGTCACTATATACACTGTATGTATGTGGACATCTAAAAAAATAGTCACTATATATACTGTATGTAGTTGGACATCTAAAACATAGTCACTATATACACTGTATGTATTTGCATACCTAAAAGCATAGTCACTATCTACACTGTATATTTGGACACCTAAAACATAGTCATTATATATACTGTATGTATTTGAATGCCTAAATACACAGCCACTATATACACTGTGTATATAAAAACATAGCCGCTATATACACTGTATGTATGTGGACATCTAAAAAATAGTCACTATATACACTGTATGTATTTGGACACATTAAAACATAGTCACTATATACACTGTATGTATGTGGACATCTAAAAAGATAGTCACTAAATATATTATATGTAGTTGGACACCTAAAAACATAGTCACTATATACACTGTATGTATTTGCATACCTAAAAGCATAGTCACAATCTACACTGTATATTTGGACACCTAAAACATAGTCATTATATATACTGTATGTATTTGAACACCTAAATACACAGCCACTATATACATTGTGTATATAAAAACATAGCCGCTATATACACTGTATGTATGTGGACATCTAAAAAATAGTCACTATATACACTGTATGTATTTGGACACATTAAAACATAGTCACTATATACACTGTATGTATGTGGACATCTAAAAAAAAGTCACTATATACACTGTATGTATTTGGACACATTAAAACATAGTCACTATATACACTGTATGTATGTGGACATCTAAAAAAATAGTCACTATATATACTGTATGTAGTTGGACACCTAAAAACATAGTCATTATATAGACTGTATGTATTTGCATACCTAAAAGGACAGTCACAATCTACACTGTATATTTGGACACCTAAAACATAGTCATTATATATACTGTATGTATTTGAACACCGAAATGCACAGCTACTATATACACTGTGTATATGTGGACACCTAAAGACGTAGTCACTATATACACTGTATGTATGTAGTTGGACACCTAAGAATATAGTCACTATATACCCTGTATGTATTTGGACACCTAAAACATAGTCACTATATACACTGTATATTTGGACACCTAAAACATAGTCATTATATATACTGTATGTATTTGAACACCTAAATACACAGCAACTATATACACTGTATATATTTGGACACCTAAAAACATAGTCACTACATACACTGTATGTATTTGGACACTTATACTTATGTATTAACCACTATGCACTACACCTTATACCTTATACTTATGTCTTAACCACTATGTGCTATACCTTATACTTATGTCTTAGCCACTATGCAATACACCTTATACCTTATACTTATGTCTTAACCACTATGCGCTATACCTTATACCTTATACTTATGTCTTAACCACTATGCACTACACCTTATACCTTATACTTATGTCTTAACCACTATGCGCTATACCTTTTACCTTATACTTATGTCTTAGCCACTATGCGCTACACTTTATACCTTATACTTATGTCTTAACCAATATGCGATACACCTTATACCTTATACTTATGTCTTAACCACTATGTGCTACACCTTGTACCTTATACTTATGTCTTAGCCACTATGCACTACACTTTATACCTTATACTTATGTCTTAACCAATATGCGATACACCTTATACCTTATACTTATGTCTTAACCACTATGTGCTACACCTTATACCTTATACTTATGTCTTAGCCACTATGCACTACACCTTATACCTTATACTTATGTCTTAACCACTATGCACTACACCTTATACCTTATACTTATGTCTTAACCACTATGTGCTACACCTTATACCTTATACTTATGTCTTAGCCACTATGCACTACACTTTATACCTTATACTTATGTCTTAACCAATATGCGATACACCTTATACCTTATACTTATGTCTTAACCACTATGTGCTACACCTTATACCTTATACTTATGTCTTAGCCACTATGCACTACACCTTATACCTTATACTTATGTCTTAACCACTATGCACTACACCTTATACCTTATACATATGTCTTAACCACTATGTGCTACACCTTATACCTTATACTTATGTTTAACCACTATGTGCTACACCTTATACCTTATACTGCTCTCATACCAGATGTGCTAACCTAGTGCTTTGGGCAGTGGACTCTCATATCAGAGGTCGTAGTGTAGTGGTTAAAGCAGTGGACTCTTATACCAGAGGTGATAGTGTTGTGGTGTGTGCTCTCATACAGAGGTGGTAGTTTAGTGGTTAGGGCAGTGGACTCTCGTACCAGAGGTGGTAATGTAGTGTTTAGAGCAGTGGATTCTCATACAGAGGTGGTAGTGTAGTGGTTAGAGCAGCGGACTCTCATTCAAGAGGTGGGAGCGTTGTGACTAGGGCAGTGGACTCTCATACAGATGTGGTCGTGTAGTGTTTGAGCAGTGGACTCTGATACCAGAGGCGGGAGTGTAGTGGTTAGAGCAGTGGGCTCTCTTACCAGAGGTGGTAGTACAGTTGTTAGGGCTCTCATACCAGAGGTGGTAGTGTAGTGCTTAGGGCAGTGGACTCTCGTACAAGAGGTGGTGGTGTAGTGGTTAGAGCAGTGGCGTCTTATTCCAGAGGTGGTTGTGTAGTGGTTAGTGCTCTCATACTGAGGTGGTAGTGTAGTGGTTAGAGCAGTGAATTATCATACCAGAGGTTGTAGTGTAGTGGTTAGTGCTCTCATACAGAGGTGGTAGTTTAGCGGTTAGGGCAGAAGACTCTCATACCAGAGGTGGTAGTGTAGTGCTTAGGGCAGTGGACTCTCGTACAACAGGTGGTGGTGTAGTGGTTAGAGCAGTGGCGTCTTATTCCAGAGGTGGTAGTGTAGTGGTTAGTGCTCTCATACTGAGGTGGTAGTGTAGTGGTTAGAGCAGTGAATTCTCATACCAGAGGTGATAGTGTAGTGGTTAGTGCTCTCATACAGAGGTGGTAGTTTAACGGTTAGGGCAGAAGACTCTCGTACAAAAGGTGGTAGTGTAGAGGTTAGAGCAGCGGACTCTCATTTGAAGAGGTGGTAATGTAGTGGCTAGGGCCCCAAAACACCCGCAGTTATTGGGCAGTATACCTTGCGTCCACTGCTCAAACACTACACGACCACCTCTGTATGAGAGTCCACTGCTTTAGCCATTACACTACCACCTCTTCAAATGAGAGTCCGCTGCTCTAACCACTACACTACCACCTCTGGTATGAGAGTGTTCTGCCCTAACCGCTAAACTACCACCTCTGTATGAGAGCACTAACCACTACACTATCACCTCTGGTATAAGAGGCCACTGCTCTAACCACTACACTACCACCTCTTGTACGAGAGTCCACTGCCCTAAGCACTAAACTACCACCTCTGGTATGAGAAGTCACTGCTCTAACCATTACACGACCACCTCAGTATGAGAGCACTAACCACTACACTACCACCTCTGGTAAAAGACGCCACTGCTCTAACCACTACACCACCACCTCTTGTACGAGAGTCCATTGCCCTAAGCACTACACTACCACCTATGGTATGAGAGCCCTAACAACTGTACTACTACCTCTAGTAAGAGAGCCCACTGCTCTAACCACTACACTCCCGCCTCTGGTATCAGAGTCTACTGCTCAAACACTACACGACCACATCTGTATGAGAGTCCACTGCCATAGTCAATACACTATCACCTCTTCAAATGTGAGTCCGCTGCTCTAACCACTACACTACCACCTCTATTTGAGAGTGCACTGCTCTAACCACTACACTACCACCTATGGTACGAGAGTCTTCTGCCATAACCGCTAAACTACCACCTCTGTATGAGAGCACTAACCACTACACTATCACCTCTGGTATAAAAGGCCACTGCTCTAAACACTACACTACCACCTCTTGTGCGAGAGTCCACTGCCCTAAGCACTACACTACCACCTCTGGTATGAGAATTCACTGCTCTAACCACTACACGACCACCTCAGTATGAGACCACTAACCACTACACTACCACCTCTGGAATAAAACGCCACTGCTCTAACCACTACACCACCACCTCTTGTACGAGATTCCACTGCCCTAAGCACTACACTACCACCTCTGGTATGAGAGCCCTAACAACCGCACTACCACCTCTGGTAAGAGAGCCCACTTCTATAACCACTACACTCCCGCCTCTGGTATCAGAGTCCACTGCTCAAACACTACACTACCACCTCTGTATGAGAATCCACTGCTCTAAACACTACACTACCACCTCTGGTACGAGAGTCCACAGCCCTAACCACTAAACTACCACCTCTGTATGAGAGCACACACCACAACACTGTCACCTCTGGTATAAGAGTCCACTGCTCTAACCACTACATTACGACCTCTCATATGAGAGTCCACTGCCCTAAGCACTGGGTTAGCACCTCTGGTTTGAGAGCCGTATAAGGTATAAGGTATAGCACATAGTGGTTAAGACATAAGTATAAGGTATAAGATGTAGCACATAGTGGTTAAGACAGTATATATAATGACTATGTTTTAGATGTACAAATATACAGTGTATATAGTGACTATGTTTTAGGTGACCAAATACGTACAGTGTATATAGTGATTATGTTCTTAGGTGTCTAACTACATACATACAGTGTATATAGTGACTATGTGTTTAGGTGTCCAAATATACACAGTGTATATAGTGGCTGTGTATTTAGGTGTTCAAATACATACAGTATATATAATGACTATGTTTTAGGTGTCCAAATATACAGTGTAGATAGTGACTATGCTTTTAGGTATGCAAATACATACAGTGTATATAGTGACTATGTTTTTAGGTGTCCAACTACATACAGTGTATATAGTTACTATTTTTTAGATGTCCACATACATACAGTGTATATAGCGGCTATGTTTGTATGTGTCCAAATACATACAGTGTATATAGTGACTTTTTTTTAGATGTCCACATACATACAGTGTATATAGCGGCTATGTTTTTATATACACAATGTATATAGTGGCTGTGTATTTAGGTGTTCAAATACATACAGTATATATAATGACTATGTTTTAGGTGTCCAAATATACAGTGTAGATTGTGACTATGCTTTTAGGTATGCAAATACATACAGTGTATATAGTGACTATGTTTTTATGTGTCCAAATAAATAGTGACTATTTTTTTTAATGTCCACATACATACAATGTATATAGTGACTATGTTTTAATGTGTCCAAATACATACAGTGTATATAGTTACTATTTTTTAGATGTCCACATACATACAGTGTATATAGCGGCTATGTTTGTATGTGTCCAAATACATACAGTGTATATACTGACTATGTTTTTATGTGTCCAAATACATACAATGTATATAGTGACTATGTTTAGGTGTCCAAATACATACAGTGTATATAGTGACTATGTTTAGGTGTCCAAATACATACATACAGTGTATATAGTGGCTGTGTATTTAGGTGTTCAAATACATACAGTATATATAATGACTATGTTTTAGGTGTCCAAATATACAATGTAGATTGTGGCTATGCTTTTAGGTATGCAAATACATACAGTGTATATAGTGACTATGTTTTTATGTGTCCAAATAAATACAGTGTATATACTGACTATGTTTATATGTGTCCAAATACATACATACAGTGTATATAGTTGCTGTGTATTTAGGTGTTCAAATACATACAGTATATATAATGACTATGTTTTAGGTGTCCAAATATACAGTGACTATGTTTTAATGTGTCCAAATACATATAGTGTATATAGTGACTATTTTTAGATGTCCACATACATACAGTGTGTATAGCGGCTATGTTTTTATGTGTCCAAATACATACAGTGTATATACTGACTATGTTTTTATGTGTCCAAATACATACAGTGTATATAGTGACTATGTCTTTAGGTGTCCAAATACACACAGTGTATATAGTGGCTGTGTATTTAGGTGTTCAAATACATACAGTATATATAATGACTATTTTTTTAGAAGTCCACATACATACAGTGTATATAGAGACTATGTTTTTATGTGTCCAAATACATATAGTATAAAATAAAATATACTTAGAATAAGATATGATGTGGACATGGGCACATTTCCTGGACATTGTATAATATTGATCTTATACTAATTATGAATATACGTTTATTGTATTTATTATTTATTATATTACTTATAATATCGTAACATTTATTGTGTATACTAGATATCGATTTTTAGAAAGGTTGTATTAACGAGTCTACATTATATTGATAACGATAATTTTTATTGATTTTATGATGTATAATTAATGATACTCATTTTATAATTTTTTAGAACGTTGCTCTTATTATATTTTAGAATAGTGCTTTTACAATTCTTAAAGTTAATAATTTAAAGTCATCAATGGTCAAATACTGTGCAAGCGCCTTGAGAGCCTCTACAGCTGTACCTGCGCTATATAAGTCTTAATTATTATTATTAAGGCCATCACAGACCTCAAATAAGTCTGCATTTTGAAATCATTGTCTATGAAATGGTGACTCATTTCCGGTGATGTCACCGTAGATAGCGCCCATAGCGACAGTTGATTCACTTACGGTGACGTCACTGTAGTTAGCGCTCCCTAGCGGCACGTATGGGTTGGACGGGTGGGTTGGTGGGGTGGTGGACGCCTCTTACCGGGTGCGGATGGACGGCTAATGACCGCCTGATATCGGGTATAGCATCGTGTGTGGGTGAAAAATAAAGAACAAACACGATATTTTAAAGTTTTTTTTCACATTTTAATCTTCATCCTGCGTCTAATACCCAGAATCCGGTTCGTCGTTATCTAATACCCACCATTGTATTGGTGCATCCATACGTAATAGTTGGAAGTATGCAGACTCGGATAATTCGTAGTTTCATGTCTTTGTTAGTTGCTTTACACAGCTTCTTCATCTCCGTCAACTTTTTACTCGCCATTGCCAACCTCCGCTTGATCTCTTTTATTCCATCTCCATCCTCTTCTATTAGTGACCCCAGATATTCAAACCTTTTCACTCGTTCTATTTCCTCGCCATTTACTATTACTTCAGTTGGTTTTCCACATTCTTCACATCCATAATCTTAGTCTTCTTTACGTAAAGTTTCAATCCTTTCATCTGGTCGTGCTGTTTAATACTAGTTATCAATGAATCCAATCCTTCTTTTGTTTCGGATATTAACGCTGTGTCATCGGCATATCTCAATTCATACATCTCCTGTCCATTCACTTTCAGTCCATTAAAAAACTTGCTTCTCGTGTCAGTCTCGACCTCTCTCATGATATTCTCTGTGTATAGACTGCATAGGTGGGGAAACAAAATGCACCCGTGTCTCACACCCTTGCTGACTGGGAACCAATATTGGGTACCACACTGTAATCTCATTGCAGACTGCTGTCCAACATATACATTTCAGATAAGTGATGTCTTTTTTTGGTCAAATCCCATGTGTATCAAAGTTTTCCAGAGTTGTTGATGACTAACATTATCAAAAGCTTTTGAATAATCTATGAAGCAGATTCTCAGGTCTAGTTGCATTCTCTGCATTTTTTAATTAACATCTTCAGGTTGAAAATGTGATCTCTTGTTCCTCTTCTAGTCAAGAAACTAGCTTGTGTTCTGTTGACTTCACATTCTAATTTTGTTGTGATTCTCTTCGTTATGATTGTTACCATAATTTTGCTCGCATGGCTGATGAGGGATATAGCGCTGTAGTTTGAACATTCTTGTATGTCGCCTTTTTTCGGTATTGGCATAAGAATGGCTCGTTTCCTGTCCGTGGGCCATGTTCCACTTTTCCATATTTTCTTGCTTAATGTGTGATATATATATTCACGCCTACTTCACCACTTGCTCTTATTAGCTCTGCAGAGTTGGCATCAGTGTCAGGTGATTTGCCGACTTTTTATTGCCCACTCCACCTCTGAACGAAAGGCTCAAGTTCATCTTCTGGTTCTGTCCACTACCTTCCTTCATCCATATCTACCTCTTCTGTTTCTTCTTTCTTAAACACGCTTTCAAAATATTGCTTCCATCTATCAAGTATACCATCGCTTTCTGTCAGAGTCATTCCCATTTCGTTTTTTGATAACGCCAAGTCTGGTTTGAACGACTGTGTCATAGAAAAGACTTTATTTCCTAGAACGTACTGCGACTATCGTTCCTTCTCATACATTGTTCTATCTTTTCACATTTCTTCTCTATATATTTCTTCTTGTCTTCCTTACACATTCGTTTAATCATCTTGCACTTCTCTCTGTATTTCTCATGATAATTCTCACTCATTTCTTTGTTCTTCTTTAACTCTTTCCTTTCTTCAATCATCTGCAGTGTGTCTTTGTTTATGCGTGGTGGTTTCTACCTCATCTTTTATCGATGTGTTTATCAGCTGATTCAATAATGATGTTCCTAATTTCTACTGCCAACTCCTCCGGTTCCTTCTCGTCAGCCACTGTATGTAATAGCTTCTACTCGGTATTATTATGTGATATCACTGACGTCATACCTCACTATCTCTTTCCCTCTCTTCGTCTTTCTTAATTTTATTGCAATCTTGGCACTTAGCAATTCATGGTCAGAGCCACAATCGGCTACCGGTAATGTATTTGCATTAAACACAGACGTCCTCCATATTTAGTTACCATTTTAAAGTCGATTTGATTTCTGTTCCGACCATCTGGTGTTGTCCAAGAGTACAATCTTCTTTGATGTTGTTTCAAGAAAGTATTAGTGATCATCAGTTCATTCTCTACGATAAACTCAACAAGTCTATCTCCTCTCCATTTTCTCTCGCGTAGTCCATATTTCCCGATATTTCCATTCTCTTTCCATTCGTTTTGACAACTACTAATTTTTGCATTGAAATCGCCCATCAGTACTACTATTTATCTCCTGTTTACCTCGTCCACTGTTCGTTGCAGTGTGTCATAAAACGTTTCTATTAAGTCATCATCTGCGGTGCTCATTGGTGCATAAATTTGAATACATGTTATATTCGTTGGTTTTGCTCGTATACG
Source organism: Paraescarpia echinospica (assembly GCA_020002185.1). NCBI lineage: Eukaryota > Metazoa > Annelida > Polychaeta > Sabellida > Siboglinidae > Paraescarpia > Paraescarpia echinospica. The sequence continues at coordinate 39,466,071 of CM034535.1, read as the reverse complement.
TATGGTAATAATTATGTCGTTGACCGGATTATCCTAATAGTGCATTTTCAGTTTTCTTTGACAGATAGAACGCAACACCACACACCCCTGGTTTAGTCTCTCTTGAATATACAAACTTTCCTCCTGAATCCGGGCGAAAATATCCTTGTCCGTCCAAACTGTGTTCCACAATACCTAATATATCTAATACATATATTTCTGCTTCTGATGATACCATTTGTAGTGTCCCTTGACTCGTTTTTCTGATGTTCCATGTTGCCACACGGATCTTCCTATTAGCTTTGTGTTGCTGGTTTTACCTCCCGCACAGTCGGGCATACTGCCGTCATCAGCTCTGGCGTTACTTCCAACATCTCCAAACTCTTCCCCAGTATGTGTCGCCCTATCTAGCCTGGGGGCTCATCACTAGGACCTCTCTTACTGTATGTATTCTCCATCAAGATTTCTTGGGCTAATACAGCAGTAGTTGCCCATTAGTAGTATGTCAGGTTTAATCAGCGCTGGCAGTTGGATTGCCCTGGAGGAAATCCCATGTTAAACGATAGGGATTTTGCACCAGGGCGCGCCCAGGTTAAAAGATAGGGAATTTTTACCCTATGTTAAAATATAGGGATTTTGCACCAGGGCGCGCCCGGGTTAAAAGATAGGGAATTTTCCCCATGTTAAAAGATAGGGATTTCCCCTAGTGCGCGCCCGGGTTAAAGGATAGGGCATTTTATCCCATGTTAAAGCATAGGAGCTATTATCGTAAACGTATACGACGAAATTTTGAATTTCCCCCAAGTTAAAGGATAGGGATTTTGCACCAGGGCGCTCCAAGTTTAAACGATAGGGAATTTTTACCCCATGTTAAAGTATAGGAGCTATTATCGTAAAGGTATACGACTTTTTGAGTATGAGGTATCAATTTACCCCAAATTATCCTCTGAAACCTGTTCTACCAAATTTCCCTATGTTAAGAGATAGGTAATTTTCCCATGTTAAAGGATAGGAGCTATTATCGTAAAGGTATTCGACGACTTTTTGAAAAAATTAAATATCCCGAACAGCATTTGAATATGTCACACACGAGATTCCTTGGTCCGTAGGCTGAGGCTCTGCCAAGGGACCGAGCCCTTATTTGGTTCACGATGACATATCTAAAATGTGGTGTTATAATAAGGCGTAATTTATATAATAAAAGGATTATAAATTCAGCGCAGGTCGTTTTATCTGAAGTAATGTATACGAAATGTAAACTACATATAGGACTATGTTATATCAGAACCTATAGCCTCGTTTTTTTCGAACAGAGCGACCATCTTGGAATTAGAACTTTGGTATCATTTCCGTACGTTAGTACTTAAATTCGTGTCTCTTGTAAAACCCGTACTCGAGACGTGTCTGGACTTGTTTGTTTGTCGCGAGCGTGAGCGTGCGCACCCTGTGTGACGTCATCAAACTGCTATGCGCAGTAATTTTGTACGCGAGGTGATTTGGTCAAACAGGTAGTAATTTGGTTAGCCATCGTTTTGAACTTGCGCGCTTGAATATAATTCCATCATGTGACGTCATGATGCAGTGACATCATTAAACTATAAACTGCTACGCGCAGTAATTTTGTATGCGAGGTGAGTTGGTTATACAGGTAGTGATCTGGTTAGCCATCGTTTTGAATATGCGCGCAGAAATGTAATCCCACCATGTGACATCATGGTCAGTGACGTCATGGTACGCGCAGTAATTCTATACGCGAGGTGAGTTGGTCAAACAGGTAGTGATTTGCTTAGCCATTTCGCGCAGAACGGTAATCCCATCATGTGACGTCATGGTCAGTGAGTGACGTCATGGTACGCGCAGTAATTCTATTCGTGAGGTGAGTTGGTCAAGCAGGTAGGGCGTCGGTTAGAACTTGTTTTGAACTTGCGCATATGCAATGTAATCCCACCATACGAACACAATCTAATTTACATGTACTTTGACGAGGCAACACCATAGATACATACATAGAGACATACATAGATACATACGTAGATACATACATATATACATTTATAGATTCATACATAGAGACAGACATAGATACATACATAGAGACATACATAGAGACATACGTAGATACATACATATTGCAGACATACAGATATACATAGATGTAGACATAGAGATATACATAGATACATATATAGAGACAGACATAGATACATACATAGAGACAGACATAGAGATATACATAGATACATACATAGAGACAGACATAGATACATACATAGAGACATATATCGATAGAGACATAGAGATATACATAATTTGTGATGACATATAAATACGTTTGTGTACAGACGGACATACATACATACATAGAGACATACATATATACATATATAGATACATACTTAGAGACAGACATAGATATATACATAGAGATATACATAGATGCATGCATAGTGACAGACATAGAGATATACATAGATACAGACATAGAGACAGACATAGATATATACGTAGTGACAAACATAGAGATATACATACATTCAAACATAGAGACATAAATAGATACATACATAGAGACATACATAGAGACATATATATATATACACACATAGATACATACATAGAGATAGACATAGAGATATACATAGATATATACATAGATACAGACATAGAGACAGACATAGATACATACATAGAGACAAACATAGATATATACATAGATTCAAATATAGAGACAGACATAGATACATACATAGAGACATACATAGAGACATACGTAGATACATACATAGATGCAGACATAGAGATATACATAGATACATACATAGAGACAGACATAGATACAGACATAGAGATATACATATTTGGTAATGACCTGTAAATACGTATGTGTACAGACAGACATAGATACATACATAGAGACATACATAGATACATACATTGAGACATACATATATACATACATAGAAACATACATAGATACATACATTGATACAGACATAGACACATACATAGACACATAAATAGAGACATACATAGAGATATATATAGAGACAGATATAGAGATATACATAGATACATACATAGAGACATACATATATACATACATAGAGATATACATAGATACATACATATAGACAGACATAGATACATACATAGAGACATACATAGAGCCAGACTATACATACATAGAGACAGACATAGATACATACATAGAGACATAGATATACGGATGAGACATCAACTGAGAGTAAGGACGAGACAAGAGACGAGACAACGGACGAGATATTACACGAGACTACAGACGCGATATTGCACGAGACTACGGATGAGACCAACTTGACAAGAAACAAACTTGTCGGACAAACGAAACACCAAACACTTAGATGAACGAATAACAAGAACGAAACTTGTCTGACAAACGAAACACCAAACACTTAGATCAACGAGCGACAAGAACCAAACTTGTCGGACAAATGAAACACCAAACACTTAGATCAACGAGCGACAAGAACCAAACTTGTCGGACAAACGAAACACCAAACTTTACGGGTTACTGCGTCAAATTCCACCAAAAGGGAGCAAAGCAAAGCAAATAGACAGGTAAAAAGGGAGCAATGGAGCAACTAGACACGTAAAAAGGGAGCAATGGATCAAATAGACAGTTAAAAAGGGAGCAATGGAGCAAATAGACACGTAAAAAGGGAGCAATGGAGCAAACAGACACGTAAAAATGGAGCAATGGAGCAAATAGACAGTTAAAAAGGGAGCAATGGAGTAAATAGACACGCAAAAAGGGAGCAATGGAGCAAATAGACACGTAAAAAGGGAGCAATGGAGCAAATATACACGTCAAAAGGAAGTTGTGGAGCAAACAGACACGTGAAAAGGGAGCAATGGAGCAAATAGACACGTAAAAAGGGAGCAATGGAGCAAATAGACACGTAAAAAGGGAGCAATGGAGCAAATAGACAGGTAAAAACTCTTTCAGGCAATTCGACAGTTTATCGCGTGACATCTCACCTCTTTCAAGCAATTCGACGGGTTATCGCGTCAAATTCCAATTAAAGGGAGCAAATAGACGGAAGGTAAATAAACGGGTTATCGCGTCAAATTCCACAAAAAGGGAGCAAATAGACAGTTTATCGCGTGACATCTCACCTCTTTTAGGCAATTCGACAGTTTATCGCGTGACATCTCACCTCTTTCAGACAATTCGTCAGTTTATCGCGTGACATCTCTACCAAACTTAGCGCACGAGACTACGGCCGAGACATTGCATGAGACTACGGACGAGACATCGCATGAGACTACGTGTTCCAAGAACCATTCCGTTCTTTACATTTGAACAGTAAACACGTACATCATGAGCTTATGAACTAGTCTACCAGCTACCAACAAGCCTACATCATCATCATCATCACGTGCAGCTTTCCAGTACCCAGATTGCAAGAGACATTGCACACATCGAGACAACTTGAAACGACACTGTATCCTCAGTCGCTGTGCCCTGTCAATAAACGCTACATTGCTGAAATCACTTGTCCTGACGCTCACTACGACATCTGTGTAACACCAAACACTTATACCAAAGAGTGACAAGAACCAAACTTGTCGGACAAACGAAACACCAAACACTTAGATCAACAAGCGACAAGAACCAAACATCACATACCGTCATGTCAAGAGACGATCATCTGTTTGGATTCGTATCCAACGAGACGACCATAGGACTCGTATGAGGTATCGCTTCTTTTAACGGAAAACATATGTATATGAAACATCCGTCTTTACAACGTAACAATTCTATATTTACAAATAGTGCGAGCGATCAGACACGATACGACCTTCTCGAGAGTCGAAAAAGGAAAGACCAGAATCATCGGAAGTATGGTATAATCACTAGTTTTCGGCGTCATCTCATTTGCATAACCAATCAGACCGAACATACATCACGTGACTTCCCTTAATACAAAAACTGTGCACGTTCATGAGAGAGGCGACATCCGCCGCCACTAAATGGACACCAATGTAATTAGTCAGAGTAGTGCCATCTACCAACCATGATAGATCTATATTCGTTGACACACTTCCGGGAATACCGGAAGCATAGAGGCCGCCATGACAGTCAAGTAACTTCCGGTGCGACGTCACTTCCGACGTAGCGTCCCTAGTAGAGGCTGCCATAGCAAACGAATTTGCAAACTGCTATGATCGAAAACGACTATGTCAATAACATGTAAGGACAACCACCTGACAGGACTTCAGTCATAGAGGTGACCATCATGGTTCCCGACGCCACTCAACGGACACCAATGTAATTAGTCAGAGTATTGCCATCTACCGGCCAAGATAGTTCTCTGTTCGTTGACACACTTCCCGGAATACCGAAAATTTAAACAGCCACCAAGGTGATTGTATAAATTTGATGAAAATTTTATGTTTTTGTCCCAGAGGGACAAAACTTTAAATTTTCGCGAGATTAACCCCAACTTTTTTCTCTATCTAACCTAATTAGATATTTTTACCCGCTAGATGGCGTCATAATGTGACGTAGTACTCCCATTATCCACTAGGCGACGCTACGTCGGAAGTGGCGTCGTACCGGAAGTTACTTGACTGTCATGGCAGCCTCTACTAGGGACGGTATGTCGGAGAAGTGACGTCGCACCGGAAGTTACTTGACTGTCATGGCGGCCTCTACGCTTCCGGTATTCCGGGAAATGTGTCAACGAATAGAGATCTATCATGGCCGGTAGATGGGAATACTCTGACTAATTACATTGTTGTCCGTCGAGTGGCGTCGGGAACCATGATGGTCACCTCTTTGAATGAAGTCCTGTCAGGTGGTTGTCCTTACATGTTATTGACATAGTCGTTTTCGATAATAGCAGTTTTCAAATTCGCTTGCTATGGCAGCCGCTACTAGGAACGCAACGTCGAAAGTGACGTCGCACCGGAAGTTACTTGACTGTCATGGCGGCCTCTATGCTTCCGGTATTCCCGGAAATGTGTCAACGAATAGAGATCTATCAAGGCTGGTAGATGGCAATATTCTGACTAATTACATTGGTGTCCGTTGAGTGGCGTCGGATGTCGCCTCTCTCATGAACATGCACAGTTTTTGTGTTAAGGGAAGTCACGTGATGTACGTTCGGTCTGATTGGTTATGCAAATGAGATGACGCCGAAAACTAGTGATTATACCATACTTCTGACGATTCTGGTATTTCCTTTTTCGACTCTCGAGAAGGTCGTATCGTGTCTGATCGCTCGCACTATTTGTAAATATAGAATTGTTACGTTGTAAAGACGGATGTTTCATATACATATGTTTCCCGTTAAAAGAAGCGATACCTCATACGAGTCCTATGGTCGTCTCGTTGGATATGAATCCGAACAGATGATCGTCTCTTGACATGACGGTATGTGATGTTTGGTTCTTGTCGCTCGTTGATCTAAGTGTTTGGTGTTTCGTTTGTCCGACAAGTTTGGTTCTTGTCACTCTTTGGTATAAGTGTTTGGTGTTACACAGATGTCGTAGTGAGCGTCAGGACAAGTGATTTCAGCAATGTAGCGTTTGTGGACAGGGCACAGCGACTGAGGATACAGTGTCGTTTCAAGTTGTCTCGATGTGTGCAATGTCTCTTGCAATCTGGGTACTGGAAGGCTGCACGTGATGATGATGATGATGTAGGCTTGTTGGTAGCTGGTAGACTAGTTCATAAGCTCATGATGTACGTGTTTACTGTTCAAATGTAAAGAACGGAATGGTTCTTGGAACACGTAGTCTCATGCGATGTCTCGTCCGTAGTCTCATGCAATGTCTCGGCCGTAGTCTCGTGCGCTAAGTTTGGTAGATAAACTGACGAATTATCTGAAAGAGGTGAGATGTCACACGATAAACTGTCGAATTGCCTGAAAGAGGTGAGATGTCATGTGATAAACTGTCGACTTGCCTGAAGAAGGTGAGATGTCATACGATAAACTGTCTATTTGCTCCCTTTTTGTGGAATTTGACGCGATAACCCGTCTATTTACCTTCCGTCTATTTGCTCCCTTTTCGTGGAATTTGACGCGATAACCCATCGAATTGCTTGAAAGAGGTGAGATGTCACGCGATAAACTGTCGAATTGCCTGAAAGAGTTTTTATCTGTCTATTTGCTCCATTGTTCCCTTTTTACGTGTCTATTTGTTCCATTGCTCCCTTTTTACGTGTCTATTTGCTCCATTGCTCCCTTTTTACCTGTCTATTTCCTCCATTGCTCCCTTTTTACGTGTCTATTTGCTCCATTGCTACCTTTTTACGTGTTTATTTGCACCATTGCTCCCATTTTACCTGTCTATTTGCTCCATTGCTCCCTTTTTACCTGTCTATTTGCTCCATTTCTCCCTTTTACGCGTCTATTTGCTCCACTGCTCCCTTTTTACGTGTCTATTTGCTCCATTGCTCCCTTTTAACTGTCTATTTGATCCATTGCTCCCTTTTTAACTGTCTATTTGCTCCATTGCTCCCTTTTGACTTGTCTATTTGCCCCACTGCTCCCTTTTTACGTGTCTATTTGCTCCATTGCTCCCTTTTTACCTGTCTATTTGCTTTGCTTTGCACCCATTTTGGTGGAATTTGACGGAGTAACCCGTTAAGTTTGGTGTTTCGTTTGTTCGACAAGTTTGGTTCTTGTCATTCGTTGATCTAAGTGTTTGGTGTTTCATTTGTCCGAAAAGTTTGTTTTTTGTCACTCGTTGGTCTCATCCGTAGTCTCGTGCAATATCTCGTCCGTTGTCTCGTCTCTTGTCTCGTCCGTACTCTCACGTGATGTCTCATCCGTATATCTATGTCACTATGTATGTATCTATGTCTGTCTCTATGCATGTATAGTCTGGCTCTATGTATGTCTCTATGTGTGTATCTATGTCTGTCTCTATGTATGTATCTATGTATATATATATATATATATGTATGTATCTATGTATATATATATATATATATATATGTATGTATATATGTATGTCTCTATGTAAGTATCTATGTATATCTCTATGTATGTCTCTATATATATCTCTATGTCTGTCTCTATTTATGTGTCTATGTATGTGTCTATGTCTTTATCAATGTATGTATCTATGTATGTCTCTATGTATGTCTCTATGTATGTATCTATGTCAATCTCTATGTCTGTCTCTATGTATATATCTGTGTCTGTTTCTATGTATGTGTCTATGTATGTATCAATGTATGTATCTATGTATGTCTCTATGTCTGTCTCTATGTATGTATCTATGTATGTGTCTATGTCTGTCTTTATGTATGTATATATGTCTGTCTCTATGTATGTATTTAAGTATGTCTCTGATCTATGTCTGTATCTATGTATGTATCTCTGTATGTATCTATGCATGTATCTATGTATGTATCTATGTCTGTAACTATGTATATCTCTATGTCTGGCTCTATGCATGTATTTATGTATGTATATATATATATATGTATGTATCTATGTATGTATCTATGTATGTCTCTATGTGCGTATCTATGTATGTATCTATGTCTGTCTCTTATCTATATCTGTATCTATGTATGTATCTCTGTATGTATCTATGTCTGTCTCTATGTTTGAATCTATGTATATCTCTGTCTGTCTCTATGCAAGTATTTATGTATGTATATATATATATATATGTATGTCTCTATGTATGTATCTATGTCTGTCTCTATGTATGTATCTATGTATGTAACTATGTATGCATCTATGAATTGTCTCTATATATGTATCTATGTATGTCTCTATGTTTGTATATATGTCTGTCTCTATGTATGTATCTATGTATGCATCTATGTATGTCTCTATGTATGTATCTATGTATATATATATGTATGTCTCTATGTATATGTCTATGTATGTATCTATGTCTGTATCTATGTATGTCTCTATGTATGTCTCTATGTCTGTATCTATGTATGTATCTATGTATATATCTATGTCTGACTCTATGTATGTAGTTCTCTATGTATGTATTTATGTATGTATCTATGTATGTCTCTATGTATGTATCTATGTCTGTCTGTACACACACGTATTTACAGGTCATCACCAATTATGTATATCTCTATGTCTGTATCTATGTCTGTCTCTATGTATGTATCTATGTATATCCCTATGTCTGCATCTATGTATATCTTTATGTCTGCACTACGTATGTATCTACGTATGTCTCTGTGTATGTCTCTCTATATATATATCTATGTCTGTCTCTATGTTTGAATCTATGTATATCTGTATGTTTGTCACTATGTATGTATCTATGTCTGTCTCTATGTCTGCATGTATGTATATCTCTATGTCTGTCACTATGCATGCATTTATGTGAATCCCTATGTCTGTCTCTATGTATGTATCTATGTGTGTATATATGTATGTCTCTATGTATGTCTCTATGTATGTATCTATGTCTGTCTCTATGTTTGAATTTATGTATATCTCTATGTTTGTCACTATGTATGTATCTATGTCTGTCTCTATGTCTGTATCTATGTATATACCTATGTCTGTCACTAGGCATGCATCTATGTATATCTCTATGTCTGTCTCTATGTATGTATCTATGAATGTATATATGTATGTCTCTATGTATGTATGTATGTCTGTCTGTACACACATGTATTTACAGGTCAACACCAATTATGTATATCTCTATGACTGTATCTATGTCTATCTCTATGTATGTATATATGTCTGTCTCTATGTATGTATCTATGTATATCTCTATGTCTGCATCTATGTATATCTCTATGTCTGCAATATGTACGTATCTACGTATGTCTCTATGTAGGTATCTATGTCTGTCTCTATGTATGAATCTATGTATGTATATATGTATGTATCTATGTATGTATCTATGTATGTCTCTATGTATGTATCTATGGTGTTGCCTCGTCAAAGTTCATGTAAATTAGAATGTGTTTAATGACGTCACTTTATGACTTCATATGGTGGGATTACATTGCATACGCGCAAGTTCAAAACAAGGTCTAACCTACGCCCTACCTGCTTGACCAACTCACCTCGCGAATAGAATTACTGCGCGTACCATGACGTCACTCACTGACCATGACGTCACATGATGGGTTTACCTTTCTGCGCGAAAGTTCAAACCAATGGCTAACCAAATCACTACCTGTTTGACCAACTCACCTCGCGTATAGAATTACTGCGTGTGCCATGACGTCACTGACCATGACGTCACATGGTGGGATTACATTTCTGCGTGCACGTTCAAAACGATGGCTAACCGAATCACTACCTGTATAACCAACTCACCTCGCATACAAAATTACTGCGCGTAGCAGTTTATAGTTTAATGATGTCACTGCATCATGACGTCACATGATGGAATTATATTCAAGCACGCAAGTTCAAAATGATGGCTAACCAAATCACTACCTGTTTGACCAAATCACCTCGTGTACAAAATTACTGCGCATAGCAGTTTGATGACGTCATACAGGGTGCGCACGCTCACGCTCGCGACAAACAAACAAGTCCAGGCACGTCTCGAGTACGGGTTTGATAAGAGACACGAATTTAGGTACTACCGTACGGAAATGATACCAAAGATCTAATTCCAAGATGGTAGCTCTGTTCGATAAAACGAGGCTATAGGTTCTGATATAACATAGTCCTATATGTAGTCTACATTTCGTATACTTAAGATAAAACGACCTCCGCTGAATTTATAATCCTTTTATTATATAAATTACGCCTTATTATAACACCACATTTTAGATATGTCATCGTGAACCAAATAAGGGCTCGGTCCCTTGGCAGAGCCTCGGCCTACGGACCAAGGAATCTCGGGTGTGACATATTCAAATGCTGTTCGGGATATTTTATTTTTTCCAAAAGTCTTCAAATACCTTTACGATAATAGCTCCTATCCTTTAACATGGGGAAAATTACCTATCTCTTAACATTGGGAAATTTGGTAGGACAGGTTTCAGAGGATAATTTGGGGTAAATTGATAAATCAAACTCAAAAAGTCGTCGTATACCTTTACGATAATAGCTCCTATACTTTAACATGGGGTAAAATTCCCTATCTTTTAACCTTGGAGCGCCCTGGTGCAAAATCCCTATCCTTTAACATGGGGAAATTCAAAATTTCGTCGTATACGTTTACGATAATAGCTCCTATGCTTTAACATGGGGTAAAAATGCCCTATCCTTTAACCCGGGCGCGAACTGGGGGAAATCCCTATCTTTTAACATGGGGAAAATTCCCTATCTTTTAACCCGGGCGCGCCCTGGTGCAAAATCCCTATCTTTTAACATGGGGTAAAAATTCCCTATCTTTTAACCTGGGCGCGCCCTGGTGAAAAATCCCTATCTTTTAACATGGGATTTCCTCCAGGGCAATCCAACTGCCCGCGCTGATTAACCTGACATACTACTCCCATTGCTTTTTGGCTGGTTTGTGTAGGGTTAACTCAATTATTCCTTGACTAATAGGTCTTTCTGCAACCATCATCACTGGGACTCGCTCCTTCCGGATACCTAGTGTGGGAGTGTCGTCGCGCTCGAGGATGCAATGGAGAAAATTATCATGTTGATCTACCGAAGTATATCCATTACAATATCAGAGGCCGATCGTCACGCGTGTAACGAGGTAGTGAGGTACGTTACCCGAGCAGAATTGCACGAGTACTGGGTTGATAAACTGTCTAACGGACGCACAGCAATAACACAGTATGTTCACTGTGTGCCAGTGACGTGAACTTTCATATTAACTTGAGTAGTTTTGTATTGTAAGGAAGGACACTCTGATCCCATGAAACGAACTAACACATGAACTTACTTTACTATATATCAACTTGCTTTTTTAATAGATGATGACAGAATGGTGGATTACATCCAAATATGTAACTCCATTGATGCGGCACAAGTTAATAATTCAGCAGATACAAAGGACGAGAGCTTTGTATAAATAAGTGATACTTTGAGAGGCAGTGCTCTGAATAAATTATGCATCCTTCGAACATAAAAAAAATTATATAATGCATTTGTCATGAAAATATCATATTGACGATGCTCCATACAACCCATGAAAAAGAAGTGTTTCTATCAATGCCATCTTTTCTATAACGAACATCGACAATTCAGAATATCCATACAAAGCTACAAAGAAATTATTCCCTCCGTTATATATAAAAATTAGACACAAATAAAACATACTGAATCTTGCAGCTCAGCCAGCTTCATGCACACGATTTTAATTTCTTTAAATATGATGTGTGGTATATACCATAATGCTCTTCCCTGGTTATATTATTAAAAATTATAAAAGGCTCATTCCATCAGGCATGTCAGCTGATGGAAACATAGACGTATAGATGTCAGTGTAACATGAAGACAATGTAGTATTTTGCAGACATTTCTAAGCAGATTGTAAAATAAAAATATGTTTACATATCAAGCGATTTATTAATTTCCACCCTAACTAGAATACACTGCTAGCCCATTCCTGCGCCATTACGTAAATGTGACACAATGCATTAGTTTGGACCATAGTGTACACATTGACATTGTGGCATCATGGGCGCCATGTTAAAGTCAACATCTCAGCTTTACAATGGTGCCAATGTCATCATCGTAAGTGAATCGTGTGTGAAAATAAGGGTGGCTGAAGTATCTCACACAATGAATTCAAGTTTTGAGAAATTGGGATTTACCGAAAGTATCAATTAACACGCCACTCAATAAAAAAGAACACATCAAAAGCACTTTACTTTTTTGAGATTTTAAGTACAAATTGTATCATTCAAAACATTAGTAAATTGCTTTGTGTTTTTAAAAAATCTCAAAGTCATTACTTCTACTTTTGTGGTTACTCTGCGATCGATCAAGCGTACCTTGCAGTCCAATCAACGGGACGTATCACAAATGGTAAACTATATGATAAAGCAGCTTGACTTATTGATATTACTTTAATTATTTCCCACACATACGTAACATGTAATATATATATAGAGAGAAAGAGAGAGAGAGAGAGAGAGAGAGAGAGAGAGAGAGAGAGAGAGAGAGAGAGACATGACATGGCTCCAATTTGTGTTGACCCATTTATACCTTTGTGCTGTACATTCAGATGCTGGGTGGAGCCCGGCGTTGCTACAGGATATAAAATGGCAGATCTACCTACCATGCAGGTGTGCTTGGAAATGTTGGGAAATGTTGCTATGAAGTTCACGTTTTACACTCGTTTTCGGTCTGTCAGTACTCGAAATATACAGCCGAGTCCAGCCAATGCAAACATCTTTTGGTGCCATGTCAACAACTGAGCACTGCTGCCCTCTGCTGGAATCTCGAAGCCTCGGTAAATGTATTTCATGAGGACATCCTTGGTTGGCGAGTCAATACTTTTAACTGCATTGTCGATATCACCCGACTTGAATGACATGAGAACCCTCATCACCACCTGAAGGGACTTGTCCTTCTCTGCCTGGTTCTTGGAGGTGACTGGAGAGTTGTGTAGAGCAACCTTCAGGGCGTCAACATTCTTACCCTGGCTAAGTAGCGTCTGCACCTCCGCCTCATTTGGCCCAACCCCATTTACTGATCCGGCTCCTTGTTCAGCCTCTTCGAACTTGTCTTCCGCGTACTGGTCAACGTCAACTTTCCTAAACAGTGTATCTCTGGTGTTCTTCGACATGTTATAATAATATATTATCTGCTTCCAAACAAAACTGAAAAAACTGTTAACTTCAGTGGACTCCAGCACATTCACTCATATTTGTAACCCAACACTGCCAGTGGCGACATCTAGCGGTCTTCCTCCGACACCATCGATTGATCATCACACAATATATTCGAAAGCATCACCGCAAGTGACGCCATCTGGCGAATCCACAAAGTAGAAAAAGTACTTGGCTGAGAGATGCGGTAGAGGCTTCGGGAGACAGGGTGTTCTACTGCGACACGCAAAGACGGTATGTACCAATAGCAGTAGTACTACTATTACGACTTGTTGTAGTAGTAGTAGTAGTAATAGTAGTAGTAGTGGTAGTAGTAGTAGTAGTAGTAGTAGTAGTAGTAGTAATAGTAGTAAAGAAAGCATCACTTACACGTGGAAGGCTTGCTACCAGAAATTAGATAGACATTTCTTCAAACACACACGATTCGCGCAAGGGATGGCGCAATTTCGAACATTTATCACTTGACGGAGACAATGTTTGGTTTTCGCTCCACACAAACATCTTCAACTGACACCACCACGTCATAAATCATTTTGACGGGAAGAAAGGGTTCTTTCACGTTGTATAAAACATGTCCATAAAAACGAAGTAGATAGAGAATTATTTTGATTTTATGACGTTCGGGGTATTGCAAAAGTTCGGATACTGATAATTTCATGGTGACCTTGTTTGACCTAAGCTGCACACTTACTACACAGGGCAACAGCCCCACATCGTATCCCATTTTGACAGAGAAACAATGAGCTTTCCAATCGTATATGACATGGCAATTTTATTGTTAAAGAAATTTTGTAATGTTAAGACGTTTGCGTAAGCGCTCTTTTTCGAAACGTCATCATTTCACGGTGACCTTGTTTGACCATGCAGTTTACTGCATCATTTGGCAGTCCTAGGACAGGTCTCGTTGTAACAGAGAGACGTGGGGCTTTCAGATGACATAACACTTGAGTGTATGTACGGGTGGAGGCATTTAAGTTGGTCCGTTAGATTGTGCCTACCGCCTGCCTATTGAGGAGAACAAAAGGAAAATCATGAGACTATAATGGTCAAAGTTAACTTGTATATTCATGCGACAAATTTCTGACTATAATTTGTTCACTGATATATTTATAACCAGAAACCCTGAAAACTTCCGTTTTGACAGCTCATTTTGATTGCGTGGATGTTTACAATTCGAGATATTCAGAAAAGTAGCATATATTTTAATGGTGATAACTAATTTGCATATTAATGGGTTTATGTAAAATTATCAAGGATGCCACGGTGACATCTGTCGGTTTATCGACTTGGAAGGTTTGAGTGTCACACAAATGCAAACAAAATCGTGCAGACCGCAATGCACGCTTCACAGGTTAACACCCAGACTAATAAGCTTTACAGAAATGTATGGTATGTCCATTTTGATATTATTAAGTAAAGTAGATATGCATAATGCAACCATTACTATGTTAAGATGTTTGCGGAAGCGGACAATTTCGAAAACATATCATTTGATCTTGATCTTGTTTGACCTTGGAGTCACGCTAGTTCTACAATAGACCTCGTTGTGATGGGGATATATGGGGTTTTCACATTATATTTCATTTGGGTGTTTGTACTGGGAGGGTGGCATTTAAAGCGATTCTTTGTAAGCTAATATACATTCGAGATGTACTGTATCAAAACGTGATAATTTCCCATAAGTACTTTCTCTGCTACTTATGTCTTGCATGTTTATGCATAATTTGGGTGTTATTATTATGGGCAAAAAGCCGATAAATAATTGTGTTTACGCGAACCATTTTGAGTTTGCTACCACGTGGATGCTTAATTATGCAGCCCGAGTATAATTAATATTCATGCCCGAGCAGTGAAACACACAGAGACTGGTGGCGTCACACACATTCACCATAATGTATATTAACAGCTACTTTTAAAAATGCAGGAAGCTTATACGCTGTTTATTCATCCTCCTTATAATGCCGTCCATCGGGTAACTTTTTGATTAAGTATATTTATAACATCGACCCATCAATCCGACTCCCCGCTCGGGGGCGACGGTGACGGCGACGGCAGCAGTCGGTGCGGGTTTGGTCTGTCTACGGGTCTTGCTTTTCTTGTCAGCCGTTTCCCCCCCCCACTTATTTGAACCGAAACATGAAAATGTGAGATTGTTTCTAATGCTACAGCTACGGTTGTTAGTAAACCTAGCTGGCATGTCATCATTCAATATAATAGTTTTAGATTTGTTAAAAAGTACACAATACAGTGTTGCCAAGGAATTTTGCGATGCACGAACTTTGGACACTACCATATCTGCACTCTAGTTTATTTTACATGTTACTTTACCGTTACAGTACACTTTTCGCGAGAATGACCCATATGTGTATACAACATTAATTATTAGAACAAGAATAAAGGAAACCATAACGTGCACTCTGGATAAGGTCGAACCTCCAGGGACCCATGACAATACTTATCAGGGGAACTTCTGATAACTAGAAAGTTAGCGGAAGGTCCCCTTATTGGGGCGTACGCCCAGGACCGGGGAACAAGATTGACTTAACTTTAAAAAAAAAAAATTATGTGAGTTCGAGTAATCTGGAGTGCATTGTACATAACCAATGCTTACAGATAATTATGTAGAAGCAAATTAAAAGTTGGCCAAAGTAATGGATTGGGATTTTAGTCTGACTGAATCAGCATAACAAGGCTCTCTTGTATTTCTTTTCAATTTAGCTAGTTGTACACTTGGTGATAAGACCCATAATTTTGATATCTAAACTGAATTAATCTGCTCAGTGTTGAATTAGTTAACTCATATTTAGGCTCAGTTTCCTAAATTCAACTTTTTTTATTTGTAGGAACATTTTGACCATCAACAGTTTGAAAATAGCCGAGCTGATGGAAAGAGGAAATTGAAGAGCTCTACGTAACAGTGCCATTAATTGGACAATGAGTCACCTGATATAAGATGATGCATGACTTTGTTCTGCGCCATTCTGTTCTGTGCGACATCTACTGGGCAGTTGTACATCACTTTGTGTTTCAAATGGATGTGTGTATATGATAGCGTTATGTATCAAAATGCATAGCAGTGCTATTAATTGGACAATGTGTAGCGTTTGCGGCGAGCGGTCGGCAGGGAAGCATACGGGCACACGTTCACTAACTCAGTCATACTAATGTTAAGTCAGGTTATACGTTTTCTCAGTTTATTATATGCGGAAAACCCACCAATACAAGCTGTAATAAACAATATAATTATGGCTATGTCTGCTGAATACTACCCAATTATAAATGTCAGAATGATACGTTCAGACGGCGGCAGCCATTACAGCAACCGAATTGTAACCGATATATTCTAAATGTCAGAACGATAGGTTCAGACGGCGGTGGTTATTACAGCAACCGAGTTTTAACAGATATATTCTAGATGTCAGAACGATAGATTCAGACGGTGGCGGCTATTACAGCAACCGAGTTGTAACCGATATATTCTAACTGTCAGAACAACAGGTTCAGACGGTGGCGGCTATTGCAGTAACCGAATTGTAACCTATATTCTGAATGTTAGAACGATCGGTTCAGACGGCGGCGGCTTATATACACCAACCGAATTATAGACGTCAGAACGATAAGTTCAGACGGCGGCGGCTTATACACAGCAACCAAATTATAGATGTCAGAACGATAAGTTCGGACGGCGGCGGCTTACAGCAACCGAGTTACTCACCGAGTCTGATTTTCATGGAGGAACTGCGTATTTTAGTATTGTTTGCAGGGCGCTCGGTGACAGTGCTTCACGAGAAACGTTCCTCTGGCAGTGTGCCCCAGTAGTCGCCAGATACATCACTGGCCTGTGTTACACACAACTCCAAATGCATTTTCGGGCCTGTTCTAACAAACAGCTCCCTCTCAGTGTCTGGCTGCATCTCCCAACAGCCAGCCCTGATCCTCATTAAAGCCCTCCTTATATACAACTAAATCTGTAGCCTCGGAACAGATGCTGTCCCTTGATTATGTCATTTCCAAAGTCTACGGGTCTCTAGAAATTTTGAACAGTGAACTTACAGTAACCTTCTGAACAAAGGCCCTTTGTATAGGGCTCTTGCCTCCCCCAAACCAGACGGCCTCAAATGTAAACAAATTCCCCACCAAAACTATAGCCATTTGCATATAAATTGGCTTTTCAGAACACATGCAATATTCAGTAATTAAGAATATTTATACTGTGTTATCGTTCTAAATTCTCTACACTGCCCCCGCCATTTAAAATGTCCCGAAATCGTAATAGATAACACACATGCAAACACATGCAATGTATAAGATCGAGCTTTAAATAGTAATGCTGAAATAAAACATAATAAATCAGGCTCTGAATAACTGAGAAATAATGTTTCTAAAATGTTCACGTCCGATTGATGGGGCATCCGTCTGTCTTGCGCGATGGCCGGTCGAATCCGTCATGCTGGCTGTATTCTCCTTCGTAACTCGCGTCATCACACGACGGCCGGGTGGGTCCTCTGTCGTAACGCGCGTCACGTCTGAGACGTCAAGTCCACCGCTTGTAGTGGACGCTCAGCTCAGTGTCGTCTTCGTCATTTTCCATCTTCTTTGCAAACAGCGCAGCAGGTTGTGTCCAGATTGAAATCTGGTATTTTCAACCGCCATTTTCTTTCAGATTACTCATATTTCGTAATATGTATTGTTATGGTGGTTGCCATAATTGGTGCCATATGACCTTTTTCGGTCATATATTGTAGCAACGCGTCCGACTAAGATATCCATGAGACAACACATACAATCTCCGTCGGAATACATTGCAACGCATTGCAGCGTATTACAACTTCTCTAATTTTCTCTATAACTGACTGGCATCAGATTCAACAGGCTAGATTGTGTAATCCAATATACGCAGTGTGCTATTTGTTATATTCATCTCGACCAACAGGACAACCTCTCTGTTTATATCATATGTGACTTGTGGCTAGTATATGTCATATTTATGATGGCCTAGCTCCTTACTTCCATGTCTGCTGGAGGTGTTTACATGTGGCAACACCTAACCTGACATATTTCGAAATATTGACATTTGCTAGGAGAATTAGTGACAACCATTGTCACATTTACACTATTCTCTGTGATCAGTGTGTACGCTGAACACACCATGCTTGCTTTGTCCTCACACACTGAGTGTGGCATTGTGGCACCCCCATTAAGAACCCATCTTAGGTCCATTGGCCTGGCCTGGCCTGGCCTGGTCTGGCCTGGCCTGGCCTGGCCTGGCCTAACCCAGGGTAACCAGTATCTCTGTCCGCAGACAGCGTTTGTACCTCAGGGACTTCAACTCATGGAGAATATAGACTCTTAATGAGCTGCTCCACTGATACAAATTTTAGCGGCCAACTATACATCTCAAAAAGAAATACCGCTCTTAGTACTAATCATTCTTGTAAACAAGCACCTGCTGTTAGCACCGGTATTACTGTTTACCTAATATAATATCACCGTCCAATAAATCTACAGACTAATCAGCTATCAAATGGTAACTGTGACTCTTTCTCGTCTATTTAACTGTGCCCTCTGTTCTAACAGATCACACCCTGTGGCAATTAAATATCTTTAGCCAGAAGCTGCCCAGGACAGCTAGAACTTGATGGGCAGCACCACTGGATACTAATTAACCCTTCTCATTACACCCTTGGGTCAGTAATCAACCTCCCAAGGCTACACTTGCAATGTTTATCAACACAAACTGACCTAAGTTAACCACATGGCCTCTCTGTCTGAATCAGCCACAATGACCAGTTCACCGGCAAGCAAACTAGTGTTGTGAAACTGGATTATTCCCTACAACCTAATAAAAGTATCAGAGTCAAAATAATATGGTTACGACCACTTTGAATGGACAAATAAATGCAGCAAATTTCTGCCAGAAGGTGTTTGAATGATCATTTTATTTCAGCAAGTTCTTGAAACTAACTGTTGTGTGTTGTAAAAATTGTCACAACGACATAGTGCGTGCACGATTACACCTAAACATTTGCCATGTTCGGTTCTGCAATACAGCAGACCTCGCGTGTTGTGGACTTGCCACAGACAATGTTATGGAACGATTACACCATGACATTTGTTCTGCCCGGTTCTGCAATTCAGCAGACCTAGCTTATTGTGGACCTGCTACAAACAATGTTATGGAACGATTACACCGTGACATTTGTTCTGCCCGGTTCTGCAGTTCTGCAGACCTCGTGTGTTGTGGACCTGCCACAAACAATGTTATGGAACGACTACACCGTGACATTTGTTCTGCCCGGTTCTGCAATTCTGCAGACCTCGTTTATTGTGAATTTGTTACAACCAAAGATACTTGATTGCCTACTGTCATTCACAATCGGTGGTGACTTGTCCGCACACATACGGATAGCGCTGTCCTCAAATAGCGAATCATAATACCGTCATAGCGAATCCAACATCCACCAAACATTCTACTCTAATTCCATGAAAGAAAACAACTAAAGAAGTATTTATTGTAATCAGAAATATATTTGATATAATATATCTCACGGGAACATCTATCAGGCTGTCGGCTGAAGAAACCTTTCTCAGGCCTCCCAGGCATGGCCCGCTTTCTTCTGAGGCAGTTTAGACTGTGTTGCCAATGCCCAGAATCACCGCAACTGTAACAATTTCTCATTCTATGCCACTCAGTCCAATGAGCAGCATGGGTTCCTGGCCCCTCTGACATATGTGGGCGATCTATCCTTGTCTCTACCAAAGAAAGTCGTTCAGCCATATTTTGCAACATCGTTGCAACGTCATGGCTGTCGGAATGATTGCTATAATTCCGAACCATTTCATAATCATCCCCTTTATTGTGGCGTGTGGAACGCAACGCGTATTTTGGGGCCACTCTACAAGACCGACCCATTTGGAAAGCCTCATATTCGAATGCCAGTCTTAACGCGTCGTCAACTCCTTTGGTTTTCCCTGGAAAATCGTCCAATCCATGTCTGCGTCACCCACATCATCTGTGAACGCGTCACACGCCAACGCCTCTTTCACATCGGCGCTGGCCTCAAGATACGCCTTTCGTACCAAACGCTTTATATCTTGCGCTAATTCGGCAAGTGGTTCACCTCTCCGGCGTTACCGAGCCTTCAGTTGAGCCCGAAACGCTTCTGACTTGTGTTTTGGGTCGAAACGATTTAACAGGGCCCGTACTAATTTTTTATAGTTCACCCTGTCCGGGGCCTATATGTCATTCTGAGTCTGCCCACGTAAGTTGGTGGCTAGCTCCAAAGCACGGGTAGCTTCGTCCCACCTGTTCAAATCGGAAACCATTTCGAATTGAACCAGGTAATCACGACAGCTACACGTGCCATAATACAACGCCGGGCTCTTTGGTTTTTGTGCGTTGTCCTAAGTAGTTGGCACGGAGCACCTAACGCTGGGTAGGTGTGACACTACTTGACCTGCCGTGTTGTCAATTGCATAACCCTGTCTACAGCACCAACGGTCGTTAACGGCCCAGCCTTTTGGCTGGAGCTTCCCGCGCTGGCTATAATGAGCCTCCCTCCGGCCCGTGGCATACCTACACAGGACGGTAGGCGGTAAACATTGGCTTGTCAGTTCTTGCTCCTCGCGTCTCGTGACCCGATAGCAAACCGTCCACACCCCTTGGGGTTTGGTGACGCCGAGAATAACTCGCCGCCGGTATATGAGGTTGTGGAACAATTATGTTGGATCCAGCTTCCCAGCCATATTTCCCCACATGTGCAACATTAAAGGTCACATATTCTAAATGTCAGAACGACAGGTTCAGACGGTGGCAGCTATTACAGCAACCAAATTGTAACCGATATATTCTAAATGTCAGAACGACAGGTTCAGACGGCGGCGGCTTTTACAGCAACCGAATTGTAACCGATATATTCTAAATTTCAGAACGATAGGTTCAGACAGCGGCGGCTTATACACAGCAACCGAATTACAGATGTTAGAACGATACGTTCAGACGGCGGCGGCTTATACACAGCAACCGAATTATAGATGTCAGAACCGAGTTACTCACCGAGTCTGATTTTCACGGGGGAACTGCGATAACATTTTAGTACTGTTCGCAGGGCGCTCAGTGACAGTGCTTCGCGAGAAACGTTCCTCCGGCAGTGTGCCCCAGTAATCGCCAGCTACATCACTGGCCAGACGCTGTCCCTTGATTATGTCATTTCCAAAGTCTACGGGTCTGTAGAAATCTTGAACAGTGACCATACAGTAACCTTCTGAACGAAGGTCCTCTGTATAGGGCTCTTGTTACAGTGATGCAATATGTTTTAATATTTTGTCGACAGTAACGTTATTATGCTCTTTATAGGTCTACATTTTTCAAACTAAAATTACACCCTATGTAGATAGGTAAGTAGATAACAATCTATGATATTTTAATATTGTGCATTACCTCATGTGATGTATAATGTTGTATTTATACTGCTCAAACCACAGGACTATATCCCTTATAGGCTATGCGAGCAAAATTATGCTAAAAATCACAATTAAGAGATTCACAACAAAATTAGAATGTGAAGTCAATAGAACACAAGCTGGTTTCCGGACTGGAAGAAGAACAACCTGAAGATGTTAATTCAAAAATGCAGAGAATTCAACCATGACCTTAGGATTTGTTTCATAGATTATTCAAAAGCTTTTGATAATGTTAGTCATCAACAACTCTGGAAAACCTTGATACACATGGGGTTTGACCAGAAAATTACATCACTTATCCAAAATTTATATGTTGGACAGAGTCTGCAGTGAGATTAGAGTGTGGTACCACAGATTGATTCCCCCACGTATTCAGTCTATACAAAGATAATATAATGAGAGAGGTCGAGACTGACACGAGAAGCAAGTATTTTAATGGACTGAAAGTGAATGGACAGGAGATATATGAGAAATGCCGATGACACAATACAAAAGAAGGATTGGATAAACTGATAAACTACTGTTAAAGAGCACAGCGAGATGAAAGGATTGAAACTAAACGTAAAGAAGACTAAGATTATGGAAGTGAAGGGATGTCGAGAACCATCAGAAGTCACAGTATATGGCGAGGAAATAGAACGAGTGAAAAGTTTTGAATATCTGGGGTCACTGATAGAAGCAGATGGAGATGGGTTGAAAGAAATCAAGCGCAGGTTGGCAATGGCGAGTAAAAAGTTTACGGAGATGAAGAAGCTGTGGAAAGCAACGAACAAAGATATGAAACTACGAATTATCCGAGTCAGCATATTTCCAACTGCTACGTATGGATGCGAAACCTAGACTATTAATAAGAACATTACTAAACGTATAAATGCATTTGAAAACAAGTGTTATAGAAATATATTACGAGTTTCGTGGACTGAACGTAGAACTAACGAATCCATCGCAGATGAGCTTGGTGTTATATCCGGGACTTTATTTAATTTTGTAAAGAAACAGAAACTAAGTTATTTCGGCCATGTGAAACGGCATCAATCTCTAGAGAGACTACTAATGGAAGGGAAAGTGGAAGGCAGCAGAAGCACAGGAAGACCTAAGAGACAATGGGAGAAGGACATAGAGGAATGGATGGGAGCAGACGCCTGGCGAGTGGGGAGACTGGCAAACGAAAGAGCTGTCTATAGACAACCCATCAAGGCTGCAACGTCCGGAAATGGATAAGCAAACCCCCCCATACTGCTTATAGAAATAGCAGCTGGATTTATGGTGCAAACATAATGGTTTTATTATTGAAATTTTCTCAGCTTCAATAAATTTCTGTTATCTAAACGTTTCATTAAAATTAAGCTTTAAAATGTATAGCCAGACGTACCTAGTGAGGTTTGTTTTTATATTCCAACAAAAAACAATGCCAATCATTCAATATGTCATCAATGACAATGTCATATGACGGCTACGTGCGTGGAGACCTCAATCATGTATGCTAATTCTCCGTTTATTCCATATATTTTGCTTCAATCTGTTCTTTCCTGATTCTGTGACAAAACAGCAACTGGTCGACGTTTCCTTTTGATAATTGTATTGGTCATGACCCATTCGCATGGTGGCAGCTAATCCAAACACACACACAAGTTGATGACGTTTTTCATGCATCTATTAACTCGGCGTAGCTAATCGAAGTCTGACTGACAGTCCCGAATATTCACGAGCATGCCTTATAAGGATCGTGGAGGCGGGTCCAACGTAGAAACGTACGCGGAGTTATTTTATCGATGTATTGTCAGGGTCATTAGTGATTAATAAAATATAATTCTAATGGAATAAAGTAGTAGAATTACATGAAATAATCATATTAACACGATTACTAATAACTGCGTACATTACAAAGATACTAAAATTCACAACGAATCGCTTTAAGTCGGTCATTAAGTGGTGCCTACAGCTTGCCTATTGGGGGGATATAAACAAATATCATGAGGTTATATTGGTCAGAGCAAAGTTGCATATCCATGCGACAAATTTGCATCTTATGATTTGTTCACTGACGTAATCATACCCAGATACCTTGAAAAAGTGCGTTTGGACACATAATTTTGATTGTTTGGATGTTTACAATTCGATATATTCAGAAAAGTAGTATATATTTTAATGGCGATAATTCATTTGCATATTAATGGGTTTCTACAAAAAACGCTCAACGGTGTCTGGATGGCATCAGTCGGATTGTTGACCTAAATGATTAAATGCAAAAAAAACACCCCAAAGCGCTTCACTGATCAAAACCCGGACTAAACAGAGTATTTATCGTGAAAGCAAGAACAGCCACTTCCCTACGTATCGTATTCGATATTTCAGTTACATAATGTCAAATGAATAGTGCCAAAGGGATGGAAACGTGTTTACAAAGATGTTGGTATTGTTGAAATAGTGAGGTACATGTAGTCATGTTTATTACGACATACTGATATTGGCACTGTACGTCTGCCCTGCGTGTACACCAAGCAAGGTATCTGGTAAGCTATAGTGCTTCTTCCATATCCATTAAACATATATAGCGAATGATGTATGATGTAGTTTGTGTAAAGTGTGAAAACATGTAATGCAGAAAACATGATATCATCTGGAGATGACTAATATTCATGAAAGCAAGATCAAACAAATTTGGTTATAAGGTTTTTCCAAAGATGGTAGTATTAATAAAAACATGTTCCAGTATCCAGTCCTCAGGACTGCCCAAAGCGCTTTACACTTTACTCCCTGGCAGACCTGTTCAATTGAGTACCATCTCGACTTCTCTGGGAAGCATTCAGCCACGCTGCAAGTAATGCAAAGACTATGCGTACACAAATATCCACCACTGTCTATTACCAGGTACTTATTCATACAGCTGAATGACTGAAGCAATATAGAGTAAAACGAACTTGCCCAAGGTTAGACACTGCCGCACAGAAATCGATCCCTGATTCTCTCAGTCCAGTGTCCGAAGCTCCAATCCCTGCGCAAATGCGCTCCATGATAGCATTATGATAGCATTAGAAACTTTTATTTTGTGTATTTTCATAACAAAACAGTGCAGTTTATTACCAGAGGTGACGGGTATCGTAATAAACATCAACAAAAACTGTATGATTTTCCGGCGGACTCCACAATAAATGGTTGAAGTGATGTTCACAATAATGTATGCCTATGTGTGTATGTGGGTGTGCGTGCGTGTGCGTGTTTGTGTGTGCGTTCGTTTGTGTGTGCGTGTGTGCGCATACATGTGTGCGTGTGTGTGCTATCATGCAATTCACCATTCGGCGCCTGTGTGGCACCACGCATCAGTTGAACTACACGGTAACGCCGCTTCTTAATACAGGTAGCGAATTGATTGGCCAGGTACCACAGGTGAATCGACTACGGCGCCGCCTATGCAACAGTCAGCCAGGTGCAACGGGCTACAAACCAAACAATGTTGACACCTGTCCGTGCCACGTACTACCAACCAATCTCCGACATTGTCTTTGTGCGATAGGAGATGCGAAGCGTCACGCGTGGCTACGCGGTGACACGCGTGGCCGCACGGCACGCGCTGCACCGGATGTCGTGTCGGTGTGTTTCTTTGAACGCGTGACCTCGCCTTTACAGGGTCCGTCTTTGCCATTTCACATTCCAATCTCGGCCGCGATTGGTGCCTGGCGTGGGTTGAATGCGGCATTGGCGGGGTAGCTAACTGGCACGCAGGTGTTGTCGATTAGATGACGTCAAGTGGCACATAAATGTAGGCGTTAGATGGGCAGCGTGGACTATGTGCATGGAAAGATCTCCCATCAACATCAGCGGACATTTGACATAAATGATGTATTTAATTAAACAACACATGTTCGATTGTTAGTATACAATTAAAAGAAGTCGTGGATCCGTGGCTTATTGAACTCTAAATAAAAAGTATCTAAGACGAGACGGTATAAATAATTATTATTAACTGAACAATTTGTTCTAGTTGTTTCCAACGCTCGGCAACGTTCTATTAACTGACTATTCTGTATTATTATGGTTACAATGTAATGGTCTTAGGAGGTCTCATTCAACTAGTCAGCCTTTTTCAGAACATTATCGCCAAATCGACCTTTATATGCTGGCACTGAGGATGGTCACTGCCAGGGTGCTTGTCGTTCTCACTGGTTCTTTTACGTCCCAAATTGAGACGGGACCGACATTAACGTCATCTCCGAGTTACGAGGAATACACAGTCCCGAGTGTTGAGAGCCAGGTTTTACACCAAATATCATGCCTGCCCGGTCCAGGTTTCGAACTGTCATGCTAGGCGGATGTGCCAACCACTACACTAGCCGCGCACCCGGTATTTATTCACATTGGAACGCAGCAATAAACCCCTTTGCTTTCGGCTGACAGTACGGCGATCTGACCACCGCATTACACCCCACACAATCAAGACGAGGTATTCAATAAACATCTACACTGAATAGAGGCAACCATTAATAATTATCAATTTACTTGGAAAAGCACACGAGAGCTTCTGCAGATAAACTGCAATCATATATACATTGTATGGAATATCATATAGATTGCACAGAGAATAAGCACGAGTGTGTGAGTGAGTGAGTGAGTGAGTGAGTGAGTGAAAGAGAGAGTGAGTGAGTTATTGAGTGAGTGAGTGGGTGAGTGGGTGAGTGGATGGGTGAGTGAGTGAGTGAGTGAGTGAGTGAGTGGGTGAATGAGTGAGTGGGTGAATGAGTGAGTGAGTGAGTGAGTGAGTGAGTGAGTGAGTGAGTGAGTGAGTGAGTGAGTGAGTGAGTGAGTGAGTGAGTGAGAGGGTGGATGGGTGGGAGGGTGGGTGGGTGGGTGTGTACTTGAATGAGTGAATATACGTATACATGCATGTATGAATGTAATCATTAACGTAAACATATTTGTGCATGTACGTATACAGACTTATACGCATTCGCGGGCATGTACATGCGCACGCATGCCATCTTTTGGCACCATATATCGGGGATTTTGTTGCTGCTGGTGGTGCTAAGCCGCTAAGCCTTTTTCTGATTGAAGCTACAACTTAATGGCTTTGTGAAGGAAGCTCCGTTGTTATAGTAGCGCAATACAGTATCGTTGATGCAGTGCCTACATCAAGACGAACTGTGCCACCGAGGCCATCACAGCGATGAGGTCTCGCCTCTCGTTTCCCGCAATATTCACTTGAAACCACGGCCACCCACCTTCATTGTATGGCCGGCTGAGGCAGGATATTGCGGTTCCTGGGTTAGTTACTTGGCGAATGAGGCGCACAGACTTGCTGTCATAATTTTTCAATTGAGATGCTTCGATGCATACGTGGATGCCTATTAAGCTCGTTGTTTTCCGGGCAAATCAAATCTACCGAATAGCCAAAATTAGAATCATCCCAAAAATGAGCATTGTGACTAATATGGCGCAACCTCTGAAAGATATTCGCTTCTAGCTCCCGCATTGTTGTTGATAATGTATATCACACAACATTCCGATTGGCTTGGATTGGCTTAACTCGAAATATGGCATAATTCGAACATCCGCTTAAGTTGCACCTTGTCGCGAAACCGGGTGCTATGTTGTTGATGAGTGTAATTTTTGTTGGGTGAGCCACTGACTGTCCTGTGAGCAACTGTCCAGCGAAAAACTGTTTGGTGATCAACTGTCCGGTGTGCAACTTTCCGCGTACGATGTCCATGCGCCTTGAAATGGAAATCACTGTTGGCGCGTTTTCGGAAAATAGTATATCACGATGAATTTCAAAGTTCTTTGAAAATATAATATTCCTTGTCGGTGTTTATTAAAGACCTGAACATAACTGTGAGTTACGAGGTGGTTTATCGATTCTTACGAAGTACAGACGTAATGGATGTGACTAGAGCCATTCCGGAAAGGTTCTTTTGTATGTGCATTAAAGAACATTCTCGGAGCGGAACACGTTTGTCTCTTTAGACTGGTAACATGGTGGCAAGTCCATAAATATTTCCCCTTCCATAGGCAGGGGCAGATCCTGAGATGTTCGATTCAGAGAGGGTAGTCTGGGGGGGGGGGCAAAAAACATCTAGTGACGGCCGACGCAAATTCATATTCGATATGAACTGGGTGGGACCTTCAGCACGACTCCGCTGTCACGCTGTCTCGGAAGATAAGGGGGTGTTGTTGACATTTTTTCGTTGCCGCGTCACCGTAACCTAAACGGACGGGGTCACATTCCAAAGGTCTAGGAGGCACGGTTACGGGGTCCCATTCAAAAAGGTCTGGGGCACGCCAAATTCCAAAGGCCTAGGGGGTAGGGCACCATTACAGCATAGGGTATCCATGCTGAATTGATGCAAGAATAAATTTGGATTGTTTCAGGTGAATCACCCTCGCAAGCCAGGGATGGTGACGACGAACACACCGCACACTAACGTAGAGTACTTTAGACCGGTGTAATCAGCAGGGCCACCTAGTGCTTGAGGATTATATTGATGCCATCTTAGCAAATAATTTCTATGGCGGCTGAAGCTAATTGAGTTACATGTCTCTTTACTTAGGGCTAGTTACTATGACATGGACAGTGTGAGTAATCAACTATAAACATCGGTGACGAGAACAGGAGTGACAAAGAGATAAAGCCTTCATTTATAATTATCATAATCATTATTGGCCTAAGTAGCGACAAACGATTAGGTGACCAGTCAATGATCGGAAGGAACCTCGCTACGTAACCCCTTTCACTGTCCGCATTCAACTAGTCTAGTGGGCTATGTCTGGCACTTCTTAATTTAGCACAAACGGAAATAATGAAAAATTGGACGTATGTAGCAAAACGTTTCAAAAGTATTTACGAAACTGCAATAAACTGGATCTCATTGTAAACAGTTGCTACTTATGAGGGTAAACCTGTCAAATAATAAAAATGCAATATGAATATATTTCAGACGAAAGCAAAACCTTTTCACTTGTTTGATTAATACGAAGAGAGGCAATTTGGGGGTTTTCAAAGACCGCCAATTGCACCCCCTGAGGCTCGCCAAAAATCCCACTTTCATTGTTTCAAAAACCTCGATTTGCACGCCCTTGAGGCTTAAAACAAATCTCATCTTCAAATAAATCCCCTGACGCTCTGCAAAATCCTCTATTTGCACCCCTTTGAGGCTCACCAAAACATCTTCACGATCCAAAAAACTTCCATTTGGAACACCCTCGAGGCTCACAAAAAAACGACTTTCGGGCTCTAAATATTGAAAGCTAATCCTATCTCCAGCCTCTCCAAATATTGGGGACTGAGCCCCCAAGCCTCCCCGGTTCCTACACCTATGTTAGCACTGGCAAGTAAACCATTTATAGCACACCAGAAATTCTTAAGGACAGGCCATAGAAAATGTCGTTGCAATAATGTTATTATCACAATATCATTCCATAATATCATCATCTTCCATCTCTGTGTGAAAGTGATGGAGAAGCGCAATAAACAACTGATTGCTAACCCACGTTTCTAGCACACATGCACGCGCACGTGCATGTGCACGCGCAAACAAACAGACAGACAGACGGACGGACATACACGCACATACGCACTCACGCCCGCACAACCGCACACACAAACGAACGCACACACAGACCACACGCACGCACGCACGCACGCACGCACGCACGCACGCACGCACGCACACACACACACACACAAACACACACACACACACACACACACACACACATACACATGACGATTGTTTTAGCGTCATTTTGTTCTCAACCCGCCACAGATTCTGGTAAAGCAGTCTCGGCAGTCTCGCGTACATGCGAAACGTTCTGAAGCGTTGTACTCTGAAGCGAAGGACCTTCAGTGGAAATAAACGGAATGAATTAAATATGTAATGCTGCCCCTTGCATGGTTTCATGTTTTGCTGGATGTTCCAGAAAGTCATTGTAACGCATAGTTTAGATTCTATACTGTCATATATCTGGGTTCAGGTAGTAATAGTTGCCACTATCACAACAAAAGCCATAATTTGTGCAAGGTTATTTAACGGTGGGTTGTGTCAATAAACTCAAATTCAAGCCGTTCTGATTCAATGGCTCAGTGCGCGATGACATCTAAAACCAGTTAAAGCTGCTGCACAGAAGATCAAATAAATATTTGTTTCCAAGAAAGGAAAAAGAAATGGTCCAAAGCAAATTGTCGAGTCTACCGTATAACTGCACGATGGACTTGGTGAGTTTAATTAAACTACGGAGAAAAAAGCCGGTGTTTGTTATATTGAACCACTGCGTGGAGCTGGTTCTACTTGCTGAGAGAAATTCAATATCAAAACCATCAGTCAGATGCATATATTGAAGAACACACCCCAAAATTATACAAGATGGATACCAATTTATTTGATACATTTGAAAAGCCATTAAACCGGAAAGCCGGTGAACCGGAAGAAATAATAATTCACTAATTATGATATTGATAAATTAGCTAACATTACAACACCGTCGTGTTGTGACATCAACAACGGTCTGGAAAGATCAGCTGACAATACCAGCTCATGGAAAGAACAATAATTATTACTATATGAATTTGTGAAAAGGCAAACCACGAATTCGATTGTTAACATGTATAGGGAAGATTTTGGACAGCCATAATTTTTATAATATATACAGTTTAGACAGTTAACATGATTTCACGGTAAAACGATCCTATTGCCCCCCTTTAAGGGAAACATATTAGGAGGTTTCCACAGGAGGTCATTGTAGACCGGAAATTTAGTGTTCAGTGGAATGGACGTCCATAGAAGGACCGTTCGCATTCGAAGATAATGTAGAACACGAGCGTCCGTATCCCCAGGCAATAGCAATGACCACTGTTGCGTCATCGTCACCGAAGTGCCGGACATAAGCCACCAGTTGAATGCGGACAGTGAATGGGGCTACGTAGCGAGGTTCCTTTCGATCATCGGCTAGTCACAAATCGTTTGTCGCTACTTATTTCAATAGTGATTATGGCCATTATAAATGAAGGGTTTGTTTCATTGTCACTCCAGTTTTCGTCACCACTGTCTCTTGTTGATGACTCACGCTGTCCATGTCATTGCTACGCCTGTCATCGTTACCACTGTCCCTAGTTAATGACTCACGCTATCCGTGTAATTGTTACCCCAGTCCTCGTCACTACTCTCTCTAGTTGATGACTCACGGTGTCCGTGTTATTGCCACCCCATTCCTCGTTAACCCTGTCTCTAGTTGATGACTCACGCTGTCCATGTCATTGCTACGCCTGTCATCGTTACCACTGTTCCTAATTGATGACTCACGCTATCCGTATAATTGTTACCCCAGTCCTCGTCACTACTGTCTCTAGTTGATGACTCACGCTGTCCGTGTTATTGCCACCCATTTCTTCATTAACCCTGTCTCTAGTTGATGACGCATGCTGCCCATGTAATTGCTACGCCCGTCATCGTTATCGCTGTCCCTAGTTGATTAGTGTAATTGTTACCCCAGTCATCGTTACCACTGTTCTTAGTTGACGACTCACGCTATCCGTGTAATTGTTACCCCAGTCCTCGTCACTACTGTCTCTAATTGATGACTCACGCTGTCAGTGTTATTGCCACCCCATTCCTCATTAACCCGGTCTCTAGTTGTTGACGCATGCTGCCCATGTAATTGCTACGCCCGTCATCTTTACCGCTGTCCCTAGTTGATTAGTGTAATTATTACCCCAGTCCTCGTCACTACTGTCTCTAGTTGATGACTCACGCTGTCCGTGTTATTGCCACCCAATTCCTCGTTAACCCTGTCTCTAGTTGGTGATTCACGAAGTCCATGTCATTGCTTCGCCCGTCATCGTTACCACTGTCCTTAGTTGATGACTCACGCACGCTATCCTTGTAATTGTTACCCCAGTCCTCGTCACTACTGTCTCTAGTTGATGACTCACGCTGTCCATGTTATTGCCACCCCATTCCTCGTTAACCCTGTCTCTAGTTGATGACGCACGCTACCCACGTAATTGCTACGCCCATCATCGCCGTTGCTGCCCAATTCCTCGTCAACTCTGCTCTAGTTGATGACAGTCCGTGTCATAAGCAACATGTCACGTGGTGGATAGGTAAATTATGTTGTTTTCATTGCGTGCGCGCATTAGACCACGTGAGATGACGCCAACCATAGCGTTGCCTAGTCCATTTGAGCACCAGGGTAGACTCGCCTCCATTCGCCATTTTAGTTGTGTGCATGCTGCACGTTTGCACCCATTGTTGGAGCAATAGTGGTATATTCATTGGGTTGTCCATTATTTCTAACACTGATTAATTCGTTACCACAACTTAAACAGCTTTCGTTTTCTTTGATGCACACACCAACTTGAGTAGTCCCTATTAGCGACGCGTAGCGAAATGCTGCGAAGTAGTTAACAATTCTTGAAGTCGTTTTAAGTTGAACAATATTTCGTCAGTCAGCAAACTGTATTTGCGAACTACAAACATCTGCATTAAATAGTTTTAAAATAATTCAGCCTGGTTTAGCTAAAGCACCATCGTTTTGTTTTGCTCATTCCAGTGCAGCGACTGACCGAGCAATTAATCAGCCCCGTGATTGACTACTGTCTATTCGATCACGATATCGTGTGTGTGTGTGTGTGTGTGTGTGTGTGTGTGTGTGTGTGTGTGTGTGTGTGTGTGTGTGTGTGTGTGTGTGTATATGTCCCAAAAGTGTACAAGCGGTAAAATCGTGCATTTTGATTCTCACACCATGAATTATGAAGTCAGGCTTAAGAAAATTTAGCCATACATTTATCTTACTAATAGTTTTCAGGAGTAGCATAGTTTGCCCGTCTTATAATTTTTTTAAATAATAAAACGTGTGAGTCAGGAGCCAAAAACGGCAAAAATTGCATATCCAATTGACCATTCCATATTTTTAAGCGCTACCATACAAAACCAGTGCTGTATTTTATATTTCTGAGTTCACGGCACAAATGGGGTATGTTTAGGAAATGTACAGAAAGAAAAAAAAAAATGATAATTAAAAAAATGACAGTTTGTTTTCTATAATGACAAATTTTGCGTGTCCAGCGTCATCGGTTTAGATTGGTTCATTGTCATTGATGGGAAATGCAACCTACACAATCTTAGGAAAAGTACACCGTTTTTACGTTACCGGCTATCCCCCTGTATAACTCCCTCGATGACAATACCAATACTCACGATATTTCTTGGTCAAAGGAGAAACAACCGAAATGATGGCGTGTGTAGCTTGGCCAGCGTGATCGTTCCGAAAACAGAAAAAAACACCGCTCAGAACGCATATATACTTTGATCCTGAGAATTAAAATGGTCAATGCATCAGAGGATGACGTCTCCATGCAGGCAAAAGCTTTTCCAACTCTCAGGCGACGTATATTACGAGCAATGGACCGGTGACTACTCAGTTTAGATAAAACTATAATAGAAACGAATGTGAATATGGCAAATAAAAACGCAATAGTATTTACAGGGATTATATTATTCTAAGTGAAATGTGGACACACCAATAAGCATTAATAATGAAGTTGATAAGCGAGTAACTTGACCTGCGAGACGACCAAACATGTAAGGTGCTTGATGACGGTGGGCACGCCAAATTGACCAAGTCATTACAAATATATATCGGTGGAGTAAATAGCACCAGCACCCTAATTGGCTGTATTGATGTATTAGGAACAAGTTGTTCTTCCTATAAAAGAAAACAATTCATACATACGAGGAGAACTGGCATAGGAGAAAGATCAAGGTGGCCATTAACATCTACAGGGGGAAGACGTCACTGTACATATACATTGGGCAGGAGCTTGTGTCACATGACGCAGGTCATGTGACACAACCGTAAATTCAGTCTGCTGAAGAAGGCCGCGAGATACTAGTATACCAGTAGAATGTAATTCCTGCAATAATACGTTAAAATGTAAACAAACCAGCCATCGCATTTATATTACAAAACTACATCATACCATTTATAAAGCGTCGGGACCGGGTGGGGGGGGCACCGAGCCCCCGACATTTTGGTGGGTGTAATATGATTAGCCCCCAATATTTGGGGAAAGGGTGGAATATTGGTGAGTGTCAAGGCGACTGCAGTTTGAGTAATTGGTGCGTTTCAATTCAAAGGAGGATGGGTGGGATTGGAGGTTTTTTGAGAGTCTCGAGGGGGTGTAGCTTGAAGTTTTTGGAGAGATTCAAGAGAGGTCTAATTGGAGATTTTGGAGAGCCTCGAAGGAAGAGAAAGCAATTGGATATTTCTGTAGTGTCTCAAAGGGGGTGCAGTTGGAGGTTTTTAATATTCTCCATGTACCGATACAAATGAATGTATTGGCAGTCACTTCAAGGACAATATGTTATACGGCTTACCCTTCATAATGTATGCTGTACATACTTACATGTTGCATTAATAGCCATTAGTTATATCGCTCTGTGAAAATGTACTTATGAAGAAAAACTTACCACAAATACACCCACAAGAGCCACAAGGATTATGAGCCGGCGAAACAAATTGTGTTATTACACCATCTGCTGAGCACCTTCCCATGAACAATGGAGTAATCTACCTACACGCAAGTCACTGTTTTGTGTTAGGAAATGGAGAAGATGCGACAACGTGCACGGGCCTTGGAAAAACAGCTATGTTGCAATACGTGCAGTCTGGTAGGAGATTTTTTTAATGATATGACTACCACAAAAAACATTTCTACCAAACGTTAGTATGCTTACGCCGTACCGACGTTATTCTGACGAATAACGCACCGAACCATGAAAAGTATGAAATGAGAAAGGCCCACCTTGCTATTGCACGTAACACTTTTGTTAGCAATGTAAAACAGTCTCGTCAAGACAAAGCGGGCACTATTCTTCGGACGTTACTTGGAAAGAACAGGGAGCATGACCATTAAGACGTGGCAGCTAGACCACCACAAGCAGCATCTCGCAAGTCAAAACACAACGCTTATCGTATACCTCTTATTAAATGGCATATCTACCAGATGGTTCAAAAATATATTTCCGTTTACATGTAATTTAAAATATTCAAATAGTATGCAGTATAGTAATTTTCGTCTATGCCGCTGGACACGCGATGAAAACAAGGTTGACTTCAAGTAATTGTCATAACAAAAGTAACTGAACTATTTATGGTAAAAACCCTTCTTTATATGTACAGTAAGAAAATATAACTTAATTGTTTAGAATAAAACATTTATTTTTGGACATGCTACAACCCCATTTGTAAAAAAAATGTGGACATTGGCCCAACTATAACTTTCATTTCGTAGCGTCGCACAGAATAAATAGCATATCTTCTGTTCTTTGATTAGAACACTTTTCGGACCACTTAAGCGCGTGCTGCCGCCCAAATTGCGTCGACATTCCGCGCAGTTGACTGGGCACGGGAGCAGACGGCGCCGGCCAATCACAGAGCGCGATCTGCCTGTCGCGTGCTTGGCGCGCGACCGTCGTTATATTTAATTTGTATTAGTACTACTGTCCAACGACGCGTGGCGCCTATTGTGGTTGTGCACGCATGGCTGGAGCGCGCCACTACCACTGACAGGCCACTATAAAAGTGGCATGATTTGCTGGCGCCGCATGTCACACTTTGGAGTAGCGGCCAGCGAAAGTGGAGTGTACGCACGTATGTGCCAGAATGCCGGGCATGGACAACGCCGTAACGAACGGATCGGACGCTGAAGGCAGCTACGACACGACGAGTGACAGAAGTATGGAATCTGTAAGTGACGATGGCAGTAGTAGCAGCGGACCGCTATCCATAGATTGTTACTCACTCGACGAAGGCATATGTCATCGTGGGAAGACGCACGCCAAGTGTCGCACAAAGGACAAGCACCCGACCGTCGTGCTAAAACTGAAGCGGACGCGGCGACTGAAGGCGAACGACCGCGAGCGTAACCGGATGCACTCATTGAATGGCGCCTTGGAGACACTGCGAACCATACTGCCGACCTTCACTGACGATGCCAAACTCACCAAGATCGAAACGCTGAGGTTTGCTCACAACTATATCTGGGCACTAACGGAATTCCTCAATCCGAACGACTCAACGTCCGTCACGTCTTCATCCAGCGACAGTGTCCCTAACTCCACCGAAATAATGGCCAACTCTCTCGCTCAGTTCCGGGCCAACTTTCTCGCCAACACCCGCCCGGGTGCCGAACCAGAGACGACGACAACAACTGCGGAAGACCCGTACTCGCGGACTACCGGCGATGTGCTGGAACAGTTGCCGCCAAAGCTAGAGAACGCGACCGGCTATGCGAACGTTTGCGATGGAGGCTACTTGGCGCGGAAGACTGTACAAGCAGCAGGGTCGCCACTGCATGCCCTTGTTAACCATCCGCAGTACAGACGGCCACGCATCAGCCAACTGGACTACGCACTCAGTGACTCGAACAATAATGAGTGGCAATCTGACGCTTTCTCAACCCACTGTGGAGGCGACAGCGGCTACTCGAAACAACAACAGTATAGTTTTTTCTCCGACTCGCTTCGGGAGCAGATTTACACGAACATGTTGTGACATCATCGGCTGCGCAATTCTACATACCGCAGGTGCTAAGCAAACCAGTGAACAGCCCGGTCTAAGCAGACAGACCGGATACACTCACGGGTATAAACAAACAGTCCAGAGATACTCCCTGGTGTAAACAGACAGGAAATATTCCCGAGTGCTTCTCCGAAACAAGCAGCAAGCACACTTTCTGGCAACAACAGATGATCTTTCGCATATTGTGAATTGATTGCTTCGGCAATTTGTGTTGCAAACGTGTACGTAGTCACCATGCCACTTGATTGACGTAGCGCCAGTGTCGAGACATTTGAATGTATGCAGTGTTTTGCGGTTTGGCGTAATTTAACAAAACGTAAGTGTTTAGTTATATACATGACTTTATGGTAACAACTTAATTTATGCGTCACATATGTAATGGAAATGCCAAGAATACTAAGATCATTAAAATTGGATTTAGCTGATATGTTTTAAAATATATTGTACTGTATTTTGTTTTGACTGATAGTTTTTATTCTGGTAACAATGTTAACTTATTGTCTGTTTCCTTAACTACGTCAAGTTTAGCGTAACATTCATATACTGAACGTTTGTTATACTCGTGTCGGAGTTTTATCATATTTGCATAACTTTAAAGAAACGTCAATGTGTGTTTATTCTAAAACATAGAACTGAAACTATAAAGGCACATAATGTGTACGTGGATATTTCTTTAATATATGCAAACCACCGTGAACATTTACATGTACATATTTGTTCTATTGTGTACTAGTAATATATATATATATACATATATATATATATATATATTGGCAAGATTCGTTGTGGATATTCAATTGCATCATAACAACTAAATGGACAGATATATAGCTGCGTTTATATCGTAATGCGAATAATTAAAAAAATTAACGCAACGGTAACAACTTCGTCAACATAAACAATTCACACACACACGTGCGTGCGTGCGTGCGTGCGTGCGTGTGTGTGTGTGGTGTTGTTCTCCTCATCATGAGGCTGGCCTTTCTTTTCTTTTTCTTCCTCCGCATTGTGCTTGCACTACTTTCTCTACCACCTTTCTCCATTCTCCTCGGTCTTTTGCTGTTTTTCTCCATTCCTCTTTCCATCCCTCCAGGTTTCTCTTCACGCAATTCTCCCGCCTCAGTCTCGGTCGCACTCGTCTTCTTTTTCCCTCAACTCTCCGGGCATATACTTTCTTTGCCAACCGTTCGCCTCCCATTCGCTCCACATGTCCTGCCCTGTTCAAACGACTTCTCACCAACTTTTCTTGAAACTTTCTTTCACACCAACATCTTCCCTCAGCTCTTCGCTTATCTAGTCTCTTTACCCCCGTAATTCTCCCGACCCAATTGTTTTCGCACACATGTACCCTGTCCTGTTGTTTCTTTGTCATTGCTATAGTTTCTAGGCCATGCAGGTAGACTGAACATCCACAACGAACCTTGCCAACAATTGCTTTGTTCTGTCAGAACTTTCGCATCATGTGTACACAGAGAGGCGTGCACCACGCACGTAGGCTTACTCGAAGAGGGGTCGACCAGTGGCAATTAGAGCCCGTGTATCACTTAAGTATACAGTGCACCAGCTTAGATGCGATCACGTCATCAGCCAACGTGATATACCACAGCGTGCAGAGAGTCGCTTCAGGTGGAAGCTGACTTTGAATTTGAACTCACATAGGCCCTATACCCCACCCCCCACACACAGTATCTCTGTATAATACATACATACGTACGTACGAACGTACGTACGTACATACGTGCATACGTACATACATACATACGTACATACATACACATGTTGTGGAGCGCAGTAACGCAGCGGTAAGAGCTCCGGACTCTCGACTGAGAGAACGCGGGTTCGAATCCTGTGCTGTGGTGTCGAACTTTGGACAAGTTCGTTTACTCTACGTTGCTTCAGTTCAGTCAGGTGTGTGAATGAGTACCTGACTATAGACAGTGGTGGTTATTTGTGTACGAATAGTCTTCGCGCATTATTTGCAGCGTGGCTGAATGCTTCTCAGAGAAGTCGAGATGGTGTTCGTTTGAATAGGTCTGCCAGGGAATAAAGTGTAAAGCGCTTTGAACAGTTTCGAGGAGTGGATACTGCGCTATAAAAGAACTTACCTTTACTTTACTTTACATACATGCATACATGCATACGTGCATACTTGCAAACATGCATACATGCATACATGCATACATGCCTACCTTCACGTCTCCGTTGTAGACCGATAGTCGTTATTTAGACGTACCATTAATTATACATGTTTTTCTTTATAGGTTTAATTTACCAAAATTGTTTGGCAGAAAAGACCATCTACCCGAAATGACTAAACTTATTTTATCAGACGTCTGAGTTAAGGATTCACACCACCTACACCCAATTGCCAGTGCTTTAGGGTCTTCGTTCATGTTCCAAATCCTTAACAGAGGATACTTGAACCCAGTACACTAATTTTCCTAAAATACCTACCTACATACATACGTACGTACGTACGTACTTACATACGTACGTAGGTATGTACGTGCGCGTGTATGTGAGTGTGTATGTATGTATGCCTGTAAGTATGTATCTATATATTACACTAGCTGAGTTGCCAGGCTTTGAATGGGAGAAACAAATTGTCCAGATAAAACCACATCTAAGCCAATAAATTCAAGCGCTCCCACAATCATATGACCCATCTTCAAATAATTTTCCCTGAATTGTAATAGTAAGTATTGTTGGCATAATTATGAACACTGAAAATAGGCCAAGTCCAATACGTCCAATATTTGAATCTCACCCACCCCTAAAATACAGTATAAACCCATCCCAAATGTTTCCAGCTTACCCGCATTGATAAATTGTAACCGATCAGCGGCATAGTTGTCGGGACTCGCAACTGACACCACTATTAACCACAGCCAAAGAAAAACATTGTATAACACTAAAGATCAACACATGGTTAGTAGTTATTATTTTGTATCGGTTATTATTATTAGTTAGAATAAATTATAAGACTGAAATAACAAATGTTAATCCTGTTATCATTCTTTGAGTTGAATAATTAACTCAAGTAGTAAATGTCAACAAAGAGTTAGACACTCTGAAACAATGCTCTTAAATTAAAATCACACTCACGCTAGCACACGCGTACACACACGCATGCACACACACACTCAAACACACACACCCCCACACACACTCAACACACACACCCACGCACACACACACACACAGTTGTAAGTATATAGACTAAGGGGCTTTTGTTCGAGGGCCTTTTGTCCGTGCCGCATCTACTGACGCACGAAGATGGAGATTCACTGAGATAAGCCCATTTGGATATTTTGTGACATGACATTTAATTTTGAGTGTATGCTATTTCGTCACACCACATCTAATAACGCACTCACACTTTCACGGCTAGCGTTCTTTTCTACTAATAACCTTCTCCCTATATACAGTAACTGTTATCAGAATCCACATGTGGTTCACATTCTACATTTTTTTTAATTATAATAATCAAGTTTTATTATAGTTTATATTACCCGACTTTTAACAACAAAAGTCAATATATCAACATGCTTTTAGAAATACTGATTTTGTGTATGTTTCACAAACATTAACTATTACTGCTTTCATCTAATGTGCTACCAGTTGTAGACAAAATGTCGTTGACCATCCGGCCTTATTCCGCAGTTCATAACGAAATGTCATGTAACCAAATGTTATGTGACCAAAGTCTTGTGACCAAATGTCGTAACAGCCCTCATGTCCACGTTGTTATAAATTCATTGCAACGAACGCGTTTTGTAACTGTTTCTATAATAACGTATTTCACTACAACATGTCAATATAAATAATACATTGTCTTGACCCATGCACGTTAGTGTTCTAGTCTTTAAAAAAATTAAGGAACAAAGTGACATTCTGAAACTTATTTGATCATTACGTTTTGTTTAGCGTTGTTCTACGTAAGAGCTAGATCAGTCGTTTTAAGTTTCAAGACCCAATTAACAACAAGGTTGAAAGCTTGGCAGACGGAAAGACACGAATAAAATTAATATTCTCCTTTGGGCACTGAGCCAAAAAACTAAAGTATTTCCTTTACGACTAGGTAAACGTAGTCATAATACATCTTTACGTTGAACAACCACTAAAAGGTGTTTAGTGCCTACGTAATTGCTGTAGAAAGATGGGAAGGCTTATGACTGCTTCTTCACCGAAGCGGCAGCATCGCTGAATTATGCTTGCAGTTCGGGGTATTCTAAAGCAGGTAATCGTTTTCAGACAAATGAGCTGCAACCCCCGCTGGTGCCCCTACGAAATCGAGCCGACGGCGACTCTCATCTGCCATTCAAATTTGAAAGGCGCCACGCGCGGGCTGATGTCTGCGCGCGCCGCTACACAAATGGCGGGAGATCCATTGAAAGACGACGCCAGTGTAATTAATGACATGCGCCGAATTTCTATAAGACGATTAGTCTATGGTTGTGGTTGGCGTCTCCAGAGTTGTTAATAGCCGCGAACGAAACTCGTCTTTGTTGGACAGGACGCTGTGATTGTCGGGCCGACACAAAGCGGGAATGGGGGCGTCAAGTTTGCCTCTGTTTCGTCTGCTGTCACGGACAATGAGCAAGAGGAAAGCACTCAACCGGAAACGGCACTTTTTATGGGCGCTGATTCAAACGCACCACCTTCAAAGGATCGAATTCCCGCTTTGATTCAAAGAAAACAAAAACTGGTTTTACGATAGTTTTCTAGACGAGTTAAACATCAACAGGGGAGCGACGATCCTGCCTTGCCATTTTCAAAGATGTCCAGGACAAGGCACGGGATCAGAGTCGGACGTCGTCCAGTCGACGGGCGGAAATAAAGTCACAGGAAAAAGTCACAATATAATTATGCACTGAATTTATTGTTATCCGTAAGTTAATTTTGACTATATCCGCTTATAATTAGTTAATATTTTCACTTGTATTTTAAATACAAAGAACGCTAAATTTAAAGGGTTACTTTATTTCCATTTTTTTACAAACTGCGAAAACGTGTCTCGTTGTTTTGACAGGCAATGGATACCACAAACTGGTCGTTTTATGTGCTGGTCAAATTCAGTGCAATTTTTTGTAAGTAGCCTTCTCAGTCTACTTCATCGGTCCACTAGTTTTGAGAGATATAGCCTCTCAAAACTGAGGAGCATAACTAAAACGCGTGTCTTTTGTGATTTTTCACTTTTTACACCAATGATTATAACTACTATTCATGGTTTTAGAACCTCCTTTTTACGTCTGTTTTTTTTAGAAACTACAGTTAGTTTTGGGTAGCGAGACATTTTGGTAAAGAACACTTTGGCCAAGGACAGTTGGGCAACATACATTTTGGTAACAAGACATTTCGGTAACATGACGTTTCAGTAATAGGACATTTCGATAATCAGACATTTTGGTAATACAAGGTAGGACATTTTGGTAAAACCAACAGATACTCATTAAAGGAGCACTACCTTACACCATCCCTGACTGCTGGCGGGAAGCCTAATCCTTTGACTGGAAAAGTGACCAGCCTATTTTTTAAATGGCTAAATTGACTGACATCCTGACCTGTAAATCGCCTCGTGATATGTCTATGCAGGACATCTTTAAAATAACCAGACTAGTTCTGATTATTTTCAATAGTTTTACCGAAATATCCTAATAGCGAAATGTACAGTTACCAAAATGTCCTGTTACCGCAACGTTCTGTTATTAAAATGTATGTTACCCAACTGTCCATGGCCAAAGTGTCCTTTATCAAAATGTCATGGATTCGAAATTAAGACATGTATATAACCGGACTGATTCGGTGCTCGGACAGTAACTGCGTACCGGACAAATGCTCAGCGGATACTTGCTCACAAAGAAATGTAAAGCGGACAATTGTTCAACCTTATGTAAAAGAGGACAGTTGCTCACCATAGTTACGTGAAAGGCATAAACCGTGTTATGGGCCTAAACAGATTACGGTTCAACCGATCCGTAACCTTTTTATGACCATTTCTTCGATTTTTCTGGAACCGCAACCGGAATTGCTCCCTCAAAATGAAAATGGATCGTCTACCTGTCTTGAAATGGAACTGTTACCCTCTGGCACCGCAACCTTTTCTACTACTGGATCGGTAATTTTTTTCAGGGACTGTTCACAACTTGCTACAATCTTTTACGACCATTTTTTACATTTTGTGACTTCTTTTTAGGACTTTTACCAGATGTAACATTTTCTTCGGACTTTTTGGGGACCATTTCCGGAATTTTTACGACCGTTGTAAACTCTTTAAAGACTATTTTACATATTTTTCGGAGTTTTGCTCAAGTGCTACACATATTTAAAAAAAACATTTTGCAAACTGCTACACGAGTTTTTTGCATATGTTTTTGATGTACGAAAAAGATTTAGAGTTAGGTTTTTTAATAATTACAATCGAAATAAAACCAACGTCGTTTGATAGAATTGGTGTACACCATGAAATTTTTTTCATAGGCGAAATTAGATATGTTGTTTCATCTTGCAGTAAAATAAAAAAAATTGGAGGTTACATTCCCTGGATTCGACCATGTGAAAATGGGTGTTAGTTTAAAAAAATAATTGTCCGATCGAAGTGAAACCAACGGCATTGTACTTAGTTGGTCCCCACCATCAACATATTACTACAACAAATTATCTATTCGGGGTTGCGTTTTGATGTCATGAATCAATTAAAAGCACGTGGCGGTTTGTTTGTAGGGCAGAACGCTCTCGCTGGAGGCGCGCAACACGGGAAATTCGTGTTTTTGTTTTGGCGCTCCCGTGAAATATACTTCAAAATGCCACCAAGTTGTTGTGCTATTAGATGTACAAATCATGTATCAAACATGTGTACTGTTAGGTTTTATAGAATACCACTTGATTGTGAAATAAGAGCGAAATGAATCACACCTATCCATCGTAAGCATTGGACCCCCAAAGAACACATTAGGATTTGAGGCGACCACTTCTGCACAGGTTTTATTGAACAAGTCAGTAAATTATTTTTTTGGGGTTTAATTATATATATATATCTAAACTGAAAAAAAACACTGAAAAAACATCAAATGCTTGTTCTAAAAAATTGGCATTTAAAACAAATTGAAACATGTGTTACCTCTTCATATTAAAATAATATTATATAATTCTTTAATAGTGCCACACATTAATTATTGCGTTGTATGGGGGGCCTTCAATCAAATAGAATAATAACACTTTAAAAAACCCAGAGAATTATCACCTTAATTAATTATATTTGCCACACAGAACCACTTCACAAAAAATTCAACTTATTAAAAGTAGATGACATCCTTAAATTACAACAATTACAATTTTACTATACATATTTACACAATGACTTACCAGTTTATTTACAAAACTGGTGGATAACGTTTAACTACGAGGTACATAATCACAGTACAAGAGTGAAGAATAAAATATACACTTATAAAATTTAACATGAATTTGCTAAGAAATGTCTTAGGCATAATTTGCCACTTTTACTAAATAACATTCCCGATATAGTCAAAGAAAAGCTTAATTCACAAGGAATTGCCAAGTATGTTAAACTTTTTTTTTACAAACTTATCAAGTAACATGCACAAGGCAAAATTGCTATATATATATATATGCAAAATTAAGAACCGACAACCACCTGTCAACTTTATACAGTAACAAACAGTGCCTTAACGACAAACACAATAATCATGTAAGCTTGCTCACACTACACACATGTTCATATTATGGTTTTTTTCTGTAAGAATTTGATTTGGGTGATGTATTGATTCAATTAAATTTCTATCACAAAAGGTGGCTCCTCGATAGGGACTACCAGTCATAGCGG
Organism: Paraescarpia echinospica; assembly: GCA_020002185.1. Taxonomy (NCBI): domain Eukaryota; kingdom Metazoa; phylum Annelida; class Polychaeta; order Sabellida; family Siboglinidae; genus Paraescarpia; species Paraescarpia echinospica. The sequence continues at coordinate 39,421,471 of CM034535.1, read as the reverse complement.
AGTCTCCTAACCCTACTTTTTGTTATTTACCATACCATGTTTACCATAAGGTTATGTATTTGTATAATTTTTAAATTTTGTGATATGGATGTAGTGCATGTATTTATTACTTGAACTGTCTGGGTCAAATAAAACAAATTCTTCTTCTTCTTTTTTAAACTGGCCCTACTTATCCAGATTATGTCCCTTCATTGTTTGCCTTAAAGGCAGCTGCAGTTTGTTGTTGTCGTCAAGTGGGTGAGGAAAGATTCCAGAGAGCAAAAAGAAGAATGGTCCAAAAAACCGAGGAAGATAAAATACAAGAAACTGAAGAACACAAAAGCAAATTCCCATGGTCTCTATTGGTTTGCCCAAGTTTTTTTCAGTTGTTCTAGACAGCAACTCAGGCTTCACATGATTAAAACACTTATTAACTGCAAAAGTCATCATCCTTTATTGTTACTGAAGTTATGTAAATTTTGTTGGTAATAACTGTATAAATGACCAGATCACACTCAGTCATATCAGCGACTTCCATCTACAATTGAATCAGGGAGTAATACATGTGACCTTTCTTCAAATTCCCTTGTCTGTCAATGCAGAAGCTACTGTCACAAAATTTTATGGGATCCTGTCCCTTCAATAAGAATGGACACTTTACTTCAACCAGATTATTGCTGTGACAACCACATGATCTCACACTGTCTGGAGAGGCACAAAGATAGGGGTATTTCTCATTCACTAATAGACCAGTCCTCTTCAGGCTGGCCTCAGTGTGGTATGGTCTGACAGTTGTCTCATAAACAGAGAGGGCCTCTGCCTTGTTATCCAGTCTCCACTGTGTTAGAGTGTAGATAAGGATGATAACGATTAAACGATACGCTGACAAGGTGGCTTATTTGGTCATCCAACTGCGCTATTATTCACATGTGCCCATTCACACAAACAACTGATAAACTACAACTAACTACATCTACACAACTAACCTACATAACACAATGAACGCCGGCTTAGCGCGTCTGTTTGTTTACATCTTTCTGCGCATGCGCGACCTACTTCTCTTTGTTGCCAAATACAGCAACCCCGAATTTGTTCACAATCACGTGTTAACTTTTGCGGACAAGTGCAAGGGAGGGCACTGCTATATATAGCAGTACTGTGGATGTGCCAACTTCAAAGGTCGTTTTTTACCGAGGCTCCCTAGATCAAAGGTCTGTTTTTCACACGTTCTCCCTAGAACAAGAGTATACTTTTTGATATTGGATGCTCTTATCAAGGGTAGAGGTATGTGACCTACAGCTGAACATCCCTATCCACATTTAAGTGTAGTGCCCCCCCCTGAATGGGCATAACACAGGCAGAAATAGCCGATCCGACATAGATAAATAGTATATCTAACAAAAACAGAAGTAGCCGATTCGACGTAGGGAAAACTAGCCGATCCGACGTAGACAGAAGTAACCGATTCGAAGTAGACAGAAATAGCCGATCCGACGTAAGCAGAAATAGCCGATCTGAAGTAGACATATCTGAAGTAGCCGATCCGACGTACTAAGCGTAGGTGTTCTTCCGGTCGTGGCATGCCGAAGCGAAGGCGAATCCAAAGCGGATCTCGTTACGTCAATAGATCTAGATTCAGAGCCGATCCGACGAAGCGAGGCAGCATTTAGCCGAATTTTCGAAGGGAAAAACGTTGCCGACCCGACGTAGGCAGAAGAAGCCGATCCGACGTTGACAGAAGTAGCCGATCCGACGTAGTTAACGTAGCTGGTTGTCCGGTCGTGGCATGCTTAGGCGAAGGCGACATCCAAAGCGGATCTCGTTGTACGTCAATACAGCTAGACTCTAAGCCAAGGAGGCACTTAGCCGAATTTTCGGAGAGAAAAGCATTGCCGAACCGACGTAGACAGAAGTAGCTATTTGTCCGGTCGTGGCAGTGAAGTCAGATCCTACCGACGTAGGTGTCCGTAGTAATAAGGAGAAAGACGAACGAGTTAGCGAGCTGAAAAAATAAAAGAGAGCGACGTCGATATGTTTCGCTACAACGAAACGTGATTTCTCTTCTCAATATCACATGCTTGTAGAGACGCGTGTCATCTTTCTTCTCGTGGACGTTTACAAGTTCTGTAACATTCTTGTTTATTTGTTAACAAAGAGGTGTTTGCCAATTTTTATATACTTGGGAATCGTAATGCAATTCCACAACTGCATAAATGTCGACATTGTTATTCTTTAATTAAAATTATCTGCAATACGTAACACATACAGACATACAAACTAGACCAGGATCACCACGTTGTGGGAGCGACAACACAGACAGGGAGAAGATCATGGGCAAACATGGAACAGGCAGGACGACTGAAAATGGCAGCAGAATGTGTGACATAAGTGAGGAAAATTACTTTGTAATCGGAGGAACGCTTTTCCAACATAAGACAAATCACAAATTGACATGGAGGTCTCCAAATGGCGAGACCGAGAGCCAAATAGATCACATCCTAATTAACGGGAAATGGAGGCGCTCACTACAAGATGTCAGAACAAGGAGACTAGCATATGCTGGCGGCGACAACAGCCTGTTTGTGGGAAAACAAACAGGCTGTGGAAAGAGAGAGAGAAGAAGTGGAGAAAAGAAGCAACAGCGCTTCGATACGGACAAGTTACAGAACGCAGAAACGACGCAACAGTTCAGAATTGCTCTGAAGAACAGTTTTAATACATTATGCAGGAAGAAACAGCGACAATAATACGCAGTTTCAACAAGGTTATGGAGCAAGCAGGGAAAACAGTGCTAGGAAACAGAATATCAAAGAAAGAGCAATGGATCTCCACACATCAACCTCGGACAAAATAGGCCAAAGGAAGGATACAAAAATGCGATTACTCACTACAAAATCACCAAGACTCAAAGAAATACTTTTCCATGGAATTTTTTTAGAAAGACAAAAAAGGGAAAGAGAGTGCCAGAATGGATAAATGCACATACATAGAGAGTTTGGCCACGGAGGCAGAAGAAGCATCGTGCAGACAAGACATGAAGTCACTCTACAAAATAATGAAGAAGCTGAAAGGAGATACAGGACCCAACCAGAAATTCCCACTGAAAGCCACTGACGGAAAGATCACAGTTGAGAAAGAGAAGGTGGAGAGGTGGAAGGAACACTTTTCAACCATTCTCAAACGTCCGGACCCACCCATCATTGCTGACATTCCTGAGGAAGTGGAGGACCTCGCAGACAACCTCAACCGGACCACCGAAGCAGAAGTCCGAGAAGCCATTAAAGCTCAGAAGAATGGAAAAGCACCAGGAAATGACAGTGTTTGACGGAGGGAAACAGGGGCATCAGATGGACAGTTACCTGAATTCTAGAAGACCTGGACTATGCAGATGATATTGGATTGCCGTCCAGCAGACACAAGGACATGCAAGAAAAGATGGAGACAATTGTTCTGGACTCAGCACCAGAGATCGACCAAAAGCTCAACACATCAAAAACCAAATTGACGAGAAGCAACCACAAGACAGACAATCCTATTATTACCGTCAACTGTGATGTTTTGGAATGTTTGATGTATTCTTGGGAAGCAAAGTCAGAGCAGATGGAGGCTCCGAGAAAGATGACACTGCTAGAATCAACGAAGCCAGCCAGGCTTTCGCTATGCTGAAGTCCATCTGGCATTCAAGACAACTGAGATTGTAAACTAAACTGAGACTACAAAATAGTAACGTCCTCAGTGAACGTCTCTATGGTCTGAGTGCAATAAGCTGGCAGCACGACTAACACACAAGCTAGAAACCTTCCACAACAAGTGTCACCGGAAGATTGTAGGGATATTTTGACCAAACACCATCACTAATGAAGATCTGTTTCGCCAGACATATTCAACAGCCCTGGATACGAAGATCAAGAGACGGATATGGATATGGCTAGGGCACATTTGCAGAATGCCCACAGGCGAACTACCATAGATAGCCCTAAGTTGGACAGCGGATGGAAGACGAAGACGAGGTCGCCGAAAGAAACGTGGAGAAGGAAATGAAGGCATGCCAGCTGACGTGGTGTACGATCAATGCACGGGATGCCGACCGACAGCAGCGGCGCTCTCTTGTTAATTCGTTATGTGCCACTTAATGCACGAAGAGGATTGAATGAGTGAGACCAAGATCAAGCGTGTAGTCCATAATTTTAGATTCATGCAATATTCTGGAACACTTATAAGTACGCAACACTATAACACTAGTTAGGTAAGATCGTAAATTAATAGGAGTAACGACACATATGTCAACAAAGGTTTGGTGAATTTAATATTTAGTTTTTTTTCTCATAGTATAAATACAGTGCACCCTAGTTCCTTTGGTCATTTCCTTAATCTTTAGTCCTACTTCCGCTTACCGCACATGTCTACGACCTCCTATAGCATAATGCATTACTATAAAAAGTAAGTGTCGTAGGAAAGGCGACAATAACATAAATTCCGCAATGCCACTACCTTAGCCATACTTCCGCTTACCGTACTTATCTTATTATAGCGCTTTTCTGTAACAATACTTACGGGGGTAAGAAAAGGTCACTGCACAGATACATTTTTAAAGGTCGAGGATGAATGAATGTTTATTTTCACAATCAACTGGTACATGTGTTTATAACAATATTTTACAATTGTGGAAATGGAGACAGCTGAAGTGTTATACTTATTAAACACTGTCCCCATCCCTTTTGTAACCTGCGATACATTAATAACTACCATGTTATAACAATATAAAAAATAGGAAGAATAACAATATTTGTACAACACTGTTAGTAGATTTAACGATTTCACTAAATTTGTGTCAGTAATTAATACACACTTAAGAAATACACAGATGTCATGATATAATTACAACATTACAGTAATGATGTGTACTTTTCATAGATTTTATTTCTATATAACGTCTTAAAGGTAGTAATACTGTTAGAGGTCTATATTTTATCATCTAACATCTTCCACAGTTTCACACCATGTATTGTTACACAATTTGCTTTTTTTTTTTTCTTGCAAAAACGTGCCTTATATTTTTACTTTGGCCAGGGATATAGGCTGATCCCAAGCTTATCTTGAACATATTTTGTAGATTTATAGGTAAACACCTCTTGTGAGCCTTATACATTATCATAGCTGTTTTCAGTTCAAGCAATTCCAGAAATAACACATTTGAATGATGTAGGTAATTCACATTGCTCACAATTCTTATTGCCTTTTTGTAACATGTAGATATAATTTATATTAGTCTTATATGTGTTACCCCACACTTCACAACAGTATGTCATATATGGAAGATATAGTGAGTTGTACAATATCATGCAGGAGGTTCTATCTAGCACATGTATTGCTTTGTACATAATTCCAATTCTTAAAAAAAACTTGGCTTTCGTCATGGCAATATGGTCTTTCCAGTTGAGCTTGTTATCTATTAATACTCCTATAAACTTAGTTTTATACACCATGTCAATCTTAGTTTTATTAATGCTTATTTCTACATTAATTTTTTCTTGCAGTTGCTAAACAATATTAAATTAGTTTTGGATATATTTAGGGATAGTTTATTAACTGCAAACCATGTGTTTAATTGATCCAGTTCACTACTTATGTTTTTACTTAGTTGAACAGGATCACTTCCTGAACAGAAAATATTTGTGTCATCTGCAAAAAGGATAAATTTCAATAATGCTGAAGTATTGCAAATGTAATTGATATACAGTTTAAATAATTTAGGCCCTAAGATCGAGCCTTGTGGTACTCCACATATTACTTTTTAGTAAGTCAGAATCACAGTTATCAAATGTAACATATTGTAGTCGGTTTTGTAGATAGCTATTGAGCTAGTCATTTGCAATACCTCTTATTCCATACTGATTTAATTTAGATAATAGCAATTCATGATCTAGTGTATCAAAAGCCTTTTTTTTAAGTCTATAAAACACCAATAGTGCATTTCTTATTATCCAATGCTGTTGTAATTTCTTCTGTGAGTTCCAAGTAGTGCTAATGATGTGGAGATACTCGATCTAAAACCACACTGACTGTTGCTTAGTATGCTGTGTTTTTCAATAAATGCATCAAGTCTGTTATAATATAGTTTTTTTTCAGGATTTTTGAAAACTGTGGTAAAAGAGAAATATGTCTGTAGTTAGAAAAAACATGTTTATCATTACTTTTAAAAAGAGGGATTACCTTTGCTATTTTAATTTTATGTGGAAAGATACTTTGTTTAAAAGAGTTATTGCATATATGGGTAAGTGACTTCACAATGTGAGAAATTACCTTTTTAATTATGGACATATCTATGTTGTCATTTCCTGAAGATGTTTTAAATTTTTATAGTTCTTAACAATATAAGTTATTTCACTTTCTGTTACACCATTTAAAAACATTGTCTTAGCATTACGACTTCTTAAGTACTCAGATACATTTGAGTTTTTGTGGAGTGTTTTTTGGTAGTTTAGGTCCTACATTTACAAAATAATTATTAAACCCGTTGGCAAAATCTTTCTTAACTTTTACTGTTATACCATTATTTTCAAAACTATTTGGATGGTATGTATCTGTATATCCTTTCCTAATGATAGTGTTCAGTATCTTCCAAGTTCCCTTAATATTGTTTTATTCTTTTTCCAATAATTTGTTGTAATATGTTTTTTCACTGGTTTAACAAGATTTAACAAGATTGCCACCCAGAGAATTAACTCTAGGTGGCAGGTGGACAAGGAAGCCCTTTGGCTTATCGAGAGTCCGACCCTTTTATCTATGTGTATCCCGCCCGTCTGAGGTATGTGTCGATTTTATTTTTAAACATATTCACGCTACTAGCACCCACACAATCAGCAAATAATCTGTTCCATTCATTTACAGTCCTTTGTGAAAATGAAAACTTTCTTATATCCAATCTACTCTGCTCCTTTGCCAATGTAAGTTCATGTCCTCTAGTCCTTCTATCTTTCTTAACTGAGAAAAAAATATTTCTATCAATATTTTCATAACCCTTCAATATTTTAAACACTTCTATCTGATCTCCTCTCAATCTCCTGGTCTCTAGTGTTGTTAAACCGCATTTTTTAGGCGTATTTCGTAACTAAGATCCCTCAGTTTTGGTATCATTTAGTTGCTCTCCTCTGCACTCTTTCTAGCATATCTATGTCCTTCCTGCGATATGGCCTCCACGCTTGAATACAATATTCTAAATTAGGCCTAACTATTGTTTTGTACAGCGGTATTATTAGCTCTTTTTCCTTATACGTTATGTTTCGCCTAATTAATCCAGGGATTTGATTTCCCTTTGAAGCTGCAATTCCGCACTGCTCTGAAACCTTCATATCAGCACTAATGGTTAACCCTAAGTCCTTTTCTTTTACAGTAGTACTTAGTACAGTACCCCCTATTGTATATTCTACTTCTTCGTTCCCATGTCCTGTGTGGAGGCATTTACATTTCCCAAAATTGAACAGCATTTGCCACTTTTCAGACCATTTGATCAACCTGTCAAGATCATCTTGTAAATGCTGTCTATCTCCATCACTTTTAATCGTTCTAAACACTTTTGTATCATCCGCAAATTTCAACACCTTGCTTGTTATTTCATCATTCAAATCGTTGATATATATTAAGAATAATATAGGACCTAATACTGATCCCTGTGGTACCCCACTCAATACTGATTTCCAGTTTGAAGCCTCCCCATCAACTACTACACGTTGTCTTCTGTCAATCAACCATTGTTCTATCCAGTTTATTATACCATTTCCTATGCCATGGGCCTTTAGTTTAAGCAGTAATCTTTGATGTGGTACTTTGTCGAAAGCTTTTTGAAAATCTAAGTAGACGATATCTACTGGTGATCCCTCATCTACCCACTTGGTGATGTCTTCCAAAAAACATAACATATTTGTTAAGCATGACCTCGCTTTAAAAACCATGTTGAGATGGGTTTATCAAGTTTTGTTTAACAAGAAAATCCACCATGTGATCTTTAATTAGTCTTTCTAATAATTACAAATCACTGATGTTAAACTCACTGGTCTATAGTTCTCTGACTTGTTTCTCGAACCTTTTTTAAATAACGGTATAATGTTTGCTTCTTTCCATTCTAAAGGAACCACTCCCTCTTCTAATGACAAGTTGAAAACTGTTGCAAGCGGTATGCTAATTTGTTCTACAATTTTCAATAGTAGTTTGGGTGGAATACCATCCACTCCAGGTGATTTATTATCCTTCATAGCCCTTATTTTCTTACCTACCATTTCCGGGGTTACAATTGATTGTCCTAAATAGTCTGAATCTGCCCCCTTGAACTTAGCCTCTGGTACTGGCAGTGAACTAATATCTTCCCTGGTAAACACTGAACTAAAGTACTCATTCAGGTCTTCTGCCATTAAGAATCCCTCTGATATTATATTTCCAGCACTATCTTCTAGAGGACCGACCTTATCTCGAACTTTCTGTTTGCTTCGAACATACGCATAAAACTCTTGCTGTCATGTTTTATATTACTAGCTAATTGTTGTTCATAGCTTCTCTTTGAATTTCTAATTTCAGCTGTAGCTTGGTTAAGTGCTTCTTTATAACTGTTGTAGTCTTCATCATTTCCAGTACATCTATATGACTTCCACATCATTTGTTTGTACTTAATCTTTCTAATGGCTTCTTTCGATAAGTGTTTCTTTTTGGACTGTTTTCCTTGTTTTTTGAAGGGTACAAATTTATCGACTATGCACTTAATTTCACTCTTTAATACATTCCAGCATTCTGTTGCCGTCTTATTTTTCAGTGTGTTATTCCAGTCTATCTTTGCTAAATATTTCCTCATGTCCTTATACCTTCCTTTGTGGAAATTTCTCCTATACTGCTTTTTACTATTCCTTTCTGATTTTACTTTGATGATAAAATGTATCTGGTTGTGATCGCTACTCCCCAGTGGTTCTAAGTATTGATGTCAATTTATGTTTATATGTTTTATATTTGTCTTCTGCAGTTGTTGTTCTGTTTTGTAAAAACGTTTTGTAAAGATTATTTTTCTTTTTACATGCATTCCGTAACCCATTTGTAAACCAAGGTTTGTCAGGATGATTGTTTTTATTTATTAAATGGACAATTCTTATTATACAACAATGCAAAAGTGTCTACAAAATTAGCATAAGCTACATTTACGTCCATTTCGTTTGTTACAGTTTTCCAGTTTACTAATAACAGGCTGTCTTTAAAAGCACTAATACAGGTATCATCACCTTTCTAACATGCATATACTTTGGCACAGAGGGTCTTTTGGCATCTTGATACTTCAATATAGTAAATACTGGCAAGTGGTCACTTATGTCATTTATAAGTAAGCCACTGCATATGTTACTGGTTAATTCATTGGTGAAGATATTGTCAATTAAAGTGGCACTATGTTCTGTTATTCTGGTTGGTTTATCAATAAGTGGATATAATCCCAATGTAAACATTGTGTCCACGAAATGTTTCGTGCAGCAGTTACTATTATATCTCAAGAGATCTATGTTTATATCACCACATAGAAATAGCGTCTTATTATTGTTTTTAACTTTTTTCATTAGTGACTGTATTTGGTCACTGAAAGTTTCAATGCTTGAACCACATGTTCTGTATATACAAGCAACAATCACATTTTCCCTTTACTTAAGTATAATTCTATCGTTACGCATTCCATTATATTAGCAACCACCATTGACATATTAGTTACTGCCTTAAAATAATTTTCGTTTATGTACAATGCTACTCCACCAGATTTCCTGTTGTTTCTCATCACATGTCTTACACCATAGCCTTGTAACACAATGTCAGAACAGTCTTCGGTTTCAAGCCAAGTTTCAGTGATACCGATTCTATCAAAAGGACGTTTCACATTTATTTACAATTTTTTCAATTTTGTCAAAAATTTTCCGGAGTCCTGGCGCATTGAAATGAATAAATAATAAATAAACCAGTGTAATTTTAGTAACATTAGTTAACTAAACTTCAGTATAGTAATTACAGTGTGGTCTGACATTATTGTATAAATTATTATTTGGATCAATGTTTCTTTCAAAGTCACAACAGTTGTATTTTGATATATCAAAGGGTGTAAAATTGAATTCAGAGCATTGCTAGTACAGATTAAAAAGATTGGTATTCATCTCATGTTTGGTGTTGAGAAATCTTAGTTCATGATCATTAATTGCTTGAAAAGGTAATGTCTTAATATAGTCTGAACAGTACCATTTAACATTTGATTTGACATTTGAATTCACGTTTTGTTAATTCTGTACATTCTCTATGTGTCCATGATTCATATAATGCACACTGAATAGAATCACTACTAATGCATTCTTGGCACAGGAAACAAATTTGTTTCATTTCTGTCATTGTTTCGGTGTATTTACCAGTGGTAATGTTCACATTTGTAACTCGGTCAATTACTGGAAAAGTCCCAGGCGGGTGACCTTTTCCTCCGACCAGCCCAATTTGAACAAGTCATCTGGCGAGTCCACAATTTTCTTCACTTCAGTGCCGTTTTCGTAAATTGTGCAGACAATTCTGCCGTCTATGGTCCATACTTTGTTGATGCCAGTGTCTTTCTTTAGCTCACGGACCATCTTTTCCCTGATTGGCGTCAAATCGTCGTTCACGAACACGCCGCGTCGATCCTAGTTGTTTCTCAAGTTACGTTTATGCTTCATCAGTTGTGCCTTCGTGTCTCTGCGGACAAACTTCACTATCAATGGTTTACACTCGCCTGCCCGACTTGGTAGTCTGTGGCTGATACTGATGTCCTCTTATCTCAGCGTCACCCCCATTTCTGCCGTCAAATTTAGGAAACGACATTTTACTAGTGTGATATTTGAAATTCCTATTTTCATCCTATTGACCATGACACTATACCAGTGCGTAAGAAAATGTTTTCTTGAAATTTTGACCCTGAAATTAGTGTATCATAAAGGCATTTTTCATATTTTAGTGTGTGGCTATCGTAAATTATTGCCAGTTTAGTTTATCATTAGGTTAATTTTCTTATTAAAGTGAATGTGTGTACAATCCACACCACAGCCACCGCTGCCACCGCCGCTACCGCCACCACTGCTCGTATAGTCTATCCACCCCACCGCCACCACCGCCGCCGCCACTGGCAGTATAGTCTATCCAGCCCACCGCCGCAACCGCTACCACCGCTTCTCTCCCATTCTGTGTGTGTGTGTTTGTGTGTGTGTTTGTGTGAGTGTTTGTGTGTTTGTTTGTTTGTTTGTTTGTGTGTGTGTGTGTGTGTGTGTGTGTGTGTGTGTGTGTGTGTGTGTGTGTGTGTGTGTGTGTGTGTGTGTGTGTGTGAAAAGGAATACAATCCTCAGGACAGCTCGAAGAGCTTTACACTTTACTCTACTCCCTGGTAGACATGTTGAATCGAAAACCATCTCGACTTCTCTGGGAACCATTCAGCCATGCTGTAGTTAATGCGCCACGTCTATTTGTACACAAATATCCACCAATGTCTATAGCCAAGTACTCGTTCATAGAGCTGAGTGAACTGGAGCAACGTGGAGTGAACGAACTTGCCTACGGGTCGGTATCGCAGCGCAGCATGCGAACCATGGTTCTCTCGGTTGAGAATCTAAAGCTCGAGCCATTGCACCACTACTCTGTGTGTATGTGTCTGTGCGTGCGTGCCAGTTGATTGGCATAGCATTCGTATAATTTTCTGAAATTTAAACTATGAGGTACAGCGCGATCTATTAGAAAACATATGTACATGAAGTGGCCATCTTTCCAACAACACACCCACTTCTAGTATTTAAACTTCCGTGTTTACAAAAACTGTATGTGTCCATGCCATTCACGCAGTTCAGGGAATGTCCTACACGAAGTGTCCCGCCAACTTGTAGAATCCACACTATTAGGAAGCGACCATCTTTCAAACGATTCACTTCCGGCGCACGACTTCCGTTAATATAAAAACAGTGCGGGGCCATGAGGGATAGGTGACATCCGGCACCAACTAAGCGACAACAATGCAACTAGTTAAAATAACGCCATGTACCGTGCTACCATTTATTCGTGGACACATTTCCGGAAAGGTGGAACCGTAAAAGCGGCCATAACAATCACTTGACGTCCGGTACGACGACATTTCCGGCGTTGCGCCTCGTATTGCATAACTGGAGTACTACGTTACATGGTGGCACCACCTAGCGGGTAAAATATACTAATTAAGGTTAGATACAAAAAAACGTTGGAGTTAATGGAGCGAAAATTTGATTTTTTTATCCTGTGGGACAGTTGTTTAATTTTGTTTCGACTCATCCTAACTTTTTCCTGTATCTAACCTTAATTAGTTATATTTTAACACTAGATGGCGCCACCGTGTAACGTAATGCTCCTGTTATACGCTAGGGGGTGATACGCCGGAAGTGTCGTGGTACCGGAAGTCACGTGACTGTCATGGCCGCATCATCAACCTTTCCGGAAGTGTGTCGACGAATAGTGATCTGGAATGCACGGTAGATGGATTTCCTCTAACTAATTTCATTGGTTTTATATTAGTGGAAGTCGTAGTAGTAATAGTTCACACACCCAAGATAAGTATTACCAACAATACACACACCCTTTAAATACCCATGTAATACAATAGCCGTCAGTCTGAATTGCCGCCGCCGTGATCGCTGGTCCCTTGAGACCCGCAGTCCCATCGGGCCTTCGATGCACATTGTGCCTGCCCAAGTACGTGCTGCGCACAATATTTGCGCTGCGAGCAGGGTATCATTTACTGGTGAATCTGCATTTTATTTCAAGAAAATTAGCCAGGAGGAACCTGTCGGTTCTCGAGTGCTAATTGTTTACAATTTATAATGCGTCAATTTCGTAGAAGCGTAGGTTAGGAACCTGCCGGTTATGGACCGACTTCAATGAATTATAATTGTAAGTTAAGGTTTAACTAATCGTTGTAAGGTATAATTCGACCACTGAAGTTAATTAATTTTGACGTCTTCATAACCAGTTTCTGGGCGTGGCCGCTGGCCGCATTCAGTCAACGTTGCGTGTTGTTGCCGGTTGCAACGCGAATATCTGCAGACTAGAACTGGGTATAACCCTTTAACCACGTTGTTGTGTTTGCATCGTGGATAGTTCGTCATGTAATTTAATTTTGTCTTAACTTGTGTTTATGTTCTTTCTTATTTCATTGTGTTTATGACATTCTTGTTCATCATAAATCTAACTATATTTTTGGTTCGATTATGTGAAGCCATACTATGTTGTTTACTTCCCGAACCTATCAATTGGGTATTATCGCTGACTAATTGTTTTATATCCACTGCGTGACACGGTTTAATATTTTGTGATCGTAAATATTTGGGTAGTTTCTTTCGATCTTACTCAAACGTGTTAGTAGTTGTCTGTTGTCATTTATTTAAGTTGTCTAAGCTGTTGTCCAGCTCGGTTAACTTAGTTAAATAATATACATTTACCTGGTATATACACACTGATATATACATGTACACGCATCTAGAAGTCTAAAGTCAACTTATAGACATGTAGTAAAGAACAGGTCATGGAAATAGCAGTGGTGTCCACCACAAAGGCTACCATTGAATCTCAGAAAGAAGGATGGAATAGAGATTGCTGACTTAGCGACAGTCACGGGCGCCAGTACAAACTTTTGGGATAACTTGCTGGAAACAGGACGGATCAGTCTAGAAAGACCCCAGACAGTAGGAGCTACTTCGATAGATTCTTCTAGTAGCAATGAGGCAGATATGTTAAAAGATAAACTGGAAAGGATGAAAGCACAGTATCAAGCGCAACCTCATAAAAGGTATTGCACAATCCATGAGAGGGATTGCTAAATCAAAGAATATGAGAGCGAGAGAGAGAGAGAGAGAGATCAAAGAAAGAATGAGGAGAGAGTAGTAGGAAGAATGGGATCACAGATCCTGTGGGACAGATGTTTAATTTTGTTTCGACTCATCCTAACTTTTTCCTGTATCTAACCTTAATTAGTTATCTTTTAACACTAGATGGCGCCACCGTGTAACGTAGTGCTCCTGTTATACGCTAGGGGGTGATACGCCGGAAGTGTCGTGGTACCGGAAGTCATGTGACTGTCATGGCCGCATCATCAACCTTTCCGGAAGTGTGTCGACGAATAGTGATCTGGAATGCACGGTAGATGGATTTCCTCTAACTAATTTCATTGGTTTTATATTAGTGGAAGTCGTAGTAGTAATAGTTCACACACCCAAGATAAGTATTACCAACAATACACACACCCTTTAAATACCCATGTAATACAATAGCCGTCAGTCTGAATTGCCGCCGCCGTGATCGCTGGTCCCTTGAGACCCGCAGTCCCATCGGGCCTTCGATGCACATTGTGCCTGCCCAAGTACGTGCTGCGCACAATATTTGCGCTGCGAGCAGGGTATCATTTACTGGTGAATCTGTATTTTATTTCAAGAAAATTAGCCAGGAGGAACCTGTCGGTTCTCGAGTGCTAATTGTTTACAATTTATAATGTGTCAATTTCGTAGAAGTGTAGGTTAGGAACCTGCCGGTTATGGACCGACTTCAATGAATTATAATTGTAAGTTAAGGTTTAACTAATCGTTGTAACGTATAATTCGACCACTGAAGTTAATTAATTTTGACGTCTTCATAACCAGTTTCTGGGCGTGGCCGCTGGCCGCATTCAGTCAACGTTGCGTGTTGTTGCCGGTTGCAACGCGAATATCTGCAGACTAGAACTGGGTATAACCCTTTAACCACGTTGTTGTGTTTGCATCGTGGATAGTTCGTCATGTAATTTAATTTTGTCTTAACTTGTGTTTATGTTCTTTCTTATTTCATTGTGTTTATGACATTCTTGTTCATCATAAATCTAACTATATTTTTGGTTCGATTATGTGAAGCCATACTATGTTGTTTACTTCCCGAACCTATCAATTGGGTATTATCGCTGACTAATTGTTTTATATCCACTGCGTGACACGGTTTAATATTTTGTGATCGTAAATATTTGGGTAGTTTCTTTCGATCTAACTCAAACGTGTTAGTAGTTGTCTGTTGTCATTTATTTAAGTTGTCTAAGCTGTTGTCCAGCTCGGTTAACTTAGTTAAATAATATACATTTACCTGGTATATACACACTGAATATACATGTACACGCATCTAGAAGTCTAAAGTCAACTTATAGACATGTAGTAAAGAACAGGTCATGGAAATAGCAGTGGTGTCCACCACAAAGGCTACCATTGAATCTCAGAAAGAAGGATGGAATAGAGATTGCTGACTTAGCGACTGTCACGGGCGCTAGTACAAACTTTTGGGATAACTTGCTGGAAACAGGACGGATCAGTCTAGAAAGACCCCAGACAGTAGGAGCTACTTCGATAGATTCTTCTAGTAGCAATGAGGCAGATATGTTAAAAGATAAACTGGAAAGGATGAAAGCACAGTATCAAGCGCAACCTCATAAAAGGTATTGCACAATCCATGAGAGGGATTGCTAAATCAAAGAATATGACAGAGATCGAGACCGAGATCAAAGAAAGAATGAGGAGAGAGTAGTAGGAAGAATGGGATCACAGATCCTGTGGGACAGTTGTTTAATTTTGTTTCGACTCATCCTAACTTTTTCCTGTATCTAACCTTAATTAGTTATCTTTTAACACTAGATGGCGCCACCGTGTAACGTAGTGCTCCTGTTATACGCTAGGGGGTGATACGCCGGAAGTGTCGTGGTACCGGAAGTCACGTGACTGTCATGGCCGCATCATCAACCTTTCCCGAAGTGTGTCGACGAATAGTGATCTGGAATGCACGGTAGATGGATTTCCTCTAACTAATTTCATTGGTTTTATATTAGTGGAAGTCGTAGTAGTAATAGTTCACACACCCAAGATAAGTATTACCAACAATACACACACCCTTTAAATACCCGTGTAATACAATAGCCGTCAGTCTGAATTGCCGCCGCCGTGATCGCTGGTCCCTTGAGACCCGCAGTCCCATCGGGCCTTGGATGCACATTGTGCCTGCCCAAGTACGTGCTGCGCACAATATTTGCGCTGCGAGCAGGGTATCATTTACTGGTGAATCTGCATTTTATTTCAAGAAAATTAGCCAGGAGGAACCTGTCGGTTCTCGAGTGCTAATTGTTTACAATTTATAATGCGTCAATTTCGTAGAAGCGTAGGTTAGGAACCTGCCGGTTATGGACCGACTTCAATGAATTATAATTGTAAGTTAAGGTTTAACTAATCGTTGTAAGGTATAATTCGACCACTGAAGTTAATTAATTTTGACGTCTTCATAACCAGTTTCTGGGCGTGGCCGCTGGCCGCATTCAGTCAACGTTGCGTGTTGTTGCCGGTTGCAACGCGAATATCTGCAGACTAGAACTGGGTATAACCCTTTAACCACGTTGTTGTGTTTGCATCGTGGATAGTTCGTCATGTAATTTAATTTAGTCTTATCTTGTGTTTATGTTCTTTCTTATTTCATTGTGTTTATGACATTCTTGTTCATCATAAATCTAACTATATTTTTGGTTCGATTATGTGAAGCCATACTATGTTGTTTACTTCCTGAACCTATCAATTGGGTGTTATCGCTGACTAATTGTTTTATATCCACTACGTGACACGGTTTAATATTTTGTGATCGTAAATATTTGGGTAGTTTCTTTCGATCTTACTCAAACGTGTTAGTAGTTGTCTGTTGTCATTTATTTAAGTTGTCTAAGCTGTTGTCCAGCTCGGTTAACTTAGTTAAATAATATACATTTACCTGGTATATACACACTTATATATACATGTACACGCATCTAGAAGTCTAAAGTCAACTTATAGACATGTAGTAAAGAACAGGTCATGGAAATAGCAGTGGTGTCCACCATAAAGGCTACCATTGAATCTCAGAAAGAAGGATGAAATAGAGATTGCTGACTTAGCGACAGTCACGGGCGCTAGTACAAACTTTTGGGATAACTTGCTGGAAACAGGACGGATCAGTCTAGAAAGACCCCAGACAATAGGAGCTACTTCGATAGATTCTTCTAGTAGCAATGAGGCAGATATGTTAAAAGATAAACTGGAAAGGATGAAAGCACAGTATCAAGCGCAACCTCATAAAAGGTATTGCACAATCCATGAGAGGGATTGCTAAATCAAAGAATATGAGAGAGAGAGAGATCAAATAAAGAATGAGGAGAGAGTAGTAGGAAGAATGGGATCACAGATCCTGTGGGACAGTTGTTTAATTTTGTTTCGACTCATCCTAACTTTTTCCTGTATCTAACCTTAATTAGTTATCTTTTAACACTAGATGGCGCCACCGTGTAACGTAGTGCTCCTGTTATACGCTAGGGGGTGATACGCCGGAAGTGTCGTGGTACCGGAAGTCACGTGACTGTCATGGCCGCATCATCAACCTTTCCGGAAGTGTGTCGACGAATAGTGATCTGGAATGCACGGTAGATGGATTTCCTCTAACTAATTTCATTGGTTTTATATTAGTGGAAGTCGTAGTAGTAATAGTTCACACACCCAAGATAAGTATTACCAACAATACACACACCCTTTAAATACCCATGTAATACAATAGCCGTCAGTCTGAATTGCCGCCGCCGTGATCGCTGGTCCCTTGAGACCCGCAGTCCCATCGGGCCTTCGATGCACATTGTGCTTGCCCAAGTACGTGCTGCACACAATATTTGCGCTGCGAGCAGGGTATCATTTACTGGTGAATCTGCATTTTATTTCAAGAAAATTAGCCAGGAGGAACCTGTCGGTTCTCGAGTGCTAATTGTTTACAATTTATGATGCGTCAATTTCGTAGAAGCGTAGGTTAGGAACCTGCCGATTATGGACCGACTTCAATGAATTATAATTGTAAGTTAAGGTTTAACTAATCGTTGTAACGTATAATTCGACCACTGAAGTTAATTAATTTTGACGTCTTCATAACCAGTTTCTGGGCGTGGCCGCTGGCCGCATTCAGTCAACGTTGCGTGTTGTTGCCGGTTGCAACGCGAATATCTGCAGACTAGAACTGGGTATAACCCTTTAACCACGTTGTTGTGTTTGCATCGTGGATAGTTCGTCATGTAATTTAATTTTGTCTTAACTTGTGTTTATTTTCTTTCTTATTTCATTGTGTTTATGACATTCTTGTTCATCATAAATCTAAGTATATTTTTGGTTCGATTATGTGAAGCCATACTATGTTGTTTACTTCCCGAACCTATCAATTGGGTATTATCGCTGACTAATTGTTTTATATCCACTGCGTGACACGGTTTAATATTTTGTGATCGTAAATATTTGGGTAGTTTCTTTCGATCTTACTCAAACGTGTTAGTAGTTGTCTGTTGTCATTTTTTTAAGTTGTCTAAGCTGTTGTCCAGCTCGGTTAACTTAGTTAAATAATATACATTTACCTGGTGTATACACACTGATATATACATGTACACGCATCTAGAAGTCTAAAGTCAACTTATAGACAAGTAGTAAAGAACAGGTCATGGAAATAGCAGTGGTGTCCACCACAAAGGCTACCATTGAATCTCAGAAAGAAGGATGAAATAGAGATTGCTGACTTAGCGACAGTCACGGGCGCATGTACAAACTTTTGGGATAACTTGCTGGAAACAGGACGGATCAGTCTAGAAAGACCCCAGACAGTAGGAGCTACTTCGATAGATACTTCTAGTAGCAATGAGGCAGATATGTTAAAAGATAAACTGGAAAGGATGAAAGCACAGTATCAAGCGCAACCTCATAAAAGGTATTGCACAATCCATGAGAGGGATTGCTAAATCAAAGAATATGAGAGAGAGAGAGAGAGAGAGAGAGAGAGAGATCAAAGAAAGAATGAGGAGAGAGTAGTAGGAAGAATGGGATCACAGATCCTGTGGGACAGTTGTTTAATTTTGTTTCGACTCATCCTAACTTTTTCCTGTATCTAACCTTAATTAGTTATATTTTAACACTAGATGGCGCCACCGTTTAACGTAGTGCTCCTGTTATACGCTAGGGGGTAATACGCCGGAAGTGTCGTGGTACCGGAAGTCACGTGACTGTCATGGCCGCATCATCAACCTTTCCGGAAGTGTGTCGACGAATAGTGATCTGGAATGCACGGTAGATGGATTTCCTCTAACTAATTTAATTGGTTTTATATTAGTGGAAGTCGTAGTAGTAATAGTTCACACACCCAAGATAAGTATTACCAACAATACACACACCCTTTAAATACCCATGTAATACAATAGCCGTCAGTCTGAATTGCCGCCGCCATGATCGCTGGTCCCTTGAGACCCGCAGTCCCATCGGGCCTTCGATGCACATTGTGCCTGCCCAAGTACGTGCTGCGCACAATATTTGCGCTGCGAGCAGGGTATCATTTACTGGTGAATCTGCATTTTATTTCAAGAAAATTAGCCAGGAGGAACCTGTCGGTTCTCGAGTGCTAATTGTTTACAATTTATAATGCGTCAATTTCGTAGAAGCGTAGGTTAGGAACCTGCCGGTTATGGACCGACTTCAATGAATTATAATTGTAAGTTAAGGTTTAACTAATCGTTGTAACGTATAATTCGACCACTGAAGTTAATTAATTTTGACGTCTTCATAACCAGTTTCTGGGCGTGGCCGCTGGCCGCATTCAGTCAACGTTGCGTGTTGTTGCCGGTTGCAACGCGAATATCTGCAGACTAGAACTGGGTATAACCCTTTAACCACGTTGTTGTGTTTGCATCGTGGATAGTTCGTCATGTAATTTAATTTTGTCTTAACTTGTGTTTATGTTCTTTCTTATTTCATTGTGTTTATGACATTCTTGTTCATCATAAATCTAACTATATTTTTGGTTCGATTATGTGAAGCCATACTATGTTGTTTACTTCCTGAACCTATCAATTGGGTATTATCGCTGACTAATTGTTTTATATCCACTGCGTGACACGGTTTAATATTTTGTGATCGTAAATATTTGGGTAGTTTCTTTCGATCTTACTCAAACGTGTTAGTAGTTGTCTGTTGTCATTTATTTAAGTTGTCTAAGCTGTTGTCCAGCTCGGTTAACTTAGTTAAATAATATACATTTACCTGGTATATACACACTGATATATACATGTACGCGCATCTAGAAGTCTAAAGTCAACTTATAGACATATAGTAAAGAACAGGTCATGGAAATAGCAGTGGTGTCCACCACAAAGGCTACCATTGAATCTCAGAAAGAAGGATGAAATAGAGATTGCTGACTTAGCGAGAGTCACGGGCGCTTGTACAAACTTTTGGGATAACTTGCTGGAAACAGGACGGATCAGTCTAGAAAGACCCCAGACAATAGGAGCTACTTCGATAGATTCTTCTAGTAGCAATGAGGCAGATATGTTAAAAGATAAACTGGAAAGGATGAAAGCACAGTATCAAGCGCAACCTCATAAAAGGTATTGCACAATCCATGAGAGGGATTGCTAAATCAAAGAATATGAGAGAGAGAGAGAGAGAGAGATCAAATAAAGAATGAGGAGAGAGTAGTAGGAAGAATGGGATCACAGATCCTGTGGGACAGTTGTTTAATTTTGTTTCGACTCATCCTAACTTTTTCCTGTATCTAACCTTAATTAGTTATCTTTTAACACTAGATGGCGCCACCGTGTAACGTAGTGCTCCTGTTATACGCTAGGGGGTGATACGCCGGAAGTGTCGTGGTACCGGAAGTCACGTGACTGTCATGGCCGCATCATCAACCTTTCCGGAAGTGTGTCGACGAATAGTGATCTGGAATGCACGGTAGATGGATTTCCTCTAACTAATTTCATTGGTTTTATATTAGTGGAAGTCGTAGTAGTAATAGTTCACACACCCAAGATAAGTATTACCAACAATACACACACCCTTTAAATACCCATGTAATACAATAGCCGTCAGTCTGAATTGCCGCCGCCGTGATCGCTGGTCCCTTGAGACCCGCAGTCCCATCGGGCCTTCGATGCACATTGTGCCTGCCCAAGTACGTGCTGCGCACAATATTTGCGCTGCGAGCAGGGTATCATTTACTGGTGAATCTGCATTTTATTTCAAGAAAATTAGCCAGGAGGAACCTGTCGGTTCTCGAGTGCTAATTGTTTACAATTTATAATGCGTCAATTTCGTAGAAGCGTAGGTTAGGAACCTGCCGGTTATGGACCGACTTCAATGAATTATAATTGTAAGTTAAGGTTTAACTAATCGTTGTAAGGTATAATTCGACCTCACAATCCATGAGAGAGATTGCTAAATCAAAGAATATGAGAGAGAGAGAGAGAGAGATCAAAGAAAGAATGAGGAGAGAGTAGTAGGAAGAATGGGATCACAGAATGAATAGACGCAGGTAACAGGAGATAGATGATGAAATGACATAAAGAAATCCCACTACATTACTAGAATCCAACAACCCTCTAGCAACACAAATCCAGTTAGGGAGATATATGAAGTGGTTCACAACTACACTCCAGTTGGCGTGAAACGTGAGTCAGTCAGAGGACTAGATGGCACCCTAAATAAAGATAATGTGTGTATCACATCACAGAACGAACATGACAACACCCATAGATATGGCACACATGACACATTCCATGACCACCACACACATGATATATATCCCATAGTCGCCAAACAATACACCACGAAAGGGGAAGGAAGAAGAAAGACGACAAAGGAGTAAATTGCAGAGGCAAAATATTCTGACGACGACTCATCCGCGATGTCTTCATAGTCTTCTTCACCGGATTTTCTTGATACCAACTCAGCCTCATCTGACGAATCGTTAGAAAGGGATAGACAGGGGGATGATAAAAGATATCGTCGACGAAACGTAAATGGCTTAATTAAATGTAAAAAGGAAATAACCTAAATTTGAAATATTCAGACTTGAGTAAAATCTTTGCCTGATATGCTAGTCGGCATTCGGGTTTTGGTTAACAGGTCATATTTAGTGTATATATTTTCTGTTGTAATTATCCATAATTCACTACTATTTACATAAAATAGTGCATACATATTCCTCGTAATATATCCCGTTCTTTTTATGATTGTGGGAGTAGCACTGTAAATAGTTTACACACCCAAGACAAGTACGCATAACCGCATTACACCCCAACTTCGGCCTCGTTAATCTGCGGTTTTGCAGGTGTCCACATTGTGCCTGCCCAAGTAAATGCTGCGCACAATAATATGAAACTCCTGGACGCCACATATCAGCACGACCACGGCGCCGAAGAGCGCAACTCGATAGATCGAAAGATACACGACGGAGTCTGATCTGCCTGTGAAGTTGGATATTCGGGGGACTGAAGAGAGTCAGAGTTACTCACGTCATTTAGCCGCTTTTATTTTTGGATAATCCGCTGCAGAATGGCAACCACTAGAGATATTGACGTGGTTTTCGGCATCTGCTTCCGTTCCCGGAAGTGTGTCGACGAAGAGCGTAGTATACTTACACGGTAGATGGCGTTACTCTAACTAGTTATATCGGTGTCCGTTGGGAGGCGCCGGAAGTCACCTATCTCTCACGGCCGCGCATAGTTTTTATATTATCCGAGTCGTGCAACCGGAATTGGATCGTTTCAAAGATGGTCGCTTCCTAATAATTTGGATTCTACAATATGGTGCGACACTTTGTGTAGGAAATTACCTAAACCGCGTGAATGGCATGGCCACATGCAGCATTGGTAAATACGGAAGTTTAAGTACCTGAAGTGTCTCGTCGGAAAGGTCATTTCATGTACATAGGTTTTCTGCTAGATAGCGCTGTAGCTCATACTTTAAATTTAAGAAAATCATACTATTGCCATGTCCATCAACTGGTTGCTTTACTGGAAATGAACCCATCTTTAATTTTTATATAGGGGTTTCCGTGCTTTCTGCTTCATAGTTTTTGGATGGATGTCTATGATTTCATTTTCGATTATTTAAATTCCAATAGTCTGTTCTACGTTGTTTTACACTTTGCTGGGAAATATTTATAAATGTCATCTCACTAGACACAAACTACTACAGTTCTAAGATACACGCACTCATACTCGCTCGCACGCATGGTCGTACGTACGTACGCACGCACGCACGCAGAAACACATACACGCAGAGCAGTGGTGTAGTGGCTAGAGTTTTGGACTCTCAACCGAGAGCACCATGGTTCGAATCCTGTACAGCGATGTCGAACCTTGGCAAGTTCGTTTACTCCACGTTGCTCCAGTTCACTCAGCTGGCTATAGACAGTGGTGGATATTTGTGTACTAGTGTTCGCGCATTAACCACAGCAAGGCTGAATGGTTCCGAAAGAAGTCGAGATGGTGTTCGATTGAACAGGTCTACCAAGAAGTAAAGTGAATTGGATGCCTTTTCACACACACACACACACACACACACACACACACACACACACACACACACACACACACACACACACACACACACACACACACACACACACACACACACACACACACACACACACACACACACACACACACACACACACACACACACACACACACACACACACACACACACACACACACACACACACACACACACACACACACACACACACACACAAACACACACACACAAACAAACACACACACACACAAATACACATCCACAGAGATGTGATGGTGGCGGTGGTGGCGTTGAGGTGGATAGACTATACTAGCAGTGGTGGCGGCCAGTGGTGGCGGTGGGGTGGATAGTACACACTTCAATACGAAATTTACCTAATGATAGACTAATCTGGCAATAATTTATGACAGCCACGCACTAAAATACGACAAGTTCCTTCATCAAACACTAATTTCTGATCAAAATTAAATTTCAAGAAAACGTTTTTTTTCTCACGCTCTGGTATAGTGACATGGTGAATAGGATGAAAATAGGTATTTCAAATATCACACTAGCAAAAAATGTAGTTTCCTAAAACTAAACTTGTTGCTCGACCTTTAAAATTTATCTGTGTATTGACCTGTTTAATAAGTCTTGTCATAGTAAAGCGCTATATTATGCTATGAACGTCGTAGACCTGTACGGTAAGCAGAAGTAGGGCCAAAGTTTACGGAAATCACCAAAGGGTTCACGGTACAACAAAAAAACCTAAATATTAAATTCACCAAACGTGTGTTGACATCTGTGTCGTTACGCCTATTAATTTACTTCTTTACTTAACTGATGTTATTGTTTTGCATACTTACAGTATAAATGTTCCAGAATATTGCACGAATCTAACATTATGGACTATACCCTTGAACGTAGTCTCACTCACTCAATCCTCTTCTTGCCTTAGGTAGCACATAAGGCATTAAAACGAAAGCAACACTGCAGTCGGTCGGCAACCCGTGCAGTGATCGTACTCCACGTCAGCTGGAATGCCTTCATTTTCTTCTCCACCGTTCTTCTCCACGTTTCTTTTGGGCGACCTCGTCTCAATCTTCCATCCGCTGTTCAATTTATGGTTAACTTTGGTAGTTCGCCTGTTGGCATTCTGCATATGTACCCTAGTCATCTCCATCTACGTCACTTGTTCTTCGAAGCCAGGGATGTTGAATCTGTCTGGCGGAGCAGTTCTTCATTGGTGATGGTGCTTGGCCAATGTACCCCTATAATCTTCCGGAGATACTTGTTTTAGAAGGCTTCTAGCATATGTGTTAGTCTTGCTTCCAGCCCTCAGGCCCACAGAGAAGTACAATGAGGACGTTAAAATTGTATAGTCTCAGTTTAGTTTTCAATCTCAGCTGTCTTGACTGCCAGATGGATTTCAGCATTTCAACTGGTTGGCTTTGTTAATTCTAGTAGTGGCATCTTTCTCGGAGTTTCCATCTGTTGTGGCTTTGATTCCCGAGAATACATATTCCAAGGCATCACCGTTGATGGTAGTAATGGAATGGTCCGTCTTGTGGTTGCTCCTCACCAATTTGGTTGTCGATGTGTTGAGCTTTAGCCCGATCTCTGGTGCAGAGTCCTTATTTTCTCAATCTTTTCTTGCATGTCCTTGTGTCTGCTGGACAGCAGTCCCATATAATCTGCATAGTCCAGGTCTTCTGTTTCCCTCCCTCAAATACCCTTATTTCCTGGTGCTTTTCCATTCTTCTGAGCTTTAATGGCTACTCGGACTTCTGCTTCGGTGATTGGGTTGAGGTTGATCGCGAGGTCCTCCACTGCCTTAGGAATGTCAGCAATGGTGGGTGGGTCCGGACGGTTATGAATTGTTGAAAAATTTTCCTTCTATCTCTCCACCTTCTCTTTCTCAACTGTGATGATTTTTCCATCTGTGGCTTTCAGAGTGACTTGATGTATTGTCTGCTTGCTGCTTCTTCTGCCTCCGTGGCCAGAAGCTCTATGGATGTGCCTTTATTCATTCTGGCACTCTTTTTCACTCCTTTGTTTTTCTGCGAAATTTCCTTGGAATGTCTTTCTTGATGTCTTGATGATTTTGTAGTGAGTAGTCGCTTCTTTACAACCTTTCTTTGGCCTATTTTGTACCAGGTTAATGTGGAGATTCTTTGCTCTTTGTTTGATTTTCCGTATCCTAGCACTGTTTTCCCTGCTTGTCTATAGGCTTGTTGAAACTGTGTATTGTCATCTCTGTTTCTTCCTACAGAATACTAAATGTGTTATTCAGAGCAATTCTAAAAGACTATCTTGTGAAGTCTCTACCGATAATCTGCCAAGTATGCAAGCGGCTTTCGGGCACGTGTGCTTCTGCGCACAGGCGTCAAGTCCACACGTGGCGATGGTGTGTTTGCATCAACATTGCTTATTTTCTCGGCAGTGTGTCTTGCGCCAGCACAGGATCTTCAATCGGCATCGTCCTGTCAGCACGAGGCAGTGCGACAGATGATATATCTTTCGCTTCACGTGGCAGAAGATTCGAACTGTCTTCCACGGTCTCACTCTCTGGAAGTGGTGTGCATTCGTCTACCACACGTACAGCTCGTCGGTTGCGTCTGTAAATAAGACCTTCAACCAAAATGACGTACGACTGGTTTGATAGCTTCTTCGTGCAGTCGCCAAGCGTCCATGTATCTTGACCTGGCAACTTTATACGTATAGCATCACCCGGTGCTATCGGTTTCAAATTATGTGCTGACCTGTTGTAGTGTGCTATTTGAGCATCATTGCTAGCTTTCCTGTCACGAGACACATTGGCAGCACTCTCTGGTATCAGCATGCTGCACTTAATCGGGAACAGAGTTCGACATCGACGACCGAAAACAGCTGTGCAGGGATGCGCTGTAATCCTCACGCACAGTATTTCTATACAGTTCAGCACCGCTATTTGGACGGCACAGCCATCTTTCATCGCTTTCGTCACGGGGTTCTTCATCCTCCCTATTGCTATTTCTACCTGCCCGTTGCTCTGGGGGTATCTCGGACTGCTCGTAATGTTCCCGAGGTCCCATCTCTGCACGAACTCTCTGAACTCGGCACAAGAAAACTGTGGCCTGTTGTCTGACATCACGACTTCCGGTACTCCATGACGTGCAAACTGTGATCTCATTGCATCGATTACACATATCGTACGTGTACTCGAACCGAGGTTCATCAGGTTCAATAGTCAACCAACAGTATATACTCCTGTCCCTGCAGTTCGAACAAGTCAGCACCAACTTTTGTCCAAGACCTGCCTGGAACGTCGTGAGGCATCATAGGCTCTTTGCACTGTTCTGGTCTGAGTGACGTAATCAGTGATCTCCTGGTCCATCAACGGCCAGTACACAGCATCTTTGGCGAGGCGTATTCAACCCTGTATACCCTGATGCGAACGGTGTACCGTAGCAATGATGTTATTGCATAAACTGGTCGGCACTACGATCCTGCAGTTCTTGAACAGCAGTCCATGCTGCACAGCCAGTTCATGTCGCACATTGTACTATGCACGAATGTCCAGGTCACTGTCAGACGTCTGTGCTGGCCAACCTTTCATTGTCAACTGCATCAGCTTCTGGAGAGCACAGTCACTGACAGTGGCTGCTCGCAGCTCCTCCAGCTGGTTGGGAAACACTGACAGTCCTTCTGTCGTGTATATCATATCTACTGAAACAGCGTGAACACTTGTTTCACCAGGAATGCATGCACGGCACATCCATACTATAGCGTTGGAGTCACAGCAGCATGCGTTGCAATCGCTTGGTTGCAGTCACGGGAGGATTATTTTTAATGGATTGTGATCACTCTGCACTTGCACCTTCTCTCTTCTATACACATATTTGTTGAACTTCTCGCAGGCGAATACTGTAGGTAGTAACTCCTTCTCGTGTTGAGCGTATTGTCTCTCTCTGTGTGTAAGTGCTCTTGATGCATATACCACAGGAAACCCATCCTGCAGCAATCCTGCACCGAAACCCCTTCTGAAGCATCGCACTGGATGCACACAGGCTTTCTGACATCGTAGTACTGGAGTACTGGGTATTTGTGAGCTCCTTCTTCAAATACGTCCAGATGTGTACTCAGCCAACTCCACCCTCTGTCTTTGTCCATGAGTCGCCTCAGGTGTTCAAGTTTGTCAGACAGATGTGGCACAAACGTTGCAAGGTAGTTTACAGGCCCAAGCAGCCTTTGTACTGCCTTGGTGTCTTCTGGTCTTGGCATCTTCTCGATTGCCTCTACTTTCTTCGGATCTGCTCGGAGTCCTTCACGTGTTAGCAGATGTCCAATGTATGGAACGTCTGTCATCCCGAGCTTGGTCTTCTCGGCATTTAGTCGGAGATTTCGCTCTCTATTCCGCTCCAAGAACGCTCGTAGGTACTTGTCGTGATCTGACTCGACCCCCTCATCAGTTGTACTACAGCCTGCAATCAGGAAATCATCGTGGATTACTTCTACGCCTTTCAGACCTTCAACCAGTTGGTTCATCGTGCGTTGCCAGACCTCGGGTGCAGAGTTAATGCCGAAAGACATTTTTAGCCATCGGTATCGACTGGATGGTGTGTTGAAACACGTCAACATACTAGATTTCTCATCCAACGGTATTTGCCAGAACACGCTCATTTCGTCCATCACGGTGAACACTCTGGCATTCTCCAGCCTGGTACTGTCCTCTTCAATTATTGGCATGGAGTAGTATACACGTCTGATTGCGTTATTTAAATCTTTCGGATGTAAGCAAATTCTGATCTGTCCGTCTGGTTTCTAAAGTATGGTGTGTGACTCTGTCATCAGGGTTGGGTTATGCGCATAGTGTTGTACAGTAGTGTAGTGGTTAGTAGCTTGCTTCCGACCTCCCGCTTTCCGCTTCAGCCGCCAGATAGCCTCATCTGAGGTGAAAAGAAAGCCGAGTGCGAAAGTATTTCCTTCTTGTATATAGCGTCTCCTCAATCAAGACTCATGCAGTGCCTCGTTGCGACACCAAATGGTAACTGGACACCTTACGGCTCCAGACCAAATCTGCATGGGATCTAGTGTTCCAGCCACAAAAAACCTTGGCGGAGTAGCATAAGCCCGATGTGTTTGTGCAGTGCCCAACAGTGTGTGGTCATGTACCGATCCCCACAAATCATGTTCCACCTATGGGTCAAATAGCCGCCAGGAGAGAGATAGGCTCCACCAGTTTAGAAAAACTGCTCCAGACACGCTACACGATGACCAAAGCACCAAAGTCAATACCGGATCCCTCGCAGCCCGGGTTACCAATGACCGCGCCATCCGTCTTCCATCAAGACGGACGTGACAAATATGCTGCTGATGGACCCTCACCCAAAACGTTCCGTGATCGGGATTACATCACTATTGCCTCATAGAATGTAAGAACACGTAGCCAAACAGGAAAAATGAAAGAACTTGCACATGAGATGGAAAGATACTACTTGGACTATGTGCACCTACTTGGACTATGTGAGACCAGGTGGAAGAGCTGTGGTGAAGTACAAACAGACGAAGGAAATACTACAGCGGAGAAAATGACAAACATGTAAAGGGAGTAGGATTCCTTGTCAGCTAAGACATAAAGAACTCGGTACTATGGTGCCACCCAACATTCAGCAGGCTCATAACCATCAGCATTAGAGCAACACATTTCAACATCACGGTGGTACAATTTTATGCCCCGACATCAGATTATGATGATGAGCAAGTGGAAGAATTCTACAATCAACTCCAGAACATCGTCGACGGGGTAGACAAGAAGGAAATTCTGATTGTCCAGGGTGACTGGAATGCCAAAATGGGTGTCGATGCACATTCAGAATGGAAAGATTCCTGCGTTTTTTTTGTAATGCTACAACTAATGAGAGAGAGTTGCGCCTGCTGGAGTTTGCCAACTACAACAATACGGTGCTTGCAAACACACTTAAAAGACATAAAGCATCCCGAAGACAGACATGGCATGCACCTAACGGAAGAGATGACAATCAGATTGACTACACCCTGGGGCAAAATCGGTTCAGATCTGGAATCAACAGGGCCAAAAGGACTTTCCCAAGAGCAGACGTAGGAACTGACCTTGATCTTTTATTGATGAACTTCAAAGTACGGTTGGAAAATATCAACATACCTAAGACTACCAGGCTCAAATTCAACTTGGACAAACTGAAAGACCCTGCCATATTGGCGTCATTCCAAACAACAATTGGAAGGAGAAGTTTGCACCACTGCTCACGCTTGAAGAAGATCTAGAAACGATGACTACAAATTTTAATGCCGTGATGACAGAAAAAGCAAATTACATCCTAGGGAAACACCGCCGAAAGGCCAAACCCTGGATCACAGAAGAAGTTCTGGAAATATGTGGCATTAGGAGAGATTTGAAGAAAGACAAGTATATGGAAGAAGGAGCGGAACGGAACGGAACGGACGGAATACTGTTCGGGTTATATAACTCCCAGACCAACGGAGATCCAAGTGTTCTCGTCAGCCAAGAATCGTCAAATGAGGACGACTTTCCAATTTTACGTGAAGAAGTGGAGATAGCTGTAAGATCATCGAAGAAGAGAAAAGTTGCTGGATTTTACAACACCCCAGCATAACTGATAATGAACGAAGGACAAACGGTGATAGACATCCTCACCAACATCTGCAACAAAATCTGGCAGACTGGAGAGTGGCTAACAATATGGAGTCAATCACTGATAATTACTCTCCCCAAGAAAGGCAACCAACAGCAATGTAAACAAATTACCGAACCATCAGCCTCATTAGTCATCAGAGCAAAGTGACGCTGAGAGTCATCTTGAACAGATTTAAATCACATGTAGAAGAGACCATCGCCGAAAAACAGGCGGGCTTTTGCAGTGGAAGACGCACCACGGAACATATATCCAATCTTCGGGTTCTGGGTGAGAAATACCTGCAATATCAACATGAACTATTCCATGTCTTCATTAATTTTAAGAATGCATTTGGCAAGGTGTGACATGCCGCACTATGGGCGACAGTGGAGAACTACAATATTGGAAGAAAACTAGTAGACACCATCGAGCAGCTACACGCTAAAGCTAGCAGCGCAATACTGGGGGAAGACACTGTATGTGAACGGTTCCACACATCAGTCGGAGTCCGTCAAGGATGCCTCTTGTCACCTATATTATTAAACATATTCCTGGAACGAATAATGACAGATGCCCTGGAAGAACACGCTGGCACAGTCAACACTGGAGGACGCATCATTACCAACCTACGGTTCGTTGATCACATCGACGGGTTGGCTGGAAGTGAAGAGGAATTTGCTAACATTGTGAACCGACTGGACGAAACATCAGCCAGATATGGAATGGAAATTAGCACAGAAAAATCAAGCTAATGACAAACAGCAAAAATGCAATGAGGTCCCGAATAACTGCCAATGGACGCGAACCGGAAACAGTAAGTCAGTTCAAGTACCTCGGAGCTATCATCGATGACGAGGGTTCCAGGAACGAAATAATTGCAAGGTCTGCGCAAACATTAGCAGCACTGGCGAAATTGAAACCAGTTTGGAGAGACAAGAACATCGCATTGAAATCAAAATTTAAAATAGTACGGACACTAGTCCTTTCCATCTTTCTGTATACATGCGAATCATGGACCCTCACAGCGGAACTACAAAGAAGAACTGCTGCAGTGGAAATTAAATGCTACCGAAGAATCCTCGGTATTTCCTACACTGACCACATCACCAACGATTTAATAAAAAAAATCATATTTCAACATGTGGGACATTACGAAGACGTGTTGACCACAGTAAAAAAGAGGACACTGAGATGGAATGGTCATGTAACACGATCAAGCGGGCTCACAAAACATTACTACAAGGAACAGTGCCGGGGAAAGGAAGACAGGGAAGACAGAGGAAGAGATGGTCAGACTATATTACAGAATGGACAGGGGAAGACTTTCGGAGAAACTCAGGCATTAGCACACAACCGCGAAGACTGGCGTCGATTGGTGAAATATTCAGCAGTGCAGCGCCCCTATGATCCAGGCGGAATACGTGAGCAGTAACTAAGTAAGTATACACATCTGATTGCGGTATTTACATCTTTCGGATCTAGGCATATTCTGATCTGTCCGTTTGGTTTCTGAACAACCACCATGCTTAGCACCCAGTCCGTTGTTTCTGTGACTGGTGCTAACACTCGTCTCACTTCACCAATCTGGATTGCATAGCTATGGTGGAGCCTTCCCAAGCTTTAAAACACATCGGCGTAGTTGGTTTTCAAAGCGCTTGCAGTTAAATTCCTTTTATGCATGGTGAACACATGGTCTAAAGGATAGTAGCCAATGAGATTATGTAACTACCCAAAACATTTTTGATATGTTCAAGTTTTATAATATACTTGATAGCAGTATTATAAAGTATTATAAAAAGGGAATTACAATAGTCAAGTCTACAGCTAATAAAAACTATTTAAATAGTTTTGCTACAGGAAGTAACATATACCAGCGAATACAGCGAAAGGTCATTATATGTTGAAACAAAACAACAACGGTACGCTTGAGGTTTATGTTGTTTAAAATTTAAGTTATTAGACAACTATAGCTAACGCAATTAAGCCTCGTTACCATACATCAAAATTGGAAGGGACGTCAAATCTGACGTCGACTCCACATCTCGCGTAAGCGTCTACCAAAACACCATTAGCTAACCGCCCAATAAGCAGTTCTACGTTCGACTACGATAAAAATAAATGTCCATTATAGTTGTAATTTGATGTGCCTGGCCGTACATGTGATTTAGAACAATCACAGCTAGCAAAGAAAATTCACACACCTAAGACAAAGCCAAAATAGTTCCACAAACACATTTTATTTGACCGCGACAGGCGCGGCACTGCGCCTGGCTGCATTATTGTAGTTGTCAACAAGCCGTAATAAGCTCATGTATTAATACATCATACTTTCACTCACTCACACACACACACACACACACACACACACACACACACACACACACACACACACACACACACACACACACACACACACACACACACACACACACACACACACTCCCTCAAATAACGAACGCACACACGCATTGCCTTTTTAAAGAAAATGGCGTGTGCGACAGGCGTTTCCCCCATTTCCCCGGGATCACACGGTGACGAATTAAAATAGCTATTTCCTGAAAATGACGTGTTCAACGCTGAATTAATTCGCGACGGCACAACACCTACTGGCGTTCTTTCGGTTTCTCACCGGAGGCGACCAGCGTATACTATGCATTACATTTCCACGAGGCAATTGAAAGACGTAGTGATTTGTTTTACGCGAGACCGTATTAGCGAGTTCATTTTCCAGCAGCTAATGATATATTCGTATTTTTATGCGAGATACAATGGAAACCGAGCTTGGGTAGAATGTTTATTACATGAAAATGGATGTCGAGAAACATGTGAATTACAATCACAAATGTTATACAAATACAATTCAAATCATAGTGTAGTGTCTGTAATATGTTTTAACGTAAGAATAGCATCCATCAATAACTACAGTATTCTACAATTATCTATGCGCGCACAAACACCGCTAGTAGTTACATGGTTCATCTCAGACCTCACCAGGGGGAGTAAGAGCACCCATGGTGAAATTCTAAGATGGAGTCTGTCTCAGGTGTATCTATTTGTGTATGTGTGTTTGTTGGCACGTGACCGTATGCAGTGTACCTCCTGGTGGAAGGGAGCGGAGTCAGTACCCACTGGCGGAATGTTGTGGAGGTAGTATCTCCAGCGTAGAAATGGGAGATGAGGCCTAATGAAGGGTAATTAAGTAATAATGAGGAGTGTGAACAAGGGGTAATTGACATAGCGTATGTGTGCTGGGCATGTGTAAGAATAATTCCTAGGTGCTAACGTGTATAAATAAGAACGAACGAAACAGCACATATCAAAGTATAAAACCTGTTGTAAGTCATTAGATGTAATGAAGGATAAAGAAGGAGTAATGACGACTGAACAAAGGGTAATGGGCGTACCGTATGTGAGCTGGAGATGTGCAAGAATAATTCCTATATTATATCGTGTATAACAAGGAATGAACGAAAGAGCATATATCAAAGTCTTAAACCTGTTGGAATGTGGGTCATTATGATCAATTAAGAGTAATGAATGAGTAATGAGGTGTTATCAAGGGGTAATTGACGTAGCGTACGTATGCTGGATATGTGTAAGGATAATTCCTATGTGTTATCGTGTATAAGTAAGAACCAACAAAACAACATATTTTAAAGTTGAAAACTTGTTGTTTTATATATCCTTACAGAAACCGTCATCTTCGGAGTCACACTCCCAACCGCAGGATGCTACATCCTTACAGAAACCGTCATCTTCGGAGTCACAGTCCCAACCGCAGGATGCTTCTTTATTGGCGGTGTCGGAATGCCTATGATCTTTGAAGCAATTTTGCCGATGCGAAGAAGCATGTTTTTGTTTGAGACAAACAAAGCAGGAAAGAAACAGATACTACAATATGTCAACACTGATATCGAAACTTTGAAAAAGGACTGTATGAATGAAACGTTAAATCAGATATACAAGAGGGCTATTAAAAACACAGACATTGACCCACTTCTTCTGTACGATGTACAGTCAGTTGGAACACAGTAGTGATGTAACCAGACACCACGTAGCTAGGCGACGTGATAAGGGATTAAGCTAGGGCGATACGGGGACAGATAAGGAAGGACCATGGAACGGTATGTAAACATGTGTGTCGAGAAGTTGAGATTTAGCATGCTTCGAAGTAGGTAATGTATTATTATTAATATTATTATTATAGTATCACCATATAAATGATGAACAAACGATTGAGGTAACTTACGTCCAGTCCGAGTCAAAGCCGCTGCTGGTGGTGCTGTAGGTATCGTGGTCATCGTTGTCTTCATCCCTAACAAAGAGAAAATACAAATGAATAGCTAGTCAGCACAATGTCACGCATGCAAGTAAACAAGCGCAGTTGAAAAATTCATGCTAATAACTGTATCACACGCAGGTAGTTTAACGATGTATTTAAGAACTCTGTAAATACTCACATTAACTAAGTACCTGACCGTATAAAACGCATGACATGAAGCGATGAGAGACAAAATGTATCTAGAGATATATAAACGCTATAATATGTAGTCTGTGCAACATACGTAGGCTATCACCAGCAATAAGAAACACGTAGAGAAATGTATATCTCTGTATTACTCACATCATTGCATCACCGGATGCCTCACGTCGCCGTCTTTGTTCTCGGCGTTCGTCCCTAGGAATCGGAGAAGTCATCTTTGCAGTGTGTGTTGAATGATTTGAACGATTTATATGCAGTATTAGTATGCAGACACATTGCATACAAGAAAGTTGCAAAGTACAAGTCATATCGACAAGAAGTCGTGTGACACGTGGGAGATGTGCTTTATCAGAAACCAGACAACAATTTCCGAGTACGGAACCGCGACACATGTTGCGTCGCCCAACCGGCTAGAAGATAACAACTGTGTGAGCGTACCGTATCAGAAAAATGCTCCAATTAGTGATGAAAGAACCCCGTCACATGCCATGACGTCCATACATCGAGAAGAAGATAACAACTTTACGAGTGGCTAGTGATAACTTTAAACAGTTGCAACATATGGTGAAAATGAACGTACCATTTAGGGGAGCTGTCAAACTTTTTTCAGTGTAATATCTACATATGGGGCGAACACTTCTGTTGCGCGGAAGCTGCGTACCAATACAGGAAGTCCAGGTATTCTGACGATGAAATCACAGCGAGAAAGATCCAGACTGCACGTAACGGATTGCAGGCGAAATATCTCAGTAAGCGTATAACATGGAAAGCCGAATTAACATCCGCATGGCTGCAAATCACTACATCCTTGAATTTCGTCTTACCTCTGCGCGCGCAACACTAGTAACATCCTTCCGGTAGAGGCAACTTCCTTCCGGTAGATACAACTTCCTTCCGGTTGGAAGGACAGATTACCCGTGCGCGCGCACACTTGAGAACTTCCTTCTCATAATAATGCCTTCATGTTAGCGCCCACATTTTCAAATTTAGAATTTATTTGAATTGACGAAGTTATTTAATAAAACTGGGGGTATGGGCTATCACAAGCGTCAACTTGAAGATGACACGTTTCATCTATCAGTGTATTATACACTATAATTTGTAGTCTTTATTTGCTGAATTACATCGTACGCTTCGTTAATGTCATTTATTCCGACTTTGCGGATACTCGATAAGTGTGCCGACTCGATAAATGAGAATGACGGGCGTTATACTTGCAAATTTGAGCCAGAATAGCCGAATTACCATCTATTTTGCACAAAATTACATGTAGTTCATATACGTCTCTCGTAGTAATCTCATTCAGTTTATTAATTACTCTGTTAGTGTCGTTAATCTAGCGACAATTCTTGACGTTGTGTACCGAAACGAAGTGTACATAAAAATTATATTTCGTTATGCCTGCATATTCGAATTAGAATGGCACTCACACATCGGTTTTCTCATTGTAGTGACATTCACTACATTTATTAAAACACAACAATGTACATGTATAACCATTTTATTGAACATTCATATGATGGTAACAAACTCTTTTGTGAATTTTTTATTAACTGGCTCCGGGTCTTACTAAATTACCTCCTGGACTAACTAAGGTACTAACTAAACTGCCTTCTGGTATAATTACTAAGCTGGCTACTGGTCAAACTAAATTTGCTCTTGGTCTAAGTAAACTTTCTCCTGGAATAATATATCTAAACTACCTCCTGGCCTAATTAAACTACCCCCTGGCTTAACTAAGCTACCTCCTTGTCTAATTAAACTACCTCTTAGCCTAATTAAATTACCTCCTGCAAATTTGAACTAGAACGGCCGAATTACCATCTACTTTGCACAAACCAAAGTTTCCTGATTCGCTATATGAGAATTATCGTTATGCCTGCATTATTGTTATGCCTGCATATTAGAATGTCACTCACGTACAGGTTTTCTCATTGTAGTCACATTCACTATATTTATTAAAACACAACAATGTACATGTATAAGCATTTTATTTTTATTGAACATTCATAAGATGGTACCATTTTATTTTTATTGAACATTCATAAGATGGTAGTAAACTCTTTTGTGAAAGAGTTGAGGCTCTGAAAAGAGCCGTTTGTTTTTGATGTTCGATCTGAAAGAGGCAGCCATTTTCACATTTCTTCTTTTGAAGTGCAGCTGCAGTATGAGTCTCCTGTTATAAAGTGTAAAACAGTAGAAACTACATTAAATATTAACATTTCTTCTTTTAAAGTGCAGCTGTAGTATGAGAGTTTCCTGTTATAAAGTGTACAACAGTAAAAAGTACATTACATATTTACATTTCGCCTTTTGAAATGCAGCTGTAGTGTGAGTGTCCTGTTGTAAACTGTAAAACAGTAAAACGTACATTAAATATTCACATTTCTTCTTTTGAAGTGCAGCTGTAGTATGAGAGTCTCCTGCTGTAAAGTGTAAAACAGTAAAACATACATTAAATATTCACATTTCTTATTTTGAAGTGCAGCTGTAGTGTGAGTCTCCTGTTGTAAAGTCTTAAACAGTAAAACATACATTAAATATAACTAACTAAACTACCTCCTGGTAAAACTAAGCCAGCTCCTGGTCTAAGTAAAGTTGCTCCTGGTCTACGTAAACTTGCTCCTGGTCTAAGTACACTTACTCGTCGTCTAAGTAAACTTGCTCCTGGTCTAACTAAACTACCTGTTGGCGTAACTAAACTGGCTTCTGGTGTAATTAAAGTACCTCCTGGCATAACTAAAATTGCTCTTGGTCTGACTAAACTTGCTGCTTGTCTTACTACACTCACTGCTGGTCTAACGATGATAAGTCCTGGCCTAGCTATATTCGGTGCTGGCATAATTACACTAGCTGTTGGTGTAATTACACTCGCTGCTGGTGTAATTACATTCATTGCTGGTGTAATTACACTCGCTGCTGGTGTAATTATAGTCACTGCTGGTGTGATCGTACTAGTCGCCTGTGTAATTATACTCACAGATGGGTTGACTACATGCACCAGAGGTTTGACTATATTAATCACTGGTTTGACTACACTTGTCACTGATTTAAATAAATGTACCTTATTGGGTTTTTTGTGTGACCGGGCTATTGCCAACTTTTTAAGTTTCTGTGCCAAAATCTGAGCATTTTCCGAAGCTACCTCACTTATAGTCAGACCCCGTTTTTTGTGCAAAGATCTTTTCCTCCCACCCCATCTTTCTCTAGCATTATGTGGAATTTTGACCTGAGGCTGGTAGGGGTCACCCATGTTAAATGCTGGAAATTTCAACTCGTAATCACTATTTTTGTTAGAGATAGGGCCTCCCTTCTTTCTGAAACCTGCCTTATGAGGATGTCTTTTAGGTAGTCTACCAGGGAAGAAAGTTGGAGCTGCTGGTTTTGCTGGTTTTACTGGATCATGAAGGAGTTTAAGTAAATCACCCCTTTTAGCATGTTGTTCCTCTAATTTAGTTGCCTGGTGGGATATTTGCAATAATGACTGGATACAACCAAAAACATTACCTCGACCTTGTATATTATTCCTAGTGGGGAAGAGCGTAGTCAAACCAGAAGGTATTTTTGGTACAGTAGCAAAATACAATTCCAACAATTTTAAGCAGTCAAAACAGTTATGTGTAGTTGCCAGCACTGCATACAAATGTTTACAAAAATATGGCTGTCCTGTATGAACAAAACCTAAACATGTGCAAATATTAAGAAATATATTAACAACATAAGCCCCCTCATCTGGTGCCGGAACAGGCAGGTACTGAGTTACAACATCATGGAATGTCTTAGCTGCCTGTGTGTTCAACTGTGTAACCAAATTTTGACTAGCTGCATTTAGGGAATAATCATGATCATTTCCAGATTGCTTTTGGTCTTCTGAAGTAACAAACACCCACCCATGTTGTTCCCAATTTTGAATCAGATTGACTTTTCCTGCTTGAACCAGATCTATGCCTTTCATAATACACTTCAATAATTTACCCTTGGATGTGTTCACCTGATTTTGAAATTTAGCTAAATTAGTAGCGCCACGCACTGTGTCATGTGCATGTCTGGGAAGTGTTCTATCAATCAATGTTCGTATTTGCAAAGCCAGAGATTTATTCAAATGATTTGCATTTTCCCCTTGTACAATCAACCTGAACTGATTTTCCGTTATATTATTAGTCAACAAAAGTGGATTTCGCCTATCTTGTTCCGGCACCAAGAATGCTGTTTCGGCAGTAAACGTTGTTTTCCATGCACATTGAAACCAATATGTATTAAGGTAATGTGCAAAGCTGTTCTTTGTTTGTACGCCAACAATATAGTGTGGAATACCATGATTTAGAAAGTTGAAAAATGAGTGCTCCATGCTGGTGCGCACACTTTCATGCCAACTACGCATAATACCTTTCAAAGCAGTTAAAATCGGGTTGATGACTATTTTTAGATCTGGATAAGTCATAATCTTTTCTTTTAAAGCCTTCAGAGCATGACAATTGCATAGATCAGAATTCAATGATAAGTCACCACATGCTGTTTTGATGTCCCATGCCTTGTCATGTTGCATCACTGGTTGGAATGATGACCCATTTTGTAAAGTGCATGGCCTAAGATGAAAAAACCCATTGTTGTCATCATATATGTACAAATGTTGTTCATGCATACAGTTTCTGTTAAGACAAGGCATGTTGGCCATAGTAATTTCTAAATGCATTCTATGTACTTCTGAAATGTCACAGTTACTAATAGCTGCCATACCAATCCTGCCCCTATTTGCCGAGTCACAGTGAGTTAAAATACTGGTTTTGAAACGAGCTGCGTTTAGATCATGTTTGATGTCATATCCACAAATCATACCAAATTCCTCCAAACAATTTAGATTTTCACAATTCCCAAGAACTATGTGATAATTTCTGTTTATTGTATCATCACCTCGCTGAAACATTAGTACAGATTCCAAATTTTTCTCCAAAATTATCTCAGCATTCCTCCAGTCAGAATTTGTGAGTTTGTCCTTAATACTGGACAGACCCTTTCCTAAGTAATGTCGGTCAATCAAACGACACCTATTTGAAATTTGACGTACATTTATAGACTTTATGGATATGTCAGAGTCACCATGCGTAAGTTTACTAGTGGAATTTTCTGCAATATAAATCTGAGTAGGTGCTGTTTTTCCAGTCATTCGAGCCCGATCAATTTTGTCTTTCATAGTTTGGGACATATGTCTATCGATCTGAGTAGGCTCTGATGGATGAAATACTTTATTTTGTTCATGCTCAAAAATTTCCTAATTATCCAAGTCATCTGTTCTTAAAATAAATTTTAATTTCCAGCCACACATCATGTGTGGATAATAAATTGTAGTTGGCAAACTGTCAGTGAATATGGATTCTGGCCTATGGAAGTTGTGAGTATTCCTATACCAAGAGCATGCATTACACAGTTTTTGACCTTTAAAATTACGCCATTGTGACGAGTGCTGAGTTTCACAATTTAAACACTGGTTATAAATTGTCAGACTCATATTGCATTCTGGACATTCTATCAATTTTGGTGACATGTCTTTGATTAAACAACCGCATTGATTTCTACAAACAGATTTATGAGATGAACACAACACATTCATAACTACTGCAGTTTTCTTTCCAAAAGTGTCCAAATCTTCAGACTCAATGGGAAGAAAGCTGTCATCAGTTCTGTGAAATTGTTTGCTATCCTGTCTGGCTACATTGGAAACAAATAAAATGTCCTCATCGCGTTTAATTGTTACATTCACATTCTTACTCTGTCTGATTCTTATATGCTTGTCAAACAAGATTTTATCAATATAACGTCTGCTGGGAATGCCAGTGGGAACAGTACCAATGCGAACATAATTAACATATTTCAACCAATTACTGAAATATACTCCATCAACACATTTTTGAATTTCTGCAATAGCATGCTGATCTTTTTGACCTGAAGTTGAACAGTGGAAGTATTTACTTTTCTGACGACCACACTTAAGCAAGCAAATTAGACGCAAGTATTTCCCTAACTGAAAAGTAATTTTTGCATTAACCAAACAATTAGGCCAATCATCACGTCACCAAACCTGATATAGACCGTTTGTTACCCGTACAAGTCACAGCAGATGTGTATCTCTTCAGCCAAACAACTGCATCAGCAGAACGCACAAAAGATTGTATTTTTTCTACAGCCTGAATATCACCCTTACCATCCTGAGAGCATGGGAACTGCTTAGTAGCGGTTTTTCCATTATGGGTCATTACAGAAAGCCTCAAAAATTTAGACTTAACAAATACAACAGCTGGCTTACTAATTATGAGAGTAACTATGTTTACATAATCAATAGTGAGAGGCATTTCTTTACTGCCCAGAATAGTTAAGGGGAGAATATAAGAGTCCACCTTTCCCTGCTGTCTGTGACTACTAACATTTTTATAATCTGTAAGCCTAGTAATAGTAGTAGTTTCTGTGGGCTTATGAGGCATATTGGTAGTCACATGAGAACTAGCACCTACTTGATTTATCTTTTTTTCCTGCACTAGCATATTCACATCTATTGCTCCGATAATTATCCATTGCATAATAACCCGTCTCAAGAAATGCGAATAGTTAGATATGTTGCACATATAAGCAATGTCATCTGAGAGAAGTTGTGAATTATGACTAGCAAGCCCATAGAAACCTGTCTTATATAAACATGCCAGTGTGGCACCTATTATTACTGAAACACCACAGACGGATGAACATGTCTGTAAGGGGTACTTATGAGCACAGAGATTGGAGCAAATATGTGCACCACTATTGGAATTACCACCTGGCTGATGACAGACATTATATAAAGGAACTTGTTTACCCAAAGTTTGTGAGACATTTCTAAAGATGGTCTTAACCGTATCTGGTATTCCCCACCCAAGTGTGTCTGCATAGGTTACAATATCAAAGTCCAATGAATATATTGCCATTGCAAAGTGATTAGAATACACAACCCCTTTAGTTCCATCTGGATTAATTATTAGCAAACTTTCCATAACATATGTTCCACCATGGCACCCAACTGGTATAATCAAAATCAACTGCCCTTCTTTAATATTTGCAAATTTGTTATAAATCTGTGCATAACAATTTGGCTGCAGTTGTATATCTGATGCATACCACACCCATGTCTTAGTATGATGAAATTCTGTATTAAGCATTATACTAATTTTACACAAAAGAGAATTTGATAGCCAACGTTCACCAAAAAGGAATGTCAGATCTTCTATATTATACCGGTTACCAGCTATAGAGACTATCTCATTTTCAGCGTGATCCTGAACAATGCGTAAATAAGTTTGTAAATGATTTTGATCAAGCCGTGAAACGGCATCTATTGTTAAGTAATATTGTTGTCCTGCCCAGTCAATTTCCTTCCTAACTTGATCTTGAACTGTCTTCCCAGCATGGAATTTTTTGAAAAGTTTAATTGTCTCCAATGAGAAAGATCCATAGTCAAGCACAATTTCTGCTTCTTGATTAATCTGAACATTCTGTAAAATTTCATCTATCTGACACATGGGTGGCATGCAGTGATAGTTATTGGGATCAGTAGAAGTAACCTTAACTTTGGAACCATATGTAATATCAACTTTATTAGATCTGACTACCGTTGGAAATATTGACAGGAATGATTCATTCCTAGTTAATACATATCCAGATTTACGTTGGTTACTTACACCTGGCGTACCCTTACCTCCACCTACACCTGTCAGACTACCTGAACTACCCACACCTATAATACATGTAGCACCACATGTCCAGCTATCTAAACTATCTTCACCTGTAGTATCTGAAGTACTTACGCTTAGAGGACTTTCACCTCCACATACCACCGTAACGTCCGCCATGTCAGACGAGTCATCATTGCCAGCTGTCTCGGCACCTCTGCACAAGTTGTGATGCTCAGTCAGAACGTGCTCCAGTAACACGTCCTCTGACGAGCAGACTCCAGTGCAGAAAGGGCAGTGCACAGCACGAGAGTGTGGCACTGGCCTCCGACGTGGCGTCTCATGCAGGGTTCTCGTCTGACAATCGCGGCTGGTCAAGTGGTGCTGGAATGCAACAATGTACAAGATAAGATATCAAATAAGCATATTATAAAAATTACTCAATTTTGTGCCAAGTTCTACACGGTAACATTTCATACAATCTGAAATGCGTCTATGAAACACCAACTGAATTTTTTTTTATTGCCCATACTGTGCAGCACCAACTGAAAACAATTGCATTATGCATACCGTGTAGCACCAACTGAACAGAGGTATTGTACATACCGTGCAGCATGAATGCAGTAGTCTCGGAGGAACGGCGACGGGCACTCCTACTATGTTGATGAAGATGTGGTCCTCCAGCTCATCAACATGTACGGTAGGTCCAGCTGGGTGGCCTGAACCGGGCAACTGGTACCTCCCGTACGTGCGGACTGGAGCTGGATCCTGCCTGTAGACGGGGGGTAGCGGTGTCCTGGAGGCCTTGGCTCGCGCCTTGGCCTCCATCCGCCGGCGATGGTCTGCACGAGTGCGGGACAGCTCCGCAGCTACCATGTCTGCCTCCCTGCAATGACAACTTAGTTTAGAAGATGTATAATTCCCAAGCAGCCCCTGTATAGAATTTAAAGATATAACCCACTGAGACAATACCACATTTGTTTTATCATTTCTTTGTTACACAATAAAAGGGATGGTTGATATATCTAACAGATCTAAAACTGCTTACAGATCAATTTTCAATTAGTGCTGTACAGTGAAACCTGCCTTAGCGGACACCTATCCATAATGAAAACCTGTCTATGATGGACACTTTTGAAAGTCTTTATTTTATTCTATTTCCTATTTTAGGTACCATTAAGAATGCGATAATTTCTAAAAGTTGGAGAAGCTATATAGAAAGTCATAGTGTTATGTTAGTTTCAGCTATAGAAAGATAACAATTCTTATTCATCTTATACTTACATGAGCTGGCCTCGTCTGTCAGATGACAGCATCTGTTGAATGCGGCTGGCTGTCGTCGTGTGCAACAGGGTGTTGCCCTCCAGCGATGGGTGTAAACCGTCAACGCTGAAGTGTCTGGGTTGGGTAAGGGTGCAATCCCAATCCCAGAAACACACACCAGGGATCTGGGCAGTCACCTGGTGCAGCCGCTCGTTCCACAGAAGGCCAGTCTCATACAGGTCGTCACCTAACAAAAGAAGGAAAATGAGTATCTATATTTCAGTGGCACCGAACAATCTAAATAAGGAATTTTACTCTTTCAACAGTGGTTGCAATATCATTATATTTCACAGGCACTTATTCTCATAGTTATTTACAGTAATGGAGTACAATTATATTATACAGACAAATGAAATAAATCAGATTCCAATCGAATACATTAATACAGATTAGTGTACATTTTTGTTATACTAAAAGGTTGTAGAATTCCATATTAACGGTACTCACTCATCATATCGGGGGAGTACTGCAGACACAACAAGAGGCACTCCCGGGTACATCTCCTGTGTGTCTACAATCAGTCGCCGGTGCTGATCAAGAGTCTTGCCCAGTTGGCGGATGTCGTTGCATATGTACTGCAGATTGTTTGTCCCGACATGCAGAAGTACTGCATCAACACCCAGAGGGTCTGTCTCAGCAAGTACTGAAAGTATATGTGAAGACAGCTATTTATTGTAAGTGTTGCAAGTTATGAGAAGGACATTCATTGTGAATTGATTATGCAATTATATACATTCACTGTAATGCTTCTTTTTTTACAATCACGTTTAGGTCTCTTGAGCAGTATGGACACAATAGTATAAAAAAAAGAAT
Organism: Paraescarpia echinospica; assembly: GCA_020002185.1. Taxonomy (NCBI): domain Eukaryota; kingdom Metazoa; phylum Annelida; class Polychaeta; order Sabellida; family Siboglinidae; genus Paraescarpia; species Paraescarpia echinospica. Next base: position 39,377,136 of record CM034535.1, on the reverse strand, counting down.
CAGTCGTACAAAATAAATATATAAATAATGTTTTGTGTTCACTGAAAAGCTTCTAAACTGTTTGACTGAACAATCAGATCTAAGCAGAAACAAATCTTACCTTTGCGAATGTCGGTGACACGACCACCACGTCTGCAGTGGAGATCAAACTCAACATCAGCGACTCTCTGTGGCAGGTACTTGAAGATCGAATCTGAGTAGACTGCCACAAAGTAGGCCATGTTGAAGAGCTGAAAGTAGTAGATGCATAACTAAGTTTATAAATGAAGTAATGTAAACCTTTATTTACTACTTCTTGTTTGAATCAAGTTGTCAAGGCAATCCAAACACTCACAGCGAGCAAGCCAAAAACAAGTGTCACGTTCCAAAGAATAAAGATATTTGTGACAGACCAATTAGAAACACAGATTTATACAGACAATGAGAACCAGAAAGTTAGTCGATATCAAGATATTTATAGCCAGAACTAACAAAAGTGACCAAGATATACTACAACATGACCTTAGTATACTAGAACAATGGAGTGACAAACGGTTATTAAAATTCCGTCCAGACAAACGTAAGCATATGGAAATGGGGAAAAACAATATAAGTGAAAATTAATATTACATGATAACCAATAATGTCAAACAACCACTAATCATCACAGAAAAGCAAAGAGACCTAGGTGATTTTTATTATAAACTATCATTTGATGATTAATTAAATCAAGTCATTAATAAAGCAACCAAAATTACAAAAATAATCAGAAGATCTTTCCAATTCCTTTACATTCACATCTCCTGACCATTGTACAAAACTGTGGTTAGATCCCAACTAGACTATGTCATAGCAGTATGGTATCCATACAAGAGGAAACATAAAATTGCAATAGGAAATGTTCAAAGGAGAACCACTAAAGAATTACCCGTCATGAGGGACCTATCTTATATAGAAAGACTTAAATTATTAAAACTACCAACACTTGCATACTGAAGGCTACGTGGAGACATGATAGAAGTTTATAAAATGCGATACTGAATCCGCTCCTAATCTCCAGAAATGGGATGATGTATCAATTAGAACAGGACATAGAGGACATTCCCTTAAATTATTTACCTAAAGACCAAATCAAAATCTAAGAAAAAATGCATTCCCTCTTCGAGTCACAGAACCATGGAATAATCTATCCGAATCAGTTATCCAAGCTATCAATTAACTCATTCAAAAACAGTCTTGGCAAATTTTGGTCTACCCAAGCAATATTATACGATTTTAAACCAGCTTTAACTTTTATTACTGAAACAGGAAACAACAACATGTTAAAAGTAGATAATGAAGAAGATCTGATCACGGAGGAACATAATGGATCCTGCGATCAGAACCATCATAAGGTAAGACAAGCAAGGTAAGGTATTACTAACCAAATAAAATACTCACAATAAGTAAGATGATCGAATCAAGTTGTCAAGACAATCCAAATATTCACAGCGAGCAAGCCAAAAACAAGTGTCTCATTCCAAGGAATAAAGAGATTTGTGACAGACCCATTAGAAACACAGATTTAAGTACACAATGAGAACCAGAAAGTTAGCAGACACCCACTTTATGGAACTACCAATGGATGGCCTTGTAGCAAGGTTACCACTTAACCTTTCCAGAGAAAAACCAATCAGTTGCAAGTGATCACTGTCAAGGTTCTTTGATTTAAGTATATTTTGCTAAATCTAAGAATGTAACACCAATAGCCATAAAATGTGACTGGTCAAGGATGATCAATTTGAATGAACAGGAAGCACTGCATCATAAAAAGTGGTCCATGGGCAACTGTTGTGCAATATAAGCAGATAACTTATGGGCAGCAGAAGCCAATTTGTTAGCAGAAGTCCTCCCAAGCTTATTCACCTCCCCAGCCAGAGGGGGCAGGGTGGTACTGAATAACAAAGGCTTGTTTTGCATAATCCATGGCACTGCTGTTAACTACAGTTGTCCACTGGCATCTGTCCCCAACATCAGTGCCATGGATTATGCAAAATATGCAGATAAGGCAAGTGGGGTATCAGGCTGAGATCAGCAGGGATGCACTGAACAAAGGCCAGAAGCTTGAATTGGGATTGGAGTAATTCAAAGCCCTGTGGCTGGCCAACACAGCATTAGAGATCTAGCTGTTAATTCCTTTCTGAATCCATTTAGCACACTAAAAGTATTGCAATTATATTTTATTTCCTCATTTCCAGATGTTTGAGCTATTCCCTTTCTGAATGCAGTAAAGCACAATACAAACATTTATATAAATATATATACCAGATTCAAATAAATCAGATTTTTTTTTTATAAATAATTTTGTTTTATAGTTATACAAATTCCTGAGTTTTTTCAACCATTATCACTGTTGTATAAAAACAATGGTATGTAACCAGGGCCTATCTAGATGGCTAGCTCAGTAGGTGACAACAGATGGATAATATCAACTTACATGTGTGCTTGATCTATGCTGTACTCAAAAGCAATAGTACTCCAGTCCACCTAGTCTTACCCTCGGGTGTGAATCTACAATAACAATAAAACAAACAAACAACAACAACAACAACAACAACAACAACAACAAAAACAACAACAACAACAACAACACACCTTTCACGGTTTTGAGAAAAAGAGAGAAGAATGTTGTGTTCAGCATTATTGCAGCTATATTTTGATGCTATGTAAGATTTGACGCAGTGGTCAAAAATAAACTGCAGACAGCCCGAAACACTGGTAAGATAATTAGGTATCTCTTGAAATATGATTGTAGGTGCCGTATAAATTTCAGTGATTTTTAGAAGTCAAATTATCTAGATATATGGTTGCATGTCCTAAGTTCGTCATCGTCCAATTCAGTGTCTCCTTGATATTGTGTCATATTTTTTCTTGTTTGAATGCTTCTGTGAAACTTTATATTGCACTAGCTGGCAGCTCCTATTGGTAGTTAACTTGGTTGGTATGTTAAAATTATATGTACAGGTTTCTGGTTTGAGAAAACTAACACGATACCACACTGTCAGGGAATTTTTTGATGTACGGACTTGGGACACTCTGATATAAATGGAAGAGTCAACTATCTAGTTCTTAATGTTTTCAATAATTCAGTACATTTATTTTATATGTTCTTATGCATTGTCTCTTGTAATTAGTTATCTATTCATGTATTATTATATTTTGTTTTATAGGTCTGCTATGCCAATGGAAATAAGAGGATTGCACTTTTGTAATTTTTTAGTCCTCCTATTTGATCAATTATGGCATAGAAGTCAGTGTACACTGTGATGTTGTAAATAAAATACTAATGCTTACTTAAATGCTATTGACAGTGCTTTCCTTAATTAGCCCGATCACTGCTGTATACAAAGACGATATATTGCCCACGGGTGTGTATGTACAATTACAGGAACATAATTAAAACAACAAGATTACTGTCAGTGTTTGGACAGCAAACCAAGTTGAAACTTGTTTTGAAGTTCGAAACCGTCTTCGTTTACCGAACACGTAAACAACACTTACAGAGTCGATAAGAAAGACCGCGACGTCTACAAAGATTACTGCATGTGTTTTGACAGCAAACCAAGTTGAAACTTATTTTGAAGTTCGAAATCATCTTCGTTTACCGAACACGTAAAAAACACTTACAAAGTCATTAAGAAAGACCGCGACATCTAGCCTAAAATTACATCTACATACTATAGCAATAGTAGATCGGCGTATACAACTAGCCTCAATTTATAAAGGAACTGTGGTCAAATGATCTGGCTTTGCTTTGCTTGCTTTGATCATAAACTCAAAATCTCAGTCGAGTTTAGTCCACTAGAATTCACTCCAATGCTCACACTTCGAACAAAATATGATTTTTTAATAATTCACTGCCATTAGTTTCAACATGTGGCGAAATCATTTACTGATTGCTTGTATAAAGAAATATTAAAAAGGAAATGATTGTCATTATAACCGTTAAAAAAAAAATTCGTTATATTTTTATTTTTTAAATGCTCTTAGATTCACATTAAAGGTGGGGACGCACACACGAAGAATAAACACAATGACACTTTCTGCCGCTTTTCCGGTGCGCCATGCGTGCGCACATTAAAAGTTAATTCCGCTTCCCATTCACTTATTTCCGCTTCCGAAAGGTAAGACGAAATTCAAGGATGTGCGCCTTTGCCGCATGGCTAGTTCAACGGCGCCATTTTAGCTGTGAAGTTCCGTGACTCTCAACTGCGCAAACGTTTGATGGATACAGGGAACGCACGTCTGGTTGAAAATGTTCCTAGTGCGGAAGGATATTGGGGCAAGAGTTTGAGGCGTGGCAAAGCGGGTACGAATATACTCAGCGTTATTCTTATGCAGTTGAGGAACTTTATTAGAAAGTGTACGAAACGCTCTTGATCTAACGGTTGTCGTCAGGCGGTTATTAAAAACAGATGACCGAGTGCAGGAGATAAGTGTCGTCTGTGGAGTTACATGCCTTATCGCTAACGACCAGGCACCGGGAGCGGAGTCCAACACGTGACTAAATTGTCGTGTTGTGTCCCGTGATTGACACTCGTATCGTTCGCGTGTATTTAAACCTACCAAAAATATAGTGGAGCATATCACTCACTCTCTAGCGACTGCGAACAACTTCAGATCGACTCCGGAACTAGCGACAACATGGCGAACGGTTATATCAAGGCTTGTACCGAGGAGAAAATGTATCTGAAGCGGCTTGACGAAGTAAGTGCTGTCAACTATGTATTTTATCGTCCATTAACCCTCGTGACGTGCGCTCTGTCTGCAAATTACGTGTGTTACCCAGCCGGTCGTGTCTGCAACCGCAAAGTTGTCGTTGAAGTGAAAGGTCACCACAGTGTCAGTACTTGTCCGATTCATGAGCGACTGGGGGTGGTTATATACAAATACGCTATGGGCATGCTTCTGGCCGATCGCGAAGGCACCGAGCTTTGGGTCACGGGGTTCGACCGTGTAGTCCAGCGGGCGTTAACCGGGTTTTCATCATGCGACTACATGTCGTTGAAGACATATGAAGAACGCTACCAGACGTTGAGTGTCCTACGCGGCCAACATTCTCAGACAACGAAAGGGGGTTACGACAATTACTCTGTATCGTCACTGGAAGTGATCGAGTCGTAATTCTGTATTTCTGTTTGTAGTCGTCGACCGAACTTGTGTTCATTTCGGTAGCCGATATGGAGGAAGCGGCGGCGACGGCGGCGGAGACGATTATTATATCGTCCAATCGATCTCCCCTAGCTGGCAAAGGTGTCAAGAGGCGACTGAGCTACTTGGAAATATCCGAAGACGAGGCAAGTGTGATTGTTTGTGGGACATGTATGTGGTCGAGTACAAGCGAAACCCTGTAGCGAATTACAGGCGAGTGTGATGAAGGCGGACGAAATTCAAAAGCGATCGGAACATGTGGTGGATCGAGACATTGTATTGTATTGTATTTATTCAGATGGACCCATTAACAGGACTGATAACTGAAACAATACATATAAATAATAAAATAATAATAGAATAATAAAAACAATCAGAACAATAAGGACATAGATCAACATCAAATATGCCACACAAACATCTGTTATACATAGAAATATTTTTGAATTGTGGATCTAATGGTTCAGCTCCTGAATATATATCGTAAGTTGGATCACTTAAATGTGTTGAAAGTAGTCATACATCTATTCAAAACACAATGTTTTCTAATGTTGATTCTGCTATTTGAAACTCTAAAAGGGATGTAGTTTCGTAGAGATCGTGAAGGACAATGAAATTGGATAGCCTCTATCAGATACGATGAGTCTAGTTGGGAGTGCACACACTTGTGTAAAAACATAAGATCTGCAACTTGCCTACGATGTTGAAGGGAAGGTAGTCGAAAATGATGGCAAAGCTCAGGATAACTGTCAGAGGAGTACTGTATTTTGGATTTGTAACATAGATATTTAATGAATTTATTTTGAACTCGTTCGATTTTGTCAATACACGTACGTTGCCAGGGATTCCAGATAACACTGCAATACTTCAACTGGCTTCTAATTATATATATACAAGGATCGCAAAGCATGTACATCGGTAAATATTGTGCAAATGCGCTTAATAAAACTACTCATCTTAAAAGCTTTACAAACACAACGATTAATATGATCTTTAAAAGTCAAACTGTCGGTCAATGTGATACCGAGATCTTTGACAGCTGTGACCTTGGGCAGAGACTGGCTTAAAATTGTGTAGTCATAGGATATACGTTTCTTTTTGTTAGTGAATGACATTATGCAGCATTTCTCAACGTTAAGTTTAAGGTGCCATGTCTCACACCAAAGACATACACTGTCCAGATCTTTCTGCACCAACTGACAATCGGTCACCGACGTAACTTCTTTAAACAATTTGGAATCATCAGCATACAATGACATTTCACATGAATCAACATGATTAATGAGATCGTTAACATACAATATAAACAGAAGTGGTCCAATTTGTGAACCTTGTGGTACACCAGTCAACGCTGGCTTCCAGTCAGATGTTTTGCCTTCGAGAACCATGCGTTGTTTTCGGATGACAAGGTAAGACTGCAACCACTCTATGCATTGCCCGGAATAGCCATATGATCTAAGCCTGTGAATTAACAATGGATGGCATACTGAATCAAAGGCTTTACTGAAATCCAAATAAACAGACTCAACCTGTTTCTTGTTGTCAATAGATTCAGAAATGGCGTTCAAGTAACAAGCTAGATTATATACTGTACTTCTACACCTCACAAATCCGTATTGGCTGCCCGAAATTGTCTTACGCACATGCTCATACAATGAGTCGTATACGACTTTCTCAAAAACTTTGCTAAATAGCGGTAAGAGAGAGATAGGTCTGTAGTTGCATACATTTCGTTTATCTCCCTTCTTGTATACATGAACAACATTTGCTCTTTTAAAACAAGTTGGAAAAGTTTCACAGTTTAAGGACATATTAAAAAGCATAGTTACTGGACCTGCTAATTCGGCAGCACATTCCCTAAAGATTACACCTGATATATTGTCAGGACTGCATGCTTTGTTTACATCGGTGGTTCTTAGTACTCCGATGGCATCTTTGCTTTGTCACGAACATGACCAATGCCTGTGCTCGCTATGTGTCGAATGAACTGTGTCGCCTGTTTGAAGACGAACCCGAAGACATGTATAGGGTTTTGCGTCACATGATCTTCGAAAATTTGAATTGGGCAGTGTACGGTTTCACTCACGAAACACTATCGCCGACGTGGGTGCGTGAGACGATATCCCGAGTGAAAGACATATTGCGCAGTCGCCGTATATCACTTCTCGAAGAAAATGTCAGTAAATAAAAAAGTGTCATTTGTACTCACGGTGTATTGTTGTATGTTTAACAGAGCGATGGTGCTGGTGGTAGCGGGTTTGCGCGAATATGTCATGTTTACAACGATTCGTGGGTACCGGTGAAAAAAGTGCCGAGCATACCCCGAAGGAGAGTGGCGACATCTTTAAGAGAAAGCCTCCTGAAACGATTACCCGAAGAGCGCAATACATCATCACCACCATCACGTGTTCGCATCACCGCCCCCGCCACCGCTCCGACACTGCATATGTCGTGTGAAGAGATTAGCACACCTCCATCCTCCGCAGAGACACGAACGTTGACATACAGTGAAGGAACTGTGCCTGAATTAAGGCGATACCTGGTGACAGGAAACGCGGTCTTACGTCAGTTGGACTGGTGCTCCGAACTGTCACACAGTTAGTAAGCAGTAGTAGTAGACCCTGCACGTCATTAGTTAATTAGTATATATTTTCTTCTTATTATTATATATTGCACGTTGATTATTGGCATTGTGAGTATCAGATAATAAAAGTAAATGTGATCCCGTTATGCATTGTTCGTTGACCTTTCACATCGAAGAATGAATTTCCGATATATGCCTATGGCTGGGTGCACACACAGGTATATGTCCTTCTGACACTCGCACGCACGCACCTTAGACACGCTATACCTCTCTAAGTGCGCATTCCTACCTGAGACTGCCCATTATGCATAGAAGACAAGCCTTCACTCTCCTGCTGTCACTCACGTCCATCCTTGCATAGCAATCGATTCATAGGTCATGTCACTCACATCCAACCGTGTATAGACATCGGTCCGTAGTTTACACGTAGCCACGCCCCTACTTGACACCATCAACACGTTCGCACGCGTACATTCACCTTCATTACCTGAGCCTGCTGACATGTTACTCACCTACAACCGTATATATTCATTGTTTCTTAGTTCACATGTTGCTACACCACCTACCTGACCCCGCCCACATGTTCCAGGAAAGACATTCGTCATCGATTCAGTCAACATCGTCACCACAAGTGACGACATCAGGCGAGTGCTCAACACCCTACGTAGACGAATACGTCTACAGCAAATCTCCATCGCGAGTGGTGTGTTGTAGCGTATCTCAGAAAAGCAATATGCACCACTGTCAGAGATGTACAAGAGATTTCGCGAGACGATGTCACCTGTTACGTCAAAGGAGGATGTCATGCGGCAGGGTACATTCACAGAGAAGCGATACACACCGTTGTGAGAGTTGTGCAAGAGAAGTTACGAGCCGTGACCATTTGTTACGTCATATCAATCGAGTTGTGTCATGTAGAGAATTACGGAAAAGCAATAAGCACCGCTGTCAAAGATGTACAAGAGACTTCGCGAGACGAGACAACTTGTTACGTCACATCGAGACGTTATGCGGCAGACGTAAAGAGTCCATCGATCCACCGTTACTCAAGCGATCGAAATGTGAAGAACGAACACGCATGATCAGACTCGTGCAGACGTAAGGGAACCTGGTGGTACAGGAGGAAAACTACGTTTTCTTCTGGGGTAACTCGTCCGTGTTCAGCCAGTGGTACCCCTGCGAATTCTCCGTAGACGGAGCCGAGTATTGCTGTGCTGAGCAGTACATGATGCACCAGAAAGCTTGTAAGTCCAAGTGCAATCTGTTTAGAAATATGCAGTAATAATAATAACAATACCTCCGAAATTATAGTGTGGGTATATTCGATAGTCGTGACTATTATAATAGTAATATGTTACAGCGACTGCGACAAATCAACAACAGTAAATAAGTCATAATGTATTAATGTAATCTTTGTAAGTTAATAGTACATTCAATATGTGCAGTGTCAAAACGCAACATTCTCCCTTAAGTACATTTTTTGCCACGTAGTTTTTTTTTGGTATTCTATGCATAATTGTGGTGTTATGTGCACAAAATAAACCAAAAATAATTGTGTTTACACGAATAATAGTGAGCTTGTTGCCACCTGGATGATTACTTATGCAGCCTGAGTATCAGTCGGTACGCATGCTCAATGAAGCACACTTTTAAATGAATCCATCTGGTATGGGTTGATCGCTATATTCACTCTCCGTTTAGTCCATAGAGTTGTGTTGTTGGTGTCAAGTTGGGGCGTGGCTACGTGTGAACTACTGACCAATGACTATACACGGTTGGATGTGAGTGACGTGACCTATCAACAGAGTGACATGTCAGCATGATAGTGTAGGCTTGTCTACTATGCGTAGTGGGCAGTCTCAGGTCTGTGCTCTTAGAGAAGTATAGTGTGTCTAAGGTGCGTGCGTGCGCGTGTCAGTTGGACATATACCTGTGTGTGCAAACAAACAGAAGAATAGCGTGTGCATGACTAAAGAACATGTACTTATTTATTATTTATTACGTGTACAAACAGACAGAGGAATAGTGCATGTATGCGTGCGTGTGACTAAAGGATATGTACCTGTGTGTGCACCTAGCCATAGGCACATATCGGAAATTCACTCTTCGATTTGAAAGTCAACGAACAATGCAGAATGGGATCACACGTACTTGTATTATCTGATACTCACAATGCCAATAATCAACGTGCGATATATACTAATAAAAAGAAAATATATAATAATTAAGTAATCACATGCATGGTCTACTACTACTGCTTACTAACTGTGTTACAGTTCGGAGCGCCTGTAAGTCCAACTGACATAAGACCGTGTTTCTCGTTCCTGTCACCAGGTTTCGCCTTACGACAACCAATTCCTGTAACCAGGTATGGCCTTAATTCAGGCACGCTGGACTACGCGATCGAACCCCGTGACCCAAAGCCCGGTGACTTCGCGATCGGTCAGAAGCATGCCCATAGCGTATTTGTAAAGAACCACCCTCTTCTGTCGCCCATTGATCGGACAAGTACTGACACTGTGGAGACCTTTCACTTCAACGACAAATTTGCGGTTGCAGACAAGACTGGCTGGGTACCACACGCACATTGTAGACAGAGCGCACGTCATGAGGGTTATTGGGCGATAACATATATAGTTGCCAGCACTTACTTTGTCGAGCCGTTTCAGATATATGATTCCTCGGTACAAGACTTGTCGTAACCGTTCGCCTTGTTGTCATTAGTTCCTGAGTCGATCTGAAGTTGTTCGCAGTCGCTAGAGAGTGAGTGATTTGTACCACTAGATTTTGGTAGGTTTATATACAAGCGAACGACACGAGTGTCAATCAGCAGACATAACACGACATAAAGTTAGGTGAAGTGCTCAATCCAGTGATTCATTTAGTCATCTCTTTTTGTTAGTGTGATTTCGATTTGAAAGGTGCCGTTTTCCTTATTGTAGGACTTATAGCTGTTTTTATGCCAGCATACATATTGACAGGTTCCCAGTGTTTGCTGCTACTTAAATATCTTCATATCGCCAATCTTGTATTGATTTGTAGTACTCAGTGTATCAATTTGGGATAAAACAATGTTATGGATCCGCCTGATATTACTCTCTGAAAGAGAGCCACTTGGAAATACCGTATTGGTGTGATGTGTGTTTTTTTTCGAGCACTTTGACAGGGAACATGTTGGTGCCGTCAATACTGAATGTACTTCTATATCAGACAACATAAAACATCAAATGGGAACGAGATTTCACACGCGTAAGTTACGTGGCATATTATTGTAACTTACGTGGCGCAGATGAAAGGGTAATAGAAATTTATATTTGTGGTTAATCCAGTTATGAGTGGAGCTTGACATCAGACTAACTTTCATGAAGCTTTGTAACACTCAGGACATCTATTTGGGGTAAGAGAACATTAAGGATCCGTCCGACATTACCCTCTGTAAAGAGTGCCACTTTAATATATTGAATGTACTACAGCATTAGACAACATAAATCATCAAATGGGGACGTGTTTTCATACGCGTAACTTACGTGACATTTTATTGTAACTTACGTGACGGAGATGAAAAGGTAAGAGGAATTCCCCTTTGTTGTTAATCCAATTATGTGTGTATGATATTGATATCAATCTAACATTCGTCAAGATTTGTAGCACTCGGTACATATCGGTACATATATTTGGGGGTAAGACCACGTTAAGGATCCGTCCGCCATTACCATCTCAAATAGTGCCACTTAAAAATACCGTTTTAGTGCGATGTGTGATTTTATCGAGCACATTGACATGGAACATTTTGATCCCGTCAATACTGAATGTATTTCTGTATTAGACAAGATAAAACATAAAATGGGAACAAGTTTTTACACGCGTAACTTACGTGGCATTTTATTGTAACTCACGTGACGGAGATGAAAGGGTAACAGAAATTCCCCTTTATGGTTATTCCAGTTATGTGTGTAGCCTGATATCAGTATAATGTTCGTGAAGATTTGTAACAACCAGGAATTCTATTTGGGGTAAAAACACGTCAATGATCCTTTCGCCATTACTCTCTGAAAGAGTATCACTTGAAAATACCGTTTTGGTGTGAGGTGTGATTTTTACGAGCATTTTCATTTGGAACCTGTTGGTCCCGTCAATACTGAATGTACTTCTGTATTAGACAAGATAAAACATCAAATGGGAAAGAGTTTTCACAAACGTAACTTACGTGGCATTTTATTGTAACTTACGTGACTGAGATGAAAGGGTAACAGAAATTCCACTTTGTTGTTAATCCAGTTATGTGTGTAGCTTGATATCAGTCTAATTTTGTTTGAATATTTTTAGTACTCAGAACATCTATTTGGGGTAAGACCATTCTAAGGATCCGTCCACAATTACCCTCTGAAATAGTACACTTGAAAATACTGTTTTTATGTGATGTATAATTTTTATGGAACACTTTGACATGGAACTTGTTGGTTTCGTCAATAAGAATATACTACTGCATTAGACAAGATAAAACATCAAACGGGAACTATTTTTCAGACGCATATCTTACGTGGCATTTTTATTGTAACTTACGTGACGGAGATGAGAGGGTAACAGAAATTCCCCTTTATGGTTAATCCAGTTATGTGTATAGCTAGATATTAGTTTCATGAAGATTTGTAGCACTCAGGACTATCCATTTGGGGTAAGACCACGATAAGGATCCTTCCGTCATTACCCTCTGAAAGAGTGCCACTTATAATACCGTTTTCGTGTGAGGTGTGATTTTTTCGAGCACTTTCACTTGAAACATATTGTTCCCGTCAATACTGAATGTACTTCTATATTAGACAAGATAAACATCTAATGAGAACGAGTTATCACACACTTATGTTACGTTATGATGGAATTTGTTGGTCCCGTGAATACTGAATGTACTACTGCTTTAGACAAGACAAAACATCAAATGGGAATGAGTTTTCATTCGCCTAACGTTCGAGGCATGTTATTGTAAATAACGTGACGGAGATGAAAGGGTAACAGAAATGTCCCTTTGTGGTTAATCCAGTAAAGTGTGTAGCATGATATCAGTCTAACTTTCGTGAAGATTTCTAACACTCAGGACATCTGTTTAGGGTAAGACCACGTAAAGGTTCCTTCAGCCTTAACCTTATCAAAGAGTGCCACTTGAAAATACCGTTTTTATGTGAAGTGTGATTTGTTTTCGAGTAGTTTGACGTAGAACGTGTTGTTCTCGTGAATACTGAATGTACTAGTGCTTTAGACAAGACGAAACATCAAATGGGAACGATTTTTCCCACACTTCACTTACGTGGCATTTAATGGTAACTTTATGGAGACGAAATGGTAACAGAAATTCGCCTTTGTGATTATTCTAGTTATGTGTGTAGAATGATATCACTTTCGGGAAGATTTGTAAGACCCAGAACATCTGTTTGGGTTAAGACCTCGTTAAGGAACCGTCCGCCATTACCCTGTAGAGGATTGCATCTTCAAAATACCTTTTGGTGTGATGTGAGAATTATTTGAACACTTTTACGTAGGACCTGTTGGGCCCGTAATTACTTAATGTATTTCTCTATTACACAAAATAAAACGTCGAGTGGGAACGAGTTTTCACACGCGTAAAGTACGTGGCATTTTATTGTAACTCACGTGAGGGATCTGAAAGAGTAACAGAAATTTCCCTTTCTAAAACCATTTTGATGTAATGTGTGATTTGTGTTCGAGCATTTTGACGTGGAACTTGTTGATCCCGTGAATACTGAATGTACTACTGCTTTATTCAAGATAAAACATTAAATTGCAACGAGTTTTCATACACGTAACTTAAGTGGCATTTTATGGAGGTGAAAGTGTTATATAAATTCCCCTTTGTGGTTAGTCCATAGTGTGTGTAGCATGATATCTGTCTAACTTTCGTGAAGTTTTGTAAGAATCAGGACTGTTTGGGTTAACACCTCGTTAAGAGTCCTTCCGCCATTACCCTGTGGAAGATTGCTACTTCAAAATACAGTTTTGGCGTGATGTGAGATTTCTTTCAACAGTTTTACATAAAAAAGTTGGGCCCGTGAATACTGGATGTTCTTCTGCATCACACAAAATAGAATATCAAATGGGAACGAGTTTTCACTCGCGTAACGTACGTGGCATTTTATTGTAACTTACGTTACGGAGATGAATGGGTAACAAAAATTCCCCTTTGTGTTTAATCCTGTAATATTTGTAGCATGATATCCGTCTAACTTTCTTGAAGATTTGTAACACTCAGGACATCTATTTGGGGTAAGACCACGTAAAGGTTCTTTTGCCATAACCCTCTGAAAACTTGCCATTTGAAAATACCGTTTTGATGTGATGTGTGTTTGAGCACTTTGAGGTGGAACTTGCTTGTCCCGTGAATACCGAATGAACTACAGCTTTAGACAAGACAAAACTTCAAATGGGAACCAGTTTTTACGCACATAACTTACGTGGCATTTTATGTACATGAAACATGTGTTTGTTCCGTGAATACTGAATGTATTTCTGCATTAGACAAAATAAAACGTGAACTGGGAACGAGTTTTCAGACGCGTAACGTACGTGACATTTTATTGTAACTTACGTTACGCAAATGAAAGAGTAACATCAATTCCCCATTTGTGTTTAATCCAGTAAATGTTTGTAGCGTGATACCATGTCTACATCTCGTGAAGATATTTAAGACTCAGGAAATCAGTTTCGGTTAAGACCTCGTTAAGGATCCGTCTGCTTTTACCCTATGAAAGAGTGCCAATCGAAAATACCGTTTTGGTGTGATGTGAGATTTTGTTTGAACATTTTTATATAGAATCTGTTAGGCCCATGGGTACTTAATATACTTCTGCATTAGACAGGAAAAACATTAAATGGGAACAAGTTTTCACACGTGTAACGTAGGTGGAATTTTATTGTAACTTACGTGAAAGGGATGACATGTTAACAGTAATTCCCCTTTGCCATTAATCTAGTAATGTGTGTAGCATTATATTAGTCTAACTTTCGTGAAAATTTGTATGACTTAGGAAATCTGTTTGGGTTAAGACAACGTTACGGATCCGTCCGCTATTACCCTCTTAAAGAGTGCCACTTGAAAATACCGTTTTTTATTTGATGTGTGATTTTTTATCAAGCACTTTGACGTGGAAATTTTGGTCCCGTGAATACTCAATGTACTACTGCTTTAGACAACATAAAACATGAAATGGAAACGAGTTTTCACACATGTAACTTACGTGAATTTTATGGTAACTTACGTGACGAATATGAAACGTAACATAAGTGGCATTTTAGTATAAACTACGTGACGGAGATGAAAGGGTAACATAAATTCCCCTTTTTGGTTAGATCAGTTGTGTTTGAAGCTTGGCATCAGTCGGACGGATCCTTAACGTAATGTGTGTAGCATTATATTCGTCTAACTTTCGTGAAGATTTGTAACACTCAGGACATCTATTTTTGGGTAAGACCACTTTACGAATCGGTCCGCCATTACCCGCTGAAAGTGTGCCTCTTCAAAATACCGTTTTGATGTGATGTGAGATTTTTTTGAACACTTTGACATGGAACTTGTTTGTTCCGTGAATACTGAATGTATTTCTGCATTAGACAAAATAAAACGTGAACTGGGAACGAGTTTTCAGACGCGTAACGTACGTGACATTTTATTGTAACTTACGTTACGCAAATGAAAGAGTAACATCAATTCCCCATTTGTGTTTAATCCAGTAAATGTTTGTAGCGTGATACCATGTCTTTGCCATTAATCTAGTAATGTGTGTAGCATTATATTAGTCTAACTTTCGTGAAAATTTGTATGACTTAGGAAATCTGTTTGGGTTAAGACAACGTTACGGATCCGTCCGCTATTACCCTCTTAAAGAGTGCCACTTGAAAATACCGTTTTTTATTTGATGTGTGATTTTTTATCAAGCACTTTGACGTGGAAATTTTGGTCCCGTGAATACTCAATGTACTACTGCTTTAGACAACATAAAACATGAAATGGAAACGAGTTTTCACACACGTAACTTACGTGAATTTTATGGTAACTTACGTGACGAATATGAAACGTAACATAAGTGGCATTTTAGTATAAACTACGTGACGGAGATGAAAGGGTAACATAAATTCCCCTTTTTGGTTAGATCAGTTGTGTTTGAAGCTTGGCATCAGTCGGACGGATCCTTAACGTAATGTGTGTAGCATTATATTCGTCTAACTTTCGTGAAGATTTGTAACACTCAGGACATCTATTTTTGGGTAAGACCACTTTACGAATCGGTCCGCCATTACCCGCTGAAAGTGTGCCTCTTCAAAATACCGTTTTGATGTGATGTGAGATTTTTTTGAACACTTTGACATGGAACTTGTTTGTTCCGTGAATACTGAATGTATTTCTGCATTAGACAAAATAAAACATCAAATGGGAACGAGTTTTCACACGCGTAATGCACGTGACATTTTATTGTAACTTACGTTACGCAAATGAGAAAGTAACATAAATTCCCCTTTGTGTTTAATCCAGTAATGTTTGTAGCGTGATATCAGTCTATTCCTCGTGAAGATATTTAAGACTCAGCAAATCTGTTTCGGTTAAGACCTCGTTAAGGAACCATCCGCCATTACACTATGAAAGAGTGCCAATTCAAAATACCGCTTTGGTGTGATGTGAGATTTTGTTTGAACACTTTTACATAGAACATGTTGGGCCCATGGGTACTGAATATACTTCTGCATTAGACAAGAAAAACATTAAATGGGAACAAGTTTTCACACGTGTAACGTGGCATTTTATTGTAACTAACGTGAAAGGGATGAAATGTTAACAGTAATTCCCCTTTGTCGTTAATCCAGTAATGTTTGTAGCGTGATATCAGTCTACATCTCGTGAAGATATTTAAGACTCAGGAAATTATTGTAACCCTTTCATGTTCGTCACGTAAGTTACCATAAAATTTATGTACGTTACATGTGTAAAAACTCGTTTCCATTTCATGTTTTATCTTGTCTAAAGCAGTAGTTCATTGAGTATTCACGGGACCAACAATTTCCACGTCAAAGTGCTCGAACACAAATCAAACATCACATGAAAACAGTATTTTCAGGTTGCACAGAAAGTAATAGCCGAAGGAACCTTAAAGTGGTCTTACCCCAAATAGATGTCCTGAGTGTTAGAAATCTTCACGACCGTCAGACAGACATCATGCTACAAAAACTAGTTGATTAAACAAAAAGGGTTATTTCGGTTAACTTTTCATCTCCGTCATGTAAGTTAAAATAAAATACCACGTAGGTTACGCATGTAAAAACTCGTTCACATAACATGTTTTTTCTTGTCTAATGCAGAAGTACATTCAGTATTCACGGGCCCAAAATGTTCCATGTAAAAGTGTTCAAAAAAATCTCACATAACACCAACATGTGGTACTCTTTCATAGGGTAAGGGCAGACGGATCCTTAACGAGTTCTTAACCCTTTCATCTCCGTCACGTAATTTACCATAAAATGCCACTTAAGTTACGTGTGTAAAAAATCATTCCCATTTGATGTTTTATTTTGTCTAAAACAGTAGAACATTCAATATTCACGGGATCAACAAGTTCCATATCAAAGTGCTCGAACACAAATCACACATCACATCACATCAAAACGGTATTTTCAAGTGGCACTCTTTCAGAGGGTTATGGGGGAAGGATCATTAACGTTGTCTTACCCCAAATAGATGTCCTGAGTGTTACAACAATCTCACATCACTCCAACAACTGGCACTCTTTCATAAGGTAATGGTGGACGGAAACTCAACAGGGTATTAACCCAAATAGATGTTATGAGTGTTACAAATTTTCACGAAAGTTAGACTGATATCATGCTTCACACATTACTGGATTAACCACAAAGGGGAATTTCTGTTACCCTTTCATCTCTCTCACGCATGTTACAATAAAATGCCACGTACGTTACGGGTGTTCTCGTTCCCATTCGGTGTTTTATCTTGTCTAATGCAGAAGTACATTCAGTATATAAGGGACCAACAGGGTCTACGTAAAAGAGTTCAAGCAAAATCTCAAATCACAACAAAACGGTATTTTTTTAAGTGGCACTCTTTCAGAGGGTAATGCTGGACGGATCCGTAACGTGGTTTTACCCAAAAATAGGTGCCCTGAGTGTTACAAATTTTCAAGAAAGTTAGACTGATATCATGCTGCACATATTACTGGATTAACGTCAAAGGGGAATTTTTGTTACATTTTCATGTACATAAAATGCCACGTAAGTTATGTGCGTAAAAACTGGTTCCCATTTGAAGTTTTGTCTTGTCTAAAGCTGTAGTTCATTCGGTATTCACGGGACAAGCAAGTTCCACCTCAAAGTGCTCAAACACACATCACATCAAAACGGTATTTTCAAATGGCAAGTTTTCAGAGGGTTATGGCGAAAGAACCTTTACGTGGTCTTACCCCAAATAGATGTCCTGAGTGTTACAAATCTTCAAGAAAGTTAGACGGATATCATGCTACAAATATTACAGGATTAAACACAAAGGGGAATTTTTGTTACCCATTCATCTCCGTAACGTAAGTTACAATAAAATGCCACGTACGTTACGCGAGTGAAAACTCGTTCCCATTTGATATTCTATTTTGTGTGATGCAGAAGAACATCCAGTATTCACGGGCCCAACTTTTTTATGTAAAACTGTTGAAAGAAATCTCACATCACGCCAAAACTGTATTTTGAAGTAGCAATCTTCCACAGGGTAATGGCGGAAGGACTCTTAACGAGGTGTTAACCCAAACAGTCCTGATTCTTACAAAACTTCACGAAAGTTAGACAGATATCATGCTACACACACTATGGACTAACCACAAAGGGGAATTTATATAACACTTTCACCTCCATAAAATGCCACTTAAGTTACGTGTATGAAAACTCGTTGCAATTTAATGTTTTATCTTGTATAAAGCAGTAGTACATTCAGTATTCACGGGATCAACAAGTTCCACGTCAAAATGCTCGAACACAAATCACACATTACATCAAAATGGTTTTAGAAAGGGAAATTTCTGTTACTCTTTCAGATCCCTCACGTGAGTTACAATAAAATGCCACGTACTTTACGCGTGTGAAAACTCGTTCCCACTCGACGTTTTATTTTGTGTAATAGAGAAATACATTAAGTAATTACGGGCCCAACAGGTCCTACGTAAAAGTGTTCAAATAATTCTCACATCACACCAAAAGGTATTTTGAAGATGCAATCCTCTACAGGGTAATGGCGGACGGTTCCTTAACGAGGTCTTAACCCAAACAGATGTTCTGGGTCTTACAAATCTTCCCGAAAGTGATATCATTCTACACACATAACTAGAATAATCACAAAGGCGAATTTCTGTTACCATTTCGTCTCCATAAAGTTACCATTAAATGCCACGTAAGTGAAGTGTGGGAAAAATCGTTCCCATTTGATGTTTCGTCTTGTCTAAAGCACTAGTACATTCAGTATTCACGAGAACAACACGTTCTACGTCAAACTACTCGAAAACAAATCACACTTCATATAAAAACGGTATTTTCAAGTGGCACTCTTTGATAAGGTTAAGGCTGAAGGAACCTTTACGTGGTCTTACCCTAAACAGATGTCCTGAGTGTTAGAAATCTTCACGAAAGTTAGACTGATATCATGCTACACACTTTACTGGATTAACCACAAAGGGACATTTCTGTTACCCTTTCATCTCCGTCACGTTATTTACAATAACATGCCTCGAACGTTAGGCGAATGAAAACTCATTCCCATTTGATGTTTTGTCTTGTCTAAAGCAGTAGTACATTCAGTATTCACGGGACCAACAAATTCCATGTCAAAGTGTTCAAATAGATGTCCTGAGTGTTACAACAATCTCGCATCACACCAACAAGAGGCACTCGTTCATAGGGTAATGGCGGACGGATCCTTAACGAGGTAAGTAGTATAGAGGGGCACGACAACACCGTACAGGAATCAAAGATCAAAGGACATCAAAGTGTTTTGGCTCAGTCATTCCATTTGGCTCCCTACTTATAAAAAATAAATGATTAATGACCTGTCATAGAAATCTACTTATAAAAAATCTCTTATCTTAATTGCTTGTTGACATACTACTAATAAAAAAAAGTATAAAAAAGTTTGAATAATGCCCAGTTGACCCCTTTTTATAGTTGCCGCGGGTTCATGTAAGTGCTGTTCATGTTAGTGTATAGTTGTATAGTGCTGACCTCTAGTGAATATGCGTAATGTAAAATAAAGTAGACAGTAGCGCCTCTAGTGCAAGAATGAATAGACACTTATGTGTAAGGTTATAAAAATGTTGGTTATGCGTGAGGTTATGAAAACTCGTGTTTGCATAGACGTAAAAAATAGGGTAGTGTCGCTTATAGGGAAAAGAAAGAGTATTTGAATGCAAAGTAGACAGTAGCGCCTCTAGTGCAAGAATGAGTAATCAGACATTTATGTGTAAGGTTACGAAAATCGTGGTTATGAGAGAGATTATGAAAACTCGTGGCTATATACACGTAAACAAATAGGGTAGCGCCGCCTATAGGAAAAAGAAAGAGTATTTGAATCCATCGTGTTTATGTAGTAACCAGGGAAAACTGGAAGGCTTATTACTATTCGGTCACTAGCCTAGGTCGGAGTATTATTTGCATGTGTTATGGGCTAGTTGTTTTATTCTGTCGCGTTCCTGTACAAACCCGTAGTCGGTGACGTAATACAAATACAACGGCTGCTGGTGTCGATGAATGATGACGGCATCGGTAACCTACGAATTCGACGGCGTCGGTGACCTAGTTAAGGATAGCTGTAGGCGGGCGTACAAAATTCGGTCGTATGGCTGTGAGGCGGGACGCTAGGAGATATAAGTAATATAGACCGACGCTAACCGGAGAACGCATTTTATT
The DNA here is from genome assembly GCA_020002185.1 of Paraescarpia echinospica. Classification (NCBI taxonomy): domain Eukaryota; kingdom Metazoa; phylum Annelida; class Polychaeta; order Sabellida; family Siboglinidae; genus Paraescarpia; species Paraescarpia echinospica. Next base: position 39,356,429 of record CM034535.1, on the reverse strand, counting down.
ATTCATACTGTAACCTAGCCAGGAGTAAGACTGTTTTCTAATAAGGGTGCTGCATTATTAAGCTGAAATTGGCTTTATAGTGGATTATTATTGTTCGTGCACAAGTAGTTGGAATATAGAGGCCTATAGTAAATCGAATATTACGACGAGGACTGTATTGTGAACAAATGAAAGGAGAAGGTAAGTTATATATTTTATTATTCAGTCGTTCGGCGTACCGCTCGAGTTGTTCAGTGTAAGAAATCACGGGACCTGGGTTAATACTACGTCTTTTAGCGTAGAAGAGAAGGTATCACAACGGTAGTTGAAAAACCTACGCGTCAGGCGTCGTAGCCGCGACATCAGTAGTTTCGGGCTCCGTATCCCCTAGGAGGACCACCGAAACCGCCGCCCGGGGACGGTGAACGAGCGGGCCTGGGATAAGGCCCGAATCCATTCCCCAGCTGGGCACGAGGCGATCGCGGCTTTGGCGTGGGCGGCGGTAATGCTCGGCGATCAGCCGATAGCGGTGGCGGGAGTAGTAGGAGGGCGCAACGGCCCCGGCCAACAGCGGTTGGTGACGGTAGCGAAAGAATTCCGCTGTTCCAATCAATTGCGCGCGGCGGCGTGGGCGACGGTAGCGCTCGGCGAGCAGTAGCTAGGCAGCGGTGGTTGCGACGGTAGCGCGCCCTGACCAACAGCGGGTGGTGGTGGTGACGGTAGCGAAAGAATGCCACGCCACGGCCCTGGCCAAGCGGCTGCGGTTGCGGCGGTGACGGCGGCGAATCGAGGATACTCCAGTCCGTAGGCACGTTATAGCCGGGGGTGGTATATCAAATCCATTCCAATTGAGGAGCAGGTTTTTCGTTTTTAAATAGTAGACTCTGTAAATATAGACAAAATCCTAGTTAGTAATATATATTGAAGGAAAATAATTTGAAGGGTAAATTTTATCTTAAATAGAATCTGTGAATATAGACAATGAGCATCCTAGTTAGTATCGAGTGAATGTTAAAAGGAAAGGTAGGTGACATAATGTACCCATCGAGTTCTTTGCACGCTCTCGCTAAATACAACTGTAGCTCCCCTTCAGTCACGTGCGCTTCCATCGTTGCCGTTTAACGGAATACCGGATGTTGTTTACGACGCTTGTTGTAGGCCTACGGAAGCCTGCCGATCGACGCGTAGGTACCGTCACGTAGGCCTTTACCGATCGGGTTTCGTATTGTCTAATTCCTTAATAAAAGCTTAAAAGTATAAAATAAGTTGTCTATAATACGAAGCAAGGACTAGAGAATATTATGGTAAACTTATGTTTGAAAATAACGCTCTATAAAAGCGACGCGAAGTTTGGGCACTAACATGAACGAACGCTTTTTGTATTTTCAACAACCTTGCCAGACTCGGCTGTTTTGTGGTATCCGTATTCGAGCGCACGTAGTCCATTCACTACGCTAGTATAAATAGAGCGGACAAGAACGCCTCTGTATTCACTTTATATCGATGTGTTAACGTCTTTTACTCTTCTTCGCCTTTACAGACCACTGCTGCTATCACCGCTGTCATGCCGGCCCAAGAGGAACAAGGCGTATTCGCTGCCTTGATGAAGAAGAAGAAAAAGGTGGTTACGACGGTTAGAGAACCGAAGCCCTCTACGTCAGGCTTCCCCCCTGCAGAACGGTCTACGACGACGACACCCGCTATCGTTCCCGCTGCCGCCGCCGCAGCGCCGCCGCCTAATACGGTACCAGCTGTTGCTGCCACCGTCATCTTCGCCGCCGCAGCAGCGCCACCTGATACGGTACCCGCTGTTGCCGATGCCGCTCCCGCCGCCGATGCAGCACTGCCGTCGCCGGTCACCATCGACGCCGAACAAGAGCTCATAGAGGCGGACGACGGGTTGTATAAGGTATCTACGCCTGTCAGGATCGAAACAATTGCGTGGCGTTCGACATGTACGTACGTGGGGTGTATACAGTGTCGACGTAAAGTTAAGCGATCGAAGGCCGGCACTATGATGTGTTTATCCCACTGCGTATAAGCTAAACCGGAAAACTATTTTTCGGTTCGCGCAATGGTAAAGGAAGTCGGCCGAGAAGACCCATCACGAAATTTGGCTCACTCTATCCGAGAATGCTATGTCGGAACTCGTCTCCTACGACGCCGCCTATCTCGCCCCTATGTCGCCAAAAAAACTGCGCGACACTATAATGGCCCTCGTCGGATCGGTCCTGGAAGTCTCCCTGCGAAAGACCATATGCGCTGATGTGGTGACGTACGCCGTCCGGAGTCTGAGTACTATACCGAAGTCGTAGTAAAGCGATCACCTTTGAATGAGTAACGCTTCGCTTGTTATGCTGTAGGACGTTAACCGCCGGGATCGTGTACTCGACGGTATAATCGCCGACGCTTTGGGCAGCGCACGAGGAGGAATAGGGACCGGCTGTAGAGAAACGCCGCGTGAAAGTAGAGTACAACGCCGCCGCCATCGCCGAGGCCTTGACGACATCAATCAACGACGACAAGGCCACGGCCAAGCAGCGCGTGAAAGTAGAGTATAACGTCGACAATCCATGGCGGTTATTGGAGATCAACTACCGCCGACGCACGCCAACGTACACCGCCTGCCTTCGTACAACGATTCGGCTTGGGCTTCGACGTCGTCGCCGCTGGCACCGCCAACGTACGCGACCCTATACCCCGTGCCCGCGGACGGCGAGTCGGCGCCGATGGAGATCGTCTCTATATCGTCGGACGAGCTACCGTCGCTGATCGCGGGCACCCAACCACCGAAACGAGTCGCGGTCGAAGCATCGCCGCCGTCACCGCAGACTTACGACCCCAATCTGCAGAGGACCCTCATAACGACATCCGTGGGGCGGGAATGTTGCCTGCGTACGCCGAAGTGGTCGGGGAAACGGTATTGGATCGCGCGCGGCACTTCTGCGGTGAGTGCCCACCCGAGGAAGGATGTCCCTTCGTACATATCTACGGGTATCGTGGCGGAAAACCCAGCCGACGCTATCGCCGGATGTACGAGGATGTTGTTGGAATATGCTATCAGTTTATCCAGTCCGTGCTCGATTCGTACCTACATCGTTCGCTCGTGCCGTGCGCCGCGAGACTGACACTCGTGATACACAACCAATGCGCGCCCTATCCGGATCGACGTTCGGAAACGGCGCTCGTGAAACAGGTGGCTGACTGGTTGCTAGGCACCGACTGGACTTCCTGCTTCGACAATGCGATGCTGGAGTCCGCGGTGGTGCCCTAACTGCTGAGAAGAGCCTGCCTCGGTGATTGACGTTAATAGTTGAAGCTTTGTTGTAAGAGGTTCTCTCGGGACCCAAACATTGGTCGCACGTGCCTTGTTTATGAACATTAGTCGCAGCCAACACACGGGTTAATACCGCTATAACGAACTTTAATTTAACATTTGTATTCTCTGTAAGTGGTGGTGGCATATAGCCTTACGAATCATGTAGCATTGTTATAGTCGTTGGTGTATCACGCTTTCTACGATGCTTAATAAAATGTTGAAAACGTATGAACAATCTTGCTACTATTATGAAAACAAACAACCAAACAAACAAACACCCTTTCCCCTGTCCCAGTGAAACAAACACGTATTTTACAATCCCAGTCTACCGCACGAATCGCCTACTATCTAGCAAAGTAAGTTTTCCCCGGCTAGCCGATATTATTTTTAGCCCTAGCAGCGTTCCGCCTCACGTCTATAAGGCCGTACTTCGTACCCGATGGCGCTCTACCTAAAGCGAGGCGAGTAACTAGGTCACAGCCTGTCATTAATAAGATGTCATTAATAAGACACCCCTCCTAGCGGAAACAAATCCTCTACGTTGTTTAATAATAAAAATAACTTCGAAATCGATGGCTAGCGTTCGTCTGATAAATTTCCAAATCGTAGTCGGTATTTATTCGCCGCCATCTAACGGTTGCGATTCCTACTACCCGTTTATAGGTAGTGTCGGGGCTACACCGTAGTTAATATCGTTTTCGGTGTTGAATAGGACGGACGCTTCGCAGAGAGAGAGACAGATACAGTTATTGAAACCACCTACCGACGACGATGCCTGTCTGCCCCGTATGCGGTTGCGCCGTCGATCATCTAGAGGGACACTCGTGCAAAAATAAGCCGCAGCATCAATGCCCGAATTGCGATCGGCGTTACACCTTTCGTAACAGCTTATCGAAACATTTTGAAGAACTGCGGTAGCGAAACTGGAGATGGCTGCAAATGCCCGAAATGCGGTAAATCTTTCGCTGATCGTTATAATATGTTGAAACATTTGAGAAGTTCGAAGACTTGCGGTGAAAAAAAATAAAAGGACACCAACACCTCCCGTCGTCGACGAGGAGCCTTCGTTAGACGCGGATGCCGACAACGATGAAGTGTCGGCCGGTCTACGGCGTATCGTTCACGAGCACCGGTCGAGTATACGCATGGCTACATCGCACGGTCCTGTCCAGTCGAGATATAACTATCAACTGACCGGTTTGGACACGGGCGCGCTCGACCCCTGACTAGGACTAATGTTCGAGGAGCACACTTGAGCGTTTAAAATCAACCTAAATTTTGGGTTAATTCTCCGACACAAGGAGACGGGCCGTTACAGGTATTTTCATTCGTCGTGTAACTGCTGCGGTCGCTACCTCGAATCGCCCTCTCTCATCTCTGATAGCTCGTCGTTCGAACGTTTCCTCGAAGCCGTCCGACAACCCGTTATAGCGCAGAAACCCGACTCGGGGTGGACTGCTGAATTGGTGAGTAACGTTACCTACTTCCTCAACGCCGTCATCCACCATCCTAACGGCTGTCTCGATTTGCATCTCCCCGTCTACCTGCGCACCAACAAGGCGGTTGTCGCTCTAGCGAAAGATCGATATGGTAGATCCTACACCGATAACTTGTGCTTCTTCCGTTGTCTGGCGCTTCATCGAGGCGCTAACGAGGCCGTAACCCACTTGACTGCCCAAGCTCTACGCCGACTACACAAGGAGCACCAGCACCGGGGTGAGTCCCTACGCGTTCGTCGGCGTTCCTCTGAATGAACTCGAACGGTTGGAGATGGTCTTTAAAACCAACGTGGTCGTATATCGACTGACGGAGGAGGAGGAGCCCGGGAAAACGTCCGGCGAATTGATCTGGCGTTCCATCTACCGGTACACCACTACCATCAACGTGAACTTGTAGGACACGCATTTTTTGTATATACGCGACGTCTCGATGTAAGTGCAGTGAATCGTTGTGGCGAAGGGCCCATCACTTACGGCGTCACGAAGCGACGTGCGGGGGTGGCGTTTGCCACGTCTTCCCCGGCGGTGTCTACTACCAGACGCCGTCCTTGTTTCGACAGTTGGAGGATGAGGGTATCTACGTGGACGAACCCCTGCGCTACTATCCGTACAGGGCGACATTCGACTTCGAGTGCTACTTCGACAGTCGTGACCTACCGGCGGACAGCGCCAAATGCCGGTGAATAGCCCGGCACGACCTACTCAGCTAGAGTATCGCCTCGAACGTTCCCGGCGACGAGACAGCGCAATGCTTCGTCACGACCAGGGATTCGAACGAGCTCGCGAAGCGCCAGATCGTCGCCCTGGAGGCCGTGAGCGAAGCGGCATGCGCGGCTCTGCGACCGTCGTACGACTCTAACTTCGAAGAGATCGCCGCGTTCGAAGAGGAAGGGCGACTCAAGTGTCGAGAGATGGAGGCGGCGCCGGCGTCGGACAAGAACCCGTACACCGTACTCGCTTGTGGGCCCATCTACTCCAGCTCCCCGTCCTCGGCTTCAACTGGGGTAAGTACGACCTGAACGTCGTCAAAAAGTATCTCACCCCCTGTTCATGGCCGAAGGACAGGACAAAACATATCTTCGGCCTTTACGATCAATGTGTCTAACGACGGCGACGCTCATGTTCCTGAACATCACCAACGACATTGCCCCCGATTTTAGCAACGATAAGTTTCTGAAGGCCTACGGCTGCGAACTGACGAAAGGACACTTTCCCTACGAGTACCTCGACGAGCTGCGGAAACTAGACGACACCGAACTGCCGCCACGGGAGGCTTTCTACAGCCACCTAGAACGCGAAGGGATCTCCGCCGCGGCGTACGAGGTCTGCGTGAAGGTATGGCGCGACGAAGGGATGACGACGCTGCGGGACTTCCTCGTCTGTTACAAAAACAGGTATGTTGCACCGTTCTTGAAGGCCATCGACAAACAATTCGCATTCTTCCAGCAGCGCCGCTTCGATATGTTCAAAGACGCCATAAGCGTACCGGGTCTAACGCTACTCTACCTGTTCAACGATCTCCCGCCGACGCTTCACTTCACTGTTTTCAACGAGCCGAACAAAGACCTGCACCGGCTCGTGCAATCGCAGATCGTCGGCGGTCCCTCGATCATTTTCGCGCGTCATCGCGAGGCCGACGTAACCGTTTTACGCCGAAACCAGTACGGCGAGACGGTGCGGAATTTTCGCTCGATCGAGGGATTTGACACAAATGCTCTCTATCTCTGGGCTCTCACATAAGGCATGTTGACAAGGTGGTACACGTGTCGCTGCGAGGAGAACGCCTTTCGGCCGGAACGCGTGCACCGCTACGGTCGTATGGCAGTACAGTGGCTGACATGGGAGGCCGAGCGGACGAGAGTGCCCATACGACACCAGCTGAACGGGTGCGAGAAACGCGTCGGTAAGTACCGGATCGACGGCTGGTGTCGGTAGACGAAGACGGCGTACCAGTTCCAATGGTGCTTCTTCCACGGCTGTCCGTGTACGGTGAGGGAAACAAACGGTGTTAACGGAAACCCGATGAGTCAACTGTACGCCGAGATGCGGGAGTGCCAGTAGTGCGAGATGAGAGCGCCGCCGCCGCCGCCAGAGACCCGTCGCTGGAGCGGCGGGAAAATTACGCGGTCGACGATCTTGAAGGCCGTACTCGACGGCACCCTCTTCGGCCTACTAGACTGCGACATCGCCGTCCCGGAGGCGCTGCGAGACACCTTCGCCGAGATACAACCTATCTTCAAGAACGCCTACATTACGCGCGACGATCTTAGCCCATTCATGCGTCGCTACGCGGAAGCGCACGAGCTCCTGGCCCGGCCTCAGCGGACGCTCGTGGGGAGCTTTTTCGGCACCAAGATTCTGCTCGCGACACCTCTACTACGGTGGTATCTGGAGCACGGACTCGTCGTCGACCGCGTGTACCAGATCGTCGTGTACGTCCCGATCGCGTGCTTTCGTCAATTCGGCGACTCGGTCTCCGCCGCGCGACGCGAAGGCGACACCGATCCCGACAAGGCCATCCTCACCGATACGTTTAAACTTCTTGGGAATAGTTCCCATGGGAAAACTATCACGCGGGTCGATCTCCACCGGGACATCAAGTACTGTACGTCTACAGGTGCCGAAACGCTGAACGACAATTGATACTTCTGTCAGCTCGACGTCGTCGTACCCGACGGTCTCTACGAGGTAGCGATGAACAAGCGAACCGTCAAGTACGCGCTGCCCATCCAGATCGGCTACTTCGTGTACCAGTATGCTAAACTACGTCCGCTGGAGTTTTACTATGACTTGATCGCTACCTACGTACCACGTCCCCTGTTCCAGTACTGCGCAATGGATACCGACTCAGCATATTTGGGCCTCGCGGGTCGGTGCGTCGACGAGCTCGTGGAGGAGACTAAGCGCGAGCATTACTTCCGCCACCGATTGGAATGGTTCCCATCGGAATGCTGCGACGATCACGCGGAGGCGTACGTACAGTGCCGACTCGCTGGCCGACCGTGGGACGCGCCTACCGAATGTTGCGCGAAGCGTCGGACGTACAATAAGAGAACGCCGGGCCTCTTCAAAAAGGAATGGTCCGGCCGCGGTATCGTCGTGTTCTGCAGCAAGACCTACTGCTGTTTCGGTGCCGGCGCCGGCGGGGATAAGTACAACACGAAGAGGTTGAGCAAGCATCAGAAAGACTTCGACAAGGACGTCTTCCTCGCCGTGCTGCGCGGACACCGGAGCGGTAGCGGATGGATCCGCGGCTTCCAAGTGAAGGAATCGACCTTGCCAACATACATTTAGGAGCGCGCGGCGTTTAGCTACTTCTACACCAAACGTCGCGTGTTCGACGACGGAGTCACCACGGCACCTATACTCGTATAAACACTACCCTACCTAAGGGGCCCGCCCTCCCTAGGGGTAGGGGTATGTATGTATGTAGGTAGGTAGGAAATAAAGAGTGAACAACAACAACAACGCAATTTTCATCGTCTTTTATTTGTCACTACTAAGCGAAAGCGAAGCGAAAATTCAATAGTTTTAGCCAGTCGAACACGAGACAGTCGTTAGCCAGCCTATCGGAGCAAAACAGGCACTGGAAGCCCTTTAATGGCTTTCCGCTGCATCGTAAGAGCAGGTAGGCGACGCAATATTGTCCGCATACTTTAGATACCCCGCTCTGCAGTCTCTTGTCGTTGTACGTCCACGAGTCGCAGTTACGGTGAAGGAAGGCGCGGAAGTCAGCGTGTAGCGGTGGCAATCCGTACGAGTCGAAGTAGTCGCCTCGCCGGTCGGCGTCCACGTAGACGGCCACCAAGTGTTCCCCCGTTTCGTCACCGTCGTCGGTGTTGCACATGAAGGCCGTCGGGTAAGGGTTGAGCCGTCTTTTCGGTAGCTCGTCTTTAGGCAGGACACCGATGACGACGTTGATAGTGAATGCGTCGAGCTTCAGACGGTGCATCAGCTGAAACGTGTCCATGCTCTGTAGTCGTACACGACGTTCCGGTTCTTGTCGATATCGAGCACCGTCTCGAACTCCCGGTACACGACGACGTTCATCGTCAGGTCGAGCGCCGCTGCGAAGTGTACCTCCAGGTTCCCCTTACGCACGACGTTGAAATGATCGGGCGACAGGTCGAAGGTGGAGACGGTGTAGCCGCCGCCGAAATCGGTGCGCGACAGGTCGTTTCCCTCGTCCTCATACGACCTTCCCGTCGCCCCGAAGAGGTTCATATAGATTCGGATGTAACGTAGACCCGCGAAGTTAGGCTGCAGCGGCTTGCTCGGCATATGGCGTCCTTCGACGTAGAGGGCGAAGAAGTTTAAGTCGTGGTGCTTCGCGTTAAACGGGTTTTTATCGTAGGCCCCATTATAGGCGTCTTTGTCGATCAGGCACATGAACACTCGTTTCGGGAGGACGCCCAGGTAGACGTTCTCTTGAGTATGAGACATCGTACCCTGCGGTATTGAGAACATCTTGCAGTCGACTCGACATAGCGGGTACTTGGCCGTCCCCTTCGTCAACGCTTTATTGAGACCGAGCTGGTCGGCCGGATTCACCTTAGCTTTTCGCAATTGCAGGAAGGTCTCCAGCAGCACGATTTTGAACCCCGGATCGACGAACGCTCTTAGGAGCGTGAATGCGTTCTTGCTTCGCACCAGTCGGATCTTTACGTCGACGCCGTTCAGTAGGTACCGGTCTTACATGAACACTTCGGCTAGTAGGCGTCCCAACAGGTCCACCTCGCGGCTGTTCCTTATGAAGAGGCGCCGCTGCGCATACCCGTTGTTAGCATTAGCGGTCGCTTCCATGTACCCGGGGGTATCCTTGTACCATAGACTGCCCCCGAGCTGCGTCTTTTTGGCGTCGACACCGTAACTCAGCAGGGTTTCGATATAGGCCCGGTACGGATACGTATTGGTCGACGGCGTTACGAGCGTGCCGTTCAGCGACAGGTCGACTTCACTGACCAGCGAATGAAGATAATTGTTGACCGGGTCACGACGCTGCCGTCTGCGAGGTCGGTACCGTCCCCCTGCACCACTTTAACTCGCGCGTACAGTCTAAAGCTCGCCAGGTCCAGATAGTCGTCTCCCGATCCCGGGAAGAGGAACTCGATAGGGCAGCCCGCGTCGAGGGCCGTCAGCGGCTTGTGATCGATCTACTGACCGCTCTCGATGCTCGTCTGCATCATCGGGACGCTGAACAGGTCCAGCTCGCTCTTTAGGCCCTCGCATGACTCTCGATGCACGAACGCCATTCTAGTTGGTGAATATGTCGCTCGACGTCTGTTACTTTCGACGATGTTTCTTCTTACTGGGCGTCGACGGTTTACCCGGCAGTTTTATATTGATCGCTTTTCTTTGTCGTCGTCGCTTTTTTGGCAGCGGCTGCAGCTGTGCGTATTCAACAGTCCGTCGAGAATGTCGGCGCCCGCCTCCTTCGCGCGTCGTTTTATCGATTGTTTCAAATTTTCGCCGGCGACGACGTCCCGCGCCACGCGCACGCCCCTATTGAGAGCATGTTTTTTAACGCCAAGGCCCATCTCTTGATAAGAGGCATGGCACTTCGAAACAGGCTCTCGAAGAGATTGCGCAAGCCGTGTCCCCGCTGTACTCTACCGCCGACGAAGATCGGTAGGTTACCTACATGTCGAGTGTCGTAGTCCTCGTACACGTTGCGGCCGGCCCTCGCTGCCATGAAAACAGTTTAAATTTGCAGCGTCTGATGTGCAGCGTCGACACGAATTTCCCCTGTTCGAATGGTATCGGTTGACCGATGTCGTCTCTTATACCTATCTCGATCGATTCGAACTGTTTCCGTAGAAGGGATACGTATTGGACGCGGTCGAAAACATTCGATATAGTGAGCCCGTTCGTACCGTAGACGGGGATGGTTCGGAGGAGCGGGGCGAAAACTTCACCGATGATGCGCGGTTCCACGATGTCCGTGTACACGTACATGGTGTGGAGACCCCGATGCATGTCCACCGTATATTTCCCCTCGTACTCGAAGGAATACGCGGCGGGCATGGTGCTAATAACGACGCCGCTGGTGAAGGAGTCGCGCCGTGTTTGCCCGATGACGAAGTCGTCGTCGTCGTACCCACGGGAACAACGCGTCGGGTACTCGCGATAACGGACAATTCGAAGCCCAGTATTCTCTTCGGGTGGCTCCGAGGGGGTATGTTAAATTCGACACCCGGTGTTAGACGAAGCGTCATCCGGTTAGAAATGCGGCTGTACTCCAGGCGGGCCTTGACTTTATCGGTGTTCAGTCTCGTTATTGTCTCGTTGATTTTGTGCATCAACTCGTATGCACTGTTGTAAAAACATAAGGGATGTTGCCTTGCCGGTGAATTTCACTACCGTCCAAGGTGGTGTAAATGCCCTCCTCCCCCACCTTGGAAGCGAAGAAGAAATACGCTTCCTCTTCGTTCACGTTGTACCAGGTATGCGGGTACTGTAGCGCCACCAGCCCGTATTCCCACTGCCCCGACAGTTCGATGTGTTGCAGTAGATTCGTGGTGTAGTGAGTCAAAGTGTTTTTTAGGGATGCGCTTTCATAGAGGCATTGCTCGGTGACGTCAGATAAAAGTCAGACGATGCCATTGCGTTTCATAGACGGACTCGGTAGAATGTAACCGAGTCAGCTACTCAGCAACGCCGTCCACAGGTTGGAGTCGCCCTGGCCGCGCGTTAGATTGTATATATTGACCACGATAACCGTGAAAAGGACGACGATCTGACAGAGTAAGATGATTTCGGCTTTAGGGCATTCGTTGCGCAGGTACGCCATGGATCGTGTTCGCGGACGTCGCGTTCGTCGACGGCATCGGTTGCGTCGACAACCGTTGTTACGAAGGTGGACGAGGCGGCGGAGTCTTCGGTAGCAGTTGTCACCTCATTGGTCATGTTGGCATGACTGCCGTCTGGTAATACAGCACCCTCTCTTCATCACAGACGCGAGGAATTGACGGCCAAACGACGCGTTGCAAGCCCCCGATTTGTGCAGTCGCACGCACCACGAGTGTCGCGTCCAACGCTGCATGACTACCGAGGCGATCGTCGCGGTGCGCCTACCCTTTATTGTCCATGAGCGCCTTGGCGTCGATCCAGCTGTTGAAGGAAGCCGTATAACCGCTCCATTTCACGAGTAACTCCGCGCCGCCTCCCTTACGTCGCAGACGCTGTAGAACAGCCTCCACGCGATACAGTTTACGCTTCGGGACGGTTACTCGTTGCAGCTCCGGTTCGTAGAAGGTGTCGTCTAGTAGCGTTCTGGCGTCGTCCCTCAATCGGTAAACGGGAGGGTCGGACGGGTGCGTTTCTTCGACGGTGAGGAGCTCTTCGCTCCTGTTAGCGGTGTACCCTTTCATGAACCGACCCTTCTCCTTGCTGATGCGTACGCGATCTCCCTCTCGCAGATTCGGCTTGCCTCGACCCTCGCCGGCGTACAACCGCTGCCGCACACTCTCCTGGTTCGCGGCGTTGACATTCGCCGGCGTCCTACCGATGTTTCGATGTTAGGCGTTGTTGTACGACCGCACGAAGTGCGGCAAAGGCTCTACGTATCTCAGCATCTGATGCTTCTTGAAGTACTTCCACATGCGGGTTTTAGCATCCGATTGAATCTTTCCACGACAATCGCTTTAGTCTCCTCGTTGTGAGTAACGAAATGGTGGACTCCGTATTCCATCAAAAGATTCTGAAAGGGTCTGTTGAGAATCTCCGTCCCCTTGTCGGTCTGCAGCGCGGTTGCTCCTGCTGCTGCAGCAGGCTCTCGAAGGCCGTAACGAGCGCCGGACCGGCTTTACTCTCCAACGGAACGCACCACGCCCGCTTCGAAAAGACATGGATGACCGTCAGTAGTAACGTTATACCGTCGATGTACTTTTTTTAGTTTAGCTAAGTCGACGAGATCGGCTTGACACTGCTGGTTTCGAGCGCTCTAGAGACTTAGCGCGACGAAGTTAACCCGACGATTACGTCGCCTGCTGCTGCTGTATGTACGTTTGATGACGGGGGTTACCGACGAGCTCCATAGGTACGTTCAGACGCCTCATACGGTCCCCGAACGCTTCCCATCCAACCGGCGGTAGCGCCTTCTTCCTTTTTCGCATGAGGTCGTTCACGAGATCGACCAAGTTACTTCCCGCGATAGGTTTAACGTCGTACACGAACTCGCCGCGGTCGTTCCATCGACACAACGGGTAGGTTTTAATTTTCTCGATCAGGAGGTGGGCTTTCCCTTTCAGAGTTTTTGGCATGCTTTCCACGATCTTGCGCCCTATACCGCTTAGTGTCGGCGACGGCGGCAGCGGCGCCGGCGCCGGCTGGCCCTCCTCGGTCACCCCTTTCAAATCGGACACGCGTACCGGTTGCTACACCCGAGACGCCTCCATCATATGGTAGCAACTCAGCAGTTGATTGTACGACGCCACCTTCTCTCGCTCGGATAAATCTACGCCGTCTAGAACGTTCTTCATGTCGCTGTCCTGGTTACACATCACACGCGACCTGGTCGTGCTCGGTGGCATGTCGATTAACGGGAGGAGACTCTCCACCAACGCCATCTTCTTCGCATATTGCATCACCCAATAACCTGTTTGAGCAGCGGGAGAAGGACGATGCTCGCTAACGGGGCTAGCAGCGGTGTCAGAAACCCGCCCGCACCCGTTTGCAAGACCGCACGCTTCTGTTTTACGGAGACCTGTTTCGACGTCAACTTTAGCAAATGCTTCTTGTATTTTGACAGTACTTTTTTCTGTTTCGCTGACAATTTCACGTTCCCTTTCAATATGTTATGCGCGCAGTCGCACAGACTACAGATGAAGTCGGGATGTTCTTTGGTGGTTATGGATTTTCTCAGCTTTACATTCTTACAGGCATTCAGCATATGCAGACCTAAGATATGCTTCTTCACGCGTCCTGTCATCAGATGCCTCCCGACGAGTGACGTCCACGGTGACGCGTCCCTCTTTTTATACTGTCGGCACGTAGACGTACTGAACGCGATCGTCGGGAAAAATGGCCGTACACAAGCGCATATTTTCCGATGTTTCCTGTTTCAGATCCACCAGGAGATAACCGTAGGCTGATGACTTGGCGTCTTTGAAGGCTTCCATCATGTATATGATTCTACTCGGATACATCTGTTTTGCCAGGTGACCTACTTGTCCCGCGTCCCGGGGACTCTTGAATAGCACCATGTATTGCGCATTTAGGCTGATTGTGCGATTTTCTTTCCCTTTTGGAAAGAGATTCTGCAGAAGTTGTACGACGGACGTGTTGTAGTGATGACTTTTTTTAGAGAACAAGGTCTTGACCCGACTATCAGTTTCCTCCGTAAGGTCATCGAGTACTAGAAGCGTCCTCTTTTCCGCGTCTAAAATCTTTGGAACCGTTAAACCGTCTACGAATTCTATATCGGTTATCATAGAGGTGTAGGCGGTTTGCCACTGGCCGTAATACCACAGAATTTTCTCCGTAGGCGGATCGATTACAGAAGAAGGGAACTGTAGTAGACGAGTGACGAAAGTAGTCTTACCACAACTCGTAGGTCCAGCCACTATATACGTAAAAGGGTGCTTCAACGACTGGCGCGCGGGAAACGAGCGATGACTTTTTATTCGTTTCTTCTATATTCATAACGCACCTCCATCAACAATTTGCCGAGCATATTTTGACCCTCTTTATTCCCGTGGGCGCTACCCAAAAGGCTTCTTTTGACGGTACCCACTTCACCAATTCGGCATCCCCGGTAGCCAATAGATTGTCTTTAAACTTTTTCGATGCTCCGAACTTATTCATCAACAGCGCCTTCATACACTCGTCCCTAACGGCAACCCATTCGGCTCCCGTTTTCGTTTTCCTGATTCTGTAATTTCGTCGTTTCTCTATATACGCCGACCACGACTGTTTGATGTACTCCGCGTTTTCTTTGTGTTCATTAAACATTGCTTTTCTAAACTGATAGGCGTGCTCGACGGATCTGAAGCCCCGACCGTACGCCGCGACTCGACACGGATAAAAATTCGACAGGAACGACGACGAACCACCGAAACGTATAGGTTCCATTTCCGCTTAACGTTCTCTATACCACTGATCTAGAGATGTTATTGTTATTATAAGACTGACTACACCTCACGCATCACCACGATTTTTATAACCTTACACATAAGTTTCATAACCACTAGAGGCCAGTACTATACACCACTATACACATTTACGTCAATAGAGATCAGCACTATACAACTGTACTCTTACATGAAGCCGCGGCGACTATAAAAAAGGGGTCAACTAAGCATTAATCAAACTTTTTTAAACTTTTGTTATAAGTAGGATGTCAGCAAGAAATTAAGATAAAAAAAATTTATAAGTAGATTTTTATGACTGGTCATTAATCATTTCTTTTTTATAAGTAGGGAGCCAAATGGAATGACTGAGCCAAAACCCTCTGATGTTCTTTGATCTTTGATTCCTGTACGGTGTTGTCGTGCCCCTATATAATACTGAGGTATTAACTAAAACAGATAATCTGAGTCTTACAAATCTTCACGAAAATTAGACTTATACCATTCTAGACAAATTACTTGATTAACCACAAAGGGGAATTTATGTTACCTTTCATCCCCGATCCGTAAGTTACAATAAAATGCCACTTATCTTACGCGAGTGAAAACTCGTTCCTATTTGATATTTTATTTTGTCTGATTCAAAAGTACATTCATGATACACACATTACTGAATTAACCACAAAGGGGAATTTATGTTACCCTTTCATATCCGTCACGGAAGTTACCATAAAATGCCACGTAAGTTACGTGTGAGAAATCTAGTTCCCATTTGATGTTTTATCCTGTCTGATGTAGAAGTATATTCAGTATTCACGGGACGAATAAGTACCTGGTCAAAGAACTCGAACACAAATCACACATCACATCAAAACGGTATTTTGAAGTGGCACTCTTTCAGACTGTAATGGCGGAAAGAACCTTAACTTCGTCTTATCACCAAATACATGTCCTGAGTGTTACAAATCTTCACGAAAGTAAGATTGTAATCGTGCTACACAGAATACTGGATTAACCACAAATCGAAATTTCTATTAACCTTTCATCTCCGTCACGTAAGTTACACTAAAATGCCATGTATTTTATGCGAGTGAAAACTTGTTCTCATTTGATGTGTTATCTTTTCTAAAGCAGTAGTACACTACGTATTCACGGGACAAACAAGTTCTATATCTAAGTGCTAAAAAATCACACATTACATTAAAACGTTATTTTCAATTGGCACTCTTTCAGAGGATAATGGCCGACGGAACCGTAATGTGGTCTTACCCAAAAATAGATGTATCGAGCGTTACAAATCTTCACAAAAGTAAGACTGATATCTTGCTACACACATTACTAGGTAACCTCAAAAGGGAATTTCAGTTACCCTTTCATCTCCGTCACGTAAGTTACAAAAAAATGCAACGTACGTTACCCGTGTGAAACGCGTTCCCATTTGATGTTTTATCTTGTCTGATGCAGACGTATATTAAGTATTGATCGGTCCAACAAGTTTGATGTCGAAGTATTCAAAAAAATCTCACGTCACATGAACGCGGTATTTTCAAGTGTCTCTCTTTCAGAGGGTTATGGCGGAAGGAACCTTTAGGTGGTCTTACCCAAATATATGTAATGAATTTTACAGATCTTCACGAACGTTAGACTGATATCATACTACACACATAACTTGATAACTACAAGGGGGAATTTCTGTTACCCGTTCAACTCCGTCACGTAAGTTACAATAAAATGTCACGTATCTTATGCGAGTGAAAACTCGTTCCCATTTAATGTTTTATTTTGTATAATGCAGAAGTACATTCAGAATTCACGGGCCCAACAAGTTCTATGTAAAATTGTTGAAACAAATCTCACATCACACCAAAACGGTATTTTCAATTGGCCCTCATTCATAGGGTAATGGCGGACGGATCCTTAACGAGGTCTTAACCGAAACAGATGTCCTGAATCTTACAAATGTTCACGAAATTTAGACAGATATTATGCTACACACATTACTGGATTAACCACAAAGGGGAATTTATGTTACGCTTTCACCTCCGTCATGTACGTTTCCATAAAATGTCACTTAAGTTACAAGTGTAAAAACTCGTTCCCATTTGATGTTTTACGTTGTCTGATGCAGAAGTATATTAAGTATTGACGAGTCCAACAAGTTCAATGTCAAAGTGAACAAAAGAATCTCAGTTCACATCAAAGCTATATTTTTAAGTGGCTCACTTTCCGAGGGTTATGGTGGCGGATCCTTAACGAGGTCTTAACCCAAACAGTTGTCCCGAGTTTTACAAATCTTCACGAAAGTTAGACTGATATCATGCTACACACATTACTGGGTAAGCCACAAAGGGGAATTTATGTTACCTTTTCACATCCTTCGCGTAAGTTACCATAACATGTGACGTAAGTTACGTGTGTGAAAACTCGTTCCCATTTTAAATTTTATTTTGTGTAAAGCAGTAGTACATTCTGTTTTCACCGGATAAACAAGTTCCATATCAAAGTGCTCAAAAAAGATCCGTAACGTTTTTTTTAACGAAAAATAGATGTCCTGGGCGTTAGAAACCATCACAAAAGTTATTGTGATATCATGGTTCACACATTAGTGGATTAACCACAAATGGGATTTCATGTTACCCTTACACCTCCGTTATGTACGTTTCTATAAAATGCCACGTACGTTACGCGTGTAAAAACTCGTTCCCATTTGATGTTTTATGTTGTCTGATGCAGAAATATATTCAGTATTGACGGGTCCAACAAGTTCCATGTCAAAGTGTACAGAAGAATCTCAGTTCACATCAAAGTGGTATTTTCAATTGGCACTCTTTCAGAGGATTATGGCGGACGGATCCTTAACGAGGTCTTAACCCAAACAGACGTCCTCAATCTTACAAATTTTCATGAAATTTAGTCTGATATCACGCAACTCACATTACTGGATTCACCACAAAGGGGAATTTATGAATGTTACCCTTTCACCTACGTCACGTAAGTTACCATAAAATGTGACGTTAGTTACGCGTGTAAAAACCCGTTCTCATTTGATGTTTTATTTTGTCTAAAGCAGTAATACATTCTGTATTCACGGTACAAACAAGATCCATATCAAAGTGCTCGAAATAATATTACATATCATATCAAAACGGTATTTTCCAGTGTCACACTTTCTGAGGGTAATGGCGGACGGACCCGTAACGTGGTTTTACCTGAGTGTTACAAATCTTCATGAAAGTTACACTGATATTATGCTACACACATAACTGGATAACCACAAAGGGGAATTTCTGTTACCCTTTCATATCCGTCACGTAAGTTACAATAAAATGCCACGTACGATACGCAAGTGAAAACTCCTTCTCATTTGATGTTTTATTTTGTGTAATGGAGAAGTACATTCAATAGTCACGGGCCCAACATTTTCTACGTAAAAGTGTTCAAAGAATTCTCATATCACACAAAAACGGTATTTTCAAGTGGCCCTCTTTGATACGGTAATGGCGGAGTGATCCTTAACGAGGTCTTAACCGAAACAGATGTCCTGAATCTGACAAATTTTTATGAGATTTAGACTGATATCACGCTACACACATTACTGGATTAACCACAAAGGGGAATTTTTGTTACCCTTTTATCTACGTCACGTAAGTTACCATAAAATGTGACGTAAGTTACGCGTGTGAAAACTCGTTCTCATTTGATGTTTTATCTTGTTTAAAGTAGTAGTACATTCTGTATTCACTGTAAAAACAAGTTCCATATCAAAGTGCTAAAAAAAATCACACATCACATCAAAACGGTATTTTCAAATGGCACACTTTCAGAGGGTAATGGCGGACGGATCCTTAACGTGATTTTACCCAAAAATATATGTCATGAGTGTTACAAATCTTCATGAAAGTTAGTCTGATATCATGCACATAACTGGATTAACCACAACGGGGAATTTCTGTCACCTTTCATCTCAGTCACGTGAGTTACAATAAAATTCCACTTATCTTACGCGAGTGAAAACTCGTTCCTATTTGATGTTTTATTTTGTGTAATCCAAAAGTACATTCATGCTACACACATTGCTGAATTAACCACAAAGGGGAATTTCTGTTACCTTTCAACTCCGTCACATAAGTTACAATAAAATGTCACGTATCTTAGCGTGTGAAAACTCGTTCACATTTGTTGTTTTATTTTGTCTAATGCAGAAGTACATTCAGTGTTCACGGGCCCAACATGTTCTATGCAAAAGTGTTTAAACAATCTGATATCACACCAAAACGATATCTTTAAGTGCATTCTTTGAGCGGGTAATGGCGGACGGATTTGTAACGTGGTCTTACTCAAAAATATATGTTTTGAGCGTTACAAATCTTCACGAACGTTATACTGATATAATGCTACGCATATTTCTGGACTAACCACCAAGGGGAATTTGTGTTACCCTATCATGTCCATCACGTATGTTACACTAAAATGCCACGTAAGTTACGCGTGTGAAAACTTGTTCCCATTTGATGTTTTATCTTGTCTAATGCAGACGTTTATTCGGTATTGACGTGTCCAACAAGTTCCACGTCAACGTGTTCGAACACAAATCACACATCATAATTATCAAAACGGTATTTTTAAGTGGCACTCTTTCAGAGGTTGATGGCGGAAGGAATCTAAACGTGGTCTTACCCCAAATAGATGTCCAGACTCTTACAAATCTTCAAAAAAGTTAGACTGATATCATGTTACACACATTACTGGATTAACCACAAAGGGGAATTTCTGTTACCTTTCATCTCAGTCACGTAAGTTACAATAAAATGCCACTTTCCTTACGCGAGTGAAAACTCGTTCCCATTTGATGTTTTATTTTGTCTAATCCAAAAGTACATTTATGCTACACATATTGCTGAATTAACCACAAAGGGGAATTACTGTTACCTTTCAACTCCGTCACGTAAGTTACAATAAAATGTCACGTATCTTTAGCGAGTGAAAACTCGTTCCCATTTGATGTTTTATTTTGTCTACTCCAAAAGTACATTTATGCTACACACATTGCTGAATTAACCACAAAGGGGAATTACTGTTACCCTTTCATCTCCGGCACATAATTTACCATACTTTCGACAGCGGTGCGATTGGCTACCATCGCAATGTTGCGCCGAACACAACGCCAACTACCTGAGCTGCCGTCTCGCCGGTCCCCCGTGAACACACTTCTTCTTCTTCGTCTTATTGTCTTTCGTGTAAAGCATACGACAATAGAACGCCAGGTCTGCTTAACGTAGGATGTTGCGGCAGAGTGTTCGGTGGCCTCTATACCAAAACATACTACTGCTTCGGGGCCACGGACAAGAACAGCACAAAGGGATTGAGTAAGCGCCACAACAGGATAGACAAGGAAACGTTCCTCGACGTGTTGACCAAAAGGAGAACAAGTCGAGGGTGGTACCGAGGTTTCCGAGCGATCCAGTCTTCTGTTTTGACGTACGTACAAGAATGAGCGGCGCTGACCTACTTCTACGCAAAACGCGAGGTGGTCGCAGATGGTCTGAGCACAACGCAGTTGGATGTGTAAAAAGGGGTGTTCTATACAGGTGTTCTCAATCGTTTTGATGAACTCTCGCTGGAAACAACCCTTTACGTGTATCGTAGTCGAACCCACGGGGTATGGTAAGACCACCTTCGTTGCACGTTTACTACGCTATGCGTCCTTTTCGATCGATCCGTCATCGGAAAAAATAACTTGTTATTACGGACAATGGCAACCCGCGTACGCGACTCTACAGAAACAGGTACCCAACTCGTCGTTCGAAGAAGGCCTTTCGGACTCGTCAATATTCGATCCCGCAACAAAAAACTTGGTGGTAATCGACGACCTAATGGCGGAAACGGATGTTAGGGTCACGACGTTATTAAAAAAAACGAGCCACCACGCTAACACGTCTGTCGTGTACCTGGTGCAGAATTCGTTTCCGGAAAACAAAGAAAGTCGCACTGTCAGTTTAAATGCGTAATACTTGGTGCTTTTCAAGAATCCTCGCAATACGTCACAGATAACGCAACTGGCCAAGCAGATGTATCCAGGTCGGGTGAAATTCCTACAAGAATCGTTTAAAGACGCGACGACGATTCCGTACAGATACCTGTTGATCGACCTCAAACAGGAAACACCAGAAGATCTACGCTTGCATACGACAATCATTCCAGACGACGTCATCCAATACGTCTACCTACCTACCTAAAGATATACAAAGGTTAGACGCGTTGTCCGATTCGTCATTAACAAAATGTCGTCATGAGACACATATTGTGTCTACAGTTTTTGAAAAAAGCAAAAGACCACTAAACTAAGAAAGGCCATCATCGACAACGCCGACAACGATTTGGTTTGTACTCACTGCGAGTGCGCGTGGTACATAATACAAGGCAACGTTGCATTAACTCCGAAGCAGAAGACACAGCTGCGTAAGTACATGAAACACCTGCGCGCATTTGCGTCTAAGAAGGTGAGAAGAAGAGAAAGGTCCTACAAACCGGCGGTTTCCTATCGGCTTTGTTGGCTCCTTTGGGCGCGGTTCTTCTTCCTTTGCTCAGATAGGTGATAGGGTAGATGTAGCACGCGAGAAAAATTGCGTTGGTGGACCCGCTGCTGCTGGCATCCCTTCGACCACCGGCGGACGCGGCGGACAAGGTCTTTCGAGGACTCGATTGCGAGATGACCTCCGTTCTCGAACGAACGGACCTAGACGAAGGGGAAAAGGTAAAGCTGTATAATCAGATCTTGTTGCGTTATACTAACATGACCGATAGGCTCTTCAAGCAACCGACGCGGGTCGTCGTGGTGAAAGACGATGGAGCCATAAAAGATACCGGAACAGCAGCAGCAGCAGAGCCGGTATTGACAGACAAAGTCGAGCTTGACGTCGCGGAAAGTGTTCAAAAAAATATGAGACCCAAGGCCATTCATTTGATAGATCGACTAAAAAAAGAACCGGGTATTCAGTGGAACAACAGAGGTGAGTTGATGCAAGAAGATGTTGCTATACCTGGAAGCAACATTGTGGATCTCGATCACGATGCTTTGAGAAATCGAAAATCGAGTAATCCAATAGGATGGGAAACGTTCGCGTAGCAACTCAAACGCATCAATCTTCCGACGGAATTGGTAGGTAACGTCACTCGTAGGCGGTACATACAGCAGGCATCGTCGTCGGGTTGGTCCGACCGCGTTCGCCGGCGAATGGATCGTTCGCCAACGACCGGAAGTAGTCGATCTCCGTCGCCCTGGGAAGCCTTTTAAACACGTGTCGCACTACGACGACGATACAGTCACACCATTACCGCCGTAAAATGTCGATCGGTTACCGTCGTTGTAGGGGTACTTGTGTGTGTCACACTCTATGTAACCGCACTCGTCTCGAAAGACAGCTTTAGCTTGCCGGTAGCCTGTTGTGGTGGATATCTCGTTGTGGGAAGCAACAACACGACGACGCTGCTATGGGATGCCGCCGAACAGTCGACAAATCAGAATTACTGAGACGTCGCTACTTTGACACGAAACGTGTCGGGAGTTATAGCGGCGTCGAAGCATTTCGACGTTTCTCGCGCGTGCCGGTAAAAACCGTCAAGAAATGGCTGTCGGAACAGGACGCGTGCACGCTTCACAAACCGATCAGGACAAAATTCAAGCGATGATGTGTCGTAGTGGGAGGACCACACCAGCAGTGGCAAGCAAATCTCATCAACGTGTCAAACCTGAACAAAGACAAAGACGGAATCACGTTCTTGCTTACCGTAATCGTTGTATTTTCTAAGTGGGCGTGGTGTGTCCCGCTAAAGAACAAATCGGCATCGTCGCTGTTGACGGCGTTTAAAGAAATATTGTCTGGTGTCACACCTATGATGCTGCAAACCGACAAAGGACTGAAATTTCGAATCGTTCTTTTCAAAACTTGCTGAAGAAGCACGGCATCCACCGTTTCACGATACGCAACGAGGAAACCAAGGCGACCATCATCGAAAGATTCAATCGAACGCTGAAGACACGCATATGGAGGTATTTTACTAAACACTAGACGGTGAGATACCTCGACAAATTGCGTGGCTTTGTGCAGTCGTACAACAACACCCGTCTCCGAAATCTAGGCATGGCACCTTCACAGGTGAACAAAACGAATCAGGAGGTCGTACGACAAAGTTTGTATGGTCAAGACGGTGTGGGTAAACCAAAGTTTAAAGTTGGTGATCGTGTACTAATAAGCAAAGCAAAGCGACAGTTCAAGAAAAGCTAAATGGCGAATTAGAGTGTAGAACTGTTCACAATTACCAACGCACATGGCTCGGACCCACCAGTGTACAGATTGGTCGATGACCACGGAGAGATACTGGACGAAGCCTTTCACGAACCCGAGCTACAGAAAGTATCGGTACCAACAGACAAACTGTACAGTATCGAAACGATTCTGCGGCGGCGAAAGGTAGGAAGGCGTACAGAAATATTGATGAAATGGTACGGCTATCCCCCATCGTTCAAAAGTTGGATCGACTCCAAAGCACTTGTCTCGTACTAAAGTTAGTGACACGATGTCGGCTCGGTAGTCATGACTATACTCTTCGTAGGAGCGGTGGTAGTGTTTTTTTTTGGTATAGTTGGTTATGGTTCGAATCACCACGAGGACGCGTCTCCGATCGTAGCACCCGCAGTCGGCCGTCACCACCGCGTCGTTAGGACTCGCATTAAACTAGCGTGTATAAAATATAGATACTCGGTCTAGAGTCTGCAGTTGGGAGATGACGATGGAGACGTTCCACGACGTCGAAGAGGACGAAACGGACGCACGTCTTGTACACGGTCATCGAGTTAAGTATTTACAATCTTACGTTTGGTCACACTGACTCTAACCAGTGGACCGCGTTGCTGAGCAGTTCGTTGGGTTATCTATTGCCCAATCCGTCTATGAAATAGGACGATGGCGTCTGACTTTTTACCTGATTCTACCCAGTAACGCATCGATACACTTACACCTCTCCTACACGTTGACGATCTATGTTACTACGCTACCGCGACGCGTTAGTCTCTCTGCTGAGTGAGAATGTGGTCTAGTGGAAATCAACTACCCACATAACTGGTTCAACGTCAGAGAAAAAGTTGGTGTATTTACTATCCAACCGGCAACATCGAAGGTGGTTATTACGATAACCCCGACACACTCATTCGAACCGCCAATAAAATGCTGATTTTGTCTCCTACATCAAAGAAAAAGAGAGCAAAACTGAGTTACAGCGACATCACTAAAAAACGACCGTGCATTTATTACCTAACACTAGGTTGACCCTGACTGAGGATATGGGACGTATGCTCGGGTTTCCGAGTAACCACAAACGGGTATTTCTGCTACCCTTTCATCTATGTCACGTAAGTTACAATAAAATATAATTTAAGTTACGATTGTGAAAACTCGTTCTCATTTTATGTTTTATCTTGTCTAAAGCAGTAGTACATTCATAATTCACGGGACAAACAAGTTCCATGTCAAAATGGTCAATAAAATCACACATCACACCAAAACCGTATTTTCAAGTGGATCTCTTTAAGAGGGTGATGGCGGACGGATCCGTAATGTAGTTTTACCGAAAAATATATGTCCTGAGAGTTACAAATCTTCACGAAAGTTAGACTGATATAATGCTACACATATAACTGGATAATCACAAAGGGGAATTTCTGTTACCCTTTCAACTCCGTCACGTAAGTTACAGTATAATGATACGTTAGTTACGCGTATGAAAACTCGTTCCCATTTGATGTTTTATCTTGTCTAATGCAGAAGTATATTCAGTTATTGACGGGTCCAACAAGTTCCACGAACCTAAACGAGGTCTTACCAAAATAGATGTCCATTGTCTTACAAATCTTCAAAAAAGTTAGACTGATATCATGCAACACACATTACTTGATTAACCACATGGATAATATCCACTTACAGTTGTCCTTGATCCATGCTGTACTCAAAAGCAATAGTACTTCAATCAATTTAGTCCTACCCTTGGTATGAATCTAAAATAACAGGAAAACAAACAAACAAAAACAACAACACAACTTTCCATGTATTGATTATGCCTGGAATGCATTGTATAGGGGATTACACACAGCGGTAAAAATTAAACTGAACATATTACTCAGATAATTAGGTATGTATTTACATATTATTGTAGGTGCCATATAAGTTTCAGTGATTTTAAGAAATCAAATTATCTATAATATGCATGGTTGTGTGTCCTAAGTTCTTGCATCGTCCATCGTCCGTGTCTCCTTGATATTATGTCATGTTTTTGTTCTGTTTGAATGCTTCTGTAAAACGTTATTCTGCATTGGCAGCTCCTGTTGGTAGTTAACTCAATTGGTTGGTATGTTAAAAGTATGTGTACATGCACGTTTCTGGTTTGAAAAAAACAACGTAATACCGCATTGTCATGGAATTTTGCGATGCATAAACTTGGGACACTATAATTTATATAGTACAAATGGAAGAGTCAATTATTTATCTAGCTCTTACTTTAAAGTATGTTTTCAATAATTCAGTACATTTGTTTTACATATTCTCATGCATTGTCTCTTGTATTTATTTAATTATTTATGTATTAGTATATTTTGTTTGGAAATTGTGGGATTGCACTGTTGTATGTTTTTGTACTTTACTGCTCCTATTTCACTGCCCTAATTTATGACACACAATTTAAGTCTGTGTACACTGTACTGTGATCTTGTGAATCAAATACTAATACAATTGACAACGCTTTCCTTGATTGGACCGATCCATGCTGTACACAAAGAAGATACCGCCTACTGGTGTGAATATAAAATTAAGGAAAACAAAACAACAAGATTACTGTCTGTGTTTTGACAGCAAACCAAGTTGAAACTTGTTTTGAAGTTCAACTTCAAAATCGTCTTTGTGTATCGAACACGTAAACAATCCTGAATTTAGATTAAAAGGTCGTTAAGAAAGACCGCGATGTTTACCTTAGCAATAGGACAGTATCTGCATAGATCGGCTGGTACAACTTGCCTCAATTTATAAAGAAACGCTGGCCAAATTCTTTGTCTTTGCCGATTTTGTACTAAAAATCGTAAAGTTTACTCCACTGGAATTCACTCCAATGCTTACAATTCTAATTTTTTTTATTTTTATAATTAATTGCCATTAGATTCAACATGTGGCGAAACGATTTATTGATAGCTTGTATAAAGAAACATTGCAAAGGAAACACTTGTCATGATAACCGTAACAAATAAATTCCATGTTTATTTTAAAATATGCACGTAGACGTAGATTAAAAGTGTGGACGCATACACGAAGGAAGGAATTATACGCGCTGCTTCCTGTCAACCCTGCGCACGCACATTAAAGTTTCCTTCCGTTATAGAACTAATGTCTATTTCGTAAGATTAAGAGCCTTGGTTTCGCCCTTCCCGGAAGTGTGTCGACGATTAGAGATCTATCATGGCCGGTAGATGGCGATACTCTGACTAGTTACATTGGTGTCCTTTAGTTGACGCCGGATGTCGCCTGTCTCATGAACGCGCACAGTTTTTATATTAAGGGAAATCAACTGATGCACGTTCGATCTGATTGATTATGCAAGTGTTTCGTTTGTGCAACTCGCTGGACTAAGTTTGGTTGATCTACGTTTAATATTTCGTTTGTCCGACTAGTTGTTCTAAGTTTGATTCGTGCAACTTGTCGGTCTAAGTTTGATTACTACAACTCGTTGGTGTAAGTTTAGTGTTTCGTTTGTGCAACTCGCTGAACTAAGTTTGGTTCCTGCACCGTGTTGGTCTAGGTTTAGTGTTTCGTTTGTCACACTAGTTGGTCTAAGTTCAATTCGTCCAACCTGTTGGGCTAAGTTTAGTGTTTCGTTTGTGCAACTCGTATGTATAGTTTGGTTCGTGCAACGTCTTGGTCTAACTTTAGTGTTTCATTTGTCCGCCTAGTTGGTATAAGTTCAATTCGTGCAACGTGTTGGGCTAAGTTTAGTGTTTCGTTTGTCCCACTAGTTGGTCTAAGTTCAATTCGTGCAACGTGATAGGCTGAATTTAGTGTTTCGTTTGTGCAACTCGTGTCTATTGTTTGGTGCGTGCAACGTGTTGGTCTAAGTTTATTGTTTCGTTTGCGCAACTCGTGTCTATAGTTTGGTTCGTACAACGTGTTGGTCTAAGTTTAGTGTTTCGTTTGTTCCACTAGTTGGTCTAAGTTCAATTCGTGCAACGTGTTGGGCTAAGATTAGTATTTCGTTTGTGGAACTCGTGTCTATAGTTTGGTTCGTGCAACCTGTTGGTCTAAGTTTAGTGTTTCGTTTGTGCAACTCGTGTCTATAGTTTGGTTCGTGCAACGTGTTGGTCAAAGTTTAGTGTTTCGTTTGTCCAACTAGTTGGTCTAAGTTCAATTCGTGTCATTTGGAATTTGGTGAGTTGCATTGTCGAAAGAGGTGGAATTTGGTGAGTTGCACTGTCGAAAGACGTGGAATTTGATGAGTTGGACTGTCGAAAGTATGTTTGATTGCTCGTTTGTCAGTGAAAGTTTGCAAAGTTGTAAGTTTAAAAGTATGTTGGTACGTTTGTTTGAACGTTTGCCAGTACAAGTTTGCAAGTTTGTTAGTTTAAAATATGTTTGTACGTTTGTTTGAACGTTTGTCAGTGCAAGTTTGCAACTTTTTAAGTTTACAAGTGTGTTGGTACTTTGGTTTGAACGTTTGTGAGTGCAAGTTTGCAAGATTGACAGTTTAAAAGTATGTTTGTACGTTTGTTTGCACGTTCGTCAGTGCAAGTTTGCAAGTTTGTCAGTTTAAAAGTATGTTTGTACGTTTGTTTGCACGTTTGTCAGTTCAAGTTTGCAAGTTTGTCAGTTTAAAAGTATGTTTGTACGTTTGTTTGCACGTTTGTCAGTGCAAGTTTGTTAGTTTAAAAGTGTGTTTGTACGTTTGTTTGCACGTTTGTTAGTGAAAGTTTGCAATCTGGTTCTGTCTATGTTTGGTTAAGTTTGGTACATGGAAGTTATTGGTCTAGGTTTGTTTCGCGAACCTCGTTGATCTAAGTTTGGTTCGTGGAAGTTGTTGATCTTAGTTTGGTTAATATTGGTCCGTGGTAATGTTCCTGTATCTTCCATATCGTACACGAACCCGTTTTACGCAAATCGATGACCTTAGTATTGACAATATGGATTGTCTATTTAGTTGTGAAGTATAAGACAATTAGTAAGGTTCCCAACGTATGATTTGCATTACACTTTAAAAAAAGATACAATATAAGGTTTGTTACATACATACGCGCCAGTTCAAAATGATGGCTAGCATAACTACTACAAGTTTTTACTACGCATACCTAAGCATATAGGTCTCAGTTTCACTAATTTCCTACGTATACCTAAGCATATAGCCGTCAGAATCACTAATTTACTACGCGTACCTAAACATTATGCCAGGTTATGAGTTTTATGATAGAATTAGGTTCGAAAGGTTTTTATAGAAGAAGCACGAATTTAGGCAGTACTCAAATGTAGTTCATAAAAACTCCGCCAGGTGGCGCTATTTGTCAAAACTAAGAGACACGAATTTAGGCAGAAACGTACGGAAATTATACCATAGGTCTAATTCCAAAATGGTCGCTCTGTTCGATAAAAAACGAGGCTTTAGGTTCTAGTATAACATCGTGCTATATGTAGTCTTCGTTTCATATACAGTATTTCAGATAAAAAGACCTCTGCTGAATTTAAAATCCTTTAATTATAAATTACGCCTTATTACAACCCCACATTTTAGACACGTCGTCGTCGACCAAATAAGAGCTCGATCCCTTGACGGAGCTTCGGCCTACGGGCCAAGCAATCTCGTCTGTGACAGAATGTATTTTAAACAAGCCTATCCTAACTCAAAAAGTTGTCGTATACCTTCGCGCTCCGAAGCAAATCCCATGTTAAAAGATAGGGATTTCCTTCGGGGCGCGCACAGTGCCTACGCTGGACCACCTACTATGCTACTCAGGACAAACACAATTCATTTCAAAGTGCTAAAAAAATAACATATCACATCAAAACAGTATTTTCAAGTGGCACTCTTTCAAAGGGTAATGGCGGAAGGAAACTTAACGTGGTATTACCCCAAATAGATATCCTGAGTGTTACAAATCTTCACTAAAGATAGACTGATATTACGCTACACACATTATCGGATTAAACACAAAGGGGAATTTATGTTACCCTTTCATCTCCGTCTCGTAAATTACAATAACATGCGACGAACGTTACGCCTGAGAAAACTCGTTCCCATTTGATGTTTTATCTTGACTAATGCAGAAATATTCACGGGCACAACATGATCTATGTAAAAATGTTGAAACAAAATTTCACATCACACCAAAACGGTATTTTCAAGTGGCACTATTTCATAGGTTAATGGCTGACGGATCCTTAACGAGGTCTTAACCCAAACAGATGTCCTGAGTTTAAAAAATCTTCACGAACGTTAGAGTAATATCAACTTACACACATCAATGGATTAAACACAAAGGGAAGTTTCTGCTACCCTTTCATCTACGTCACGTTAGTTAAAATAAAATGCCACGAAAGTTACGATTGTGAAAACTCGTTCTCATTTGATGTTTTATCTTGTCTAAAGCAGAAGTACATTCTGTATTCACGGGACAAACAAGTTCCATGTCAAAATGTTCAATAAAATCTCATATCACATCAAAACGGTATTTTCAAGAGGCACACTTTCAGTGGGTAATGGCGGACGGATTCGTAACGTGGTCTTTCCCAAAAATAGATGTCCTGATCGTTACAAATCTTCGCGAAAGTTAGTCTCATATCATGCTACACACATTTTTTGATTAACCACAAAGCGGAATTTCTGTTACCCTTTCATCTCCGTCACGTAAGTTACAGTAAAATGCCACATAAGTTAAGCGTGTGAAAACCATTTCATGTTTTATCTTGCTAATGCACAAGTATATTCAATATTGACGGGCCCAAAAAGTTCCATTTCAAAGTGCTCGAAAACAAATCATACATCACATCAAAACGGTACTTTCAATTGGCAATATTTCAGACGGTAATGGCAGAAGGAACCTTAAAGTGGTCTTAGCCAAAATAGATGTTCTGAATCTTACAAAATTTCACGAAATTTAGACTGATATCATGCTACACACATTAACCACAAAGGGGAACTTATGTTACCCTTTCATCTCCGTCATGTAAGTTACCATAAAATGCCACGTAAGTTACGATTGTAAAAACTCGTTCCCATTTGATGTTTGAACTTGTCTGATGCAGAAGTACATTCATTATTGACGGGTCCAAAAATTCCATGTCAAAGTGTTAAAAAAAAATCTCACGTCACATCAAAGCGTTGACACTCTTTCAGAAGGTTATCGCGGAATGAACCTTTACGTGGTCTTTCCCCAAACAGATGTCCTGAATGTTACAAATCTTCAAACAGTTAGAGTAATATCAACATACATATCAATGGATTAACCACAAAGGGGAATTTCTGCTACCCTTTCGTCTACGTCACGTAAGTTACAATAAAATGCCACGTACGTTACGAGTGTGAAAACTCATTCTCATTTGATGTTTTATCTTGCCTAACGCAGTAGTGCATTCTGTGTTCACGACAAAAAGAAGATCCATGTCAAAGTGCTAAACAAATTACAAATCACATCACAACGGTATTTTCAAGTGGCACTCTTTCACAGGGTAATGGCGGACGGATCCGTCACGTGGTCTTACCCAAAAATAGATGTCCATTACAAATCTTCACAAATGTTAGACTGATAATTTGCTACACACATTACTGGATAACTACAAAGGGGAATTTCTGTTACACTTTCATCTCCGTCACGAAAGTTACAATTAATTGCCACGTACGTTACGCGTGTGAAACCTCGTTCCAAATTGATGTTTTATGTTCTCTAAAGCAGTAGTACATTCTGCATTCACGGGACAAACAAGATCCATGTCAAAGTGCTCAAAAAAAATCACACATCACATCGCAACGGTATTTTAAAGTGGCACTCTTTCAGAGGGTAGTGGCGGACGGATCCGTAACGAGGTCTTAACCCAAATATATATCCTCATTCTTACAAAATTCCACGAAATTTAGGCTGATATCATGCTACACAGATTATTTGATTAACCATAAAAGGGATTTATGTTACCCTTTCTCCTCCGTCATGTATGTTACCATAAAATGCCACATAAGTTACGTTTGTGAAAACTAGTTCCCATTTGATGTTTTATCTTGGGTGATACAGAAGTGTATTCAGTATTTACGGGTCCAACAAATTCCACGTCAAAGTGCTCGAACACAAAACACACATCACACAAAAACGGTATTTTCAAGTGGCACTCTTTCAGACAATAATGGTGGAAGTAAATTTAATGTGGTCTTGTGTCAAATAGATGTCCAGAATGTAAAAAAATTCCACTAAATGTATAATTATATCATGCTACACACGTTACTGAGTTCCCCTTTGTGGTTAATCCAGTAATGTGTGTAGCATGATAACCTTTCATCTCCTTCATGTAAGTTACCATAAAATGCCACGTAAGTTACGATTATGAAAACTCGTTCCCATCTTATGTTTTAAATTGTCTGATGCAGAAGTTTATTATTTATAGACGGGTCCAACATGTTCCATGTCAAAATGTTCAAAAAAATCTCGCGTCACATCATAGCGATATTTTCAAGAATGTTTTGGCGGAAGGAACCTTTACGTGGTCTTACCCCAAATAGATATCCTGAATGTTACAAATCTTCACAACAGTTAGAGTAATATCAACATCAATGGATTAACCACAAAGGGGAATTTCTGCTACCCTTTCATCTCCGTTACGTAAGATACAATAAAATGCCACGTACGTTACGCGTGTGAAAACTCGTTCTCATTTGACGTTTTACTTTGAGTCAAGCAGCAGTGCATTCTGTATTCACGAGACAAACAAGATCCATGTCAAATTAAAAAAAAATCACATATCATATCAAAACTGTATTTTCAAGTGACATTCTTTCAGAGTGTTATATCGGACGGATCCGTAAAGTGGTCTTACGTAAAAATAGATGTCCTGGTCATTACAAATCTTCACAATCGTTAGGCTGATATATTGCTACACATATCACTGGATAACCAGAAAGGGAAATTTCTGTTACAAAGTATTTTATTGTCACGAAAATTACAATAAAATGCCACGTATTTTACGAATGCGAAACTCGTTCTCATTTGATGTTTTATCTTCTCTAAAGCACAAATACATTCTATATTCACGGGACAAATAAGTTCCATGTCAAAGTGTTCAATGAAATCTCACATCACATCAATACGGTATTTTCAAGTTGCATACTTTCAATGGGTAATGGCGGAAGGATTCTTAACGTGGGCTTACCCAAAATAGATGTCCTCAGCATTACAAATCTTCACGAAGGTTAGACTGATATCATGCAACACACATTTCTGTATTAACCACAAAGGGGAATTTGTGAAACCCTTTTATCTCCGTCACGTACGTTACAATAAAATGCCACGTACGTTACGCGTGTGGAAACTCGTTCTCTTTTGATGTTTTATCTTGTCTAAAGCTGTATTCACGATCCATGTCAAAGTGCAAAAAAAATCACATATCACTTCACAACGGTTTTTTTCAAGTGGCACTCTTTCAGAGGGTAATGCCGGACGTATCCGTAACGTGGTCATACCTAAAAATAGATATCGTGGTCATCACTAATTTTCACAAACGTTACACTAATATATTGCTACACACATTTCTGGATAACCACAAAGGGGATTTATGTTACCCTTTCTCCTCCGTCATGTAAGTTACATTAAAATGTCACGTATCTTACGCGATTTAAAACTCGTTCCCATTTGATGTTTAACTTGCTAATTGCATTGTTCTGTATATTTGATTTTACTAACTTTTTTCAATCCTAGTTATTACATTCAAACTGGCATTTCTGATGACACATCAGAGTTAACTGACCTGGACATCGCTCCACACAAGACAAATATGTCAAAGAACAGTTGTATTGGAAAATGATAGCTCCAAGGACAGTAGCATTGGCAAATCATTGCAATTTTAGGAAAAACCTTATGGCCTTGACCTTCGATGATTATGAAACCTCTTTAATCGATCTGGCATACCAAAAAGTATCATAATGCATACCGAACTCATCGGAATCGGCCTATTATGAGAGTAGAGAGAATATGTAGACAGAGAGAGAGAGTGAGAAGGTGAGAGAGAGGGCAAGAGAGCGAGTGAGAAAGGTAGACAGACTCAGAGGATGAGAGAGAGAGAGTGTTGAGACAGAGAGAGGGTGAGAGGGAGGGAGGGAATTAGAGAAATAGACAGAGAGAGAAGAAGGGAGGTAGGGAGTGAGAGACATAGTTAGGAAACAAAGCCACCTTTGAACTGCATACATATCACCAATACACCCTCGCCCCAATTCCCATATCAAGTCGAAGATCTGAGTCTGAGAGTCTGGTTTAGACATCCCACCACAATATTCACTACATTCCGATACACATGTCTATGACATAACACGAGATCGAGCAATATGTAAATGGCACACATTCATAAATAACACATAACAGACTAACCAGTCATGATTAAGTATAGGCACTTATCTCATTCTCTCTCTCCACATCATGTTGTCAACCTTCAGTTTGTCTCGTCGCATTCAGATTAAAACTTGACAAACGTGTGTGATTTTTTAAGTATCACCATTTGGTGAATACATAT
Organism: Paraescarpia echinospica; assembly: GCA_020002185.1. NCBI lineage: Eukaryota > Metazoa > Annelida > Polychaeta > Sabellida > Siboglinidae > Paraescarpia > Paraescarpia echinospica. The sequence continues at coordinate 39,322,780 of CM034535.1, read as the reverse complement.
TAAACAATTCACAAGTCTATACCTATTAAACAATTCAAAAGTCTGGTCAAAATAACATACCTTCAGCAATTTTAAAATGTGTTTATGCACAATGTTGAACAATTTAAAAAATAGCCACGTTTGTGTTCGGCCACTTGTGTTACGTTAAAATTAAATTACAAAAAATCACTGCCAGCTACACTGTTCCAAATATGCGTCATGTCACTGGCAATACATTTTATCACGTTCTATAATGTGCCTCATCTATTGCATTCAGTTCACGTCGAAATGTTTTTACGAATCTCAAAAATCACATTTGATGGGTACTATATTTTTGCACAACAAACCAAACATACAACACAACAAACGCACATGGTATGTGGCCAGAAGCGAAACACTGTGGACTGCACAAAATACTACAGCCAGCGAGGAGAGAAAAGATCGCCACTGTGAGTAGCCATTCAATTTTATTTTGTATTTAAATAATAGACCCCAAGCAGATTGATATCCCTTAGCAAAAAATCTATAGAATTCTATAGGATATATGCTATAAGAAATATGACAGATTTTATGCAGAGCAACAACGCAAGTCCTGTGTAAGTTGAAATAGGCCATGTGCCAATATTCTGAGCCACACAGGAGCACACAGAGGACATTACCCTGGTAGATAAGGTCCATATTTTACAGACTACAATAATAATAGTATAATACTAGTTTTTTCACATATCAAAATAATAAATATATTGATAAAATTAGTAAATTACAAAATTAGACAAAGGTATGATCCAAAGATGCCGACATTTTGACACGGTTATACCGTGCATGTTGCTAATTGTATTGTTCTGTATATTTGAATTTACTAACTTTTTTCAATCCTAGTTATTAAATTCAAACTGGCATTTCTGATGACACATTTACCTGAGTTAACTGACCTGGACATCGTGCAGAAACAAGGTACGTATTTTAGTAAATCATCAATTGTTCTATCACAATGAAACAAGGTAAGTTCTTATATAGCGCATTATCCAGTCCTCAGGACTGCTCAAACCGTTTTAGACTTTACTCCCTCGCAAAACTGTTAAAGAAACACTATCACGACTTCTCTGTGAAGCATTCAACCAGGTTGAAACTAATCCGCGAAGATGATTCGTATACAAATATCCACCACTGTTGATAGCCAGGTAGTCATTTGTGCAGCTGAAAGAATTGAAGCAATGTAGAGTTTTCAAACTTGCCCAAGGTTCGACACCGCCACACAGGATTCAAACCCGCGTTTTATCAGTCGAGAGTCTGGAGCTCTTACCGATGCGCTACAGCGCTCCACACAAGACAAATATGTCAAAGAACAGTTGTATTGGAAAATGATAGCTCCAAGGACAGTAGCATTGGCAAATCATTGCAATTTTAGGAAAAACCTTATGGCCTTGACCTTCGATGATTATGAAACCTCTTTAATCGATCTGGCATACCAAAAAGTATCATAATGCATACCGAACTCATCGGAATCGGCCTATTATGAGAGACGAGAGAATATGTAGACAGAGAGAGAGAATGAGAAGGTGAGAGAGAGGGCAAGAGAGCGAGTGAGAAAGGTAGACAGACAGACAGACAGACTCAGAGGATGAGAGAGAGAGAGTGTTGAGACAGAGAGAGGTAGAGAGGGTGAGAGGGAGGGAGGGAATTAGAGAAATAGACAGAGAGAGAAGGGAGGTAGGGAGTGAGAGACATAGTTAGGAAACAAAGCAACCATTGAACTGTATACATATCACCAATACTCCCTCGCCCCAATTCCCATATCAAGTGAAAGATCTGATTCTGAGAGTCTGGTTTAGACATCCCACCACAGTATTCACTACATTCCGATACACATGTCTATGACATAACACGAGATCGAGCAATATGTCAATGGCACACATTCAGAAATAACACATAACAGACTAACCAGTCATGATTAAGTATAGGCACTTATCTCATTCTCTGTCTCCACATCATGTTGTCAACCTTCAGTTTGTCTCGTCGCATTCAGATTAAAGCTTGACAAACGTGTGTGATTTTTTAAGTATAACCTTTGGTGAATACATATTAAACAATTCACAAGTTTATACCTATTAAACAATTCAAAAGTCTGGTCAAAATAACATACCTTCAGCAATTTTAAAATGTGTTTATGCACAATGCTGAAAAATTTACAAAATAGCCACATTTGTGTGCGGCCACTTGTGTTACGTTAAAAGTAAATGACAAAAAATCACTGCCAGCTACACTGTTCCAAATATGCGTCATGTTACTGGCAATACATTCTTTCACGTTCTATAATGTGCCTCATCTATTGCATTCAGTTCACGTCGAAATGTTTTTACGAATCTCAAAAATCACATTTGATGGGTACTATATTTTTGTACAACAACCCAAACATACAACACAACAAACGCACATGGTATGTGGCCAGAAGCGAAACACTGTGGACTGCACAAAATACTACAGCCAGCGAGGAGAGAAAAGAGCGCCACAGTGAGTAGCCATTCAATTTTATTTTGTATTTAAATAATAGATTCCAAGCAGATTGATATCCCTTAGCAAAAAATATATTGAATTCTATAGGATATATGCTATAAGAAATATGACAGATTTTACGCAGAGCAACAACGCAAGTCCTGTGTAAGTTGAAATAGGCCATGTGCCAACATTCTGAGCCACACAGGAGCACACAGAGGACATTACCCTGGTAGATAAGGTCCATATTTTACAGACTACAATAATAATAGTATAATACTAGTTTTTTCAGATATCAAAATAATAAATATATTGATAAAATTAGTAAATTACAAAATTAGACAAAGGTATGATCCAAAGATGCCGACATTTTGACACGGTTAAACCGTGCATGTTGCTAATTGTAATGTTCTGTATATTTGATTTTACTAACTTTTTTCAATCCTAGTTATTAAATTCAAACTGGCATTTCTGATGACACATTTACCTGAGTTAACTGACCTGGACATCGTGCAGAAACAAGGTATGTATTTTAGTAAATCATCAATTGTTCTATCACAATGAAACAAGGTAAATTCTTATATAGCGCAGTATCCAGTCCTCAGGACTGCTCAAACCGTTTTAGACTTTACTCCCTCGCAAAACTGTTAAAGAAACACTATCACGACTTCTCTGTGAAGCATTCAACCAGGTTGAAACTAATCCGCGAAGATGATTCGTATACAAATATCCACCACTGTTGATAGCCAGGTAGTCATTTGTGCAGCTGAAAGAATTGAAGCAATGTAGAGTTTTCAAACTTGCCCAAGGTTCGACACCGCCACACAGGATTCAAACCCGCGTTTTATCAGTCGAGAGTCTGGAGCTCTTACCGATGCGCTACTGCGCTCCACACAAGACAAGTATGTCAAAGAACAGTTGTATTGGAAAATGATAGCTCCAAGGACAGTAGCATTGGCAAATCATTGCAATTTTAGGAAAAACCTTATGGCCTTGACCTTCGATGATTATGAAACCTCTTTAATCGATCTGGCATACCAAAAAGTATCATAATGCATACCGAACTCATCGGAATCGGCCTATTATGAGAGACGAGAGAATATGTAGACAAAGAGAGAGAGTGAGAAGGTGAGAGAGAGGGCAAGAGAGCGAGTGAGAAAGGTAGACAGACAGACAGACAGACAGACTCAGAGGATGAGAGAGAGAGAGTGTTGAGACAGAGAGAGAGGGAGAGAGGGTGAGAGGGAGGGAGGGAATTAGAGAAATAGACAGAGAGAGAATGGAGGTAGGGAGTGAGAGACATAGTTAGGAAACAAAGCCACCTTTGAACTGCATACATATCACCAATACTCCCTCGCCCCAATTCCCATATCAAGTCAAAGATCTGAGTCTGAGAGTCTGGTTTAGACATCCCACCACAATATTCACTACATTCCGATACACATGTCTATGACATAACACGAGATCGAGCAATATGTAAATGGCACACATTCAGAAATAACACATAACAGACTAACCAGTCATGATTAAATACAGGCACTTATCTCATTCTCTGTCTCCACATCATGTTGTCAACCTTCAGTTTGTCTCGTCGCATTCAGATTAAAGCTTGACAAACGTGTGTGATTTTTTAAGTATCACCATTTGGTGAATACATATTAAACAATAAACAATTCAAAAGTCTGGTCAAAATAACATACCTTCAGCAATTTTAAAATGTGTTTATGCACAATGCTGAACAATTTACAAAATAGCCACTTTTGTGTGCGGCCACTTGTGTTACGTTAAAATTAAATGACAAAAAATCACTGCCAGCTACACTGTTCAAAATATGCGTCATGTTACTGGCAATACATTCTATCACGTTCTATTATGTGCCTCATCTATTGCATTCAGTTCACGTCGAAATGTTTTTTACGAATCTAAAAAATCACATTTGATGGGTACTATATTTTTGTACAACAACCCAAACATACAACACAACAAACGCACATGGTATGTGGCCAGAAGCGAAACACTGTGGACTGCACAAAATACTACAGCCAGCGAGGAGAGAAAAGAGCGCCACAGTGAGTAGCCATTCAATTTTATTTTGTATTTAAATAATAGACTCCAAGCAGATTGATATCCCTTAGCAAAAAATCTATAGAATTCTATAGGATATATGCTATAAGAAATATGACAGATTTTATGCAGAGCAACAACGCAAATCCTGTGTAAGTTGAAATAGGCCATGTGCCAACATTCTGAGCCACACAGGAGCACACAGAGGACATTACCCTGGTAGATAAGGTCCATATTTTACAGACTACAATAATAATAGTATAATACTAGTTTTTTCAGATATCAAAATAATAAATATATTGATAAAATTAGTAAATTACAAAATTAGACAAAGGTATGATCCAAAGATGCCGACATTTTGACACGGTTATACCGTGCATGTTGCTAATTGCATTGTTCTGTATATTTGATTTTACTAACTTTTTTCAATCCTAGTTATTAAATTCAAACTGGCATTTCTGATGACACATTTACCTGAGTTAACTGACCTGGACATCGTGCAGAAACAAGGTATGTATTTAAGTAAATCATCAATTGTTCTATCACAATGAAACAAGGTAAGTTCTTATATAGCGCAGTATCCAGTCCTCAGGACTGCTCAAACCGTTTTAGACTTTACTCCCTCGCAAAACTGTTAAAGAAACACTATCACGACTTCTCTGTGAAGCATTCAACCAGGTTGAAACTAATCCGCGAAGATGATTCGTATACAAATATCCACCACTGTTGATAGCCAGGTAGTCATTTGTGCAGCTGAAAGAATTGAAGCAATGTAGAGTTTTCAAACTTGCCCAAGGTTCGACACCGCCACACAGGATTCAAACCCGCGTTTTATCAGTCGAGAGTCTGGAGCTCTTACCGATGCGCTACTGCGCTCCACACAAGACAAGTATGTCAAAGAACAGTTGTATTGGAAAATGATAGCTCCAAGGACAGTAGCATTGGCAAATCATTGCAATTTTAGGAAAAACCTTATGGCCTTGACCTTCGATGATTATGAAACCTCTTTAATCGATCTGGCATACCAAAAAGTATCATAATGCATACCGAACTCATCGGAATCGGCCTATTATGAGAGACGAGAGAATATGTAGACAGAGAGAGAGAATGAGAAGGTGGGAGAGAGGGCAAGAGAGCGAGTGAGAAAGGTAGACAGACAGACAGACAGACTCAGAGGATGAGAGAGAGAGAGTGTTGAGACAGAGAGAGGTAGAGAGGGTGAGAGGGAGGGAAGGAATTAGAGAAATAGACAGAGAGAGAAGGGAGGTAGGGAGTGAGAGACATAGTTAGGAAACAAAGCCACCTTTGAACTGTATACATATCACCAATACTCCCTCGCCCCAATTCCCATATCAAGTGAAAGATCTGATTCTGAGAGTCTGGTTTAGACATCCCACCACAATATTCACTACATTCCGATAAACATGTCTATGACATAACACGAGATCGAGCAATATGTCAATGGCACACATTCAGAAATAACACATAACAGACTAACCAGTCATGATTAAGTATAGGCACTTATCTCATTCTCTGTCTCCACATCATGTTGTCAACCTTCAGTTTGTCTCGTCGCATTCAGATTAAAGCTTGACAAACGTGTGTGATTTTTTAAGTATAACCTTTGGTGAATACATATTAAACAATTCACAAGTCTATACCTATTAAACAATTCAAAAGTCTGGTCAAAATAACATACCTTCAGCAATTTTAAAATGTGTTTATGCACAATGCTGAACAATTTACAAAATAGCCACTTTTGTGTGCGGCCACTTGTGTTACGTTAAAATTAAATGACAAAAAATCACTGCCAGCTACACTGTTCAAAATATGCGTCATGTTACTGGCAATACATTCTATCACGTTCTATTAATGTGCCTCATCTATTGCATTCAGTTCACGTCGAAATGTTTTTTACGAATCTAAAAAATCACATTTGATGGGTACTATATTTTTGTACAACAACCCAAACATACAACACAACAAACGCACATGGTATGTGGCCAGAAGCGAAACACTGTGGACTGCACAAAATACTACAGCCAGCGAGGAGAGAAAAGAGCGCCACAGTGAGTAGCCATTCAATTTTATTTTGTATTTAAATAATAGACTCCAAGCAGATTGATATCCCTTAGCAAAAAATCTATAGAATTCTATAGGATATATGCTATAAGAAATATGACAGATTTTATGCAGAGCAACAACGCAAATCCTGTGTAAGTTGAAATAGGCCATGTGCCAACATTCTGAGCCACACAGGAGCACACAGAGGACATTACCCTGGTAGATAAGGTCCATATTTTACAGACTACAATAATAATAGTATAATACTAGTTTTTTCATATATCAAAATAATAAATATATTGATAACATTTGTAAATTACAAAATTAGACAAAGGTGAGATCCAAAGATGCCGACATTTTGACACGGTTATACCGTGCATGTTGCTAATTGTATTGTTCTGTATATTTGATTTTACTAACTTTTTTCAATCCTAGTTATTAAATTCAAACTGGCATTTCTGATGACACATTTACCTGAGTTAACTGACCTGGACATCGTGCAGAAACAAGGTATGTATTTAAGTAAATCATCAATTGTTCTATCACAATGAAACAAGGTAAGTTCTTATATAGCGCAGTATCCAGTCCCCAGGACTGCTCAAACCGTTTTAGACTTTACTCCCTCGCAAAACTGTTAAAGAAACACTATCACGACTTCTCTGTGAAGCATTCAACCAGGTTGAAACTAATCCGCGAAGATGATTCGTATACACATATCCACCACTGTTGATAGCCAGGTAGTCATTTGTGCAGCTGAAAGAATTGAAGCAATGTAGAGTTTTCAAACTTGCCCAAGTTTCGACACCGCCACACAGGATTCAAACCCGCGTTTTATCAGTCGAGAGTCTGGAGCTCTTACCGATGCGCCACTGCGCTCCACACAAGACAAATATGTCAAAGAACAGTTGTATTGGAAAATGATAGCTCCAAGGACAGTAGCATTGGCAAATCATTGCAATTTTAGGAAAAACCTTATGGCCTTGACCTTCGATGATTATGAAACCTCTTTAATCGATCTGGCATACCAAAAAGTATCATAATGCATACCGAACTCATCGGAATCGGCCTATTATGAGAGACGAGAGAATATGTAGACAGAGAGAGAGAATGAGAAGGTGGGAGAGAGGGCAAGAGAGCGAGTGAGAAAGATAGACAGACAGACAGACAGACTCAGAGGATGAGAGAGAGAGAGTGTTGAGACAGAGAGAGGTAGAGAGGGTGAGAGGGAGGGAAGGAATTAGAGAAATAGACAGAGAGAGAAGGGAGGTAGGGAGTGAGAGACATAGTTAGGAAACAAAGCCACCTTTGAACTGTATACATATCACCAATACTCCCTCGCCCCAATTCCCATATCAAGTGAAAGATCTGATTCTGAGAGTCTGGTTTAGACATCCCACCACAATATTCACTACATTCCGATACACATGTCTATGACATAACACGAGATCGAGCAATATGTCAATGGCACACATTCAGAAATAACACATAACAGACTAACCAGTCATGATTAAGTATAGGCACTTATCTCATTCTCTGTCTCCACATCATGTTGTCAACCTTCAGTTTGTCTCGTCGCATTCAGATTAAAGCTTGACAAACGTGTGTGATTTTTTAAGTATAACCTTTGGTGAATACATATTAAAAAATTCACAAGTCTATACCTATTAAACAATTCAAAAGTCTGGTCAAAATAACATACCTTCAGCAATTTTAAAATGTGTTTATGCACAATGCTGAACAATTTACAAAATAGCCACTTTTGTGTGCGGCCACTTGTGTTACGTTAAAATTAAATGACAAAAAATCACTGCCAGCTACACTGTTCCAAATATGCGTCATGTTACTGGCAATACATTCTATCACGTTCTAGTATGTGCCTCATGTATTGCATTCAGTTCACGTCGAAATGTTTTTACGAAACTAAAAAATCACATTTGATGGGTACTATATTTTTGTACAACAACCCAAATATACAACACAACAAACGCACATGGTATGTGGCCAGAAGCGAAACACTGTGGACTGCACAAAATACTACAGCCAGCGAGGAGAGAAAAGAGCTCCACAGTGAGTAGCCATTCAATTTTATTTTGTATTTAAATAATAGACTCCAAGCAGATTGATATCCCTTAGCAAAAAATCTATAGAATTCTATAGGATATATGCTATAAGAAATATGACAGGTTTTATGCAGAGCAACAACGCAAATCCTGTGTAAGTTGAAATAGGCCATGTGCCAACATTCTGAGCCACACAGGAGCACATAGAGGACATTACCCTGGTAGATAAGGTCCATATTTTACAGACTACAATAATAATAGTATAATACTAGTTTTTTTCAGATATCAAAATAATAAATATATTGATAAAATTAGTAAATTACAAAATTAGACAAAGGTATGATCCAAAGATGCCGACATTTTGACACGGTTATACCGTGCATGTTGCTAATTGCATTGTTCTGTATATTTGATTTTACTAACTTTTTTCAATCCTAGTTATTAAATTCAAACTGGCATTTCTGATGACACATTTACCTGAGTTAACTGACCTGGACATCGTGCAGAAACAAGGTATGTATTTAAGTAAATCATCAATTGTTCTATCACAATGAAACAAGGTAAGTTCTTATATAGCGCAGTATCCAGTCCTCAGGACTGCTCAAACCGTTTTAGACTTTACTCCCTCGCAAAACTGTTAAAGAAACACTATCACGACTTCTCTGTGAAGCATTCAACCAGGTTGAAACTAATCCGCGAAGATGATTCGTATACAAATATCCACCACTGTTGATAGCCAGGTAGTCACTTGTGCAGCTGAAAGAATTGAAGCAATGCAGAGTTTTCAAACTTGCCCAAGGTTCGACACCGCCACATAGGATTTAAACCCGCGTTTTATCAGTCGAGAGTCTGGATCTCTTACCGATGCGCTACTGAGCTCCACACAAGACAAATATGTCAAAGAACAGTTGTATTGGAAAATGATAGCTCCAAGGACAGTAGCATTGGCAAATCATTGCAATTTTAGGAAAAACCTTATGGCCTTGACCTTCGATGATTATGAAACCTCTTTAATCGATCGGGCATACCAAAAAGTATCGTAATGCATGTCGAACTCATCGGAATCGGCCTATTATGAGAGAAGTGAGAATATGTAGACAGAGAGAGAGAGTGAGAAGGTGAGAGAGAGGGCAAGAGAGCGAGTGAGAAAGGTAGACAGACAGACAGACAGACTCAGAGGATGAGAG